>CM040422.1:105473982-106673982 GCA_022702705.1 Papilionanthe hookeriana x Papilionanthe teres | reverse complement strand
GAGTATCCGCGGTGAAAAGCATTGTTTGGCCACGATCTTCGTGGCCTCAGCTCGGGCACTACATGCTTTCTCGTAAGGTCGGCTGATTTGAAGTTTAATGTTACGATACTTGATGACCCGTCCAGAGCGCTTTTCGGCTGGACTTGCCGGATAATTGATGATATTATTGCAATTCGATATAACTTTCGTGCCTCTTTGTCAAGTAAAGGGACAAATCCTAGCGGACTTCCTCGCAGCACACCCTTTGCGGCGAATCTCCTCTCGATGACGACTTGCCGGACGAACAAATAATGAGCTCGAAGACCACGATGATCGACGTTGGGAATTATATTTCGATGGAGGCATCTTCGGCACACAAAGACGAAGAATCGCGAAGTGATAGTGCCGGTAAAGGCGGGGATCGGATTAATCTTTATAACACCGGAGCGGGGATGTTAAGATATACTGCCATACTTGAGCCGTGTATAAACAACGAAGCGAATACGAAGCCCTCATAACGGGGTGGAATTCGCCCAGTGAATGGAGATAACGAGCATCGAAGCATCTACGGGGATTAGTTAATCATTCAGGATAAATGAAACCATTAAAATTTTAAAACCCCGAGACTCGACGATATTTCCGGTATGCGTACGAGTTGTTGGAACAAATTCGGAAATGTGGCCGTCTGAAATTCCCCGAGAGAAAGAAAACGCTTTAGTAGATGTGTTAGCCGCCTGGCATTTGTACGCTTGCGAGATGAATCGATTGGAAGTGTCGGTTCGCGGACGCCGGGTCTTGTCTGACTCGACATAGACATAATACACAAATCGAGAAGAAAAAGAATCGATTCTCGGCGATGACGGAAAACACGGAGAAGATTGGCGGCAAACCATTAATAGGCTACCTGTAAGCAGGAAAACTACCGGACGATAGATCATTAGCCCATCGAGATCGAAAGGAGCTACGTCCTACGCATTAATAAACAACGCGTTATACGAAGGTCTTTCGATCGAATGTGGTTAAGGTGCTGGCGATTCAGGAGCTAGTGAAATTGTTAAAGAGGTGCATTCGGGACTGCATTGACGCTCGCGTCGGGTCGAAGATGAAAATGAAAATTAAAAGACTAGGAATCTTCTTGGCCCTCGATGGCCAGGGCGCGAAAATCGCCGAGAGGGGCGTACGATGCGGGGAGTGCGCGGGTGGTTACACTGACCTCCGATGTCTTGCATCCAGAGCGATTGCGTCGTGGCCGTTTTGAATGTTGGGGCACGGACATAGTGGGTCGATGGGAACCCGCAAATGTGAAAAGGATATCGTTTCATTCTTGCGGCTACATATTACTTTTCCCGAGTGGGCGGCCGGTTCGAAAGCCGGAGAGTGAAAGCACCACGTCTTTACGGTTTTCGAAAATTCGAGTTGTCTCTTAGTTTCGGAGTGCGCGCGGGATCATCTCGGATAATGGGCCGGCATTCGAAGCACACGAATCAACGGTTTGTCGGGAGACACGGAATCGGCGGCGGCTATTCGAGCGATTTGCAGAGCGACGGCACAGTGAGGCTTTTAATAAAGCTCTCGTTCGAATCTTAAAGAAAACCTTGGATGATAATAAGAGAAATTGGCGAGAAGTTGTTAGAAGCCTTGTGGGCCCTCTGGGACAACCTTCGAACTCCTACTCGAAGCTACACCTTATGCTGCGGTGTATGGAGTCGAGGCGGTGTTACCTTTAGAGGTCCGACTTCCTTCACTCGGAATTGCGGTTGCAAACAAAATCACGACGGAGAAGAAAGTCTTAGAATTACGACTAGAAGAATTGGAAAGCACGGAAGAGAAAAGACTTGCGGCGCGACGGAAATTTCGTATACGAGCTAAGATGGTTCGAAGCTCATGGCCAGTGAGTCGCGAGAACCTTGAAAGTTGGTGACTTAGTTCGCGTTCTCGAGACTGTCCTTGCACACGCGAAGATAGGAGAAAATTTGAACCCGCTTGGGAAGGACGGTTGTGGTTGAGGCGGTTTACTCGGGGAGGCTCTACCCGGCTAGTGAGCTATGAGGGTAACGACATATCTTCCGATCGACGGACGATACTTGAAAAAGTATTATGTTACTGATGTTTTGAAGGAATGAATTCTTCATCCACAAGAAAGCGCGAGTAAGTAGTTACTTATGGCTGATCCAGAACCGAAAAATAATAAAATGTGCTAAAATAAATAAAATCGTGATAATGGAATTTCCTTGTTTTCTTTTCGAATCGAAATGTATTTCTTTTGATGTTATCTAAAACGATTCTGTTGAATTTAAAAGTATAAAAGTAATAATAATAAAAAAAAAACTACGTCTCTAATAAACATTTCTTAATGATTTCTTGTTCTTAGTACGGCCACGATGTCCCCTCTCATGCGCGAGAGGATGAGGAGAATGTTCGAAAGATTCTTTGCCACATTACCACGGCCCGCATCTGCTACGACGATGGCACGAAAAAGAATCGGAACTACGCCGTTTGCTTTCATTGCGAGCTTTGGTAGAAAAGTTAGCGAAGGAAGGAAAAGCGCCGTGTCGGAAATTCTACGAAGGATAGGGCGGGTGCCGGTCGAATCCCGTCTTGGGCCCGAGTAGAACCGCCGTCATGATAGAAAAGCCGTAGCGAGAGAATGAAGGCTAGCACTTTGTCGTAGTATCGGGGTTACGGATTAGGGAGGATACCACCTTCCGACATTTGGCGGATAGTACCATGCGGTCGTAGACGCCTGTGCGCAGAAGGATGGTGTGGCGTCCAACTACGGGGCGGTTGAGGCCCGAAGCGACGGCCAGAAGAAAGGTCTCGCCGGGGAGAGCTGGAATGCGAAGAAAGTGCTCTTGCGATGAAGGGGACTCGTGAAAAAAGGACCCCAGTGAGCCATCGCGTGACAACCGCAGATACACGGAAAGCTCCGCTGAAGATGCCATGGAAAAGTTGAGAACCGACATCCGACGGTTGGCGAAAGAAGAAGAAAGTTCGGAGATGAGATCGACTCATCGAAGTCATGGACAACGAATATGCGAGAAATCAACATGGTTGAGACACGAGCTTCATCATCTTCTCGAGGTGCTCTAGCGGCAGCGAAGAGAGGAGCGAGGCGGTGAGACGGCTTCGGGAAAAGGACGACACGATCGCTCGAATGGCGAAGAGGATGGAAGAGATGGCCATAGCTCGGCCACTCTCCGAAGTCGAAGTGCGACCACATAGAGACACTTGCCGGAAGTCGTTCACATCGTAGACGGAGGAAAGGAGATTACATCGTCGATGGGGATGACCGGTGAAAAGGATACGACACGAGGCATGATCCACGAAAAGGATATCAAGAGCTTGGTAGAAGCGAGCGAGTGCGAGAGGCCTCGGCACAATCGAAGAACGGGACATCCATTCGGACGGGTAGACCTTGCCGAGGAGAGTTCGACGCTGTCCGATGCCGGAAGGCTTCGTACCGCCCTGCTGTTTCAAGACCTTCGACGGAACGGGAACCCCGACGGCATGTTGCACACTTTCGTGCCGGTTGTTGCAATGCGGCGGGAGCGATGCGCTACTCTTCAGACGGTTCGTCGGCCGATCTGTCGAGGAATCGCCTTCGAGCGAGTATGCGGGAACTACCCGACGGTTCGGTGAAGACATTCTCGAAGCTAGAGAGCCTCTTCATCGAGCGATTCGCGGGAGCTCGGCACCACATCCTTTATAGGTGATTTAGTGGTAGAGAAACAAAGGCGGAATGAAACTCTAGTGGATTACATACTTCGATGGAGAAATTTAAGCATGAAGTGTGAACCACGACTGCGAAGAACAACATGCGGTCGGCATCTTGCTTAAAGCATTCACGGCCAGATAGCACTTCTCCTCGAGGATTCCTTTATTAAGACTTTTGAGAAGTTGTTAAGCAAGGCCGGAAGCTTGCGAGAAGGCGAAGCAATTAAGTTTGCGGACAAGACGGACAAGCGAGCCGGTGAAGACCCGAGAAGAAATCGGGATCGTTGCGGCGGTTGACGAAGGCGAACAGCCGATGCTGAAATCTACCAAGAACGGCGCGGCAACCGCGGCAGAATTACCGGCAGACCGGTCCGGCTATCGGTCGTCTCCGATGGTATGAGCAACCACCTCGTCGCAACGTACATTGAGGGAGCTTCTGAGCGAGAGAATATCAGTTCAGAGATAGACGATGCGAAGATGTTCGTGGCTTAATGAAAACTCCGGATTTCCAGTCGCAGAGCCGAAAGGCCGGAGGAAGTCGACAAGCGAAGGTGATCCCGACTTTTGCCCCTACCATCGGATGCTTGGGCACTGAAGATAGAAGAGCTGTATTACCGTTGGCAAAAGTCAGACGACAGCCTTCGGAAAGGAAATATAACAATCCCGAAGGAGTACATGAAGGAACCCAGGAAAGGAGGTTCGCGTCGATGTTATCTCAGCCGATCCCGTCATTCGATAGATCCACATGCAGCGACGATGGATGGACTGCCGCACTGGACGAGATCTTCGAAGAAGATTTTGAGACCGACATCCGAACCGCTTCGGTGCGAGCTTCGATTCGAGTTCGAGACACCGTTAAGCGGTCTTATCACTTGCGATAGAAGAACCGCCTCGACGAGGAGACGATCGAAGAAGAAGAAAATTGACGAAGAAGAGGGGACCGAGATTCTAAGGCTAGACTGAGAGCTGCTTATCTTAGGATAGTTGTTTCGATTCGGGGGAGAAATCCCTCGAACCTACGATTTTGTATGATTATCTGCTCGCTTCGGTGGGATCGTATAATGATAAGGGTGATGGCGTTGGCTACGTTTTGGCTTGTTTCTAACGATTACGTAACTAGCGACAATCCGGGCGTCGATTTCGATACCAACGACAATTCTCGAATCATGCGAGATCTCGACGATCGAAATGACGAAGAAGACATCCATCGAGGAGGCTACGAGAGCTCGACGAGCAGCGGCTCTATGCGCGGGTTTCGAGGAGCTCCGGGTCTGCGATAGAGTTAGAGCCTTCGGATTTTGAAGATAATCCGGAAGAGCCTGTCATTCCAGGTCCGGGAGGAGACAGAGCGGAGCTCGACTCTTGGATTCGAAGAAATTACGAAGTCGACTTACAGAAGTGGAAAAGTTCTGCCTCCCGAATGGGTCCGAAGACGAAAGGAAGCGGTGGTTGTTCGAGAAGAACCAACCTGGCGGAAGAAATGCCCGTTCGAGAAGAAGCGCAGAGACGACGGAGAACAAAGTGGACTACGGCGTCTTGGCCCGTCTTAGGAAACTACCGGACGGCCCGAGCATTTACGACGCTCTCGTCTTATCGAAGGAGATGAGAGAAGCTACGATCGAGGCCTTACTTGATCCGAGGAAATTTGCTTAGCTCGAATGGCGGAGATTCCTTAGATGAGGTTTGCTCGTTAAAGGAGCGGCGAGGTGTTACCTTCGCGGACGATGACTCTTACTTGGGACGACGGATCCGCAATGGCCAGTTGTACATTTCGATTCTGATTGGGAAGTTTACGCTCTCAGAGTATTGGTGGATCCGGGAGCATCGATCGATATAATGAGTCTTCGAACAACAGCATACTTGGAAATTGATGCTCGTGAGCTCGAGGCGAGACAAAATGTTATTAAGAGGATTCGACCAGGAAAGGAGAAAGAGCCCTCGGGTCGATAACGGCTAGCGATGAAGACCGGTGACTTAGCGAAGACAACGCAGAAATTTCATATAATCGATTCGAAACGTCGTTCAACGCTCTGCGGGCCGGAGCCATGGATACATGAAAACGAGGATGGTACCATCATCTACGCATCGGTGCATCGAATATCTTACGATGGAGGGGAACGAGTGCATCGAAGGCGACTTACGACCATTCTCAGGTACATGAGATTGGAATCCATGAAGATGCGGCTTATTATGCACGCCGAAGAAAACAATCTTCTCGAGAGATGCCAGTAACAAATGAAACAAGAAAGTTCGAGACAACGAAGAACCGGGAGTCTGAGTCCCGACGGTCGCTCACCGCTCCGCTTCGGCGAGATGGTGAAGGTTTCTCCATGACTCGCATCAGGGGTCGGGCGGGGGACGAGGTCGTGGTAGAGACACTAGGACGATTGGACGAAGAAACCGACCATCGATGTTGATTGGGATGATAGTTACGAAGAAGAAAAGAAATCGAGCAAGAAGCGACGACAATAAGTCGAAAGAAGCCGCAATACGAAGATCTCCCTCGAAGATGAAAAGAACGAAGAATACAAATCGATGTACGAGAAGATTAACCACTTACGTACATACGCATGACCCTAACTCCGATCCATTGTAATAAGATCGAGGGTATGGAGGTCGAAAAGGTACGTAGTGACGGTGCGAAGCCGATCAAATTCTACAGTGGTGCTTCTTCCTCCAAAGCGAAAATAATGTACAATTCGAAGATGTCACTTCATCGAGATTAATGGAATTACCTTTTGAGTGGTACTCTCCTTGTGTTCGAAATTTAATTCAACGTGGTTTCTTACCTCGACGATGAATGAAATGCCGATCACAACATTTTGAAAAGTTATGGAATAACTCGGTCGTCCTCCCGATTCAAAGTATGGACTCGGATTCGGCACGGTAGGGTCGGTTGACGATGCGAATTTTGCTTGGTTGTCACTTGCAAATCCGATGAAAGCTGCATGGAAACTACGGAACGAACTCGAAGATTTACTAAATTGGAGACGCTCACGAGAATTCGAAGAAGAAATCAAATCTCTGATAGATGAGTTAACGGAAGTTAACTTAGGTACTAGCGAAGAGCTTAGACTTACCTTTGTTAGCTCCTTACTCAATAAAGAAGACTCAGAAGAAATAATCGAAGTTATTAATGGAATTTAAAAGCATTTTTGCTTGGAGCTACGATGAAATGTCGGGGATTAGCTCCGGAGGTTGCGGTCCATAAGCTAGGAGTGGATCTACTACGTTCCGTCGGACGAGTCCGAGAAGAATGCGTGCAGAAATCGAACAACAAGTCGTAGCTGAAGTTAAAAAGCTAATAGACGCTAAATTTGTCCGTGAAGAACAATACCGACACAGTTAGCCTGATGTGGTGCCGGTCGGAAGAAGAATGGTCGGATCGGAATTTGTGTGGACTTCGGAGATTTAAACGAGGCATGTCCAAAAGATGAATTCCCTCTGCCGATTCCGAAGTGATGATCGATATTGCTTCGACACATGAAATATTCTCGTTCATGGATGGATCTTCGAGGATACAACCGGATAAAAATGGCTCGAGAAGATGAAAAGCTTACGGCATTCGAACGCCGATCGGAGTATTTTCTTTACACGGTGATGCCATTTGGATGAAGAACGCGGGAGCGACCTACCGAAGAGCAATGACGAGAATTTTTGATGATCTCATCCATAATCGAGTCGAATGCTTACGTGGACGATGTCGTCATCGAAAGCAAAGTAAAGGAAAACCACACTGTATGATTTGAGAATTGTTTTCGAACGATTAAGGCAATTTAACCTTAAGATGAATCCCTTAAAATGCGCCTTCGGCGTCACCTCCGGGAAATTCTTAGGATTCGTTGTCAGGCATCGTGGAATTGAAATCGATCCGGAGAAGATTAAAGCTATCTTAGAAATGCCGCCTCCCGAAAACCTTAAAACAATTACGATCTTTTCGAGGAGGCGGCATATCTTCGACGCTTTATCTCGAGACTGTCGGGTAGGTGTCGGCCTTTCTCGGCACTAGTTAAAAAGGACGCCAAATTTATTTGGGAAGAGAAATGCCGAGAAGGCCTTCGAGGACATTAAACGATATTTAATGACACCTCACTGTCTTAGCGGCCCGATCTCGGAGTAGACCGGTGATGCTTTACACCGCGGCTCTAGACGACTCTCTCGGAGCACTGTTGGCCGGGTCGATGATGAGGGTAAAGAAAATGCTCTTTACTACTTAAGCCGTCGTTTACTTCCGACGGAAGTAAGGTATCCGCAATTGAAAAGCATTGTTTGGCCACGATCTTCGCCGCTCGAAAGCTCGGGCACTACATGCTTTCTCATAAGGTCGACTGATCTCGAAGTTTAATCCATTACGATACTTGATGACTCGTCCAACACTTTCGGCGGACTTGCCGGATGGTCGATGATATTATTGCGATTCGATATAACTTTCGTGCCTCTGCGTGCGTAAAGGGACAAGTCTTAGCGGACTTCCTCGCGACGCACCCTTCTTGGCCGAATCTCCTCTCGATGACGATTTGCGGGATGAACGAATAATGAGCCTAGAAGACCACGATGATCGACGTTGGGAATTGTATTTCGACGGAGCATCTTCGGCACACGAAGACGAAGAATCGCAAGTGATAGTGCCGGTAAAGCGGGAATCGGGCTAATCTTTATAACACGGAGCGGGGGATGTTAAGATACTCCTACCACTTGACGGAGCCGTGTACGAACAACGAAGCAGAATACGAAGCCCTCATAACGGGATTGGAATTAACCATTCGAATGGGGATAACGGACATCGACATCTACGGGGATTCACGGTTAATCATTCGACGAATCGTCGGACGATACGGAATTCTAAAGCGAGACTCGAACAATGCTTCCGATATGCCATACAATTTGTTGGAACGGATTCCGAATGTGACGATCTACAAAATTCCTAGAAAGAGAATGCTTTAGCGGATGCTTTAGCCGTCTCGCAAAAGAATTTGCTGTTTGCAAGATGAATCGGTGGAAGTGTCGGTTCGCGGACGTCGGGTCCTATCGCGGCTCGACATAGACATGATACACGAATCGGGAAAAGAAAAAGAATCGAGTTGCGGCGGTGACGGAAAACACGGAAGATTGGCGACGGCCATTGATGAACTACACCGAACGGGAAAGCTACCGGACGATAGGTCGCTAGCCCCATCGGATCGGAAAAGAACTACTGTCTTACGCATTAATAAACAACACATTGTACGAAGGTCTTTTGATCGGAAATGTGGCTAAGGTGCTTAAGCGGGTCGAGGCCGTGAAATCGTTAAAGAGGTGCATTCGGGACTACTGTGGCGCTCACCGGTCGGGTCCGAAGATGAAGATGAAAATTAAAAGACTAGGGTACTACGGCCCTCGATGATGGCCAAGTTGCATGAAAATCGCCGAAGGCTGTCATCGATGCCGAGTGCGCGGGTGGTTCTACACCGACCTCCGAATGTGCTGCACCCGACAATTGCGTCGTGGCCATTTGAATGTTGGGGCACGGATATAGTGGGTCGATAGAACCACCATCTTCGAAAGGACATCGTTTCATTCTTGCGGCTACGGATTACTTTTCCGAGTGGGCGGAAGCCGGTTCCGCTAGAGAAGTGAAAGCACACCACGTGCTTACGATTTTCGAGAACCGAGTTGTCTGCCGTTTCGGAGTGCCGCGCGGGATCATCTCGGATAATGGGTCGGCATTCGAAGCACACAAATCAACAATTTTGTCGGGAGACACGGAATCGGTCGGCGATACTCGACAATTTACTACCCGAAGCAAACGGTCTCGGCGAGGCTTTTAATAAAACTCTCGTTCGAATCTTAAAGAAAACCACTGGACGATAATAAGAGAAATTGGCGCGAGAATTGTTAGAAGCCTTGTGGGCTCTGGGACAACCTTCGAACTCCTACTCGAAGCTACACCTTACGCTGCGGTGTATGGGTCCGAGGCGGTGTTACCTTTAGAGGTTCGACTTCCTTCACTCGAAGTGCGAGTTGCGAAACAAGATCACGACGAAGAAAACGCCGGATTACGACTCGAAGAATTAGAAAGCTTGGAAGGGAAAAGACTTGCGGCGCAACGGAATTTAGAACTATGTCGAAGCTAAGATGGTTCGAAGCCCATGACAAGCGAGTCCGCCCGAGAACCTTGAAAGTTGGTGATTTAGTTCTCGTTCTCGAAGAGCCTATTCTTGCACACGCAAGATAGGAGGAAAATTTGAACCCACTTGGGAAGGACCGTTTGTGGTTGAAGCGGTATACTCGGGAGGTTCCTACCCGGCTAGTGAATTGCCGGGGAGAACGACATATGCTTCCGATCGACGGACGATACTTGAAAAAAGTATTACGGCTACACTGATGTTTCGAAGGAATGAATTCTTCATCCCTAAGAAACACGGGTGAAAGTAATTACTTATGATTAGGTCCGAACCCAAAAATAATAAAATGTCTTAAAATAAATAAAATCATGATAATTAAGTTTTCCTTGTTTTCTTTTTCAAATCAAAATCTCTTCCCTCGATCTTATCCTACTTCATTCTGTTAAATTTCAAAATATAAGAATAATAAAAAAATGTATCTTTAATAAACATTTTCTTAATGTTCTTGTTCTTAGTACGACCACTGATCCTTTTCCTTGTCTTTTCGCGGGGAAATGTCGAACGGGCGGTTGGTCTTGAACTTTAAGAATGGCGTAAGCCTTGCACTCGATGAAAAGAGGGTGAAAGATGGAGCGATAATCGAGATTGACTCGGATTTCGCACCGGCGGGCCTACGATACGAGGAAAGTAGCTAGGTCCCGGTTAGCGAGAAGAACTACCGGGCGGACGGTGATGAAAGTGGGTGGCCCAGGCCACCGATCCAACAACGAAAAGAAAGACAAACACGAAGAAGATAAGAAAATAAAGTACGTAGTCAGCTACGGCGGAGAGCGGGCTTGTCGGCGCCGCGCCGCGAGAGATTCGAAGTTCGGAGAGCTACTCTCGCGGCCACGCAACGAAGAAATAAGAATCGCCGTGTCAGTAAAATGTTAACAAAACTAGGCTGCGGACCGGCGCGACGAGACAGTTGCTAATGCCGAGCACTCACATTTCGAGGACACTAGGTTCACGGGAACACGAAGAAAGGAGGCCGGCTCTAGAGATAACTGAAAGAACCGGGGAAATCTCCGGAAGATCGGGAAGAAGAAGGCTACCACGCCACGGGATAGAACCACCGGCGGTGCATGACCTTGTTGCGAAGCAGCCGGGGGATGTCCGACGGGCATCATCCACGAGGAGCGAGGTATGCGGGGGAACGTGAAGGGATTGAACCATATATCCCACGATATGTCACGAGGCCTCGCCATCTGCCGGATCATTCCGGAATACGAGGCTGGAGAGGATGCGGAGATGTTGAAAAGAAAACTTTCGAATACTTCGAGAGAATTAAAGGAAGAAGAATCGACATCTTAGAAGGCCTCGAGCTACACACGAGCGTATTCTCGGAGTATGAACAACGGCAAATCGTGGATTGTATCCGGGATTTGAAGAGAATGGGCCGAGCGAGGCCGCTTAGAAGGAAAACACATACTCGGAACCCGGAGATGGATGCCGGGGAAAGGAAGAATCACGATACGATGCGGATCTTTGCTACGACTTTCTTTGAAGACGAGAAGAAGCCCACGGGGATACTCCAGTCATGGCCAAGTGGATCACGGTGCCACTAGTCATCGAGAGAATGGTAAAAGATTGATAACATGGAGGATGTCGCCGGCGAGTTGCATACCAATCATGTGCATTATCGACATCTACGAACGGGGTATTTGCATACCACATATTGATCACCACGACTTCGTCGGACCTTACTGCACGGTCTCTTTCTTAAATGAGTGCAACATCATGTTCGGATACGACCTCCGGATAGCGAGGCCGGAGTGAGTTCGAGGGCCGATAAAGATACCTTTACCGGTGGGTTCCGTCATGATATTGCGAGGTAACGGAGCGGATATCGCAAAGCATTGCATACCGGGAGTGCCGGTGGAGCGAATCTCGGTTACTTTCGGAAGGATGGACGACGACAAAATACCTTACCATTTCCGACGGATCCGGAGCTAGAGAACCTCCGGCCTTACGAGTGTGAGTTACATGGGAAATATCACACCTCCGATGTACATCCGGTAGGCATCCTTGCCGAGGATGGCTTGGAAGGTGATGTTATTGACCATGTACCTCACTTATTCGGACATGGATTTTTGACGAGATGATTCTTTTGATGGATCAGCAAAGATCATACACGGTCCGTTTTGAGTCTACATGGATTGTATGAAATATATTCCGAGATCGAGTTGTACGACGTATTTTCAACATGATTGGAATGAAAGTGACCATGTCGCGTTTTGGCCTTCACCTCTTTTGTGCGAATTGATTGGGAAACGCCATTAAAGTTAAATGAACTTCGAACAAAAGAACGAGAAAAAGAAAAAAAGAGAATAAAAGAAAACTTTCTAAAAAAAAATGCGAAAAATGACAAATACCAAGTTCACATGAACATTAAATAAACAACAAAATAAAATTTGAACCATTAAAAGACAAACGAAATCAACATGAATGGTAAATCGAATCACTAAGCAAATTCTCGATCAAATCTCGAATTCCATCCTTCGAACTTGAATCTCGAATTCCATCCTTCCAAACTTCAAAATCAGTTCCATCCTTCCAAACTTCAAAATCGAATTCCGATCGAATTCCAAATCCTCTCGATCAAATTTCAAATTTGATCTTCCAAATCTCGAATCAAATTCTCGATCGAAATCCAATCGATCTCGATCAAGTTTCGAACTTGATCTTCCAAGTTGAATCGAATCTTAAATCGAGTTTCGATCGAGTTCGAACTCATCCTTCCAATTTCCAATTTCCAAATTCAATCTTTCCGGACTTGAGTCTCGATGAAATCCAAATCCAATCTCGATCAAGTTTCGAACTTGATCTTCAAATCAAATCAAATCTTAAATCGAGTTTCGATCGAGTTCGAACTCATCCTTCCAGATTTCCAAATTTCCAAATTCAATCTTTCCGGGCTTCGAGTCTCGATCAAATTCAAATTCGATCTCTATCGAATCTCGAATCCGATCTTCTAGATCTCAAATCAAATTCAAACTTTTGGGTCGAGGATTTTACATCCAAGTTTGCTTTGCTTTAGGATTCTTTTCTCTGCATGGCTGAAATACATCGAATCCGAATTCAAACACTTTTGGGTCGAGGATTTTACATCCAAAGGCTAGCCTTGCTTTAGGATTCTTTCCTGTTACCTTTGAAGTACATCAAATTCAACTTTTGGGTCGAGGATTTTATATCAAAGTTGCCTTCTTCTAGGAATCTTTCCTATTGCCTTTGAAATACATCGAATTCGAAACATTTTGGGTCGAGGATTTTACATCGAAATTGCTATTTGCCTTTAGGATTCTTTCCTATTGCCTTTGAAATACATCGAAATCGAACTTTTGGGTCGAGGATTTTACATCCAAGTATGCCTTTGCTAGGATTCTTTTCTGTTGCCTTTGAAGTACATCAAAATTCAAACTTTTGGGTCGAGGATTTTACATCAAGCTACCTTGCTAGGATTCTTTTCTCTTGCATTTGAAATACATCGAATCAATTCGAACACTTTTGGGTCGAGGATTTTACATCCAAGTACTTCTTGCTAGGATTCTTTTCCTATTGCCTTGAAGTACATCAAATCGAACTTTTGGGTCGAGGATTTTACATCAAGTACCTTGCTAGGATTCTTTTCTATTGCCTTTGAAGTACATCGAAATTCAAACTTTTGGGTCGAGGATTTTACATCCAAAGCTTGCCTTTGCTAGGATTCTCTTCATATTGCCTTTGAAATACATCAAAATTCAAACTTTTGGGTCGAGGATTTTACATCGAGGCTTGCATCTTGCTTTAGGATTCTCTTCTATTGCCTTTGAAATACATCAAAATTCAAACTTTTGGGTCGAGGATTTTACATCCGAAGTGCCTTTGCCTTTAGGATTCTCTTCTGTTGCCTTGAAATACATCGAAATTCAACTTTTGGGTCGAGGATTTTACATCGAGGCACCTGCTTGCTAGGATTCTCTTCTGTTGCACTGAAATACATCAAAATTCAACCTTTGGGTCGAGGATTTTACATCAGAGACCGCATTGCTTTGGGATCTTTTCCACTATCGCGATGAAATACATCAAATCGAATTCAAATTCTTGAGGTTAAGGATTTTACATCCAACACCACTTTGCTACGAGATATCTTCTCATTGCAACGATTCAATCTAATCGATTCGATCTTCTTTCGAGGTTGGAGATGTTACATCTAAAACCTCGAAATCTAATTTTCATTTCGAATCGAATCCTTCAAATTAATTTTGATGAAAACTCCGATCTAAATTGAAACTCGAAACTAAAATTTAAACTCGCACATCAAAACATAAATTGAAACAAAATAAAGTCTAAATCAAAATTCCCCGAGGTCATGTGATTTGGGATTTACCTCCTCTTCCTTTCCCAGGCGAGAGTTCGAGAATCTCCGGTTCCGGAGATATACTTGACACTCCCAGCGGAAACTCTTACTTCATCCTAAGTTCGTCATTTGGACATACTGTGTTGGTTTTGTTGATCGCTTCGGTCAACACCAATACGCGCGGTGTGCTCCGTCGGCTCACCACACCTATTGGGGTCCATTTGTTGACCTCATTTTTGATGAGGTCTTCCACTTCTTCTTTTTAGTGCTTAGGATGCAGCCTTAGGCTTTTCCTTTGGCTATCTTAGAGGAGTAGAATTGGGACCCACCTTTTAGAAATTCCAAACATTTCTAAACTCCTGCAAACTCCACAAATTTGACCATAGACCCCTAATCACCTAGAGGGTTGAAATCGAATGTGGAAGTTTAAAGGATGAGTTCTATAGGGGCTCTTTGGCCTTAGGGCCTACTACAGGTGGCTTTGGTCGATGAGGGTGACTTACACACACTACACTTATACACTACACTTACACACTACATTTCCACACACTTCCTAAAACCACACCCATGCCGACTTAACCTCCGACTCATGTAGGTGATTCACATGGATGGTCCTTAACCCACAAGCCCTTGGTCAGAGGGTTAGGAACAACGTAGTGAATGCCTCGAAATGAGTCCTCTCATGGCTCATATGGGCTTGAAATGACTTCATGGCTCAACCAAAATGACTTATTTCCACTTACATCCACCCGATCTTCAATTTCCCAAATTTTCGATTTTTGACCCAGGGACACTACACCTGCTTAAACTACAGAGCAGCGAAATTACCCGAATTTTTGCAAAATTTCCAAATTACCTAAAATTCTTCAAAATTATTCCCAAACATTTCTACACCACTCAAATTGACCATCTATATCCAAAAATACCAAAAATTCCAGAAAACCTCCCGATACCCTCCGAATACCCAAAATACCCTTCTTGACCCAAAAATCCAAAAATTCAGAAAATTCCCAGAAAATTCCAGAAAATCCTAAATATTCCCAATTTCATTTTGTCCAACTACACCATGGGCCAATTTTGTCAATTTACCCTACTTTTGTCAAAACCCCCAAATTGACCCATTTTAACCGAAAGTGAACCCGATGTTAAACCAAACCTATCCAATTGACCCCAATTTTGGTCCAATTCAATTCTAAACTTCAATTCAACATTCCTAATACTAATTTAGACCAAATCCAAGTCCAATTTGATTGACATTTGGATCCAATTCCACTTTTGACCTTAAGGCCCATTTTTTGACTGAGCCCGAGACCTAACCCAAATGAACCCAAACCCCAAAAATCAAAGCCCAACCAAAGTCAAAACCTCTTTGAAACACTCCCATAAACACTTCTCAACAATAATTCTACATCAATTTCAACCCTAGCCCAACATTGGCCCGACTTGGCCCATTTGGACCTATATTGGCCCATTCACGAAAAGAATCGAATCCGACCCGATTCAAACCCAAACTACCCCAAATTTGCTTCAAGTTACTCATGACACATCCATGAGCTAAACCAACAATTATTTGGCCCAACCTTTTACAAAAATTTTCATCCATGAACACATTCGTAAACTTAAAAGCCCACTTCCCTTAAACCTTTCTAAAAGCACATTTCCTTGAAAATTCAAAAGCCCAAATCTACCACTAAAGCCCACATGACATCTCCATTTGTCATCCATTTAATTAAATCCATTACCTAAGTCCTAAAATCACCATCGAATTATTCCAAATCAAGTTTCATACAAATTTCCATCAAAACATCCAAAATTCTTAAAACCCGTTTTCATGAAATTGACCGAAGCTTTTCCCAGCACGAATGGAGCCAAGGATGAGCCATTCATAAGCCATATGAAGCCATGAAAGTTTGGCATGTGACCATGCCATTAATGGCAAAAGGAGGAGGTCCTTTAACCATCTCCTAAAGTCGTTAGCCTTAAGCATGTCTCCCACTTAACCGAGATTTAATCCAAATATTCTTGGATAAGGACATCACCGCCTCTTGACCGGCTAGCTCTGCCTGATCTTCTCGGCCCAAGACCGGCCATGGGGAGGTGAACCCGACCCGAACCAATGGGTTGACCAATTTGAAGCCAAAATGACCCCTCCCATTCCATTTTAATTCGAACACTTTACACATGTCGAGACCCGATTGACTTCACCATTGCTAGAGCCACGACCTCCTGCAGTCGAGATGGTGACCCATGCTGCCCGGCCGAGCCGCTGGATCGTGGGAAAACACCACACCGAGAGCTCGCATGTGAGCCGACTTTGGAATTCCACCTTCTTGGTGCCCCAGTGCCCAGATGGCCACCATGGCTGTTCTTCTCCTCACGGAGCGGGTCGATCCGAGCCACTAACTCCCCACAGGAGGCCTCGGCCGGCTACTGTTAAACTCCACCCCTCTCGGCCATGAAAAGAGGAGAAGCACAAACCTTGCCAAAACTGCGCAAAATTGTTCCAGACCCTTCTCCGCCCTTAGAGCACTTGATCCCAGGTGGAATTCCCTGCCATTTCTCCTCTGAAGCTCGATTTCGGAGTTGAAATTCCACCGAAAACCGGGACACTTCTCCACGGTGAGCCAATTCCCGAATTGATTGGCTCTACACCTTCACCGAGACCGAGGGAAGGTGTCCACCATCAAAAGCCCCATCTCCGAGGCCACCCGGTTGCTCCGGCCTCCGAGCTTTGTGATCGGGCTTGGTCGAAATCATATCCGGACGATTCACTGGACCGGGAAACTTCATGCGGAGCTTGCTGGGACCCGATCGAAGGTGCAGACAACTCTCGGATTGAAGCCGCACTTCTACGAGCCAAGGTATGAGGTAACTCTTCATCCAGGAGCTTCGAAGATTCTCGATTTCGAATGCCTTAGTTTCGATGCATGTTAGCCGTATAGATGTGTTCGTCTCTTGAGACGAATCCAGTAGAGCATAAGAACATAAAAATCCATTGAGAATCGAGTGAGATCTTAGGGATTTAGTGTGGACGGCTCTCGGGTGAGAACACTTGGGGACGATGAACGGATGCGAGTCCATTCGATACACGCGCGGACGAACGGCTCGGATGGCGTCGGACCGAGGAAACGGTGCGAGAACCGCGGGGCCGGGGCTGCGACTCGGATGGCGGCGCCCAATCGCGGCGCGACACGTACCCCTTCGGAGGCTGCAGATGTTTCGGCTGGCGCCGCGTGGATAAGTAAATAAATAGGGTATTTTTCGATTTATTTAATTCCCTAAACTTAAAAATCCATATCTTTGTGTAGAAAAATCATAAAAATAAAATAAAAATACCCTCTTGCTCGGTGAACGAGAGGAGAATAATGTGGAAAAGAAATCACTTAATTTCATCGAAGTATTTTATTTTTTATAATTTATTTACTCTCTGCATTGTTTTAATTCTCCATGCATGCATACAATTCACCATGGCATGAGACCATAGGGCTTTTGAAGCCTCTGAACTTGGGAACATTCACTGAATTTTCCGAGGTCGAGAGGCCATTCTGTGAAAAGTTATTTATTTTTCAAATGCATGTTGCTTGTTTTGAGTATTTTAATTCCAAAAATTAGCATGTTGTGAAATAAATTCTAGGAAAATTTGGTGATGTTCCTTATGACCGAGAGAACCCAGGAAAAATAGGTTTTGACTTAGTTCATTCAAAACAACTCTAATTGACTTAAACACCCAAAATAGGTCTTTAATTAATTAGAGTTAACCAGGTATCAAATTGACTTGAAATCAATTCTCCACTGATCTTTAGGATCGAGGGAACCCACCATAAAAATTTGAAGTCGATTGGACTTGGTTAGCCCAATTAATTGGGTTGATTAAGTCGACTTAGCCATTTTAAACTTTAAAAATTCATAACTTTTAAAATACTTTTCAAAAATTCACCAAATTGGTTTTGGAGCCTCTCTGATATCAGGGGAACCTAAGAAAATTAAAATTTCAATTTTCTAAAAAAGTTGATTTTTAATAATATTTTAATATTTTTAATAATTAAAAAATAATAAAAATCACAAAAATAATAAAATTCACCAAAATGTCACATTTTGAATTTTAATCACTTAGGAACAAATCCCACATTTTTCCTAGGTCTATTTAGTGAGATATTGAATTTTAAAGCCCTAAGGTAATTTTAAAAATTAAAAAAATGTATTTTCTAGTATTTTCACTAAAATAATTATAATAAATCATAGAAAAATCAGAAAATTGCAAAATTTGTTTCTCTGGTTTCTTTGATATCAGAGAGATTTTTGAAAAATATAAAATCCATTTTTCAACATCTATTTTATTTTTAAATTGATTAACACTCCAAAACTCAAAATAATTATAATAAAAATAATATAATTCAAAAAATCACCAAAATTGGTCCAAGTGCTTCTCTGGTCATTAGGAATGTCCCCTAATTTTCTTAAGGACAGAAACTTTCCTTTGGTCATGTTATCAAATTTTCCTTGAAAATCTCTATTTTCCACCCAAAATAATTATATAAATAAATTAAATACAGAAAAATCACATTTTCTCCTCTCATGTCTTTATTGACATATGAGTGAAGTCACATAAAAATTTCAAGTTCATTTAAATTCAATTTAGTGAGTTATGAAATTATTAAGCTTAAGGGGTAAAATGGTAATTAAACTTTTAACCCTTAATTAAAACTTTAGGTTTAATAAAAAATCAACAAGTAAAATATTTGATCTTAATCTGGTTTGGATGATTGAAATTTAAATAATTAAAGGGTAGAAACCCATTAAACAATTTTTTAAATGATTAAACTTTAATTAAATAATGGATTAAATTTGGAAGAATAATAAAATTGGAATTATTAAAATAGGGATATTTATTAGGAAGAGATTTATTCTTTAATTTAGAAATCCCTAAACTACTTATATCATTAATACTCAATTTTTAATTAAAATGATAACTCAAATTTAAAATATTAAAAGACTTAATTAAATTATTAAACTCTTTTGAAATTTCAATTAAAATCAAAAATAAAATAAATTAAAGATAAATTAAATTAAAATTAAATTAAATTTAATAATTAAATTAAATTAAGACAAATTAAATTAAATTAAATTAAAATTAAATCAAATTAAATTAAATAATTAAACTAAATTAAATAATTAAATTAAATTAAATTAAATCAAATTAAATTAAATTAAATAAAACAATTAAAATTAAATTAAATTAAATTAAATTTAATAATTAAATTAAATTAAAATTTAATAATTAAATTAAATTAAATTAAATAATTAAATTAAATTAAATTAAATTAATTAAATTAAATCAAATTAAATTAATTAAATTAAATTAAATAATTAAATTAAATTAAATCAAATCAAATTAATTAAATACGAAATCAAATTAAATTGAGCTATGTTAAATTAAATCAAACTCAATTAAATTAAATTAAATTAAATATAAAACAACTTGAACACTATTCAAATTTAAACCGCTTTAACTTAAATCAAATCATTTGAATACCAATTTACCGCTTGAAAGTTTTAGTTATCATAACTCTCAAACGAACATTAAATGAAATGTTACTTCGACTTATAGGATATTCGAATGTCACAGTTCAGCTGACGAGATAACGATAAAACTTGAAATTCTTGGACGATTAATTCATTTGTATAATTAAATTCATTTGGACTTAAAACAATCTAGAAATATTGAAAAGATGTTTAAGATTCCTCTTAAGCACTTCCTCGATATGATAGGACATTTATAAGAACAATTGGGTTTAATTATTCTTTGATGAAGAAAATCGTCTTGAACGAAACACGAAGAACACTAGAACGTCATAGGAAATGGCTAGGTATAGGATTAGGAATTTGGTAGAAAACCATAACCCTTCCCTTAGCTTTACTGGGAACTTGCTTAAATATTCTAATTGTGTTTTAAGTGCAGCTTGGGATGACGGGAAGACCCTCCAGGTACGCTTTTATTTTTATTGCAATTTACTTTCTTGCAATTTACATTATTGCAATTTATTTAACTGCATCGCACTTACTTTTTCTTGCATGATAAACAACTGTTGCATGAAAACCCACACCTTTAGGATAGACCCTAAAGCGAAACCAAAACTAAGTTAAAAGTCATTGCGAGATAAAATTCACCGCGCACGACATTTGAAATATAAAACAACTCGAAATTTAATCACAAACGGAACACAAAACTACGATTGCAACTAAATTAAAACGTCTATTGGATGATCGGGAATACCTCGGATGATGTAACCTACGTGTTGCTAACGGGATTTCCAGCGATCTAAATGAAAGTGTGGAACTCATTCGGTTGAGTTTAGCAAATTCATACGGACTAAGTGAATCAGATAAAAATAATGATGCGGAAGGATGGAGCAGTGGGATCTTAGCAGGTGTCGTTATAATCGACTTTAAGATTTGTTTTAATCAAAATACAAAAACACTTGGAAATTAAGATCTTCTCTAAGCCAAAACACTTTTCTCGTCTCACGATTTATGACTTCTAAAACTAAACCTCTGCAATGACAAGGAGCTTGGAGCATGGTGGGCGGCACGGCCATCGTCGTCGGCAAAACTTGAATCTACTTCGGCAAAACTTTCTAGAATTAAATAACGAAGCCATAGGACTTCGAGGTAGTTTGCATAGTGCGACATAAATCCTCGACCTTTTCGTTAGGCACTTGCATGATCATTTTATGCAAATTAAGCCCTAGCAGGTCTTAGGATTCGAGGTAGTCGTCGATACTGACAATAAACCCTCGCATCTTCAGAGATTTATTTGTTTGATTTTATCATACAAATATAAGCACAATTAATTAAAATTAGCGAGATTGAAATATCTAAATAAACATTAGGACTTTCTAAATCCAAGACGAAACAATAGGATAGTCGGGAAATTACGAAGTTCACTTCGAATCGGTGATTTCTCCTACCTTTCTTCCTTTGGATTCACAAAATAAAATGTTCCAAAATTTGATCCATTCACTATTGAAATTCGAAAATTCGATCTTTGAAAACCTTAAAACTTTGAAATTCTTGAGAGCGAGAATTATTGATTATTATCGAGAGTTTTCTTAGGTGATTCCGTCACTTAAGATGTAATTAACTATAGGGGCTTGCCCTTATAGGGAATTTTAAAGAACCCGGGTAATATAAACCTGTTTAATACTTTCATATTAAGCGAGGGAATTTGTCGGCTTATAAAATTGGTTCGCGAGACCGAACGGATGTCACGAAAACTTCAGTTTATTTGATCGAGCCCCACCATCGAGCGATGTAGTACTATCCTTAGGGATAGATACACGGTTTGTGGTGCGGTGCTCGTTTATATAACTATTTGGAATGTGAGATCGGTTTAATCTCATATCTTAAAACTTTCAATTTAAAAATTATTTTGAAATCGAATACTACTTTCTAAATTATATATATATTTAAATCGAATTTAAAATTTAAATTCGCCGAAACTGACACGTTAGGCGACCATTTTCGAAATAAAACACACGACCTAAAAATATCTTGGAAATAAACTTACGGCGACTCATTTGAGGAATATTCCTCTCTCCATTATAATCGAAATAATTAGCTTTCAAAAATCGGTAGTGTATCCGTGTCCACTAATGGATCGAACTACCCTTCTTTCCGTTGGAATACTATGTTCATTTCTATCTTGAGCAAGTATAGCTCGACATTCTCTCGGATTTAGGAGCCCTTGTTTAGACACCCTCAAACAGAGGGTTCGAGATCCTTTACCTCATTTACGAGGTAGGGTGGACCCAGATAGGTGTTAGTTTAGGAGTGATCCTTCGAGTCGGGAAGTCTTGCTTAAGACTTTCTTTTCCTTTACGAATCGGATTCCTTACCTTCTCTACACCTTTGAACATTCAGTTCACAAATAAACGAACCCTCTAATAAGTGATTCTTTTAGCAAATGATTCTTTTTATAAATACATGAACAAAGAATGAGTTCGGACTCTTTTCGATTCCTTTCTTTTCGCACGAAGAAAAGAAGCATAACTTAGGGCACGACAACCGAGTCTACCTTGCGAAATGGAAGCCCAGCGCGATTTTCTCCTTCACGCAACGGACTCCGGACATTGTCCCCTATAAGGATGAAATTTTGCAGACAATGGGGTCATCCAGGTTTGGACGGGTTGAGCTACGAACGTCGAAGTCACTGACGTCTCCCTCTTTGCGCGACGAAGCGAGGTATACGAAGGCCGAGGAACCCACGCGAGTTCGACCTTAGGTCGACCCGAGAGTTTCCTCCATGACGAAGAGTCCCGTTAGGAGAATCTTCTTGTCCGCGGGGAGAATTCATTCTCACTACCCCACTTGATGCTAGTTGTTTGCACTTTGCCCGGCAAACACGCGAATCGAAGGGAAAGGAATCCGGAAGCATGATAAACATTGTTACGTGGAGGGTACGGATCTTCTGTAAGACCTTCGTCTTCGAAATCGGGTCGGGATTCGAAGATTCCTTCGACGGACGAACCCGAAGAAGAAATAGAAATAGAAGGATCGCCCGGGGAAGCCGGGAGGCTGCTTGAGTTGCCTTCTGGAGGAAATTCAGGAGTTGCCGAATATGCACCGATTGCCAGAATATACACCCTTTGCGACTACATACCACTTTTGGGAGGAAGCGGGTTCCATCCCCTCTCCGCCGCGAGAGGATGAGGAGAGATGTTCGAAAGATTCTTGCCACGTTACCGCGGCCCGCATACTACGAATGGCCGCGAAAAGAATCGGAAGCTACCGCGGTTTGCTCGTTGCATGAACTTTGGTAGAAAAGTTAGCAAGGAAGGAAAAGCTGCCGTGTCGGAAATTCTACGAAGGATAGGACGGGTGCTTGAGTCGAATCCGTCTTGGGCCCCGAGTAGAACCGCCGTCATGATAGAAAAGCCTAGCAAGAGAATGAAGGCTAGCCCGCTTGTCGTAGTATCGGGGTTACAGATTAGGGAGGATACCGCCTTCCGGCATTTGGCGGAGTAGACCATGCAGTGTGAGACCTGTTGCTGTAGAAGGATGGTGTGGCGTCCCACTACGGGGCGATTGAGGCTGAAACGACGGCAGAGAAGAAAGTCTCGCCGGGAAGGCTGGAATGCGAAGAAGATGCTCTTGCGATGAAGGGGACTCGTGAAAAAAGGACCGGCGACCATCGCATGACAGCCACGAGATGCACGAAAGCTCCGCTAGAAGATGCCATGGAAAAGTTGAGAACCGACATCCAGACGGTTGGCGAAAGAAAGAGAAGAAAAGTTCGGAGATGAGATCGACTCATCGGAATTCATGGACAACGAATATGCGAGAAATCGACATGGTTGAGACACGAGCTTCATCATCTTCTCGAGGTGCTCTGCCGGCCAGCAGAAGAGAGGAGCGGGCGATGAAGAGACGGCTTCGGGAAAAGGACGACACGATCGCTCGAATGGCGAAGAGGATGGAAGAGATGGCCATAGCTCGGCCGCTCTCCGAAGTCGAAGTACTGACCACATGAAGAGACACCCGAAGTCATTCACATCGTAGACGGAGGAAAGGAGATTACATCCGTCGATGGGGATGACCGGTGGAAAAGGATACGACACGAAGCATGATCCACGAAAGGATATCGAGAGCTTGGTAGAGCGGCGAGTAGTTGGATTAACTCTTATGATTAGGTTAATGGATCTAAGTGGTTAACTTGATTAAGTTATTGATAAGGTTAGTTTGAGTTTAAATTAGGTTCAATGTGGATTGGACCTAAGATTTGGGTTAACTTGAGTTCGGTTGGATTGAACTCGAGTTAGGTTATGTTTGAGTTTAAGTTAGGTTCAATGTGGATTGAACCTAAGATTTAGGTTAACTTGAGTTCAAGTTCGATTGAATTGAGGTTAGGTTATGTTGAGTTAGGTTGATTGAACCTAAGTTTAGGTTAACTTGAGTTGAAGTTAGGTTGGACTGAAGTTAGGTTAGGTTAGGTTAGGTTCATGGGTTGAACTAGGTTTGTTAACTTGGGTTCGAGTTAGGTTTCAATTAGATTAGGTTTAGGTTAGGTTCAATGTGGGTTGAACTTTAGGTTAACTAGTTCGAGTTAGATTGACTCGTGGTTATTTTAGGTTAGGTTGATGTGGGTTGAACTAGGTTTAGGTTAACTTGAGTTGAGTTGGATTGGACTCGGAGTAGGTTATGTTTACTAAGTTTGGTTTAACTTAAATCAATATGGAGTTAGACTTAAGTTAAGTTTAGGTTTAATTTGCGTTGCAGTGTGGGTTGAACTGGTTTGGTTTGACTTAAGTGTAATGTAGATTAGACTTAAGTTAGATTTAGGTTTGATTTAGGTTCGAGTGTAGATTAGATTTAAGTTTTACTTAGGTCTAACTAAGTTTAGTTTGACATAAGTCTAAATGGGTTAGACTTAAGTCGGTTTGATTTTGTTAAACCTTGGTTAATTAAGGCTTAATGGTCTTATTAAGTCTAAGGTTTAGACCTAATTAGGGTTTAGGTTTTATTAAACCTTAGTTAGTTAAGGTTTAATGGTTTTAATTAGGTCTAAGGGTTAGACCTAATTAGGGTTTACGTTTTATTAAACCTTAGTTAGTTAAGGTTTAATGGTTTAATTAGGTCAAGGTTGGATTAATTGGGGTTTAGGTTTGATTAAACCTTAGTTAGTTAAGGTTTAATGGTTTGATTAGGTCTAAGGGTTTAGACTTAATTGGGGTTTAGGATTTTATTAAACCTTAGTTAGTTAAGGTTTAATGGTTTAATTAGGTCAATGGGTTAGACCTAATTAGGGTTTAGGTTTTATTAAACCTTAGTTAGTTAAGGTTTAATGGTTTAATTAGGTCTAATGGGTTAGACCTAATTAGGGTTTAGGTTTCATTAAACCTTAGTTAGTTAAGGTTTAATGGTTTAATTAGGTCTAAGGGTTAGACCTAAGTAGGGTTTAGGTTTGATTAAACCTTAGTTAGTTAAGGTTTAATGGTTTAATTAAGTCTAATGGGTTAGACCTAATTAGGGTTTAGGTTTGATTAAACCTTAGTTAGTTAAGGTTTAATGGTTTAATTAGGTCTAATGGTTTAGACCTAATTAGGGTTTAAGTTTGATTAAACCTTAGTTAGTTAAGGTTTAATGGTTTAATTAGGTACAATGGTTGAGACTCTAATTAGGGTTTAGGTTTGATTAAACCTTAGTTAGTTAAGGTTTAATGGTTTAATTAGGTACTAGGGTTAGACTTAATTAGGGTTTAGGTTTGATTAAACCTTAGTTAGTTAAGGTTTAATGGTTTAATTAGGTCTAAGGGTTAGACACTAATTGGGGTTTAAGTTTGATTAAACCTTAGTTAGTTAAGGTTTAATGGTTTAATTAGGTCTAAGGGTTTAGACACTAATTAGGAGTTTAAGTTTGATTAAACCTTAGTTAGTTAAGGTTTAATGGTTTAATTAGAGTACAAGGGTTTAGACTGTAATTAGAGTTTAAGTTTGATTAAACCTTAGTTAGTTAAGGTTTAATGGTTTAATTAGGTCTAAGGGTTAGACACTAATTAGGAGTTTAGGTTTGATTAAACCTTAGTTAGTTAAGGTTTAATGGTTTAATTAGGTATAAGGGTTAGACCTAATTAGAGTTTAAGTTTGATTAAACCTTAGTTAGTTAAGGTTTAATGGTTTAATTAGGTCTAATGGTTTAGACCTAATTAGGGTTTAGGTTTTATTAAACCTTAGTTAGTTAAGGTTTAATGGTTTTAATTAGGTCTAAGGGTTAGACCTAGTTAGCGTTTAGGTTTGATTAAACCTTAGTTAGTTAAGGTTTAATGGTTTAATTAGTCTAAGGTTAGACCAATTAGGGTTTAGGTTTGATTAAACCTTATGTTTAAGGAGGTTAATTAAGTTTAGTATGTCTTTAAACCTAATTAAGGGAGTTTAGTTTTGTGTTAATTAAGTTTAATATGTCCTTAATTAAATAGAGTTTAATTTTTATTAAACCTAATTTAGGTAAGGTTTAATGGGTTAATTAAGTTTAGTGTGTCCTTAAACTTAATTAAAGAAGTTTAATTTTTATTAAACCTAATTTAGGTAAGGTTTAATGGGTTAATTAAGTTTAGTGTGTCTTTAAACTTAATTAAAAGAGTTTAATTTTTATTAAACCTAATTTAGGTAAGGTTTAATGGGTTAATTAAGTTTAATGTGTCCTTAAACTTAATTAAAGAGTTTAATTTTTATTAATCCTAATTTAGGTAAGGTTTAATGGGTTAATTAAGTTTAATATGTCCTTAAACTTAATTAAAGAAGTTTAATTTTTATTAAACCTAATTTAGGTAAGGTTTAATGGGTTAATTAAGTTTAGTGTGTCCTTAAACTTAATTAAAGAGTTTAATTTTTATTAAACCTAATTTAGGTAAGGTTTAATGGATTAATTAAGTTTAATATGTCCTTAAACTTAATTAAAGAAGTTTAATTTTTATTAAACCTAATTTAGGTAAGGTTTAATGGGTTAATTAAGTTTAGTGTGTCCTTAAACTTAATTAAAGAAGTTTAATTTTTATTAAACCTAATTTAGGTAAGGTTTAATGGATTAATTAAGTTTAGTGTGTCTTTAAACTTAATTAAAAGAGTTTAATTTTTATTAAACCTAATTTAGGTAAGGTTTAATGGATTAAATGTCATTTTAAACCTTAATTGAATCTAATCTTGTCATTTTAGACTTCAAGTGAGGTTTATTATTAGCCTATCATAGGCTAGAACCATTTTCAAACTTAGATTGTTGATGAAAATAGTTCAATTTTACAAAGGGTCATTTTAGGATTCAAAATTATTTAATTGACAAATGATTTTAACCTAAATTTTCAAATGTCATTCAAGATTGTTTCTATGACTTAGAAATATTTTTCCTAGGGTCATTGTCTGTTGCCCTATCATTCCTAGTCATTTGTATTTTTATTTTCTTAATTTTCAAATTTTTATAATTATTATTTGAAATAATTATAAAGAAACTTGAAAATTCAAGAAAAGTGTCCTAGGCATGTTTTCTGTCCTTAGAAAAATTATGGAAGGTCCCTAAGGACATAAAGATAAATGCCTCAAAGTTTCATAATTTTTTGATTTGTAAATAATTTTTAATAATTAAAATACTCCAGAGAGTATTTAATTAATTAAAAATTAAATACTAAGAATAAAATTATGATTTTGGTCTCATAATTTTCTCCTCTTCAAGAGCTTTCCAGAGGTATTTTTATTTTATTTTTAGGACCTCTGGTTAAAAAGATATGAATTTTTGAAGTTTAAGGGGTTAAAAAGAAATTTTTCTTTTTTTTATTTTTGCGCCGCCAAATTCCCGGGGACGACGCGTGTCCTACGGCGTCGTCGAAAGAGCGGGAGGATCCCGTGCAACGGCGGACGATGGACACCGTGCGCGCGGATCAGCGCCGTCCATCCCAAGGTGCGGGATCGGACGACTGAGAAAATTTGGGGTTTAATTCCGAAAATTCTGAAACCCTTAAACTTAAAATGTTAATATCTCACTCATTTCTTGACAAAATTGAGTGATTTTTTTTAAAATGCTCATCTGGATGAGAGGTATCTATCCATATGGTGATGATACACTTTTGAGCTAGTATAGCACATGATTTATCAAAAACTTGATTTATTTTGCAAAAATAAATTCCATACTTTAGCCACAAGCAAATCAAGCTAGATCAGACTTTATGGTTGCCTTCTAGGACCCCGATGGAAGATAGATTGCTTGCAGCAATTTGTTCCGAAGTCGAGGCTTTGGGAGGAATTTGAAAGAGATGCCTAATTTGGGCTGTTTTTGAAAATTGATCAAATTGGCTCAAATGGGCTGAAACTAAGGCTTGGAATTGATTCTAAAAGATTGTGGAAGCTCTTAGGAAGAATTTTTGTGTTGGGAGCAAGAGGGTTTGAGCAGCCTATGGACCTCCCTAAATATTTTTCTCTTCTTTGCTAGTTTCGGCCATGGGGTCTATTTATAGCAAGGGGATGGTGTTGGCTTGGCTTAGGCTGTTCTAGAGGATTACTTACCTCTTCTATTAGCTGATTGGGTGATCAATTGGCTGGAGATAGGCTTGGATGCTTCTCCCTAAGTTTGTCGTGATGAATTTCATCTCCTTGTCTCTTGTCCATTGGCCATTGTGGGAGGTTACTTGTGAGGCTGTTGTTTCACTTGCTAATGAGCTTACACCTCACTTCTTAGGCTTGGCAAATGGTGACACATATGCCTAGCCTTCATCATTACCATTAACCATGATAAGGGGGGTTTCATGTGTAGTTTTCCCTCCGATTGGGTGGCTTGGGAGGTGGAGAAAATGGCCTTGTGTTGGCCGGCCACCTTAAGGAGAGAATATGTTTAGAATGAAGGAGGTGGTGACACCTCATCCCATGCATAACCATGGATGTTAAGCCATGGGTAATGG
Source organism: Papilionanthe hookeriana x Papilionanthe teres (assembly GCA_022702705.1). Taxonomy (NCBI): domain Eukaryota; kingdom Viridiplantae; phylum Streptophyta; class Magnoliopsida; order Asparagales; family Orchidaceae; genus Papilionanthe; species Papilionanthe hookeriana x Papilionanthe teres. The sequence continues at coordinate 106,645,370 of CM040422.1, read as the reverse complement.
GCCTTAAGATGGGCTTAATTAAGTGTTAAATAAGCCTTTAAGATGGTTTAGCCCAATTAAATATGAAGAGGCTAAAGATGATTTCATTTCTTCTTTAATTCCCATTTTAATTAATTATTTTATTAACTAAAATTGGTGGAAATTATTTTATTAATCAATTTATTAATTGAAAATAATTTCAAATTAATTAATTGATTATTTTTATCATTTTTGTTATTTTATGATTTTAATTTTCATTTTAATTATGTCATTTAATTAAAATTTTGAAAATTAAATCATCAATCATTTTAATTAATGAAAATAATTTTGAAATTAATTATTTGATTATATTTGTTGTTTTATGTCATTTTATGATTTTAATTTAATTTTCATTTTAATTAATTATGTCATTTAATTAAAATTTTGAAAATTAAATCATTAATCATTTTAATTAATCAAAATAATTTTCAAATTAATTATTTGATTAATTTTGTCATTTTTATGTCATTTTTATCTATTTTAATCAAAAATAGATAAGTGTTGACCAATTTTGACTTGGGTTGACCTAAGTTAGCCTAAATTGGTCAAATTGATTTTAAGATGTCCAATGTCCGTGATTTTGTCATTGTGGTGTTTTAAATGTGTTAGTGGGTGAAAAGGTTGATTTATGGGTCAACGGAGTGGTCATTAGGTCTGGTCTGACCAATTTGACCAAAGTTGACTTTTTAGGTCAAAAGGTTGACCTATGGGGTCAACAAGGTAGGTCATTAGGTCTGGTTTGATCATTTTGACCAAAGTTGACTTTTTAGGTCAAAAGGGTGACCTATGGGGTCAACAGTGTAGGTCATTAGGTCTGGTTTGACCAGTTTGACCAAAGTTGACTTTTTAGGTCGTAAGGGTGATCTATAGGGTCAACAGTGTAGGTCATTAGGTCTGGTTTGACCAGTTTGACCAAAGTTGACTTTTTAGGTCGAAAGGGTGACTATGGGGTCAACAGGTGTAGGTCATTAGGTACGGTTTGACCGGTTTGACCAAAGTTGACTTTTTAGGTCGAAATGGTGACCTATGAGGTCAACGAGTGTAGGTCATTAAGTACGGTTTTGACCATTTTGACCAAAGTTGACTTTTTAGGTCGAAAAGGGTTGACTATGGGGTCAACGATGGTAGGTCATTAGGTACGGCTTGACCATTTTGAACAAAGTTGACTTTTTAGGTCAAAAGGGTGACCTATGGAGTCAACGATGTGGTCATTAGGTCCGGTTTGACCAGTTTGACCAAAGTTGACTTTTTATGTCAAAAGGGTGACTATGGGTCAACGAGTGTAGGTCATTAGGTGCGGTTTGACCGGTTTGACCAAAGTTGACTTTTTAGGTCGAAAGGGTGACCTATGGGGTCAACGATGTAGGTCATTAGGTCCGGTTTGACCAGTTTGACCAAAGTTGACTTTTGAGGTCAAAGGGTGACCTATGGGGTCAACGAGTGTAGGTCATTAGGTCCGGTTTGACCAGTTTGACCAAAGTTGACTTTTTAGGTCGAAATGGTGACTCTATGGGGTCAACAGGTGTAGGTCATTAGGTCCGGTTTGACCGGTTTGACCAAAGTTGACTTTTTAGGTCAAAAGGGTGACCTATGGGGTCAACAATGTAGGTCATTAGGTCTGGTTTGACCAGTTTGACCAAAGTTGACTTTTTAGGTCAAAAGGGTGACCTATGGGGTCAACAGTGTAGGTCATTAGGTCTGGTTTGACCAGTTTGACCAAAGTTGACTTTTTAGGTCAAAAGGGTGACCTATGGGTCGACGGTGTAGGTCATTAGGTTCTGGTTTGACCGTTTGACTAAAGTTGACTTTTTAGGTCAAAAGGGTGACTATGGGGTCAACGATGTAGGTCATTAGGTCCGGTTTGACCGTTTGACCAAAGTTGACTTTTTAGGTTAAAATGGTGACCTATGGGGTCGACGAGTGTAGGTCATTAGGTCCGGTTTGACCGGTTTGACCAAAGTTGACTTTTTAGGTCAAAAGGGTGACCTATGGGGTCAACAGTGTAGGTCATTAGGTCTGGTTTGACCGAGTTTGACCAAAGTTGACTTTTTAGGTCAAAAGGGTGACCTATGGGGTCAACAGTGTAGGTCATTAGGTCTGGTTTGACCAGTTTGACCAAAGTTGACTTTTTAGGTCAAAAGGGTGACCTATGGGGTCAACAGTGTAGGTCATTAGGTCTGGTTTGACCAGTTTGACCAAAGTTGACTTTTTAGGTCAAAAGGGTGACCTATGGGGTCAACAGTGTAGGTCATTAGGTCTGGTTTGACCAGTTTGACCAAAGTTGACTTTTTAGGTCAAAAGGGTGACCTATGGGGTCAACAGGGTAGCTCACTAGGTCTGGTTTGACCAATTTGACCAAAGTTGACTTTTTAGGTCAAAAGGTATTGACCCATTGTAAAATGAGGTCAACAAGCCAATGTTCTTTATACGTTAAAATATGGGTAACGAATAGGAATGCTCCTATTTGGAACAATACATTAGCATCACTGATCTATATCACAATAATCATCACATTATGAATGAAAAGGATGAAGACTTTTTCTTGCAACTAAACTTTGTTAAAAATTTAGTATTGTGTTAGTTTAACTTGCTAAAGTTTAGAACGTATTTTTGTATAAATAGTAACTGCAACGGTTGTCTTTATTTTAAGAATTAAACTTACTTGCAATTATGTTGTGATTCGATAAGTAATTTCTGTGCTACGCCATAAAATTAAAGCCTCCCTGTGGGATCGATATTCTAGGACTCCACTAGAGCTCTGTATTACTTGAGCGATACATATATCTGCGTTTAATTGTGTGAATCATTATAAAACTAAATCAATATATATATCTAAATCTGAGTTCATAAATTTTGGAAAATTAAAAAATTTGCACCACGTTTGCATAACCATGTTGTGCAACATAAGCCCTAACTCGTCTTAAGTTCCGAGGTCATCATCTTATATGACATAAATCCTCATATCTTCCAGGCTATTCACATGATCAATATCAAGTAAATGTAAGCCCTAAATAAAAAAAATTGGCAGGATGAAACATTAAATAATTATCTCAAATTGTAGCCAAACCATAGGATAGTTGAGAGGACACCAAGATTCCTCTTGGATCTATCTTCTTTCCCCTAGCTTTCTCTTCCTTTGAATTTCTATAATAACTGTTCTGAAACTTGAGCTAGTTACCTATTGGATTTCATATTACCACATTTCTTCGAAGATCCTACATTTTGGAAGTCATGAAAATAATATTTCCTGATGTATATCAAGATTTTTCTTAAGTGGCTTTAGTTATCTAAGATGTAATTAACTTTAGGGGCTTGCCCTTATAGCAAATTTAAAGACCCCAAATTAATATAAATTCTATTTAATTCTTTCATATTAGATAGGGGAAGTTGTCGGTCAACATAAATGGTTCACAGACCAAACAGATGTCATGGATCCTTTAGTTTATTTAATCAAGCCTCACCCTCAAGCAATGGATCTATTCTTTGGATTAGAAACATGGCTTGTGGTAAAGTTCTCGATTATTTAAATTATTGTTTACATGAGATCGGTTTGATTTTATATTTTCAAAAAATTAAAATTAAAATGATATTTTCACAAATTACATATATATAGTAAATCTATTTTAAACCAGGTGTCGGGATACCCATCCTGGCGATTGATCAATCTCCAACTTTTGCACCGACAATAGGGTTTATATTATTCTTGATTTTGACATCCATATAAGATCAAGCCGTCACAATTAATTACATCTTCGGAGATATAAGCTCCAGTAAAATCTATTGATTAAAATATAGACTCATATTATTCAGATTCTAAAGTTTAACTTTCAAAGTAAGAATTTCAGTGGATAATGGATGGATTCAAGCTCAAAATTTTGAAAGAATTGAGCTCAAACTTTTGTGACTTATAAGATAATGACATTATGTCATGGAAAGGCTTGGGTTAGGCTGGGTTTGGCTCGGGTTAGGTAGGATGTCAGAAAGATTGGACTTGGGATAGGCTGGGCATGGGTTTGGTTAGGCTTGGGTTTGGTTGGGTTGGGTTCGGTTGAGTTCGGGTTATGTTGGGTTCAGGTGAGGTTGGATTTTATTTAAATTGAGCATCAGGTAGGTTGGGTTTTGTTTAGTCTCAGGTTATGTTGGATTCGAGTTTGGTAGGGCTTATGTAAGGTTTAGTTTGAGTTAGGCTTTGGTTGGGCTAGGATGGACTTGGGTTAGGTTTGGTTTGGGCTTGATTGGGGTTAGATTAGGTTCAGGTTAGAATGGATTAGTAAGGTTGGGCTTAGGTTAGCCTAGACTTAGGTTAGATTGTGACCTGACCTGCAATTACACCGATATTTAGATTCCCAAAAGATAACAAAAAACTTGACTCTTAATTTGTTAAGGTTCTAGCCTGTCACCCTAAAATCACCAATTCTACAACCATCAAAACTTATCTCCCTATCTATTTACACTCCCCTTAGACTTTGGTTTTCCTATATACTACGGTTTGTGTGGTCTTCACTAGTTGAGTGAAATCATAGCCCTCCCAGGTCATTATGTTTCACAATGGATTTTAACATTATAAATGGTCAGTTTGCAAAGTAAATTAAGAGTCGGTGAAAATACCATCACAATTTTGGTATAAAGAAATTTTGAACAAATCAAATCCTCTAAATGATTATTTCTTATTGCAATGAGAAAGAAAATGGAAACTAATCAAAATTCGTGGGCATAACACAACAAATCATAATTTACATTAAAAGTCAAGTTTACTAAACAAGACTTAAATAAAAATACAAATACTTATCTCAAACTCTTATTCAAGCAATCCTCAGAAGTTTCTTGATAGTTCTTGACTCTAATAGACTCACACAAGATCACAAATAAACACACTCACAAAAACTCACCACCCTTTCACTAAGATGCCACCCACTCTAATGGTGGTCTAACTGACCCCCAAAAATAACTATTTTTCTTTTGGAAATCCTTCCTTTAAATAAAAGTCTCAAAATATCCAAGGGTCACTTCAGACACCTCTTCAAAATTCATCCAAATTAAATGTCAAATGGTATAACTAATTCTGGTGCCTAGGCGCCTAATTGTGGCACTTAGGTACTAGCCTTATAGAAGTGTCGTGCAACTACCTGGCGCTTAGGCGCCAGATCTGGCACCTAAGCACCAGGTTACTTTTTGCTCTATTTGACCTCTTTGTGCTCCTCTTTTGCTCCTTTTGCACTTAAACCTCATTTCTTATGCCTGTAATAAAAAAAACACAAGATACTTTTCTTTAAAGCGCAATATCCTTAAAAATGAGTATAAAATGTATATATAAAAGTAGCACATTTTAAGGTGTATAACTTCCCCCAAACTTAGACGTTACTTGTTGTCAAGTAACCCTTTTACTATGTAAACAAATATAAGAACCTATGAAAATGAGTTTCATTAAAGATTACTATATTTTTATTCCATAAATGCGATAGTGAAACCTTAGAAAAATTGTCAATAACTTAGGACAGAACTGGGATATAAGAATATTTAGTATTTAAGTTAGGAATTTTGATTTTCTATTCATTTAAAACATAATTGTAACTTGTCACACTTAAGAATCTTAGAAGTATTTAAGTACAGAATTATATGAGAACTCTACTAGGAAAAATTTAACTAATGCATTAAAATTAAGTTCATAAATGTAAGCAAGTTTCTTTCTTTGAGAAAATTCAAATGAAGTCAATTTTTAAATAAGCATCTTCTCAAGCTTTTTCCGCACATATTTTTCTTTTCATTTTTTTTCTTTCTCTTTTAATTTTACTTTCATTTTTCTTTCAGGATCATTTTATTCCTTTCTTTTTTTTATTTTTTTGTGAGAATTATTATATCTAGATAGCGAAATGATCTTTCCCGTCCTCTTCCTAAAGTTAAAAACATCTCACATTTCTTTACTTGACAATGTGTATTAGTACAAAATTAATTTTTCATAGACTCTCTAATTCTTTTTTTAATTGAAGATCCAAGATTCCAAAGTGTTTCAAAAATATAAATTTTCTTACTCTAAATAGTAAAAGCATAATTCTATACTTTCATATCAAATATCTTAACTTTCGAAGTATTCTAAATCACTAAAATTTTTTTCCTTAAGTTTACTATACCATTTATAAAATTTTAAAATATTGTTCTTTACAAATAACACAACATACCACAAATTATGCTTAAAAATAAATTTCTTAATAAAGATATAGCTTATTTGAGGGCAAAAAAGATTTTTGTATTTAAATAGTTTTCTCGCTCCCCCAAACTTGAATTTTTAAATCTTTTGTTTTAAATCTTATAGTACAAAAACAAGCATGAAGAGAGAAAAATTTAAGAGATTAAATATCTATCACAATGTTCTGAACATGAAAATAATATAGATACAAAATGTAAAAGCATGTAGGTGTAGCAGTAAGTAAATTTCAAAAATAGTTTTAGCTTGAAAAGTACAAAGTAAAGAGCTACTATCACACACAAGCAGTATACATATAAGAGATAACAAAAGTGCACTAAAACTAAAAAGCACTAAAATTCACATCGCATAAAATAAACATAACACAATGTCTAGTACAGACTAACAACAGAAAAGTTAACATCTAATAGAGAAAGCAAACACAGAATCATAAAACTACTCTTACTCATCCTCATCATCGTCATTGTCATCATCATCAACAACATCAATAAACTTTAGAATCCATGTAATATAAACTCTATTTAAGCTTTTGTATTAAATAGGAGAACTTGTTAGCAAAAAAAAAGGTTCGCAGACAGAATGGATACCATAAATGTTTTAGTTTATTTAATCGAGCTCCACTATTAAAGTGATATGTCTACCCTTTGGGATAGATGCATTACTTGCGGTGTTATGCTCATTTAATTCAAACTATTGAATGTATGATATCTTGTCTTATTTTTCAAAAAATTATAATATTATTATTTTCAAAAATGCATATACCTTACTACTTTAAATTAAATCTAATAATCTAAAATCTAATTTTAAAACGGCCGACACAATAAAGTAGCAAAAATATTCCCAATGTCTTGCAATTAAACTTTCTACTGCACCGCCAGGACTAGAAAATCTCATTTTCGTAATAAACTTCCTTGACAATAAAAATTTGTTAAATCGATCTTGTGCTTTCAGACTTAGGAGTTTTGTATTGTCGAAAACTACTTTCCCCTTTCCTCGCTTTGTCTTAGGAGCCATTTGAAAATCTAAAAATTCAAGAAAATTTCCCAAAAAAAATTCAAAAAATAAGGTCTAAGGACTCCTACAAGTACTTTCTAAGCAAAGGAAACTTCCCACCATGGATTTCTCACTAATATTTCCAAAATTTTTAAATATTCGACCACCTAGCAATGTGATAGAAATTCACGGTGAAACCACAAAATTTCTATACAAAAATCTAGATACTACCTAGAGAAAATGATATCTGATGATTTGAAGCTCTAAAACTTGAAGAATCGAACTATAGAGGGAACCATAGGGAAGCATTTTGTGAAAGGAAGAGGAAGAAGATGAGTCGAGGGCTAAAAATGGCATGAACCGGTCTAGTTCCGCTTAAATTCTCATCCGGTTGGTTTGGCGCCTAGGTGTCGGTTTGGCGCTTAGGTGCCCTGCTATTCGTAAGTCTGGTGCTTAGGTGCTAGAATCTGGCACCTAAGCGCCAGACCTAGATTTTGAATAAAATGGTTTTTTTTATTTAGCACAGCAATGCCTAAGGCCTCGGGATCAAAATTAGTTGATTAACTTTATTTTGATATTTTTAACATTATCTTAACTTATTCCAACATCCATTTGCACAAATTTGTGTTTCTAATCTAAACCACACGATGCATTCGAACACCAAATATCCATTTCACAAACTTACTACAAATTCATTATCACAAGCATAAGTTCAATATAAACAGACATAATATCGATTCAACAAGGATAATTAAGTTAATACAAACATCATACGCCAGATTTGCAGGACTAGAGACACCTAAAATTTAAAATTCGACGCACAATAAATAAACACACCAAAAAATTAGATTTTCCACACAATCCTTTGACTACTGATAATTTTGAATGCTGTTTTCATCAACCTTTTTATTCATCAGAGTTTGATGCACAAATAAATTGTAAAAAGGAGCGTGAGGAAATTACTCTGCAGCCTTTTCTCCATTCCAATTGTTTTCATGATACGACTATGCCTGCGTTTCTTGGAGAAGTGCCAAATGATTAAACTGAAGTTTGAAGTGCCAATCCAAATGTTTGAATTGGTAGTAGATGTCGCTCAACTTGGAAGGCATATTTTCTATCTCCTCTTCATCCTTTTTAATTTTATCTGCAATTCCTTCGAGGCTGAGCGCAAGGAACTTGTTGAAGTATGTTTCTACATCTTTATGCATGAAATTTATTCCATCAGTCCAATATTCTCCATTGAGGCAAGAAAAATGAAGTCGCCACTTAACTCCCTGTCCAAAAGTGCCTTCTCACGCTAGATTTTCAAAGTTCCAAGCCCCTTAAACGTAATCATGGTGATTTTAAAGGAAGAAAACGGGTCCAAACTACCTGGCGGCAGTTTTCCCACGTCCTATAACTGTGGCGCCTAGGTGCTGGATATTGGCGTTCAGACTCCAGATATTGGCGCTTAGGTGTCGGGCCTTCTGTGAGCGAGTGCTTAGGTGCCCACTCTGAAGCCTAAGCGCCAGTGCCGAAAATGCATTGATTCGACTTGCGCCAAATTTTTCACGTCCCAATCTCATTTTAATCATCAAATTAGTATTTTGTGCTTCCTTACATCATATCGTTCTCAGTCTACATCATTCATTCAAAAAATCAAAAATCAATCCACACAAATAATTATAGTTTGCCTCCCAGAAAGCCCTTGGTTTAACATCGTTAGCTCATCGTACCCAATTTTTATTTTTTTACTCGGGTTGACACAACAGTAGTACCTCTTCATATAAAGGCTTGTTTTCACATATGTAATTTTGCCCGTTTACTTTATTTATCCTATCAGTTTTCAGATATTTAATATCTACAGCACCATATTAATTGACTTTTATCACAATAAATGGACCCGTTCACCTAGACTTAATTTTTGAGGAAATAATTTCAATCTTATATTGTATAGTAAAACCTCCTGTCCAGACTCAAAATATTTTCTTAAAATATTCCAGTTAAGCCAATTTTTCATCTTTTCTTTATAAATTCTCGCATTCTCATAAGATTCGTTTTTAATTTCCTCAAGCTCATTTAATTGCAATAATCTTTTCTCACCGGTATCTTTCAAATTATAATTAAATTCATTTATCACCCCATAAGCTTTATGCTTCAATTCAACTGACAAGTGACAAGTCTTTCAAAATATGAGTCTATATGGTGACATTTCTATAAGAGTTTTATAAGCAGTCATTAAACTCATAATGCATAATCAAGTTTAGCATACTAATCTTTTCTATTATGATTTAAAGTCTTTTCCAATATTCTTTTAACTTCTCGATTGGATACTTCTATTAAACCACTCGTCTGAGGATGATAAGCTGTGGCAATTCGATATTTAATTTCATATTTTCTAGTTAATATTTCAATTCTAAATTTTTAAAATGACTTCCCCGTCTGTAATGATCACTCTTTGCATTTCAAATCTCATAAAAATATCTTTCTTTAAAAATTTTGTAACACCTTGAGCATCATAGCGGGGTAAATCAACCGCTTCAATCCAGTTAGAAACATAATCCACAGCTAAAAAAATATACATTTTTTTGAAAATTTCAGTAGAGCTTACAATCACCTCCTCAATCAAAATCCTCTCTTTCGTAGCCTCTAACATAGCTCTAGACCAAACTTGAGACACCATTTGGTGTAGCTCATACCTAAGCCCATCCATAGAAAAAATTGAAGCAAGGAGGAGGTGCACGACATCAAGGTGAAGCTTCTTAACCATTCCAATCGAGGCATCACCTCTTGGACCAAGGTATTGTCTCAAAACTCTAATTTTTGCCTTGGCTTGGATCTTTTTGAAAGGGATGAAAAATTAATGTCCACTTAGCCGCATAGATAAGCTCATCTCATTTAGATGCAGGTGTAGGAACAAATCTCGTGCGATCTAATTGAGAATCGAGCGAGATAATAGAGTTTGAACATGGACAGTTATCAGCTCGTTGCCCCATGGGGACGATTAACAGATGTCGCCTTTTTTCGCATATTTAAAACGGACGACATGTATCAAGTCAGATAGCTAAATAGTGCAAACAAAGGACAATGAACCGCGGGCTGACGTGACAGCCTACGTGTAAAGGTCACCGATCAAATGGTGCCATGTAGGGGTTTGACAGGTACATGGATACACTCAGCCTTGACGAGGTTAAGCAGAAAATTCAGTATTTTTGAATTAATTAAATCATAGAAAATTAGATAAGTTTTAAAAAATCATATCACTAAAATCATAACAATAATAACAATAAAATAAAATACCAATGGACTCACTGGACAAAGAAGAAATTAATACAAATAAAAATAAGAGTAATTGTCTTATATTTAATTTTTAATTAATTAGATACCAAAAGTATATTTTAATTATAAATAATTATTTATAGATATGATAAAGATGAAACATTAGCTGATTATTTCTCTATGATTAGGGAAGTCCTCTAATTTGATCAGAGGACTTCTCTAATCTCGAAACTCCTAACGTTCTATGCTTATCGTGATTATTTTGATAACATATATATATAAAAAATAAAATAAAAATTAGAAAAATGAAAGGTAAAATTTGTTAAGTTCAAGAAGACCAGAAACACTTAAAAAAAATAAAAATAAAGTAATAAATTTTAAAATGAATTCTAAATTATTTTTTTATTAAAGAATGATAAAAAATTATAAAAATTTAAATAAAAATAAAATGGAGCAAAATTCTCTCTAATTGAGACTTATGACCATAAGATACCTCAATGATTTTTTTCAAAAGTAGAAAAAAAATTTTAGGCAATCAAATGAATTTTCTTTATAACTTTGCAATTATTAAATAAAATAATTCCAAAAAAAATAAAATATATTTCAAACAAGTATAAAGTCACTTCTGAGATGTTGATTAGCCTATGAGTGATTAATTGGTGCAGTTAGATAGTAATTTGGAAAATTATGTGATAATTTACAAGGTGTTTGTCATAAGAGTGTATTTACAAATATTGCATTTACACTTTTAAACCTTTAGCTAGTTGATGATGAATCTTATCAAAGTGTTGATGACATGCTCATCAAGATGAACGAAACATGAGGGGCTATTTAGAATTCCCATCAAGTCTTTAAAAACATATGAAGGGGTAAAAATGTAAATTCTGAATTTTAGAAGACTAAAGCTCATAAATGTTTGGATGATTAGGTGAAAAAAAACATCATCTTTAAACTTCCTACCACAAGTTGGGAAGATTGATATTATTTCTTGAGGAATAATCAACAATTTATCATAAATGACCAATTTATCCTCAAAACCTTAAGAGATTCTAATAAGTCATCCACAACTCAAAACAATTATAATTCAAAATGAAAGTTCCTAATACACTATAAAAAAATATTAAGTTATTGGCAAACATCTTTAAAATTACAAAAATACCTATGTGGTCCTTCATTTATTTAAAGATAAAAATATAAATGATGAAGGCTCACTTAATGAAGTTATTTGTTAATTAACTAAATAAGAATCCTTAAAAAATATTGATGGGTTAAATAAAGGTGATTTTAAGTATCAAATTAAATATTTACAATTATACACCTCTTGATAAAACTTGAATAATTTTCTTCATAAAATTCCAAATTGAGTAAGGTCTCACCCATAAATTAATTGAATCATGCAGAGTGAAAGTACAAAAAACTTATTTTAAATTATTAATATTTTTATCATTTTCTATTTTAAAATTGACCGATAAATTCTATAATTGATAAAAAAATTAGATGAACGTGAAATGACTTAAAAAGTTTGAGATTATTTAAAATCACATTCTAAATGTTTCAGCAAGATTTGAAGAATTTTGTACTTCATTTAGATTTATTATGAATTATTAATGAAAATTATTTTTAAAAGTAAAATAATTCTAAAAAACTAAATAAAATATTGATTTCCACAAAAAGTTAACGGAACACTTTTAACTGAAAACATATCTATAAAAAATTATTTCACACTATTTTCAAATTATGCCAGTTAAAATATTTGAAACCCTAAATAAAATAATTCATAAAATTTTTAAAACAATAAAAACTTTTAAAAAAATATATAATAATTGAGTTTATAAGAACTATATTCACTTTTCTAAGTGATTTATGAGGTCTCATAAGCTCTAATAAATTAGAACCCTGATGTGTATTCTCCAAAGAACATGCAGATGGGTCTATTTTAATATATATATATAAATATATATATGATGCGTGCTAGAAAATTCGCGGCGGTAGGGTAACTGATTATCGTCTTAGCGTTGTACGAGAATGCAACACACTCATAGATGAAAAAGAAATAAGCGGTGACGATTTCAAAAGTTTTTACGTGAAAAACCCGTAAAGGGAAAAACCACGAGGGTTGGCCCAGTTGCTAGAATCCCTTATTGATTGATGTTTACAAAATTCTCCCTAGAGAGTAATTAAATGTTTCAGACTACAATGTCGACTGACGGTGTCTGGTTGGTGGTGATTGACGATGATTGATGGAGGTCGACGGTGACGGAGGTTGACGAAAGTCGGCGGTAGTCAACAAGTAGGCGGTGGTCGACGGTTGGTCGAAGACGGTTGGCGGTAGTGCTAAGCTGCAGCTTCCCCTTAAGGTCTCAGGCTCTCTCCATCCCCCCGCCCTCTCATGTGAGGGTTGGGAGTCTATTTATAGTGTTTTGGGTGCAATTAATGTAACCATTTTGATTGGACGGTCTAGAGGGCTTTCCTTGATCAGACGGTGTTTAAGGGGCATTTGATGGTCTTAATGATGTCGCAATTGAGTGATCTTGGGCTCGTTGAATTCGTCTTGTCGAGACGCTGGATTCGAGTATAGGTTTGCTAGTGTCGGCATCTGTTTGACCTTCCATATATGTCCGGAAATCTTTCAATGTTTATTTATTGACTTGATTTGAGCTTAATTTGACTCGGATTAGTCTAACTTTGATACCATTGGGTTCATCTCATCGAGTCGGTCAGTTTGACTATAAGTTTGTTGAAATCGGAGCTTTGGATGAATTTTTATTAGGATTTGAACTTTTCTTGCTCAATAGATTGCATTGAGATTCGTTCCGAATGATGAACATTTGTTGGTGGCGCCTCAGTTGCCCCCTATTTTCGGGCAATATCATTTTTGCCGTCCGAAAATATCAAAATCCGGAGCATATTTATTTTTACATGTATACATATATGTGCGCATGTTTATACATATAATTATTAATATTTTGTGTGTACTATTATAAAATTAAAAAACATCAGTTTTTATATAATCCGAGCGCCTGGCTCAGTGGCAAAATTTTTTTGTTCCTTCGTGGAGGTGGGGAGTTTGATCCCTATGTTCCTCATATGAGAAATTTATTTTTTATGGGCGGCCCAACTGGGCAACTGCTGGGCTGGAACCAGCAGGTCAACCGACCCACTTCGTTTATCGGGCTCGAACTATATGTTGAGGAAACGGACCGTTAGAATTCGAACGGGTCAGGATTCCGAAAAATGCGAGGAATCCAAAAAGTGGGAATCTGAATGGGTCAGGAATTCGAAATGCGAGAATTTGAGGGGTCGTAGAATCCAAAATATAGAATTTGAGGAGTTAATCTTTAATATAAGTTGTTATATATATACATAATTAATTTATGTTATATATAAACAGTTTTATATATATATATATATATATATATATATATATATATATATATATATATATATATATATATATATATATATATATATATATATATATAATACAAACTGTTATATACATTTATATAAACAGCTGTTTTTTATTTTTTCTTTTTTTTAAGGATTCTAATTAATTTTATGTCATAAATGTGGAATTTAAAAGATTAAAAGAGAAAGAATATGAAATGAAAAGCTTTTTTTTTTTAAGATTTCATTTAATTTCTTGTTATAAATGTGAAATTTGAAAGATTAAAAGAGAATGAATTAAAAAATGAAAAACCTTTTTTACGGATTTCATTTAATTTCTTGTCATAAATTCAGAATTTGAAAGATCAAAAACATCAAATGAAAAGTTTTTTTTTTTGTTTGCCTCATCTAAAGCCTATAAATAGAGGTCATGGATGAGGGGAAGAATCACAAATGAGGAGAAGGAGAAAGTCATTCCGTGTTGCGGAGAAGAGTTAAGGCGGAGAGTTGCAGCGAAGAGTTGCGACGCAGAGTTGCGGAGAAGAGTCCTGGCGAAGCGTTGTGGCGAAGTGTTGCAGAGAAGAATTGCGGCAAAGTGTTACGGCATACCGTTGCGGTGAAGCGTCACGGCATACCATTGCGGTGAAGCATCGCGGCAAACCGTTGCCGTGAAGCTTCATGGCGTACCGTTGCGGCGAAGTGTTGCGACATACAGTTGCGATGAAGTGTCGCGGCATACCATTGTGTTGAAGCGTCGAGGCGAACCATTGTCGTGAAGCGTCGCGGCGTACCGTTGCGTTGAAGTGTAGCGGTGAAGCGTTGCTGTGAAGCTTTGCGGCATATCGTTGCGGTGATGCATCACTACCTACTGTGTTGTGATGGATCATTGTGGCGGGGCGTCACAGCGATCCATTGTAGCGAAGCGTCACTGCGGGGTGTTGCTGTGAAGCGTTGCGGCGGAGCATCGCAAATTTTGTACTTGATGTCGCATATTCCGGAGGAGATTCTCGTGCAGCTCTTACACATTTTGAAGGTGATGAAGAAATATTATAGTTTTTGCCGTGCCATGAGAGAGGAATTACATGCTTATGTGGTGGCGATATCTGAAGACCCTTGATGATCATCAGAAGTACTGGAATTTTAGGAAGGCGATGCCTACTCTAATTGAAGATGAACTTATTTTTTGTAGCCCTTGTACATGTATATGTTGGTATTCGTAACATTTTTAATCATTTGATGTGACAATTGTAGATGATAACAAAGTATTTCTTTGTTGCTTCCACGGTTGTTGTGGCTTTTTAATTGTGCAAAATTCTTTCGAGGCTCATAGCATTCTTAGGAATTTTATACACTTGTGTCTTCTGAGACTTGTAGCATTCTGAGGTCTTTGATGTACATGTGTCTTTTGAGGCTTGTAGCCTTCTGAGGTCTTTGAGTGTACCTGAGTCTTCTAAGGCTTGTAGCCTTCTGAGGTTTTTGAGTGTACTTGTGCCTTCTGAGGCTTGTAGCCTTCTGAGGTTTTTGATGTACCTGTGTCTTCTGAGGCTTGTAGCCTTCTGAGGTCTTTGATGTACATGTGCCTTCTGAGGCTTGTAGCCTTCTGAGGTCTTTGAGTGTACCTATGCCTTTTGAGGCTTGTAGCCTTCTGGGGTCTTCGATATACATGTGTCTTCTAAGGTTCGTAGCCTTCTGAGGTCTTTGATGTACATGTGTCTTTTGAGGTTCGTAGCCTTCTGAGGTCTTTGATGTACCTGTGCCTTCTGGGGCTTGTAGCCTTCTGAGGACTTTGAGTGGAGACCCTGTCAACCAGTTGCTCTCATGGAGTCTTTCTAGTGAGGACCCTGTCCACGATTAGCTTCCCATCGAGACTTGCCTCTTGGGCTCGTCTTCCAGGGGCATGGTAGAAAAGAGAATTCATTAAGGATGTAAGACCAGTTCTGAGCTTTATCACCGGAGATGCTCGATGGTAATAACCCGTAATGAACTGAGTCACATGAAATCCACTGTGGATTGTTGACCTATCCCAGGTAGTTGGTCAAAGCTTTTGCTTGACTACTGTATCCTGTTATGGAAGTAGTCGAAGGAAATCCACCAAGGATTTTTGACCTATCCGAGGCTGCATGTCGAAGCTTTTGCTTGAAGACGGTAGCCTGTAATGGAAGAGGTCGAATCGAGTCCCCTTGGGATCGATTAAGCCTAGAATGAGGTGTCAGAGATGCTCCTCGTTTCTCGAGACTAGGGAGTAGATCGCAATGGATCATATGTTTTCTTGGAAATATGGTTGCAGCCATACTCAAGAGTAATGTTTAGCAACTTGTCAGTTGTTGTTTTTTAATCTTTTGCACCCCCCCCCCCCCGCCCTCAGCGGGAGTGTTCTCCATGCGAGCTTGTAAAAGAACACATGTATTGGGCCTTGAAGAGATCAGCTTCCCGATCTAGTTAAAGAGGAACTCCAGTACGTTAAGGGATCACTAAGGAAGCGTTATTTGTAGACTGGCCCTCAATCCAGGAGCGATTCTTATAAGCTTGTAATATGAATGAAATTTGGGATGACATGTCGTGCCCAGGGCGTTAACGTGAACAATCTTTCGAGATTGCGGGGAAGCGTCGCCCCCGACATGGAAGAATGCTCCAGAAATGATCTTCAAGATGCAAAAATGGTTCATTTGTCTGTTGAATGAAATACATCAATGGGAAAGGAAGTAGGGGCTCGGTGGCTTAGAGTTGTGGATAATTTCTAACGGGACTTTGTTTCCCACAAACGGTGCTAAACTGATGCGTGCTAGAAAATTCGCGGCGGTAGAGTAACTGATTATCGTCTTAGCGTTGTACGAGAATCCAACACACACATAGTTGAAAAAGAAATAAGTGGTAACGACTCCAGAAGTTTTTACGTGGAAAACCCGTAAAGGGAAAAACCATGAGGCCTGGCCCAGTTGCGAGAATCCACTATTGATTGATGTTTACGAAATTCCTCTATCCCACAGACGGGAGAGAGTAATTATATGTTTCAGACTACAATGTCGACTGACGGTGTCTGGTTGGTGGTGATTGACGATGATTGGTGGAGGTCCACGGTGATTGAGGTCGACGGTGATGGAGGTCGACGGTGACGGAGGTCGACGAAAGTCGGCGGTAGTCGACGGAGGTCGGCGGTGGTCGACGGCGGTCGGCGGTGGTCGACGGCGGTTGGTCGACGACGGCCGGCGGTAGTGCTAAGCTGCAGCTTCTTCTTAAAGCCTCAAGCTCTCTCTATACCCCCTCCCCCTCATGTGAGGGTTGAGGTCTATTTATAGTGTTTTGAGTGCAATTAATGTAGTCATTTTGATCGGACGGTCTAGAGGGCTTCCCTTGATCAGACGATGTTTAAGGGGAATTTGATGGTCTTAATGATGTCGGAATTGACTGATCTTAGGCTCGTTGGATTTGTCTTGTCGAGACGCTCAATTTAAGTATAGGTTTGCTAGTGTTGGCATTTGTTTGACCTTCAAAAATGTCTGGAAATCTTCCAATATTGATTTATTGACTTGATTCAGGCTTGATTTGACTCGGATTAGTCTAACTTTGATACCATTGGGTTCATCTCATCGAGCCGGTCAGTTTGACTATAAGTTTTCTGAAATCGGAGCTTTGGATGACTTTTTTTTAAGATTTGAACATTTGTTGGTGCGTATCGATATATATATATATATATATATAATAATAATAATAATAATAAAATAAATAAATAAATAAATAAATAACAAAACAAAGATAATAATTAACTCTTTGGATTTACGAAATTTTCTTGGATAAGGATACCTATGGTTGCTTACAAGAGTCCTCTGATCTAAAGAAGTTTAACAACAACTTCTTTATACTACCAACAATGGTGTCGAAACGATGCAACCATCGGATCTTGACTAGCGCCACCTATAATAAAATAGTATTATTCTTTTTAATCGTTTTAATAACAATAATCACTAATTCAAAATATACTTCATACGATAACAACAATCAAACAATATGAATCTAGTATCAGCCTCTTGAGGCATGATTTCCTCTTCCCTTTTCTTTTCATGAAATCAAGTGTGGAAACAATCAAGTAACTGGAAGCCTTCAAAGCGATCAAAAGAAGACAAAAACATGAAGCGAAAAATGAACCTCAACTAAACTTTCCATAGAATTAAATAACATAAACCCTTAGGATTTTGAGTTCATTCGTCTAGCATGACATAAATTCTCATACTATCTTTTAGGCTTTTGCATGATTGTATGTCGTGTGGCATAAGTCATAACTCTTTAGGATCTCGAGGTCGTTATTCGGTACAACGTAATTCCTCCCATCTTCTTAGGTTATTTGCATGATTGTATGTAGTGAAAATGTAAGCCCTACATTTTAAAGAAATTGCAAATGTAAAACATTAAATAACATTGCATCCAAAATGTAAAGCTAAACTATGAGGCATTCTCAATATCTATGACACCCCCTACCTTTCGCTCATTTGGATTCCAAAACAGCTATTCCACATTAAGTCTTTCCAAGTTGATTTTACTACAATCAATCATGAAAACTAAATTTTAAATACTTGAAGATAAAATCTCAATCTTAATTGAGAGTTTTCTCATGTGATTTCGATCGCTTAAGATGTAATTAACTATAGGACCTTACGTCTGTTGAAGAATTAGTAACCCAGATAATCTAAACATTATTTAATCTTCATGTTAGGTTAGGGAATGATCTGTTGGAAATTTTGTAGCCCAAATAAAATCTCATAAATTTCTTAGTTTGAGTAATTGAGACTATTATCAAGTGATATTCTCATTTTTCGATATAAAATTTTACTAGTAATATCATGCTCGGTTATTTAAACCATTAAACATATGAGATATGTTCAGTCTCATTTTTCAAAATTAAAAATTCTTTTTTTCAAAATTAAAATTATATATATTAAATAAACTATTATGATGTTAATTTTTGTGTGATCTTATTGAGAAGGGGATTTATGTGTTCATGAATGACTTTCAGTTTTTGGCACATTTTTTGATTCATGCTTAAAACATCTTGCAAGTGTTATGCAAATAAGTGAAGAGATAAATCTTGTGTTGAATTAAGAGAAAATGTCAATTCATGCTCACTAAGTGTATCATTTTGGGACATAAACTCTTTGAAAATGGTATGCACGTAGAACTGACTAAAATTTTAATTTTAGAAACCACCACCACCTATCTCTGTAATGAGGATTAGGAGATTCTTAAGGCATTCAAGATATTATAGAAAATAAATTAATGACTTACCTAAATTTACAAAAAAATATTATTATTTATTAGAAAAGGATATGCCTTTTATGCTTTATGTTGACTGTAGCAGATTTTAACTTGTTAAATTAAAAATTAATCACAACGCCCATAATAGTCATACCTGATTACAACACCCATTTAAGCTTATATGTAATGCTAATAATTTTATCATAGGAGTAATGTTATGCTAGATGATAGAAATACTAAGTAATGTAATGCTAATAAATTAAGTAGTTAATCATTTGTTAAGACTTGAGAGGGAAAGCTCTAAGGCAATGCATGGTGAAATTAATAAAAAAAAATTTTATTAATTACTTTGGATTACTGGTCAAACTATTCATTGGTATGATGATATTGTTAATTGTATTATTTGTGACGTTATTCCTTAGGAACTTTTATATCACTAAAGGATGAAGTTTGTATCTAAAGCAGGGTTTTATTTTTATGACGAAGCTTATCTCTTTACAAAATACAAGGAACAATTTATTAATATATATTTTTATCCTTACAGAAGTAAAAAACATCAATAGATTGTGCTATAATTTTTAATTTGGTCATTCGCCTAACTCTGTCCTCCTCTTGGGTGGTTTCTGTTGGCGCCTCGACTGTCATGTGGCAATCAACTGTCTTTCACATCTTCGGCATGGGTCTTTATTTAATTTTCACCCATCGTCTCACAAGGCTCTCTTCTGCGAGTAACAATTGGATTATTTTGCTTTTTGGTACGATGGGGGGTTGGGGGTGGGCACATACTCCTCAGCTATCATGTGGTTTTTGGCTAACTTCAAGAGTTCAACCAGGCTCTTGGACTATTGGATTCTAAGGAATGAGTTTTTAGTTTTTCTAGTGGCTCGGCATCAAAGATCTATAAAGGGGAAGATATTCTTTAGCTTGCGGTAGGCCTCCATATGCCATAACCATTGTCCATTCAAAGGTGTACACCCAACATTATCCAGGTGTTGGGATTCTTAGAGCCTTTCTACACCCCGAGCTGTTTGATGACTTTGGCGTTCGGGTTCTTCTACTCGGGGGTTTTGTTTATGGGGAGGTTGCTTTCCTTCTCCGAGTAACATGCGAGTCAACTCTACTATCTGACCCACAATTTGGTCTCTAAGTTCTTGGTTTTGTTGTGGCACAATTTTTGTTGTGGCACAATTTCCCTTGTGCACTCCACATTTGCGGTGTCCCCCAGATGAGTTTCTTTTCCGTTGTGGGCTCCTCTTCTTATTGCTAGCATACTCATGCTTACTGCACCTTTTAAGATGTTGAATTCAGATTTGTCTTGTGAATCACACCCAATGTATAGAGCATAAAACGCGACAGGGAAACAAAGAGACAGCGTGAGAGAGAGAGAGAGAGAGAGAGAGAGAGAGAGAGAGAGAGAGAGAGAGAGAGAGAGAGAGAGAGAGAATGCAAGAGTTTTGATAGAGCCAATCAGAGGTCTTTTATGTAGAAATGACCCCCTATTTATATATTCGGGGGTACACAGTGTACAATTACATATTTGTCCATGCTTTAACATGAGAGCATTACAGGACATTATGACATCTTTTCGTATTTAGAACTGACTTTAATACGTTTTTGTATTCATAACCGCTTAAATAGGGTATGATGGCCCGATAACATTATCACTCGGTCGGATGGAAGCCTTTGGTCAGTTGAAAGACGTTTAGTCGACCCTTTCAAGGGAAAATTCTAAGAAGTTATACTCCCGTCGTCAGGATAAACTGGGCCGTTAGGCAAATGTAGTACCACCATAATCTAACGGCCAGCCCTCCTCGGGAGTTTAGAGAGGTGTTAGGCTTATGAACGACTGCTCTTCGAATTGAGCTTCATTTATCTCTTCATTTGGTTGTACATCCATCCGATCGGCTCAGTGTTCCGACCAAAAGAAACGACTCTTAAAATTTTCGTGTTTACAACATCTGAATACACTGTTCTTTGTTATTTGTCAATTGAATTTTCTTGAAATTCGAGCTGATATATTTTTAATATAAAATCATTAATATCCAGTAAAACTTTCCGAGTAAAATAAACGCTGCATTGTACGTGCAGGCAATTGATCCGAGTACCAATGTTACGTGATCAAAGACGAACAGCTAGCACGTGAAAACAGCTAAGATGACATGGGCTTCCTGGTTTTTTATCCACCACATCCTCCAAATTTATCATTGGATTCTATTGATGAGTCAGAGGGATTAATCCACACATTAGCGTTATTGTCTTCCCTATAAAAATCATATTTTTAATGGCCATTAGCCTTTCGAATCCTTACGTAATAAAAACTTTTAGAATATTATTTTTTTCCTGCTTAGAATATCCATGCCAGTCCTCGAGTTAATGGTTCCTCTAGGTGTTATTTATTTTTTGAATTAGACAATTTTATTGGCAATGCTGTCGAAAGCAGTGATCTGTTGATTATTTATTTTTTATCTGAAAAGATGAGCTAAAAGTTAACATAAAAGGTTCGAATCTGAGAAGAAATTATATCTTCAATCACGATACATGACCGTGAAAATTGCTTTGCAGTATTATATTGATACGACATGGCGCAAATTCTTCTGTAATTATTTGCCGCAACTCACATCTGTCTTTAAAAACTTCGTTTTATTCAGTAAAGGGAACGACTAGATAATAATATCCTCATCGGTGAAATCATAAATAAAAATTTATAAATGCAGCCCACAATTCTTATGTATTTATGTATCACACACAAACATTTTATTTATATACCTGACACATAGGTGTTTTAAATATATGCATAAAAAAGTACTATTGTTAATGTAATATTATCATTGATTTTTTGTTCCTATTATGTATTATTATGCTTGTTGAAGCCTCTTCGATGGTATTTCTTTTGGAGACGTACATATCTAACGTATGCTATTTGTTTATAAATTTGGCGATAAGGTGAAGTATGATGACATAGACTCCCTTAATTATCAATAAAATTTAGACTATTTTTAAGCTGTAAATTAACAATATAAAACTTATAATATGCTTTTTTATTAACAGATGAGACTTTGCTTTTCTTAATTCTAGTATTTGTTGAAAGACTACCTCCCTTCCTTTTACTGCATTCCTTGGGTTACTCTTAGTCAAGGCTCATTAGAGAAATTAAGCATATTTGTGTCGTCTAAATCAGAGACAAATCAAACGCAAATCCGAAGATATTTAAATGTTGCTTGATTTGCGTCCAATTTTTTTCCGATGTTAATTCGGGGGGTCGGTAATATTATTTCCATTCAATTTGCATCGAAATATTACGAAGCAAAAATTTGTGTCGGATGTTGCATCATATTATCATCAAATTTATTTATATGAAACATGTGTTGAAATTTGCAGCTGAAAATATTGGACAATGAATATTAACATCGGATTTCCATCTTATTTGTGTTGGATAATATCATAACAACAACAACAAAGCCTTAATCCCACTACGTGGGGTCGGCTACATGAATCATTTTTCTCCATTGTTTCCTATTTAGAGTCATATTTTCATTTAATTCTAATAAATTAAGATCATTTTTTATACAATAAGCCTAAAGTCTTCCAAGTTATACCTTTGCATTTTTTTAACATACATCTACTCTCCTAATTAGATCATCAGATTGTTGATGTTTAATGTGAACAAACCATTTAAGACGACTCTCTCTAATTTTGTCCGTCACTGGAGCTCAACAACCCTATCATGGAAATATTCATTTCACATTTTGTCTCTAAGTGCAAAACCACTCATCCACCTAATCATTCTCATCTCGACAACACTTAAACTTTGTATTATGTTTCTTTTTTAAAGGCCAATACTCAGCACCAGAGAGCATTGTAGGTCTCATTACCATATTCTAAAATTTTCATTTCAATCTAAGCGGTACTTTTCCATCACACAAAAGGCCCAAAGCATTCCTCCACTTCAACCAACCAGCTTGAATTCTACTATTAACATCTTCATCTATATCACCGTCGCTTTGAACAACAGACCCGAGATATCTAAATCGTTCACACCTTTTAATAATTTGATCACCCAAAGTTACACTTCTGTCAATAGAGCTATTACCACTAAAATTACATTCCATGTATTCTGTTTTAATTCTACTCAAATGAAGGCCTTTAGATTCCAGTGTAGTCCTCCATAAATCAAGTTTTTCTTCGGCTTTTTCTCTCGTCTTATCCACGGGAAGGGTATCATCATCAAAAATAAAACACCAAAGTACATCCTCCTGTAAATGTCCAGTAAGCCCATCCAAAACTAAAGTAAAAAGATAGGGATGTAATCCAATAGAAATAGGAAAATATTATCATAGAACAATAAAATATTAATGTCGAATAATATCATAGAACGATAAAATAATATTGTCAATATAACGTCTGATTTTGCATTCGAAAACGAATGCATATCCGATGTAAACCTGTAACACATAAATAAAATTGGATTATCAATTACATTTCTGCAACTTGCACAAAAACACAATCTACATCACATACAAAAAAAAAGTCATGTCACATATCAAATCTCTAAATAATATCATTAATAAAAGGAAGATGCTATCACAATTGTCCCAAATAAGAATAGTAAACTTAATCAAAAAATTCCACAAAAAATGTTCAACATAATGCTTATTAATAAAAGAAAACATAAAAAAACTACTCATTATCTCCTCCTCCTCCTTCTAT
Organism: Papilionanthe hookeriana x Papilionanthe teres; assembly: GCA_022702705.1. NCBI lineage: Eukaryota > Viridiplantae > Streptophyta > Magnoliopsida > Asparagales > Orchidaceae > Papilionanthe > Papilionanthe hookeriana x Papilionanthe teres. The sequence goes on along the minus strand of CM040422.1, from coordinate 106,621,558 downwards.
ACGGAAGTTATCAGCTGCCCCTCCTTCTAACATTGTAACGCTAACTTTGAAACTAAACTTTTAGTTTTGTAGAGGTCATCCGACACTAAATTCCCTGCAATGTTCTTCTCTTTTAATAATGTTTCTACCTAATTGAATGTTTCTCTGGGTATGTTAAAATCAGATTTGACAGTCAACAAACTTAGCGCCACTGAAAACTCTGTATGTGTTGTGCAGCGATCCCATAAAAGTTGTTATATCATTCAAGAAGTCATAGAACCATTGTGATTTGTTGTTCAATGTTTCAGGTTCGTGTTGAACGCTCTCAACAAATTGAGCTCTATGAGCTTCATGAACCATTTTTTTCATAGGTAAAATTCCTCTGCATTAGGGGCATATCTTGTCGAGGCACCACTTTGTTCAAGCTGAACTTCTGGTTCTTGCTCAGTTGTACAGTCCAGTAGAAATAATTTTGTTTGAATCATTCGTGGTTAAGATTCAAGTTAACTTCTTTGGGTGTCAGGAACACTTAATTTTTTTGCTTCGCACAAGGACACTGAAACGTACACTCCGAACGATAGATGGGCATGTGATGCCACCTACACGAATTTATCAACACCATTCAAGAACACATATGTGAGTAATTTTCATCCTGGATATAATCTGTTATAAAATCAAGCTCTCAATTTACAAATATCTATCTGTAACATAGATGTTGCTTTACAAATCAATGAAACTATTACACAAAATAAAAATGAAAGACTTGGGGAATATAAATATGAAAATTTATGTTAGTCAAAATTTCATTAATCTACTATATTAAGATCATTTTAATGCAACATGCACAAGTCTTACTAAGACTACCGCTACCATTCTTAAAACAAGTCAAATCTAAAACATCTACTCTCCTAGTTGGGTCATTAGTTACTCAATGTTTGACGTTACCAAACCATTTATAACAACCGCGGTGATTTAAAATCCACTGCAATGAAAATAGCTGGGGTTTTTACCGCTATATTTGTCGTATAAAATCCCGCGAAAACTTTTTTTTTTGCAGTGCACTAATTTCATCGTTGTTTATATCGAATATTCAGACGTAAACCTGACGTAAATTCCTACGCAAATAGAATGAATTTATGTTCTTCACAAATCAGTTGTCAAATCTAACGCATATTTATGCGTTCAAAATATCTGATGCAAATCTTCGACGCTAATTCAAAGCTCTCCTACAGTGACTATATAAGTAACAAATGCTTCAAAACAAAATTCAGTTGTTCGGTACTAGCAGGAAGTCTAGAACACACTCATTCACATAAGATTAGACCACTTATAACTTTCTCAATTGAAAAAAAAAATAGCTCTTGTTCCTTATTTAATTATTTTAGAATTCATGGATATGAGTCCTATGGAGCCTTTTGGACATATTCTTCATCCTATCTCTTCCATCAAGCTATTACTTATCTTTATGCTATACATTTTATTATTTTTAGGAGCATCTTAGCTCATCCCTCTTTAATAGTTATTTATAGATCATTTATAAGTATTAGCCACTCTCATATATACAATCTTTATTTATGAATGAAAATGAGTACTCTGGAGGTTTCATGGGCATAATTTATTGCCATCTCTTACAATTACAATAGAATAATTGGAGTTAGGACAAGTGTTTTGTTAGCACTTGTAGTTATATTACCTAAGCATGTTAATGATTTTTTTTTTCCAATGAGCTTAATTTGAGTTGAAAATGAAGTAAACTCGTATCTTACAAGAACATGTTCGCAAAAAGTTAATTGATTTTGATTCCACTTGAAAGTAATTATTATTCAAATTTTATTACAATTATTCATATTATAAAACATCATACCTATTTATTAACTTGTATATTTATTTAAGGTTGATTTGACGTTTGTTATTTTTAATGAGGTCAAACTCTGAATTTAATTCAAGCATCTCCGCTTGGATTTGAGCCATGTCTTATTCTTAATGACGCTTCCATAATTTTGAGCTTATACGTGAGCGCGCGCATTTATATATATATATATATATATATATATATATATATATATATATATATATATATATATATATATATGAAAAGAAACATATTTGAGTCCGGTGGGCCTCAAATACATATTCTCGGTGGGCCTCATATATCAATTATCTTTTGCGCTCAAGCACCTATAATGGTGTCCGTGCATCATGTGCCTAATATTCGAGTACCCCACTATCCAACGTACTCAAGCGCTTACACAGTACAATATGTGTGTGTGTGTGTGTGTATCATATATATATATATATATATATATATATATATATATATATATATATATATATATATATATATATATATATATATATATTGAGTTGGTTTGGCATACATAAGTTAAAGTGTCGCTACAGGATATTAACTCATTAGTGGTAATTTTATCATCGGAAAAATTTTCACGTAAAACCTAACACCAGATTTGCGACCGTCTTTCATCCTAAAAAATTAGGAATGACTTGCACATAATATACCATAGACGGCATCACCGATTTATTGATGCAAACTTTTTGCATCATAAAATTGTCAATACACATATTTGCTTAATAGCATCGAACAGTTATACAATAAATCTGATACCAATTAATTGGGTTAAGTTTGCATCATAAAATTGTCAATACACATATTTGCTTAATAGCATCGAACAGTTATACAATAAATCTGATACCAATTAATTGGGTCGAAATAGTCCAATATAAATCTGACGTTGATGCCCTGAAATTCTATTCTAGTGTGCTCTGGTCTCATTCGTATTTTCACCGTTGCATAGCATTCGGCTCCAGCTATTTGGTTTCTTCACCGACTGTCTGCCTTGTCAGTAAGTTTTCGCCAATGAAATCACCAAACTTCGGTACACTACTTCTCTCTTTTTAGTACCTTTCTTTCATTATTTTTTCTAATCTATCTTTGTTTTTGTTTGAAAAAATTATGTTGTGGTGTTACATATGTAAGACATAAAAATTTTGTGATTTGTATGTAAATATTGAAGTTTTGATGTTAGAGAAGTAATGCATAAGAATTGTGTGATTTCTATATAAAAAAAAAAAGTTCGGATGTTAGATATATAATGCATATGAAATGAGTGGAGGATCCGGTTTCTTAGTTATCTTCGGTATTCCATTAATCATCTTTCATAAATTAACCCCACTTATCCTTCGTGGACGACTTCATTTTTTTTAAATCTATTTTTGAAAAGGAATCTTTGTTCCTTTAGAATGCGTGATCATAGGCTAGAAACATTCAATGACAAGCAAAGCAGCTTTTTTTTTTCTTTCATGTTTTAAGGTGAATGGCTTATATAGATTTATGTTGTAAGGAGAATTCACGTTTTTGGCAGTGCTTCATAGAGACAACCTCAGATAATTTGAGAAATCGCTAATCATCCACATAAGGGCAACTTTAAGTTCACAATTATATTTTGTAGCAATGTCAAAAGTCAATGCACTAATTTTTTACATTATTTGAAACTCCTTCTGTTAATGGCTAAAGTAGACATCAATTTTTTCTATTGGGCTATGTGGATCTGGTTTGATCAATGTCATAAATAACTGTGGCGCTGTGAAGCTCATATCAGAGGGCAAAATTATATAATGTAATAGTCACTGGCTAATATGAATATGTTGTTGTGGTGTGAATGTATGATGTAAACTGACCGGGGGGTGCTGCGGTGTTGCATAACTATATGTGTGTTTAACCAGTGTAAAAATAATATTAAATAATAACACAATTACCCATTTATCAACGCAAGTATACGTATCGTTCAAGTAATGTAGGGCTCTGATGGAGTCATAGATATCGATCGCACAGAGAAGTTAGAGATTATGAACTAATTAAAGCAGTTGCAATTACTTATCTAAGTATACGGAAATAAAGAACACTTATACTAAACTCTATTTACAAATTTTTGAATGGAAGATTACAATTTAGAAAAGTATCTCTCCCCTTGTTAAGAGAATTAAGTGAATGGATAATTAAACTAGTTAGAATTGTATTGTGCCAAATAAGAGCATTCATATTCTTTACTCTTTGGTTCAGGCATAAAGAATATTGACTAATCCTATGCTTGGTTACTGAATCTGCGGCTAGGCTGGAAGGATACTGACTCTCACTTCGGAGCTCCCACGTTCCCCTCGCCTGAGGGCTAATATCTACACTTCAGCACCCAAACGATAGGACCAAATTGATGATTTTAGTCAGTCACTCTAAAATATCCAATTCTACGCCCGATAAATAATATTTCCCTATTTATTTGCACCCTTCTTTCAAGGCTTTTGCTTTCCCTGAATCTTTGATGTAATCTTTACTTTAGTTGTGAAATCAACATATTTTAACAGTTCAATTGGCCAAATTGAAAGTAAATTAAGATTTAAGTAAAAGATTATCACAATTTTTGTTGAATATTTTAGGCACAGCTAATTTAATTTTGCATTTCACAAAATCTCAAAAACAAGGAGAAAGACAGAGAAGACTACTCAGAATGCATAGGAAGAATAACACAACTTAGATTTCATATAAAATTAAACTTATAAAACAATAAACAAAACTTATCTCGAATTTTATCCCCAAGCAGACTCCTTGAAGTTCCTCTGACTCTTCCTTCTTGTACAACACACTCAACTAAACTCACTATTATACTCTCTAGAACACACTTACACACTAAAGACACTAATAAGACACTCAAAAAGGACACACCAAGGACACACATTCGGCCTAAAATCGTCTCTATTTAAAGAAGAAGAAATATTTCCAAAGGTTGCTTAAACACCTCTTCAAAAAACTTCCAGATTCATTGAATATTGCTTGAACCGACCTTCTTGCCGTCGACATGCTTCTAGAACATAGGCCAACTGCTCAGGCTCGCTGTCGGTGGGCTTGATCTCGCCATCGGCGGGCTTTTTTATAATATAATCTAATGCTCTCGGAAAAAACACGCCGTCGGCGGCCTATTCCTCGCCGTCGGCCGCCTAGTTCAATTTTCGTCTCTTTTAGCCCTTTTTGTTCCAAATTCTCTCATTTTCTTATCTTTTTTCTCTATTATCTATAAATCTTCATTCCTGCAATAAAACACAGAAAATACATTTCTTTAATGTGCAATATTAATATAAAATTGGTATGTATTTCTCAATACATTTTTCTCTGGTCAAAATCTCCCAAACTTAACTATTACTTTTCCTCAAGTAATCTTGATACTACATAAAAATAATGATTATTTGTAGTAAAGTTTTAATTCAGAAATACTATGAATTTAATTTACATAAATATTTTACTAAAGTTTATTAGAAAGATTTTTTTAGATAGTTATATTAATTCTATAGATGTAAGGTCATTTAGTCATCAAGTTTAAGATTTCTAGTCTTCTATTTATTTCAAGAATGACTATATATTACAATAAAAAATTACTTAAGATATTCATATGATAAGAAATTCATGAAAACACTATTTAGTAAAAGACTAATCCATATATATAAGTTCAGAAATGTAAATGAGCTTACCCTTTAGGTTGATTCAAATGAAGCCAATTTTTGATAAGACATCTCCTCAAGCTTCTTCTCACTTACTTTTTTCTTTTTTATTTGGATTGCATTTCAATCCTATATATTTTTTTTTCTTTTCTTTTCAGGGATTGTTTTTCAATCCTTCTTTTTCTTTTTCAAGTGAGGATTACTGTATCTGGATAGTCTGTTAATGATTTTGAACTTCACTTTCCTCTTCCTGAATTTGAAACTTGAAACATTTCCTTTTCTTATATGTATTTCATAGTTTTTACATCATTAAGTTTCAATCTTTTCTTTCTCAACTAAATACTTAAGAATTTAATATTTTAAAATATAGATTTCTTTACTTTAAATAGTTAACTATATTCTTATCATTTTATTTCAAATATCTTAATCTACAAAATTAGTTTAATCATAAAAAAAATATTTCTTTTAACTTTCTATAATAATTAAATAAATTAATTCTAGTTTACTGAATTAAATTTACTACAGAAAATCATTTTTATAGTAATTTTTTAAAATATTTATTTGAGAACAATTTAATAGTTAAATTTTTTTTCCCTCCCCCAAACTTAAATTTTTCTATCTAATCATATAGGTGGAAAGAAAACATACTGTAAATTTAAATCATACCTTCGTGCTTTAGGTATTTCTCTTTTTGAAGTTCTGCAGGTTCTTTTCATCACTTAATTAACCTGTACTGTCAATAACTTTCTACACACATATAACATTAAAGAATTTTTTGGGTAAAGAAATTTTGAAATAAGTACAAAATACTAACACAATTTTCTACTACATTTAATTACTTTACCTATTAAAGTACTAACCTCAATTAACACAACATCCACATACAATTCACTAATTCAATTTTAGAGTTACAATCACAGTCTGAAATATAAAAATTAACAATTACACTGATGTAAATAACTGATACAACAAAGTTTAAATGACTTATACAACATAATAATCAAAATACATAAACTAAACAACAATACTAAATTGAAGAAAACAACAAACACATAACACTAGTATCTAATCGTAGAATCTAATCTTCAGCATCAAAATCCCAAACTATATCATAATCTCCATGTTCAACAGGTGGAGTAGGCTGGTAGTGAGTATAACGAGGGCACTCAGGAAATATAACATCAAGCTCCCCTCTCCTATGGCGATTTTCAGCATCATAGTAGGCCATCTCAAACTCAGAATGTCTCTGGAGATATTCACTGTCATAATCGTGCCTCCGCTCTAATCCTCCAATCCTCTGATCTATTTGCTCCAACCTTTCATCAATTTTCTCAAAACTTTTCTGCTGTAGAGTCAGTTCATTCATCAATTCATAAAGTGTAGGAGAACTATAGGTAGGAGAGTCATAACTAATAGAGGGAATATCCTTACTAGTCGAAGGTGCAGAGCTCCTAGTCCCAGATCTCCATCCTTCGTGGGATTCATAAGTCTTTATATTAGCCTTGGTAATGGGTTTCATAGGTTCAAACAATTCCTCATCATCTCCTGTCTCTACTCCAGATAACTGGCAAAGTGCATAAATCAGTCCAGGATGTCCTAATCCTCCTCTAGTTTCACTTCTTGCAATGGCTAATATGTTTTTATAAATAATATTTCCCACATTTATACTTCTGTTGTTCTGAATGCAAAAATTTAGAACTGTTCTATCTCTTGAAACTTCACTATGATGATAAGTGGGTAGAAAAGTAGAGCAAATAAAATAATGTCAAGCCTTACAAGTTGCATTTAACATAGAAAGAGGGAAGTTTACCCGTTCACGCTGTTTTATTTTCCAAGTCTCTTTCCCATCAGTGAGAAAGTTAATCACCTCTTCCAGCGGTCATTCCATTGTTCCAAATGTATCGTATTCGCTGGTATGAAGTTCTTGTACTTCGTAGAAAGAATTTATTTGTGCAGCATTAAAATCAACTAAAAATCCTCTAAACTTTATAGGTTCATCCTCTATCTGGGTCAAATTGGCATAAAACTCCTTTACAACTTCAATTGCAGCTCTGTTCGTAGTATAACAAAATAGAGGAAGTGGACGATGGATAGTGGCAGTTGACCGGTCAAATAAAGGTATTTTTCGGGTCCTCGCCGTCAGCGGCCAGAATCTCACCGTCGTCGGGCTAATTAATTCGAATATGGCTTAAGTCTCTGGAAAAAGTCGCCGTCGGCGGCGTCGAGGGCGTTGTCGGCGGGCTTTTTCGAAAATTAAAATTTTTAATATTTTGTAATTTTTTTAATTCATATTAAGCCTCGTTAACGTCCGATCAATCAATTTAAACATATTTTACTGTGATTAGATACTATTTTAACTCAATTAAATTCACACAATACAAAACATCACAAATTTTATATAAAATTCAAGTGTTTACAATATTCGTACACAACATTATAAGAAGGTATTTTCTCAACCTTAATACATAAAATTCATTGTCGCAATCCAAACCACAATACTCAAAACGCTGAAAACAAACGAATGATTCATAATCTCATCTATACCGACATCAAAATATCAAAATCTAAAATAACAAAAAGTGCAGATTACACAAATTAAATTCAAACTAATTTAACACATAAACAAATACTAACATCTTCTACTCGTCAGGATCAGTGCTAAACTCATCTCTCATATACCCATAGAACGTAAATGAACGAAAAGATTGTAGAAGGGTCTGTATGGAAATTCTTCAGTATAATCTTCTTCTATCCATCTTTTCTTTCTCATAAGTCGTATGAAACTAGCCTCAAGATGTCCAGAATGATCGAAGTGTTCTTTCATTCTCCAGTCAATATGATCAAATAAATCAGAGATATTATTAATTGAAGTCATCACATTTTGTACCTCTTTTTCTAGTCCTTTGAGTTTCCGTAAGATCATATCAGTTTTATCAGTCAAGGGCCTGATTGAAAAAGAACTCTGAGATGTTTGATCCACGATAATAGCTCCATCGTTATCATCATCCAATGTAGGAAACATATCAGTTGGATCTAAAGGTTTCCAAGACAGAAGTACCTTCTCCAAGGCCTCATATGAAACTTGGTACTGACTGCATAGTGCAAAAATTGTAGAAGGATGTCCAAGCCCATAAATTGATCCATGAACAATCAGGCCTAAAACAGACTTCACAATAATCGAACCAACATCAATAGGTAGTCCCGCTTGAATACAATAATTCAGAATCGTACACTCCTTAGAAACTATATTGAACCTCATAGTGGGTAACAGTTTTGAAGAAATAAAAAAGTTACAGTGTTTAGAAACGGGGTTTAGAAGTGATGCAGAAAAACTAACATACCCGTCTTCTCTTGTTTCTCAATCTTCCGCTTCATCAGTCAAGTAACGATAGATCTCATTCATTTTATTCCTTGTAGGGACAAAGTTGGAGTAGTGGCAAACGGGTGTATTCTCTATTGAATATAACTCATTAATTCTAGAAGGAGTAAAAGTTACCCATCTGCCTCGCACATAGACGACTCCGTTGTTGATTCCGTGTAGATTGGAATAGAATTCTTTTACCACAGGGATGACTACTGCAGAAGTGGTATAACATAATACTTCCCAACGTCATCGCACAATCATCTCCTCGATAGGCGTCGTCGAATTCTCTAATCCTCTATTCACGAATCCTCGTTCCTTGATCAATCTCTTTTTTATCATCACCTTATTGAAGATTCGCTGGGCCTCGCAACTGATAAATTTTCTTCGATTGAACACTTGAGATCTAGGGATTTCAAGGTGATTGGATGTCATAATGATGGGTTTTGGTGGAGTTTCAAATCGTTTTTAGGAAGTAGATAGTTTAGAATTTGAGTTCTAGGAGTTTTTAAAGAGTTAAAACACTTAGAATCGCCAGAAACCGTCAAAATAACTCCCTAAACCGTTCATTCGTCGATCTCGTTGTCGGCGGTGTCAATCTCGCCGTCGGCGGGATTCTTAAATAATACAAACTGAATTTGGCAGGAAAAAATCACTATCGGCGGGCTCGATCTCGCCGTCGGCGGCCAAGGCAAAAATTACCCAGTTTCGCTCTGGTCCGAATGCGTTTCAAATTTTTTTATGGATCCAATATCGTGATGATTATAAGGGTAAATTCGAGTAGTAGAATTCATTCATACCACAAACTAATAATAAATCAAACAGATATACAATCATCGCTCATAAATAAAGATAACTATGGGTTGCCTCCCATAAAGCGCTTGGTTTAACGTCGTCAGCCCGACCTATTCATAGTGTTAATCAGGTTGACTGAGCATTAAAACCTCTTTAAAATTTGGTCTTTTACCCTCAAAATATGGTTTTAATCTGTGTCCATTTACTTTAAATCTGTTTCCAGTCTTTGGATCTTCAATTTTAATAGCTCCGTATGTAAATACTTGAGTTATAGTGAAAGGTCCTAACCATCAAAATTTCAATTTCCCAGGAAATAATTTCAGCCTTGTACTATACAACAATACTTCTTGTCCTGGTTCAAAATTCTTTTGATTAATTTTCCGATCATGCTATATCTTCATTTTCTCTTTATAGATTCTATCATTATTATAGGATTCATTCCTTAATTCATCTAATTCATTCATCTACAACAATCTCTTCTCACCAGCATCTTTCAAATTATAATTAAATTCTTTAATCGCCCAATATGCTTTATGCTCTAATTCAACTGGTAAGTGGCATGTCTTTATAGATTCTATCATTATTATAGGATTCATTCCTTAATTCATCTAATTCATTCATCTACAACAATCTCTTCTCACCAGCATCTTTCAAATTATAATTAAATTCTTTAATCGCCCAATATGCTTTATGCTCTAATTCAACTGGTAAGTGGCATATCTTTCCATAAATAAGTCTGCAATGAGTCATTCCAATCAGAGTTTTATAAGGAGACCTGTATGCCCATAATGCAGTGTCTAGTCTTGTGGACCAATCTAATCTACTAGGGTTTACGGTTTTTTCTAAAATTCATTTAATTTCTCGATTAGAAGCTTCAGCTAATCCACTGGTCTGTGGATGATAAGAAGTCGATATTTTATGAATAATATTAAATTTTTCTGCCAATCTTTGAATATATTTATTCCTAAAATGGGATCCTCCGTCAGTGATAATCTCTCTCGGCATTCTGTATCTTGTGAAAATATTTTTCATTAAAAATTTTGAAACACTCTTAGCATCACAACGAGGTAAGGCCTGTGCTTCAATCCATTTAGTAACATAATCAACAACAACTAATATATATGAGTTTCCAAATGAAGGAATAAATGGTCCCATGAAATCTAATCCTCAAACATCAAAAAGGTTAACTTCTAATATAAAACTCAGAGGCATTTCATTTCTCCTAGCTATATTACCTACACTTTAGCATTTATCACAAGTTTTAATATATCTATAAACATCTCTAAAAAGAGTAGGCCAATAAAATCTAGATTGTAAAATTTTATAAGCAGTTTTGTCAGTCCTGAAATGTCCTCCAAACTCAGAATCGTGACATTTTTGAATAATTTGTTCAGTTTCTTCATAAGGCACACATCTTCTAATAATAAGATCCTTACGTTGCTTATATAAATATGGTTTATCCCAAAAAATACGTTTTAGCATCATGAATGAATTTTTTCTGTTGTTCCAGAGTTAGCATGGGTGGTAAAATATCACTTACAATATAATTAACTATATCAGCATACCAAGGTATTTTCCACTCATTTATATTATAAAGTTGTTCGTCAGGGAAACTGTCTGTAATTTCATTATCAGTGTCAGGTAATTCACAATTTCTAATCTTGACAAATGATCTGCAATTTGATTATCAGTTCCCTTTCTATTAATTACTTCAAAATTAAATTCTTGCATCAGTAATATCCATCTGATTACTCTTGGTTTGGTATCCTTCTTTTGCATTAAATATTTAATAGCGAGTGATCGATATGCACTAATACATTTAATTCCAATTAAATAAGATCTAAATTTATCAAAAGCATATACAATTGCTAATAATTCTTTTTACGTAATCGTATAGTTAATTTCGAGCATTATTAAGAGTTTTACTTAAGCATAGTATATAACTTTAAAAATTTTATCGTATCTTTGTCCAAGAACAGCTCCTATAGCATAATCACTAGCATCACACATAAACTCAAATGCTTTCTCCCAATCAGGTGAAACTATTATAGGTGTTGTGACTAATTTTTCTTTTAATAATTCAAAAGCATTTAAGCATTCTTTAGTAAATTCAAATTTCTTGGCCTTTTCTAAAAGTTGGCATAGAGGTTTGGTAATTTTTGAAAAATCATTTATGTAGCATCTGTAAAATCCAGCATGTCCAAGAAAACTTCTTACCCCTCTCACTGTAGTAGGAGGTGGTAATTTAGCTATAACTTGAATTTTTGCAGGGTCTACTTCCATGTCATTTTCCGAAATTTAATGCCCTAATACAATTCCTCCTGCAACCATAAATTGACATTTCTCCCAATTTAAAACTAAATTAGTTTTTTTGCATAGCTCCAATACTTTTTCAAGATGATCCAAGCATGCGTCAAATGATGTTCCAAATACAGAGAAATCATCCATAAATACTTCTATTCCATCATCAATTAATTTACTAAATATAGACATCGTACATCTCTGGAATGTTACAGGTGCATTACATAGTTCAAAAGGCATCCTTTGAAAAGCAAACATTCCATAAGGACTAGGAAATGTAGTTTTCTCTTGATCCTCAGGAGCAATAGAAATTTGATGGTAGCCAGTATATCCATCTAAAAAACAAAAATATTTGTGCCCAACTAGTCTATCCAACCTTTGGTCTAGGAATGGTAAAGGGAAGTGATCTTTCCTAGTGGCTGCATTTAATTTTCTATATTCAATACATATACGCCATCCAGTAACTTGTCTGATAGGTATTAAATCATTATTTATATTAGCTCCAACAGTCACTCCTCCTTTCTTAGGAACACAATAAATTGGGCTTACCCAAGCACTATCTGAAATAGGATATATATAATACCATTGTCTAACCATTTTAATATTTCTTTCTTGACTACATCTTTCATCATCGGGTTTAATCTCCTTTGGGGATCAACTCTTAAGTTATGTTCATTATCCAAAATAATTATGTGCATACAGATTGAAGGACTAATTCCTTTAATATCTGCTAAGGTCCAACCAAAAGCTTTCTTATACTTTTTTAATGTATCCAGAAGTTTTTGCTCTTGTAATTTGTTTAACTCTGCGATATAATAACCGGTAAAGTTAAAGAATTTCCCAAAAATGCGTACTTCAAATGAGTTGGTAAAATTTTTAACTCAAGTTTATGAGATTTTATAATCAACGGAACTATATTCTTTTCAGCATTTTTCGTAATATCCAACATCTCAAATCTTTCTTGTATATAATTTATTTCTTCCTTTTATGCTTCTTCAAATAATTTTGTATTTTCTATTTCTGATTTATCTTCAAAGTATTCTTTAAAATGTTTATTTTGCAGATGTTCAAGAATTTCCATTCGAAAACATTCATCATCTTTTCAATAGCAGGATATTTCATTGATTTTGCAGTGTTGAAAGTTATTTCTTGATCATTTACTCTCATAGTTAATTCTCCTTTTTTAACATCAATCATAGCTCTTCCAGTGGCTAAGAAGTGTCTTCCTAAAATTATGGGTATTTCTTTATCTTCCTCCATATCTAAAACAATAAAATCCATAGGAAAGATAAATTTATTCACTTTTACTAACACATCTTCAATAACTCCTTTAGGATATGTCACTGAACGATCAGCTAACTGAAGAGTGACTGAAGTAGGTGAGACTTCTCCCAATCCTAATCTTTTAAAAATTGATAGAGACATAAGATTAATGCTAGCTCCCAAGTCACATAAAGCTTTTCCATAAATTTTTTCTCCAATAGCACAAGGTATAGTGAAACTACGAGGATCTTTTAATTTCTCAGGAAGCTTTTTCTGAATAATTGCACTACACTCTTCGCTAAGTGTAACAATTTCATTGCCTGTGAACTTTCTCTTCTTGTTTAAAATATCTTTCATAAACTTCACATAATTGGGCATTTGTTCTAATGCTTCTACAAAGGGAATATTTACCATTAATTTCTTCAGTATTTCAAGGAATTTAGAAAATTGCTTATCCTTTTTATATTGCTTTAATCCTTGAGGAAATGGTGGTGCTGGTTTTTCTACAGTAATTTTCATAGGTATTAATGGATATTCTAAATCTTGATCTTGCTGATCCTTTTCTTTTTCAGTTTCCACTTTCTCTTTTTCAATTTCAGTTTCTTTTTGTATTCTTGTTTCTAACTCTTTTCCACTTCGTAATTGTATCACTTTGATTTGTTCTTTTCCTTGGTCTTTAGGATTAATTTCCACATTACTAGGAAAAGTTCCAGGAATTCTATTATTAAGCGCAGTAGCGATATGCCCGAGTTGAGTTTCAATATTTTTAATAGTTGTTCCTTGATTTTGTAATTTGTTTCCTTGAATTTGTAACTGATTTCCTTGATTCTGCAAATGCTGACCCATATTTAATATCAATTCTTCCATAGATAACTTTTTTCCTTAAATTGAGAGTTATTATTAAATCCAGGTGGATAAGAAGGTTTATAATTGGAATTTCCTTGGTTAGATGAATTTCCTAATGGGTTTACTGAGTTGTTCATCCACTGTTGATTAGTAGAATTATTATTCTAATTAAAATATGGATGATTTTTCCAACCAGGGTTGTAATAATTTGCATAAGGATTATTGGGTCTATTATTAATAGGATTTAAAGTTTCATAAGAAGGTTGAGCATCCACACATTGTTCAGATGAATTTTCTTCTATTATAGTAGGAGAATAATTTATTCCAAAATGATCTAATTTCTTAAAAATAGCAGCAATCTGAGAAGCTAACATAGATATTGAATCAGAATCATGGATACTAGCTATTTTTTTAGGATTTAGCCTTTCAGAAGGCCATTAAAAATTGTTGATAGCCATTTATTCAATTAATGAATAAGCCTCATCAAATGGTTTTGACATTAATGAACCACCAGCGACAGCATCAATAATAGATCTAAGAGATCCTACTAATCCATTATAAAAAGTTTGAATAATTAACCAATATGGTAACACATGATGTGGGCATTTCCTAAGAAGATATTTAAATCTCTCCCAAGCTTCGTATATCGATTCTCCGTCAAACTGACTAAAAGAGGTTATATCATTTTTAGGCTTAGCAGTTTTTGAAGGAGGAAAGTATTTGGATAGAAATTTTTGTGATAATTCTCCCCAAGTTCTAATAGATCCAGGTGCTAACGAATTTAACCACATCTTAACCTTATCCCTTAAAGAAAAAGGAAAAAGCTTAAGTCTAACAACATCATTAGATACTCCGTCATATTTAAAAGTAGCACAAAGTTCTAAAAAACTACCAAGATGTAAATTAGGATCTTCATTTGGTGAACCACTAAATTCATTATTCTGTATCATTTGAATAATTGCAGGTTTAAGCTCAAATGAATTAACCGCTACATCAGGGTTTTGGATAGTTAAGTGAATTTCATCTAATGCAGGGTTAGCGTAATCTCTTAAAGGTCTCAGTTGATTTGTATTTTCAATTGCTGGATTATTTACCATTTGATTTAAATTTATAATTTCTCTGTTCTGTTTTCTAATTTTTTTAGTAGTGCGTTCTAATTACGAATCGTAAGGTATTAAATTTTCGGTTCCAAATTTACACATACACAACTTAAGTAATTTTTAAAATAGTATGTTACTCTAGTAATTATCATGATAATTATTTTATTAATTACTGTAATAATTACTTTACTTCCCCGGAAACAGCGCCAAAAACTTGATCGGGGGGTGTTGTGGTGCTGCGTAACTATATGTGTGTTTAAACAGTGTAAAAATAATATTAAATAATAACATATTTACCCCTTTATCAACGCAAGTATACGTATCGTTCAAGTAATATAGGGCTCTAATAAAGTCCTAAATATCGATCCTACAGAGAAGTTAGAGATTATGAACTAATTAAAGCAGTTGCAATTACTATCTAGTATACGGAAATAAAGAACACTTATACTAAACTCTATTTACTAATTTTTGAATGGAAGATTGCAATTTAGAAAAGTATCTCTCCCTTGTTAAGAGAATTAAATGAATGGATAATTAAACTAGTTAGAATTGTATTGTGCCGAATAGGAGCATTCTTATTCTTTACCCTTTGGTCCAGGCATAAAGAATATTGACTAATCCTATGCTTGGTTACTGAATCTGCGGCTAGGCTAGAAGGATACCAGCTCTCACTTCGGAGCTCCCACGTTCCCCTCGCCTGAGGGCTAACATCTACAGTTCAACACCCAAACGATAAGACTGAATTGAAGATTTTAGTCTAAAACTCTAAATTATCCAATTCTACGCCCGATAAATAATATTTTCATATTTATTTGCACCCTCCTTTCAAGGCTTTTGCTTTCCCTGAATCTTGGATGTAATCTTTACTTTAGTTGTGAAATCAACATATTTTAACAGTTCAATTGGCCAAATTGAAAGTAAATTAAGATTTAAGTAAAAGATTATCACAATTTTTATTGAATATTTTAGGCACAACTAATTTAATTTTCCATTTCACAAAATCTCAAAAACAAGGAGAAGACTACTCAGAATGCATAGGAAGAATAACACAAAACTTAGATTTCATATAAAATTAAAGTTATAAAACAATAAACAAAATTTATCTCAAATTTTCTCCCCAAGCAGACTCCTTGAAGTTTCTCTGACTCTTCCTTCTTGTACAACACACTCAACTAAACTCATCATTATACTCTCTAGAACACACTTACACACTAAAGACTCTAATAAGACACTCAAAAAGGACACACCAAGGACACACATTCGACCTAAAATTGTCTCTATTTAAAGAGGGAGAAATATTTTCAAAGGTTGCTTAAGCACCTCTTCAAAAAGCGTCCAGATTCATTGAATACTGCTTGAACCGACCTTCTCGCCGTCGGTGGGCTCGTTGGCGCCTTCGGCGGGCTTCTAGAACATAGGTCAACTGCTCAGGCTCGCTGTCGACGGGCTCGATCTCGCCGTCGGCGGGTTCCTTTATAATATGATCGAATGATCTTTGGGAAAACACGCAGTCGGCGACCTATTCCTCATCGTCGGCGGTCAAGTTCAATTTTCGTCTCTTTTAGCCCTTTGTGTTCCAGATTCGCTCCTTTTATCATCTTTTTGCTCTATTATCTATAAATCTTCATTCTTGCAATAAAACATAGAAAATACATTTCTTTAAAGTGCAATACTAATATAAAATTGGTATGAATTTATCAATACATTTTTCTCTGGTCATAAACCTGACCCACTTTTTATATGTTTGCAAATTATGTTTATAGCAACGACACCAAAAACTTGATTCCGCTTTAATATATATTTATATATGATTATATGATTGAATGTTTAATGTGGATTCTACGTAAGTATACGTATCGTATCAAGTAATACAGGGCTCTAGTGGAGTCCTGGTTATCGATCCCACAGGGAAGTTTTTAACAGAATTGTATCAGCTAAAATTTAAAGGAATTACTTACTAATATGGTAAACGGAAATTTAAAGTAACTACAGTAACTAATGTAAACTAATGCTTGAAATAAAGTTGTTTTAAATAATTCAGAAAAAGTATCCTTCTCCTTCTTTTTTGAAAATTAAGTGAATGATGAATCTAAATAGAATTCTTGAATTGTATTGTGACAAATAGGAGCATTCATATTCTTTACCCTTTGGTCCAGGTACAAAGAACATTGACTAATCTTATGTTTGATTACTGAATCACGGCTAGGCTGGGAGGATACTGGCTGCCACTTCAGAGCTCCCACGTTCCCCTCACCTGAGGGCTAACATCTACACTTCAGCTCTTAAACAATAGGACCAAATTGAATATTTTAGTCTGTCACACTAAAATGTCCAATTCTACGTCCGATAAATAATATTTCCCTATTTATTTGCACCCTCCTTCCAAGGCTTTTGACTTCCCTGAATATTGAATGTAATTTTTACTATAGTTGATACTTCAACATATTTTAACACATCAATTGGCCAGATTGAAAGTAAATTAAGTTCTAAATAAAAAAATTATCACAATTATTTTAATACATTAGGTATTTCTATTTAATTTCATCAATTCGCTTAATTTTCATAAACAAGGAGAAAGACTAAGAAAACTACTCAGAATGCATGGGAATAAAATAAAGCATGGATTTCATTTAAAGTTAACAACAATAAACAAAGATACTTATCTTAATTTCCTCCCCAAGCAGACTCCTTGAAGTTCCTTTGACTTTTCCTTCTAGTACAACACACTTTTAACTCACTAAAGATTCACTAAGACTCACTTAATACTCCAGAGACACACACAAATGACACACAAAAGACACAAAAGACACAAAAGACACACACAAATGACTAAAATTCTTCCTCTATTTATAGAGGTAGGCAAAGGTCCAAGGGATGCTTAAACACCTCTCCAGAAAGCGTCCAGGTTCAATGTATATGCATTTTGAACTGTCTCGCCGTCGGCGGGAAACGACCTCGCCGTCAGCGAGGCTTCTAGAAGGTCTTCAAACCACGCGATCTCCCTGTCAGCGGGCTCGAGCTCGCTGTCGGCGAGGTTGTTATAATTCCTTTAGAAATCTTCCTCGTGATCTCGCCGTCGGCGGCCTTGATCTCGCCGTCGGCGACTTAGTTCATTTTGCATGAATTTCTTCCTTTTTGATTCAAATTAGCTCCATTTCATGCTTTTTGCTTCCATCACTTATAAATCTTCATTCCTGCAGTAAAATAAAGAAAATACCTTTCTTTAAAGTGCAATTTCATCAAAAATAGGAATGAATTTCTTAATGTATTTTTCTGTGATCAAAATCCCCCAAACTTAATTATTACTTGTCCTCAAGTAATTTTAATACTAAATAAAAATAATGATTTCTGTAATAGAATTTTTCAATTCAGATATACTATGAATCAAATTTAAAATAACATTATAGTAAAGTTGAATAGAAATATTTCTAAGTAATTAAAATAACTTTATAGATATAAGATTATTTAGTTATCAGGTCTAAGATTTCTAGCTTTCTATTTATTTCAGGAATAACTATATTTAAAAAAAAAATAAATTACTTAAGATATTTAGATGATAGGAAGTTCAAGAAAACACTATTTAGTAAAATACTAATCTATATATATAAGTTTAGAAATATAATTAATTTTTACCCTTTAGGTTGATTCCATTGAAGTCAATTTTTGATAAGGCATCTCCTCAAGCTTCTCCTCACTTATATTTTTCTTTTTTATTTCTTTTCTTTTCTTTTCTTTTCTTTTCTTTTCTTTTTCAAGTAAGGATTACTGTATCTGGATAGCCTGTTAATAATTTTGAACTTCAACTTTTCTTCCTAAATTTGAAACTTAAAATATTTCCTTGCTTATATATATTTCATAGCCTTTACTTCATTGAGTTTCAATCCTTTCTTTTTCACTTAAATACTTAAGAATTTCAATTTTAAAATATAGTTTCCCTTACTTTAAATAGTTTACTATATTCTTATTCCTTTTAACCAAATATCTTATTCTATTAATTAATTGAATTACTAGAAACATTTTATTTAACTTTCTATAATAATTAAATAAAGTAATTCATGTTTATTGAATTGAAAAACTACTTATTGAAAATCATTTGATAATAATTTTTGAAAATAAAATTGAGAACAATTTAATAATTAAATTTGTATTTCTACTTTCCCCCAAACTTAAATTTTTCTATCTATACTAAATAATGAAAAGGGAAAGTATGTAGTAAAATTCATCATACCTTTGAGTTTTAGGTATTTCTTTTCTTTGAAATTTTTGCAGGCTTTTTCATTACTTACAGAACTCGTACTGTTAGTATTCTTCCACATATAGTATTTAAAAGAAAGTGCAGGGATGAAATTTTAAAATAAGTATCAAACATAACAAATGAAAACTTAATCTATTACTACACATACAATCAAATAACCTACTTAAAAATATATTAAAACAATCTAAACAATATTAAAAGTTCATAACTTAAAAAAACTTAAACTAACATCCTATATATATAAAAAAATATCAACTAATTTAACACACATAAGAAGTCTAATATCATAACATAAGCAAACATACCAACATCCACAGTCCACAGAAAGTACAGAATAATTACACACAGAAATAATAAAGTTTCTAAATAACAATAAATCTAAACAAACCAAACAAACTAAACAAAGGCTCTAATCTTCTGCATCGAAATCCCAAGCTATATCATCTCCCTGATCTCTAGGCTGAGAAGGCTGAGCAGGCTGGTACTGTGTATAGTGGGGGCACTCAGGAAAGACAACATCTAAATCACCACTCCTATATCGACGTTCAGCCTCATAATATGCAATTTTGTACTCTGAATGTCGCTGGAGATATTCTCTATCATAATCGTGTCTTCTTTCCAAGCCTCCAATCCTTTGGTCTAAATGCTCAAATCTTCTTTCCATATTTTCTCCAAATAGCTCAAAACTCTTTCTACTCAGGGTTAATTAGTTCATCCGATCTTGAAGGGTAGAAGTGGTGTACTGAGGGGGTTCATAACTAGTAGAGGGTATATCTCTACTTGAAGAAGGTACATAATCCCTTGTCCCAGATCTCCATCCTTTGTGGGATTCATATTTCTTTATATTAGCCTCAGTAATGGGTTTCATAGGTTCAACCCATTCCTCATCATCTCTTGCCTCTACCCCAGATAATTGGCAAAGTGCATAGATAAGACTAGGATGTCCTAGTCCTCCTCCACTTTCATTTCTTGAGGTGGCTAATATATTTTTATAAATTACACTTCCCACATTAATACTCTTTTGGTTCTGAATACAGAAATTCAGAACTGCTCTATCTCTTGTTACCTCACTATGGTGGTAGGTAGGTAACAAAGTAGAATAAATAAAATAATGCCAGGCTTTAGATGTTGCATTTAGCATAGACAGAGGGAAGTTTACCCGTTCTCGCTGCTTTATCTTCCAGACGCCTTTCCCATCAGTGAGAAAGTCGATCTCCTCTTCCAGTGGTCCTTCCATAGTTCCAAAAGTTTCATATTTGCTGGTGTAGGTGTCTCTAACCTTGTTATAAGCGTTTATTCTAGCAGCGTTGAATTCCACAAAAAATCCTCTAACCTTAACCGGTGCATCTTCAGCCTGTGTTAAGTTAGTATAAAATTCCTTTACCACTTCTACAACGGCTCTGTTGGTCACGAAACAGAATATTTCCCATCCTCGTTCCTTATTGATTCGCTCAACTTCTCCTCCAGGATTCTTGAAAACTCGATCTTGAATGCATTTTCTTGCTTGTATGTTTTGAAAGTATCGAGTTTGTGCTCTTGCGTTAATGAATCGAGTTTCGTCGTAATCTATCCGTCGCTTTTGTCGTGGAGCCATTTTCGATCTGTGAAATTTTGCAAAAAATTTTAACTAAACTTCCAAATATTACTAAGAAGGCTTCCTACAACATCTAAAATCCATTTAAATCAATTTCCATAAAATTCTTCCAAATATTTTCTCCACATTTTGAAATTTTTCAAAATTTCCCAATGTAGAAGAAATCCATGGTGAAAATCAAAAATTTTTGCATAGGAGTGAAGCTCTTACCAAGGGAAGATGAAATCCGGTGTCAAAAAGTGTTGAAATCGCTTCAAATCCAAGATCTCTCAAGCCCTAGGTCGGTTTTTTCGAAGTTTTGAGGAAGGGGATGATGAATAGTGTCGGTTGATTGGTCAAATATATGTTTTATCACGATCTCGCTGTCGGCAAGGTTTTTCTCGCCGTCAGCGACCTAATTAATTTGATAAGGCAAAAGTTTCAGGAAAAATCCACCGTCGGCGAGCTCGGTCTCGCTGTCAGCGGGTTTTCTCGTTGTCAGCGAGATAATTATCGCTGTCGGCGAGATCCCAAAAATTTTAAATTTTTGAAATTGGTCAATCATTTTCAACCTCAATTTGCCCTTAATCAATCTTCTGATAACTTAATTTAATAAAAATATGAAGATTAGATACTTATACTCACAAAAAGTTCACACAACACAAACAATATAACTTTATATATGAAATCCATGAAACTTACAAACTTCACACTAACAACTTAACACATACTTAACTTAAATGTTCAAATCCATAAAACTCAGCATCGCAATCCACACCACAACACTCTAAATGCTGAGACATAACAATTACAAATAATCTCATCAAATCTGAGATGATCAAATTAAAATTCAAATCATAATAAAACCTAAATTCAAATTAACACATATATACACAATATATGACATAAAATTGAAATCTTTCCTACTCATCAGTGTCTGAACTATCATCTTCTCTGATATTCCCGATGCGACGCAGGTGCACAAATAAATTATAGAAAGGCTCGAAAGGTAATTCACGAGTAGATTCTTCATTAATCCATCCCTTCTGTCTTAGTAAATGAATAAAACTGGCCTCTAATTGTCCAGTATGATCAAAGTGCTCCTTCATTCTCCAGTCAATGTGATCAAACATCTTAGAGATATTGTCGATGGAATTCATCACATTTTGCAATTCTTTCTCCAATCCTTTAATCTTCTTCGGAATGAAATTAGTTTTATCGATAAGGGGCCTTGCTTAAAGGATTTTTACGTGATGCTTCATCGGAAATAAGGGTAATCTCATCATTGTTATCCGAGGTTGGAAACATATCCGTAGGATCGAGTGGTTTCCATCGCAAAAGTACTTTTTCCCAAGCCTCGTAAGAAACTTGGTACTTGATCGCATAAAGCAAATATAGTCGATGGGAGTCCAAGTCCATGAACCGACCCATGCACGATCAATCCCGATGCGGACTTTACTATTATTGATCCAACATTGATAGGTAGTCCAATTTGAATATAGTAGTTTAATATAGCGCATTCCTTTGAAACTTTATTTACTCTCATAGTAGGTAATAATTTTGATGAGATAAAGAAATGTCAATGCTTCGAGACAGGGTTAAGAAGTGATACAGAAAAACTGACATACCCATCTTCGCGTAACTCCCAATCATCGAGGTTCGTCGGTCAAGTATCTATAGATCTCGTTCATATTGTATCTTGAAGGCACAAAGTTGGAATAATGACAAACAGAGGTATTCTCTATAGAAAACAATTCATTTACCCTTGAAGGAGTAAATGTTACCCATCTTCCTCTGGCGTAGACATTCCCATTGTTGATCGCATGTAAATTAGAGTAAAACTCTTTAACTACCGGAATAACTACAGCCGATGTCGTATAACAAAATACCTCCCAATGCCACTGTGCGATCATTTCTTCGATTTTTGTAGTGGAATTCTCTACTCCTCTGTTGACAAATCCCATTTCTTTAATAAGTCTTTTCTTCATCAAGCCTTTATTGAAGATACGCTACGCCTCCGAACTGACGAATTTTCTTCGGTTGAAAACTTCAGTTTTTATGGTTTCTAAGAATTTGGTGGCCATTTCGGATTGAAAGGATTAGTCTCTAGTCGTTTCTAAGGAAGAAAATGGTGTAAAATCGGATTTGGGATAATTTCCTACAAAGAAATGGCTTAGATCCGTCCAAAACCGCACGAAAATCTTTAAGAAACCAAATTTTCAACTGCCTCGCCGTCGGCGGGAAGTTTCTCGCCGTCGGCGAGCTAGTTATAAAACTGAATTAAGTCATGGCACACGATCTCGCTGTCGGCGGGCTCGGGCTCGCTGTCGGCGAGATTCGTAAAAATCGCCCATTTTTGCTCTGGTCCGAATATTTTCTGATCTCATCACATAGGTTCGAATTTGTGATGATTCTAATTAAAAATTTGAGTAGTAAGATTATTTTTAATAATATAGATTCACTAATTTGTAGATAATTAAAAATAAAAGACTACTATGGGTTGCCTCCCATAAAACGCTTGGTTTAAGGTCGTCAGCCCGATCTAATTTCAGTTAGTAATCAGGTTGACTAAGCATTAAAACCTCTTTAAAATTTGGTCTTTTACCTTCGAAATATGGTTTTAATCTATGTCCGTTTACCTTAAATTTATGTCCTGTTTTTGGATCCTCAATTTCTATAGTTCCATATGAAAATATTTGAGTTATGGTGAAAGGTCCTAACCATCGAGATTTCAATTTCCCAGGAAATAATTTCAATCTAATATTTTGTAGTAGAACTTCTTGTCCTGGTTCAAAATTTCTCTGATTAATCTTCCGATCATGCCATAATTTCATCCTTTCTTTATAAATCCTATCATTATCATATGATTCATTCCTTAGTTCTTCCAATTCATTTAATTGTAACAATCTCTTCTCACCAGCTTCTTTCATATTATAATTAAATTCTTTAATCGCCCAATATGCTTTATGTTTTAATTCAACTGGTAAGTGACAAGTTTTACCATATATAAGCCTATAAGGAGTCATTCCAATGGAAGTTTTATAAGCAGTCCTGTATGCCCATAATGCTGTGTCTAGTATTATAGACCAGTCTGATATATTAGGGTTTACAGACTTTTCTAATATACGCTTAATCTCTCGATTAGAAACTTCAGCTAATCCACTAGTTTGTGGATGATAAGCAGTTGATATCTTATGCATAATATTATATTTTTCTACTAGTTTGTGAATATATTTGTTTCTAAAATGAGTTCCTCCGTCAGTGAATCACTCTCGGCATTCCAAATCTAGTAAAAATATTTTTCATTAAAAATTTTGAAACACTTTTAGCATCACACCTAGGTAAAGCTTGTGCTTCGATCCATTTGGAAACATAATCAACGACTACTAATATATATGAGTTTCCAAATGAAGGAATAAAAGGTCCCATGAAATCTAATCCCTAAACATCAAAAATTTCAACTTCTAATATAAAATTCGAGAGGAATTTCATTTTTTTCGATATGTTTCCTACTCTTTGGCATTTATCGCGAGTTTTTATATATCCGTATATATCTCTAAATAGAGTAGAGCCAATAGAATCCAAATTGTAGAATTTTATATGCAGTTTTATCCGTCCCAAAATGTCCTCCAAAATCGAATCATGACATTTTTGAATGATTGGTTCAGTTTCTTCATAAGGCACGCATCTTCTAATAATTAAATCCTTAGATTGCTTATATAAGTATGGTTCATCCCAAAAGTATGTTTTAGTATCATGAATGAATTTTTTCTGTTGTTGTAAAGTTAACATAGGCGGTAAAAAGTCACTTACAATATAATTTACTATATCAGCATACCAAGGTATTCTCCACTCATTTATATTATAAAGTTGTTCATCAGGAAAACTGTCTAAAATTTCATTATCAGTATCAGATAATTCATGATTTTCAAATCTTCATAAATGATCTGCAATTTGATTATCAGTTCCCTTTTTGTTAATGATCTCAAAATCAAATTCTTATATTAATAATATCCATCTAATTAATCTTGGTTTAGAATCTTTCTTTTGCATTAAATACTTAATAGCGGAATGATCAGTATGTACAATACATTTAGTTCCTATTAGATAATGCCGAAATTTATTAAAAGCATATACAACTGCTAATAATTCTCTTTGAGTAACTGTATAATTTATTTCAGCATCATTTAGAGTTTTACTAGCATAGTATATAACTTTGAAAATCTTATCGTATCTTTGCCCAAGAACTGCTCCTATAGAATAATCACTAGCATCACACATAATCTCAAATGGTTTCTCCCAATTAGGTGAAACTATTATAGGTGTCGTAATTAATTTATCTTTTAATAATTCGAAAGCATTTAGGCATTCAATTGTAAATTCAAATTTCTTGTCCTTTTCAAGAAGTTGGCATAGAGGTTTAGTAATTTTTGAAAAATCTTTAATATAACGTCTGTAGAATCCAGCATGTCCAAGAAAACTTCTTACCCCTTTTACCGTAGTTGGAGGTGGTAATTTAGCTATAACTTGAATTTTTGCGAGGTCTACTTCCATGCCCTTTTCCAAAATTTTATGCCTCTAATACAATGCCGCTCGTAACCATAAATCGACATTTCTCCCGATTAAGAACTAAATTAGTTTTCTCACATACTTCAAATACTTTTTCAAGATGATTTAAGCATGTGTCAAATGTTGTTCCAAATACGGAGAAATCATCCATAAATACTTCTATTCCATTATCAATTAATTTACTAAATATAGACATCATACATCTCTGGAATGTTGCAGGTGCATTACATAATCCAAAAGACATTCTTCGAAAAGCGAAAGTTCCATAAGGACTAGTAAATGTAGTTTTCTCTTGATCTTCAGGAGCAATTTGTATTTGATGATAACCGGTATATCCATCTAAGAAACAAAAATATTTATGTCTGACTAATCTATCTAACATACGAGTTCAGAAATGGTAAAGGGAAGTGATCTTTCCCGGTGACGATGTTTAATTTTCTATAATTAATACATATTCGCCATCCGAGTAACTTGTCTTATAGGGATAAGATCATTATTTTCATTAGCTTTTACGGTCACTCCTCCTTTTTCGGGTACACAATGAATTGGGCTTACCTAAAACCGTCGTGAAATAAGATATATAATATCATTATCTAACCATTTTAAAATTTTCTTTTTGACTACTTCTTTCATTATCGATTTAATCTCCTTTGCGGATCCGCTTTAGGCTTATGTTCATTATCTAAAATAATTCTGTGCATACAGATTGAAGGACTAATTCCTTTAATATCTGCTAAAGTCCAACCAAAAATTTTCTTATATTTTTTTAATGTGTCTTAAAGTTTTTGTTCTTGAGATTCATTTAATTTAGATGAAATAATAACTGGTAGAGTTGAAGAATTACCTAAATAAGCATATTTCAAATGATTAGGTAACATTTTTAACTCAAGTTCAGGAGGTTTAATAATCGATGGAACAATATTTTTTTCAGAGTTTTCAGTGTTATCCAAAAATTCAAATTTCTTTATCTTCTTCCATATCTAAAACAATAAAATCTACAGGGAAGATAAATTTATCCACTTTTACTAATACATCTTGAATAACTCCCTTAGGATATGTAACAGAACGATCGACTAACCGAAGAGTTACTCGAAGTAGGTGAAATTTCTCCCGATCCTAATCTTTTAAAAATGTATAGAGGCATTAGATTGATGCTTGCTCCTAAATCACACAAAGCTTTTCCATAGAATTTTTCTCCGATAGCGCGGGGTATAGTGAAACTACCGGGAACTTTTAATTTTTCGGGAAGCTTTTTCCGAATAATAGCACTACACTCTTCACTAAGTGCGACCATTTCATTATCGGTAAATTTTCTTTTTTTATTTAAAATATCTTTCATAAATTTTACATAGTTTGGCATCTGTTCTAAAGCTTCTACGAAAGGAATATTTATTGTTAATTTCTTTAGAATTTCAAGGAATTTAACAAATTGTTTATCTTTTTTATGTTGAATTAGTCGTTGAGGAAATGGTGGTGGAGGTTTTTCAACAGAAATTTTCATTGGTATTAAAGGATTTTCTAAGTTTGGATCTTGTTGATTCTTTTCCTTTCCAATTTCCACTTCCTCTTTTTGACTTTTAAGTTCTTTTTGAATTTGAAGTTCTAATTCTTTTCCACTTCGTAATTGTATCGCTTTAATTTGTTCATTTCTCTTATCTTTGGGATTTATTTCCACATTACTAGGAAATGATCCAGGTATTCTATTATTAAGTGTAGTAGCGATATGTCCCAGTTGAGTTTCAATATTTTTAATAGCTGTTCCTTGATTTTGTAATTGGTTTCATTGCATTTGTAATTGATTTCCTTGATTTTGTAAATGTTAACCCATATTTAATATTAATTCTTCTATAGATAATTTCTTATCTTTAAATTGTGGGTTATTATTATTAAATCCAGGTGGATAATTAGGTTTATAATTTGAATTTCCTTGATTAGAGGGATTTCCTAATGGTTGTGTTATGTTATTCATCCATAGTTGATTAGTTGTGTTATTATTCCAATTAAAATTAGGATGATTTTTCCATCCGGGATTATAATAATTCGCATAAGGATTATTGGGTCCGTTATTAATTGCATTTATAGTTTCATATTGAGATTGGGATTATATAAGTTGTCCGGATGAATTTTCTTCTAATATAGTTGGAGAGTAATTCATTCCAAAATGATCTAATTTTTTAGATACAACGGCGATTTGCGAAGCTAACATAGATATTGCATCATTTTCATGAATACTAGTTATCTTTTTCGGATTCATTCTATCATCAGGCCATTGAAAATTATTGGTTGTCATTTCTTCGATTAGTGCATAAGCTTTATCAAATGGTTTTGATATTAATGATCCTCCAGCAGCAGCATTGATGATTGATCTTAAAGATCCTACTAATCCATTATAGAAAGTTTGAATAATTAACCTGATACGGTAACGCATGATGTGGGCATTTCCTAAGAAGTTCTTTAAATCTCTCCCGAAGCTTCATATATTGATTCTCCATCAAACCGAGTAAAAGAAGTTATATCATTTCTAAGCTTAGCGAGTTTTGGATGGTGGAAAATATTTGGATAGAAATTTTTGTGATAACTCTCCCCAAGTTTTAATAGATCCGAGTGCTTAATGAATTTAACCACATTTTAGCTTTATCCCTTAAAGAAAAAGGAAAAAGTCTAAGTCTAATAGCATCGTTAGATACTCCTTCATATTTAAAAGTAGCACATAGTTCTAAAAAACTAGCAAGATGTAAATTAGGATCTTCAGTAGGTGAACCACTAAATTGATTGTTTTGTACCATTTGGATAATTGCAGGTTTAAGTTTAAACGAATTAGCAGCTACATCAGGATTTTGAATAGTTAAATGAATTTCTTCTAATGTAGGATTAGCATAATCTCGTAATGGTCTCTGTTGATTGATATTTTCATTTTCAGGAATATTTGTCATTTGTGTTAAATTTATAATTTCTCTTTTTTGTTTTCTAATTCTTTTAATTGTACACTCTAATTCTGAATCGTAAGGTATTAAATTTTCTTTTCCAAATTTTCGCATACAATTTTTGCCAAATAAATTTTAAAATAGTCCGTTACTCTAATAAATAATTTCTTTACTTCCCCGGCAACGGCGCCAAAAACTTGACCCACTTTTTATATGTTTGCAAATTATGTTTATAGCAACGGCACCAAAAACTTGATTCCGCTTTAATATATATTTATATATGATTGAATGTTTAATGTGGATTCTACGCAAGTATACTTATCGTATCAAGTAATACAGGGCTCTAGTGGAGTCCTGGTTATCGATCCCACAGGGAAGTTTTTAACAGAATTGTATCAGCTAAAATTTAAAGGAATTACTTACTAATATAGTAAACAGAAATTTAAACTAACTACAGTTACTAATGTAAACTAATGCTTGAAATAAAGTTGTTTTAAATAATTCAGAAAAAGTATCATTCTCCTTGTTTTTAAAAAATTAAGTGAATGATGAATCTAAATAGAATTCTTGAATTGTATTGTGACAAATAGGAGCATTCCTATTCTTTACCCTTTAGTCCAGGTGCAAAGAACATTGACTAATCCTATGTTTGATTACTGAATCTGCGGCTAAGCCTGGAAGGATACCGGCCGCCACTTGAGCTCCCACGTTCCCTCACTCGAGGGCTAACATCTACACTTCGGCTCTCAAACAATAGGACCAAATTGAATATTTTAGTCTCGTCACACTAAAATGTCCAATTCTACGTCCGATAAATAATATTTCCCTATTTATTTGCACCCTCCTTCCAAGGCTTTTGACTTCCCCGAATATTGGATGTAATTTTTACTATAGTTGATACTTCAACATATTTTAACACATCAATTAGCTGGATTGAAAGTAAATTAAGTTCTAAGTAAAAAAATTATCACAATTATTTTAATACATTAGGTACTTCTATTTAATTTCATCAATTCGCATAATTTTCATAAACAAGGAGAAAGACTAAGAAAACTACTCAGAATGCATGGGAATAAAATAAAGCATGGATTTCATTTAAAGTTAACAACAATAAACAAAGATACTTATCTTAATTTCCTCCCCAAGCAGACTCCTTGAAGTTCCTTTGACTTTTCCTTCTAGTACAGCACACTTCTAACTCACTAAAGATTCACTAAGACTCACTTAATACTCCAGAGACACACACAAATGACACACAAAAGACACAAAAGACACACAAAAGACACACACAAATGACTAAAATTCATCCTCTATTTATAGAGGTAGGCAAAGGTCCAAGGGATGCTTAAACACCTCTTCAGAAAGCGTCCAGGTTCAATGTATATGCATTTTGAACTGTCTCGCTGTCGGCGGGAAACGACCTCGCCGTCAGCGAGGCTTCTAGAAGGTCTTCAAACCGCGTGATCTCGCTGTCGGCGGGCTCGGGCTCGCTGTCGGTGAGGTAGTTATAATTCTTTCAGAAATCTTCCTCGTGATCTCGCCGTCGGCGGCCTCGATCTCGCCGTCGGCGACTTAGTTCATTTTGCATGAATTTCTTCCTTGTTGATCCAAATTTGCTCCATTTCATGCTTTTTGCTTCCATCACTTATAAATCTTCATTCTTGCAGTAAAATAAAGAAAATACATTTCTTTAAAGTGCAATTTCATCAAAAATAGGTATGAATTTCTTAATGTATTTTTCTGTGATCAAAACCCATCTGCACTTAAGCAAAGTTTAACGTTGTGTGGTTTACTTATGAAGTCAGGATAACTACAATGTAAGTGCTGATAGGCTTCCTCGTCCAACGAATGGCTAAAATATTCAGTATCAACAAATATGATATTAAGTTGTGGCATGTGAGGTGTATTACACATAGAAGAAAATAGTCTTTGAAGACGACATGTGAGTGGTAAGTAGAAGAGATGCTTGTGTATAACTTTTTTAAATTCTTAACATTTTTCCCCTTGGTTTAAATCTCTTAGCATCACAAAGTCTACATCCATCACACATCAGCCTTGTAATATAACATGAAACCGTACACATCAATTTATCTCCTCCCTCAACCTCATCATCCCTGCCATCACCCCTTTTCCCTTTCACAGAGTTCCCTTGCAACTTCCTTTCCCCACTCTAGCCCAACTCCAACGGCCCAGCAGCAGCAGTCCTTCACTCTATCCTTTTGTCATTACCAGCAGCCTCCACTACAAAGCCTTCCACTCTCCTAGAATTGACTGCCACCTCTCAATAGCCATTCTATACTATAGCCACAACATCCCAGCCTTACAAGTAACAGCACATGCCGCCCTCCAAACCTTAGTTTTCTTCTCTCTCTGCTGCCCTCCAACTTGTATCCCAGGCTGTCTAATCTCCTCCCACTACACTCGTCGCCACCCTATGGTTTATTTTATGTTTGTTTGTCATTTATTTCATGTTATGAAGATTCGTTGTAACCAATTTCAATTTCAATTATAATATTTGTGTTGTTTTGGTATCAGAGCTAGCTCAACCTCTCAACAGTATTCGTTTATTTCATGTTATGAACAGAAGCCTCTCAATAATTTAAATAATCTCCTCCCTCCTCCGGTATCATTTTATATCAGAGCCGCACCAAACCTTAATTCAATGGTAGGATTTCCTAGCATCTGCCTCCACCCAAGCTAACTAAAAATAAAAATTATTTTATTTTTTCATTCCTATCTCCAACCATAGCCAAAAGATTTGACCTAAACTTTCAATTTCTCTTACTAATTTTCAACCTGAAGTTAAATTTTTAAACCAAACTTACCTCTCAACTCTAAGTCTTAGCCATGCCACTAATGAGATACATGCTCCAGCCTTCCCGGGAGGAGATACGCAACATGGACACTTACTGTTTTATTCTGTAAAAGTCATATGGAACTAAATTCTTTGTAGGATTTGTCTCCTTTTGTAATGGTGTCACTTGATTAAAATATTCTCTATGTATGTTAAAATTAGATTTTGATGCTCAACATTCTCAATACTGCTGATAACATTGTATATGTAGTTCAACATTTCCACAAAGATTAATTTGCAACATTCAATAAATCACAAAATTGTTGTGCTTCAGTATTTGATGTTCAATCATCCTTGGAGCACTTACAATAAAATGAGCTCGGCGGGTATTGAAAATTATTTCTTCATATGTAGAAAGATTGTATTATTCCATTCAAACGACACAAAAAACTTGATAAAGTATGTCGACCTCACTTTTGTTGAGGTCAAGTCATCTTTTGAAGAACCTAAAATCTAGCCATAAGACTTTCCTAGTGACTATCTTAGAAGACTAGTGATAGAACCCTCCCCTCTTAGAAATTCAAAATGCTTCTTTGCTTCACTTGGAGTTTTATATGCTTAAGACTAATCTCTAGCACTTAGTAGGATGAGGTTAAGCAGAAGAAAGCTCAAGGGGAGCCCCTTATTGAATGGTCAAGCCTTAGGGTAAACCCAGGGTAGTCTGGTCTTGGTTAAGCTAGCTCTCACACTCACACCTACACTACACTTACACTCACTACCCTAAACACTAAACCAAACTTCCTCAACTTGATCCCCTACTCTTTTGGAAACTCATGTGGGTGGTTCCCCAAGCTCAACCCTAGGCTAGGGTTTGGCTAGAACCAACACATGGAGCATCCAAAATGAGACTTTATTTGGTTCATGACTCAAGGAGGTTGACATTCTTAATTGGCACCAAATTTTACCAAATTCTAACTATGACCATCTTATCCCTCAAACTCCACAAAATTACCCAAACTACCCTAACCACCCAATTTAATCAAAAATTTCAAAATTACCCAAATTCTCTCAAAAAATCATTTTAAAATGTTTCTCACTACTCAAATTGATCAAGGCACCCCAAATTTACCAAAATTCTCAAAAAGCCCCAAAGTTAGCCAAAATGACCAAAATACCTCTCATTACCTAAAAATCCCAAAAATTTCTGAAAAATTCCAAAATCATTCCAAAAATTCCCAAAATCAATTTGAAACCATCTAATGAGCCCAATTTGACTAACTTACTCAATTTGACCAAAATCCCTAAATTGCCCCAAAATGTCGAAATACCCAAATCACCCTAAATGTCTACCCAATTAACCATTTCAGTCAATTTGAATTCTAAAACAAACTTCAACATGTCCAATCTCAATCTAAACCAAATCTAATTCCAATTAAACCAATTTCCAAACCCAATTTCAAGCATAAATCAAAAGCCCAAAATTTTGACGATGTACACAAATTCGCCCAAATTCCCCTAAATTGAACCTCATAGCAAAGTTAATTTCCCCAATTTTAATTCCAAATTTTTCAAAACATTCCCCAAACCAAATTGATCCACCAATTGACCCGCATTTAAACTCAACTCTCACCTAAAATACAACCCAAGCCAAAATCTTCAATTTTGCCCTAAATTAGCCACATACCCAAATGCCACCAAATTGAATTCCCCAAAATTTTCACCCAATTAATGTTAAAAACTCTTCATGAAGTTCTCCTAAGCCATTCCAAACATTCAATTAACCCTCAACCTAACCCTTGCCTAACCTCAACCCAAGTCTAACCCATATCCCCCAAAATTAACCCTAAGTCAAATTTCCCCAAATTGAACTCCCAAATCAATTCAAAATCACTCAAATTTTCTGCCAAACACTTTATGAAAATTATCCCCCTGAAATTGATCAATTATTGACCCCAAATCAAACCCAAAACCAATGTAGGCCAAGCTTGACCCAAATGACCCAAATTCCCAAATGTGACCAAACCTAGCTAAATTGACTAAGCCAAGCTCACCACAGCCACCATTTGAACCCTATGAACCAAGCTAGGTCCACCTCGCCCAACCTAGTGGAGCCATGGACCAAGGGTCCCATGAATTAGGGCATTCCATCCCATTTTTAACTAAACCAAAGAGATCTCTTACCCAAAGCCATCACCAGCCATCTTGTTCTCCATTAAGGCCTGCTCACTGCCTCGCCTGACCACCCTAGCCTGAGGCCCACCCTGGTCAGCCAACCTAGTCCCTGGAGGAGCCAATATCGAGAGCCACCCCACACCAAATCAAACCCATATTGACCCATCCTATGTGTCCAATCCCAATTGGCTAACTACACCGCTCAGCCTCCACCCAAGCATCATCCAACACCTGAATTGAAGCCCTGAAGTCCACCCATTGGCCATCACTATAAATTAACTCCCTCATGGAAAAAAGGGGAGAGTGCACAAAACCTTGGGGTAACTCTGCCAAAATCTCACCAGATTTCCTCCAGACCTTCCTGAATGTAAGCCAACTACCTCTCAGCCATTTCCCTCACTCTATAGAACCAATTTCCTCACCCAAGTTTCAACTGAAACCAATACATATTTCACCACACCACAACACTTCACCAAATCCAACTTAAATTTTTTCACACCATTACAGGACCAAACGAAGTTGATCCCCCACAGTAGCCCCATGATCACTGAAAAATATGTTAAGAAATTCATACCTATTTTTTATGAAATTGCACTTTAAAGAAAGGTATTTTATTTATTTTATTGCAGGAATAAAGATTTATAAGTGATGGAAGCAAAAAAGCATGAAATGGAGCAAATTTGGATAAAAAAAGCAAGAAATTCATGCAAAATGAACTAAGTCGCCGACGACGAGATCGAGCCCGCCGACGGCGAGATCATGAGGAGAATTTTTGAGGGGTTTGCAACTACCTCGCCGATAGCGAGCCCGAGCCCGCCGACAGCGAGATCACACGGTTTGAAGACCTTCTAGAAGCCCCGCTGATGGCGAGGTTATTTCTCGCCGACGGCGAGACTGTTCAAAATGCCAGATACATTGAACCTAGACACTTTTTGAAGAGGTGCTTAAGTACCCCTTGGACCTTTGTCTACCTCTATAAATAAAGGATGAATTTTAGTATGTAGTGTGTCTATTTTAGGAGTCTTATAGTATTCTATTAGTGTGCTTTTGAGTTTAAGTTGAAGTTTAGTGTGAGTAAGTGTAAGTAGTGAGTTAAGAAGTGTACTGTACTAGAAGGAAAAGTCAAATGAACTTCAAGGAGTCTGTTTGGGGAGGAAATTGAGATAGGTATCTTTGTTTATTGTTGTTAACTTTAAATGAAATCCATGCTTTGTTTAATTCCCATGCATTCTGAGTAGTTTTCTTAGTCTTTCTCCTTGTTTATGAAATTATGTGAATTGATGAAATTAAATAGAAGTGCCTAATATATTAAAATAAATTGTGATAATCGTTTACTTAAAACTTAATTTACTTTCAACCTGGCCAATTGAATTGTTAAAATATGTTGAATTATCAACTAAAGTAAAGATTACATCCAATATTCAGGGAAGTCAAAAGCCTTGGAAAGAGGATGCAAATAAATAGGGAAATATTATTTATCGGACGTAGAATTGGACATTTTAGTGTGACAGACTAAAATATTTAATTTGGTCCTATTTTTTGAGAGTTGAAGTGTAGATGTCAGCCCTTAGGTGAGGGGAACGTGGGAGCTCTGAAGTGGCAGCCAGTATCCTTTCAGCCTAGCTGCAGATTCAGTAATCAAGCATAGGACTAGTCAATATTCTTTGCACCTGGACCAAAGGGTAAAGAAAAGGAATGCTCCTATTTGTCACAATACAATAAAAAAATCTATTTGAATTCATCATTCACTTAAGTTTCTAAAAATAAGGGGAAGGATACTTTTTCTAAAATCTTTAAATCAACTTTATTTAAAGCATTAGTTTACTTTAGATCGTTTTAGTTAAGTATTCTAAATTTCGTATACTATATTAGTAAGTAAATTCTTTAAATTTAGCTGTTACAAATCTAGTAAAACTTCCCCGTGGGATCGATAACCAGTACTCCACTAGAGCCCTAAATTACTTGATACGTATACTTGCGTAGAATCGACATTATACATTCCATAAAAAAATTAAATATATATATTAAGCGGGATCAAGTTTTTGGTGCCATTGTTATTTTTGTAAACATTAAAAAGTGGGTCAAATTTTTGGCGCCGTTGTCGGGGAAGTAAAGAAATTATTTACTAGAGTAACAAACTATTTTAAAATTTATTTTACAAAATTGTATGCGTAAATTTGGAAACAAAAATTTAATACCTTACGATTCAGAATTAGAGCGTACAATTAAAAGAATTAGAAAACAAAAAAGAGAAATTATAAATTTAACACAATTGGCGAATATTCCTGAAAATGAAAGTATCAATCAACAGAGACCATTAAGAGATTATGCCAACCCTACATTAGATAAAATTCATTTAACTATTCAAAACCCTGATGTAGCTGCTAACTCATTTGAACTTAAACCTGCAATTATCCAAATGGTACAAAACAATCAATTTAGTGATTCACCTACTGAAGATCCTAATTTACATCTTGCTAGTTTTTTAGAACTATGTGCTACTTTCAAATATGAAGGAGTATCTAACGATGCTATTAGACTTAGACTTTTTCCTTTTTCTTTAAGGGATAAGACTAAAATGTGGTTAAATTCGTTAGCACCTGGATCTATTAAAACATGGGGAGAGTTATCACAAAAATTTCTATCCAAATATTTTCCACCATCTAAAACTGCTAAGCTTAGAAACGATATAATTTCTTTTAATCAGTTTGATGGAGAATCAATATATGAAGCTTGGGAGAGATTTAAAGAACTTCTTAGGAAATGCCCACATCATGCGTTACCAGATTGGTTAATTATTCAAACTTTCTATAATGGATTAGTAGGATCTCTTAGATCAATCATCGATGCTGCTGCTGGAGGATCATTAATGTCAAAACCATTTGATGAAGCCTATGCACTAATCGAAGAAATGGCTACCAATAATTTTCAATGGCCTGTTGAGAGAATAAATCCGAAAAAGATAGCCAGTATTCATGAAAATGATGCAATATCTATGTTAGCTTCGCAAATCGCTGCTATATCTAAAAAATTAGATCATTTTGGAATGAATTACTCTCCAACTATATTAGAAGAAAACTCATCTGGACAACTTATAGAATCTCAACCTTCAGATGAAACTATGAATGCTATTAATAACAGACCCAATAATCCTTATGCGAATTATTATAATCCTGGATGGAAAAATCATCCTAATTTTAATTGGAATAATAATACAACTAATCATCCTAATTTTAATTGGAATAATAATACAACTAATCAACCATGGATGAACAACATAACACAACCATTAGGAAATCCCTCTAACCAAGGAAATTCTAATTATAAACCTAGTTATCCACTTGGATTTAATAATAATAACCCTCAATTTAAAGATAAGAAATTATCTATAGAAGAATTAATATTAAATATGGGTCAACAATTACAAAATCAAGGAAATCAATTACAAAATCAAGGAACTCAATTACAAATACAAGGAAACTAATTACAAAATCAAGGAATAGCTATTAAAAATATTGAAACTCAACTTGGACATATCGCTACCGCGCTTAATAATAGAATACCTGGAACATTTCCTAGTAATGTGGAAATAAATCCCAAAGACAAAGGAAAGAAACAAATTAAAGCGATACAATTACGAAGTGGAAAAGAATTAGAACCTCGAATTCAAAAAGAACTTGATAGTCAAAAGGAGGAAGTGGAAATCGAAAAGGAAAAGAATAAAAAAGATCCGAACTTAGAAAATCCTTTAATACCAATGAAAATTTCTGTTGAAAAACCTCCACCACCATTTCCTCAACGACTAAATCAACATAAAAAAGATAAACGAGTTGCTAAATTCCTTGAAATTCTGAAGAAATTAACAATAAATATTCCTTTCGTAGAAGCTTTAGAACAGATGCCAAACTATGTAAAATTCATGAAAGATATTTTAAATAAAAAAAGGAAATTTACCGATAATGAAACAGTCGCACTTAGTGAAGAGTGTAGTGCTATTATTCATAAAAAGCTTCCTGAAAAATTAAAAGATCCTGGTAGTTTCACTATACCCTGCGCTATTGGAGAAAAATTCTATGGAAAAGCTTTGTGTGACTTAGGAGCAAGCATCAATCTAATGACTATCAATTTTTAAGAGATTAGGATTGGGAGAAATTTCACCTATTTCAGTAACCCTTCAGTAAGCTGATCATTTTGTTACATATCCTAAGGGAGTTATTGAAGATATTTTAGTAAAAGTGGATAAATTTATCTTCCCTGTAGATTTTATTGTTTTAGATATGGAAGAAGATAAAGAAATTCCTATCATCTTAGGAAGACCATTTTTAGCCACTGGGAAAGCTATGATTGATGTTCAGAAAGGAGAATTAACTATGAGAGTAAATGACCAAAAAGTTACTTTTAATATTGCTAAATCAATGAAATATCCTGCGCTAGAAAAAGATGATGAGTGTTTTCGAATGGAAGTACTCGATCATTTACAAAAAGAACATTTTAAGGAATATTATGAAGAAAAATTAGAAAAAGAAAATACTAAATTAATTGAAAAAGCCGATATAAATAAAGAACTAGATTATATTCAAGAGAAATTTGAATTTTTGGATAATACATAAAACACTGAAAAAAATAGTTCCATCGATTATTAAACCTCCTGAACTTGAGTTAAAAATGTTACCTAATCATTTGAAATATGCCTACTTAGGTAATTCTTCAACTCTACAAGTTATTATTTCATCTGAATTAAATGAATCTCAAGAACAAAAACTTTTAGTTACCTTAAAAAAATATAAGAAAATTT
Organism: Papilionanthe hookeriana x Papilionanthe teres; assembly: GCA_022702705.1. NCBI lineage: Eukaryota > Viridiplantae > Streptophyta > Magnoliopsida > Asparagales > Orchidaceae > Papilionanthe > Papilionanthe hookeriana x Papilionanthe teres. The sequence goes on along the minus strand of CM040422.1, from coordinate 106,583,326 downwards.
TGGTTGGACTTTAGCAGATATTAAAGGAATTAGTCCTTCAATCTGTATGCACAGAATTATTTTAGATAATGAACATAAGCCTAAAGTAGATCCCCAAAGGAGATTAAATCTGATAATGAAAGAAGTTGTCAAGAAAGAAATTTTAAAATGGTTAGATAATGGTATTATATATCCTATTTCTGACAGTGCTTGGGTAAGCCCAATTCACTGTGTGCCTAAGAAAGGAGGAGTGACCATAAAAGCTAATGAAAATAATGATCTTATCCCTATAAGACAAGTTACTGGATGGCGAATATGTATTGATTATAGAAAATTAAACGCGACCACCAGGAAAGATCACTTCCCTTTACCATTTCTAGACCAGATGTTAGATAAATTAGCTGGACATAAGTATTTTTGTTTCTTAGATGGATACACCGGTTATCATCAAATACAAATTGTTCTTGAGGATCAAGAGAAAACTACATTTACTAGTCCTTATGGAAGTTTCGCTTTTTGAAGGATGTCTTTTGGATTATGTAATGCACCTGCAACATTCCAGAGATATATGATGTATATATTTAGTAAATTAATTGATAATGGAATAGAAGTATTTATGGATGATTTCTCTGTATTTGGAACAACATTTGACACATGCTTAAATCATCTTGAAAAAGTATTGGAAGTATGTGAGAAAACTAATTTAGTTCTTAATTGGGAGAAATGTCAATTTATGGTTGCAGGCGACATTGTATTAGGGGCATGGAAGTAGACCCTGCAATAATTCAAGTTATAGCTAAATTACCACCTCCAACTACGGTGAAAGGGGTAAGAAGTTTTCTTGGACATGCTGGATTCTACAGACGTTATTGTTGACCTCATTTTTGATGAGGTCTTCTCTTCTTCTCTTTAGTACTTAGGATCTAGCCTTAGGCTTTTCCTTTGACTATCTTAGAGGACTAGAATTGGGATCCACCATCTAGAATTTCAAACCACTTCTTAACTCCCTACAAACTCCACGAACTTGACCGTAGACCCCTAATCACCTAGAGGGTTGAAATCGAGTGTGGAAGTTTAAAGGATGAGTTCCTATAGGACTCTTTGGCCTTAGGACCGCCTCCAGGTGGCTCGGTGCTAGTGAAGGGGCTGACTTACACACACACTACACTCATACACTACACTTCCATACACCTCCTAAAACCACACCTATACCTAACTTGACCTCCCGACTCACGTAAGTGATTCACATGGATGGTCCTTAACCCCTAAGCCCTCGGCTAAGAGGGTTAGGAACAACATAGTGAATGCCTCAAATGAGTCCCTTCATGGCTCATATGGGCTTGATGTGGCTTCATGGCTCAACCAAAATGATTTTATTCCACTTATATTCACCCAATCTTTAATTTTCCAAATTTTCAATTTTTGACCCCCGGGACCCTACACCCGTCTAACCTACCAAATGCCCTTGAAACTACCCAAAATTTCCAAAATCACCTAAATTACCCAAAATTCCTCAAGACCAATCCTAAACATTTCCTCCCCACTCAAATTGATCATCCATAACCAAAATACCAAAAATTCCAAAAATACCCCCCAATACCCTCCAAATACCCAAAATACCCCTCTTAGCCAAAAAATCCAAAAAATTCAGAAAATTCCCAGAAAATTCCAAAAAATCCCAAATATTCCTAATTTCATTTTGTTCAACTACACCATGGGCCAATTTTTCCAATTTACCCCACTTTTATCAAAACCCCCAATTTGACCCATTTTAACCCAAAGTGAACCCAATGTCAAACCTAACCCACCCAATTGACCCAAATTCTGGTCCAATTCAATTCTAAACTTCAATTTAACATCCCCAACACAAATCTAGACCCAATCCAAGCCCAAGTTGATTGGCATTGGGATCCAATTTCACTTTTGGCCTTAAAGCCCAATTTGGACCCATGACCCAAACTTAGCCCAAACTCACCCAATTCAACTCCCATTAACCCCAAATCTTTTCTAAACCTTCCTTAACATCCCCATAAACAAAACACTAACATGATTTACCCAAAATTTAGACCCAAACCCCACTCAAATTCAACCCAAAATCAAAAAGCCCAATTTTGACCTAAACCTAAACCTAGCCTAAATAGACCCAAACCTCAAAATCAAAACCCAACCAAAGCCAAAACCTCTTTGAAACACTCCCATAAACATTTCTCAACATTTATTTTACATCAATTTCAACCCTAGCCCAACATTGGCCCAAGTTAGCCCAATTTGACCTACATTGGCCCATTTACCAAATAAACCCAAATTCAACCCAATTCAAACCCAAACCACCTTAAATCTATTTCAAATTACTCATGAAACATCCCTAAACCAAAACCAACAACTATTTGGCCCAACCTTTTACAAAAATTCCCATCCATGAACACATCCTTAAACTTAAAAGCCCACTTCCCTTAAACCTTCTTAAAAGCCCATTTCCTTCAAAATTCAAAAGCCCAAATCATCCTAAAGCCCACATGACACTTCCCCTCATCATCCATTTGATCAAAATCACCCCTAAGTTTCAAAATCATCAATTAAACCATTCCAAATCAAGCCACATGTCAAATTACCCCCTAAATGTCAAATATTTCTAAAACCCTTTTTCATGAAACAAGTCAACCTTTTTTCAAGCCAAATGCAAGCCACATGCAAGCCATAGACAAGCCACATGAAGCCATGGGGGTTTGACTTGTCACCAAGCCATTAATGGCAAGTGGAGGGAGTCCTTTCCTAAGCCTTCCTTAAGCCATTTTAACCTCTTTAATGCAACACTATAACCCAAAATTAACTTAAACTATTTGGATAGAGACCACACCATCCCCTCTCGGCTAACCTAACTGATCCTCTCAGCCCAAAATCGGACCATGGGGAGGTGCACCCAACCCAAACCAATGGGTTGACCAAATTGAAGCCAAAATGGCCTCTTCCCCATTCCATTCCAAGCCACCCCTTTACACATGGCAAGGCCCATCGATCGCACAAGCCTCCAGCCCCGACCCACTCGAGCTTCGAGGGTGACCTGACCCGGCCGGCCGACCACCACGGCCGCCGGAAACCACCGAGCCGAGAGCTCGCATGTGAGCCCAAACTTGGAATTCTCACTCGCCGAGCCGCCTCATGCCCAATGGCCACCATGGCTGTTCTTCACATGCCAAGAGCAGCTGATCCCAGCCCTCAACTCCCCCTGGGAGAGCCTCTAGCCATGCCTATTTAAACCCCTCACCCTCTCGGCCAAAGGAAGTGCTGAACCTAACCTTAAGGAAACTCTGCCAAAATCACTCCAGATCACTCTCCACACATAGAGCACTTGATCCCCACTGAATTCCAGCCCCAATTCCCTCCAGCTGAGCTCAATTTTGAGCTCAAACTTTAGCCCAAAAACAGGACACTTCTTCACGGTGAGCCAATTCCCAAATTGATTGGTCCTACACCTTCACCGGACCAAGAGGAGAAGTTTCCCACCGAAAGCCCCATCTCCGAGCCACCCAGGTTGCTCCAGATCCTCCAAGCTTTGTGATCGGCTATGGTCACTTTCATAGCTAGACAATTCACCGAGCCAAGGACTTCATCCGGAGCTTACTTGGACCCAATCGAAGGTGACACAACTCTCGGATCGAAGCTTCACTTCTGCGAGCAAAGGTATGGACTCCCTCTTCTTCCCGAGCTTCCAGAGATTCTCATTTTAATTTGAGTCAATTTAAATGCATGTTTACCGTATGGATGTGTTCGTCTCTTCAAGACGAATCCATAGAGCATAAGAACACGAAAATCCTTTGAGAATCGAGTGAGAAATTAGGGTTAGAAGGTTGACGGTCACGGGTGCACACCAGTCGTAGACGATGACCAGGAGCCGTTGGATCGCGCGTGTATCGAGCGGACGGTTCAGATTGCGCCGGACCAGGGAATGATACGTGAACCGCGGGTCCCGGGACGGATGACTCAGATGGCGGCGCCCAATCACAGCGCGACACGTACCCCTTCGGAGCTGCCGAGGTTGACGCGGCGCCGCGTGGATAAGTAGGAAATTAGGGATTTTTTCGATTTATTTAAATACCAGAACTTTAAAAATCCATATCTTTGTGTAGAAAATCACAAAAATAAAATAAAAATACCTTCTTGCTCGGTGAACGAGAGGAGAATAATGTGGAAAAGAAATTAATTAGTTTTGTCCAGTATTTTATTTTTAATTAATTATTTACTCCCTGCATTGTTTTAATTCTCCATGCATTCATACAATTCACCATGGCATGAGACCATAGGGCTTTTGAAGCCTCTGAACTTGGGAACATTCCCTGAATTTTCTAAGGTCAGAGGCCACCACTGTGAAAAGTTATTGATTTTTCAAATGCACGTTGCTGTTTTGAGTATTTTAATTCCAAAAATTAGCATGTTGTGAAATAAATTCTAGGAAAATTTGGTGATGTTCCTTATGACCAGAGAACCCTAAAAAAAATAGGACTTGAGTTAATTCACTTAAGATAACCCTAATTGGCTTAAACATCCAAAATAGACCCCTAATTAATTAGAGCTAACCATACATCAAATTGACTTGAAATCAATTTTCCACTGACCTTTAGGATCAGAGGAACCCACCATAAAAATTTCAAGTCAATTGGACTTGGTTAGCCCTACTAAATGGGTTGATTAAGCCATTTAGTCATTTTAAACTTTAAAAATTCATAACTTTCAAAATACCTTTCAAAAATTCACCAAATTGGTTTTGGAGCCTCTCTGATATCAGGGGAATTTAAGAAAATTAAAATTTCAATTTTCTAAAAAAGTTGATTTTTCATCATTATTTTAATATTTTATAATTAAAAATAATAAAAATCACAAAAATAATAAAATTCACCAAAATGTCATATTTTGAAATATAATCACTTAGGAACAAACTCCATATTTTTCTTAGGTCTATTTAATGAGATATTAAATTTTAAAGCCCTAGGGTAATTTTAAAATTAAAAAAATGTATTTTCTAGCATTTTCACTAAAATAATTATAATAAATCAAAGAAAAATCAGAAAATTGTAAAATTTGGTTCTCTGGAATCCTTGATATCAGAGAGAATTTTAAAAATTATGAAATTCATTTTTCAACTTATATTCTATTTTTAAATTAATTAATACTCCATAGCTTAAAATAATTCTAATAAATAAAATATAACTCAAAAAATCACAAAAATTGGTCCAAGTGGTCCTCTGGTCATTAGGAATGTTCCATAATTTTCTTAAGGACAGAAAATTTCCCTTGGTCATATTATTAAATTTTCCTTGGAAATCCTTATTTTCCACCAAAAATAATTATATAAATAAATTAAATACAGAAAAATCACATTTTCTCCTCTAATGTCTTTATTGACATATGAGTGAAGTAACATAAAAATTTCAAGTTCATTTGAGCTCAATTTAGTGAGTTATGAAATTATTAGGCTTGAAGGGCAAAATGGTAATTAAAATCTTAACCCTTTAATTAAGACTTTAGGCTTAATGAAATTAATAGGCAAAATATTTGATTTTAACTTGATTTGGATGATTGAAATTTAGATAATTAAAGGGTAGAAACCTACTAAACAATTTAAAATAATTGAAATAAACCTTAATTAAATAATTAGTTAAATTTGGAAGAATAATAAAATTGGAATTATTAAAATAGGGATATTATTAGGAGGAGATTTATTCTTTAATTTAAAAATCCCTAAATTAATCATCCCAATAATATTTAATTCCTAATTAAAATGATAATCCAAGTTTAAGATTTAAAATGCTAAAAGACTTAATCATTAAATTAAATTAAAGTTAAATTATTTAAAACAAATTCCTTTAAAATTAAAAATTAAATTAAAAATTAAGTATTAAATTAAACTAAATTAAATTAAATTAAATTAAATTAAATTAAATTAAATTAAATTAAATTATATTATATTATATTATATTATATTATATTATATTATATTAAATTAAATTAAATTAAATTAAATTAAATTATATTATATTATATTATATTATATTATATTAAATTAAATTAAATTAAATTAAATTAAATTAAAACTAAATTAAATTAAATTAAATTAAATTAAATTAAATTAAACTAAATCATACTACATTAAATTAACTTAAGTTAAGTTAATTTAAATTAAACCACATTAAATTAAATTAAGTTAAATTAAATTAAATTAAATTAAATATAAAGACATGAAGAATTCAAAAATAAATCTAAAATAACTTGAACACTATTCCAAACTTAAATCATTAATTTGAACTTAAATTTGAATCACAAATCATTAAATATCATTTTGCCCTTAGGAGCTTTTACTATTATAACTCCTAAATGGAGTATCAAGTGAAATGACACTTCACTCATAAGGATATTCAAACATCCTAATTCACTGAGCAAGAAATAAAACTTAACTCAAACACCCTGGATGATTAATTCACTTGAACAATAGAATTCATTTGAACTTAGGACAATTCCCGAAATATTGAAAAGATGTTTAAGATTCGTCTTAAACACTTCCTCAATATGATGGAATGTCCTTAAGAACAAATTGAGCTTAGTTGTTCTTTGGTGAAGAAAATTATCCTTAAAACCAAAATTGGAGACCTAGACGTCATAGGAGATGACTAGCTATAGTGATTAGGAACTTGGTAGAAAACCATAACCTTTCCCTTAGCTTTACCTAGGAACTTACTTTAAATGCTTAAATATTCTAACCGTGTTTTAAGTGTAGCTTGGGATGACGGGAAGACCCTCCAGTACGCTTTTATTTTATTGCGATTTACTCTATTGCAACTTATTTAATCGCATCGCACTTACTTTTCTTGCATGATAAACAACGATTGCATGAAAACCTACACCTTTAGGACGTAAACCAAAACCGAAACCCATAACTAAATTAAAAGACACTACAAGATAAAATTCACCGCCACAACATTCAAAATATAAAACAACTCAAAATTTAATCACAAACATAACAACAAAACTACAAATACAACTAAATTAAAACGTCTCATTGAATGATCGGGAATACCTCGGATGATGTAACCCACGTGTTGCTAACGGGATTTCCCACGGTCTAAATGAAAGTGCGGAACTCATTTAGTTGAGTTTAGCAAATTCATCCGGACTAAGTGAATTCGATGAAAATAACGGTGCCGGGATGACGGAACCGTGGGATCTTAATCGGTTCTGTTTAATCAACTTTAAAACCTGTTTTAATTAAAATATTAAAGACACATGGAAATGAAGATTTTCTCTAAACCAAAACACTTCTCTCATCTCCTGATTTATGACTTCTAAAATTAAATCTCTGCAACAACAAGGAGCTCGAAGCATGGTGGGCAGCACGGCCATCGTCGTCGCAAAACCGAAATCTACATCGGCAAAAATTTCTTAGAATTAAATAACCAAGCCATAGGACTTCGAGGTAGTTTGCTAGGGCAACATAAATCCTCAACTCTTCGTTAGGCATTTGCATGATCATATCATGTAAATTAAGCCCTAACCGGTCTTAGGATTTCCGAGGTAGTCGTCCGATACGATATAAACCCTCACATCTTCGAGGCTATTTGTATGATTTTATCATACGAATATAAGTCCTAACTAATTAAAATTGGCGGGATCAAAATACTAAATAAACATTAGGACCTTCCTAAATTCATGCCAAACAATAGGATAGTCGGGAAATTACCAAAGTTCGCTTTGGATCTGTGATTTCTCCTACCCTTCTTCCTTTGGACTCCTAAAATAAAATGTTCCAAATTTGATCCATTCCCTATTGAAATTCAAAAATTCAATCCCTTGAAAACTTAAACTTTGAAATTCTTGAGAGCGGAACTACGATTATTATCGAGAGTTTTCTTAGGTGATTTCCGTCACTTAAGATGTAATTAACTATAGGGGCTTGCCCTTATAGGGAACTTTAAGAACCCAGGTAATATAAACCCTGTTTAATGTTTTCATATTAAACAGGGGAACTTGTCGGTTTATAAAATTGGTTCGCAGACCAAACATATGTCACAAACCTTTCTAGTTTATTTAATCGAGCCCCATCATCAAGCAGTGTGTCTATTCTTCGGGATAGATACACGGTTTGTGGTGCTGCGCTCGTTTATATAAACTATTCGGGATGTGAGATCAGTTTGATTTCATATCTTAAAATCTTCAAATTTAAAAATTATTTTCAAAATCAAATACTACTTTTCAAATTATTTATTTAAATTAAATTAAAAATTCGCCGACAATTTCTGTAGGCGACCCCCTTTTCAAAATAAAACACATAACCTAAAAATATGCCGACAGTTATATAAACGATTTTTCAAAAATTACTAAACCTCTATACCAACTTCTTGAAAAAGACAAGAAATTTGAATTTACAACTGAATGCCTGAATGCTTTCGAATTATTAAAAGATAAATTCATTACAGCACCTATAATAGTTTCACCTAATTGGAAGAAACCATTTGAGCTTATGTGTGATGCTAGTGATTATGCTATAGGAGCAGTTCTTGGGCAAAGAAATGATAAGATTTTCAAAGTTATATATTATGCTAGTAAAACTCTAAATGATGCTGAAGTAAATTATACAGTTACTCAAAGAGAATTATTAGCAGTTGTATATGCTTTTAATAAATTTCGGCCTTATCTAATAGGAACTAAATGTTTTGTGCATAGATCACTCTGCTCTAAAATATTTAATGCAAAAAAAGGATTCTAAACCAAGATTAATTAGATGGATGTTATTAATGCAAGAATTTGATTTTGAGATCATTAACAAAAAGGGAACCGATAATCAAATTGTCGATCATTTATCAAGATTAGAATATCATGAATTATCCGATATCGATAATGAAATTATAGCATGCTTTTCCGATGAACAACTTTGTAATATAAATGAGTGGAAAATACCTTGGTATGCTTGATATAGTAAATTATATTGTAAGTGACATTTTACCACCTATGTTAACTTTGCTACAACAGAAAAAATTCATTCATGATACTAAAACATATTTTTGGGATGAACCATACTTATATAAGCAATGTAAGGATTTAATTATTATAAGATGTGTGCCTTATGAAGAAATCGAACCAATTATTCAAAAATGTCATGATTCGATTTTGGAGGACATTTTGGGACGGATAAAACTCGCGTATAAAATTCTACAATCCGGATTCTACTTGGCCTACTCTATTTAGAGATGTATACGGATATATAAAAACCTGCGATAAATGCCAAAGAGTAGGAAATATATCAAGAAAAATGAAATGCCTCCGAATTTTATATTAGAAGTTGAAATTTTTTATGTTTGGGGATTAGATTTCATGGGACCTTTTATTCCTTCATTTGGAAACTCATATATATTAGTAGCTGTTGATTATGTTTCCAAATGGATTGAAGCACAAGATTTACCTAGGTGTGATGCTAAAAGTGTTTCAAAATTTTTAATGAAAAATATTTTTACTAGATTTGGAACGAGAGCGATTATCACTGACGGAGGAACTCATTTTAGAAATAAATATATTCACAAACAAGTAGAAAAATATAATATTATTCATAAGATATCAACTGCTTATCATCCACAAACTAGTGGATTAGCTGAAGTTTCTAATCAAGAGATTAAGTGTATTTTAGAAAAGTCTGTAAACCCTAATAGATTGGACTAGTCTATAAGACTAGACACTGCATTATGGGCATACAAGACTGCTTATAAAACTTCGATTGGAATGACTCCTTACAGGCTTATATATGGAAAAACTTGCCACTTACCAGTTGAATTAGAACATAACACATATTGGGCGATTAAATAATTTAATTATAATATGAAAGAAGCTGGTGAGAAGAGATTGTTGCAATTAAATGAATTAGAAGAGTTAAGGAATGAATCATATGATAATGATAGGATTTATAAAGAAAGGATGAAATTATGGCATGATCGGAAGATTAATCAGAGAAATTTTGAACCAGGACAAGAAGTTTTGATATATAATACTAGATTGAAATTATTTCCTAGGAAATTGAAATCTCGATGGTTAGGACCTTTCACTATAACTCAAATATTTTCATATGGAACTATAGAAATTGAAGATCCAAAAATAGGACATAGCTTTAAGGTAAACGGACATAGATTAAAACCATATTTAGAAGGTAGAAGACCAAATTTTAAAGAGTTTTTAATGCTTAGTGAACCTGATTACTAACTGAAATTAGGTCGGGCTGACGACGTTAAACCAAGCGTTTTATGGGAGGCAACCCATAGTAGTCTTTTATTTTAATTATATACAAATTAAGGAGTCTGTAATATTAAAATAAATCTTACTATTCAATTTTTAATTAGAATCATCACAAATTCAAACCTATATGATGAGATCAAAAAATATTCGGACCAGAGTGAAATTGGGCAATTTTACAGAATCTCGCTGACAGCGAGCTCGACCCCGCCGACAGCGAGATTGCATTCCATCTCTTTAAATCAGTTTTATAACTAGCTCACCGATGGCGAGAAGCTTCCCGCCGACGGCGAGACAGTTGAAAAATTGGTCTCTTAAGTTTTATGTGCGGTTTTGGACGGTTCTAAAGCCATTTCTTTGTAGAAAACCATCCCAAATTCATTTTTACACTGTTTTCTTCCCTAGAAATGACTAGAGACCATTCCTTTCAATTCGAAATGGCCACCAAACTCTTAGAAACCACAAAAACTAGAGTTTTCTATTGAAGAAAATTCGTCAGTTCGGAGGCGCAGCGTATATTCAACAAAGTTTTGATGAAGAAGTGATTTATTAAAGAAAGGGGATTTGTCAACAGAGGAGTAGAGAATTCCACCACAAAAATTGAAGAAATGATCGTGCAGCGGCATTGGGAGTATTTTGTTATACGACATCCGCTGTAGTTATTCATGTAGTTAAAGAGTTTTACTCTAATCTACATGCAATCAACAATGGAAGTGTCTACGTCAGAGGAAGATGGGTAACATTTACTCCTTCAAGGGTAAATGAATTATTTTCTATAGAGAATACCCCGTTCGTTATTATTCAAACTTTGTTCCTTCAAGATATAATATGAACGAGATTTATAGATACCGACCGACGAACCCGATGATCGGGAGTTGCGCGAAGACGGGAATGTCGGTTCTGCATCACTTCTTAACCTTGTCTCGAAGCATTGGCATTTCTTTATCTCATCAAAATTATTACCCACTATGAGGGTAAATAAGGTTTCAAAGGAATGCACTATATTAAATTACTGTATTCAAATTGGACTACCTATTGATGTTGGATCAATTATAGTAAATTTTGTATTGGGATTGATTGTGCATGGGTCGGTTCATGGACTAGGACACCCATCGACTATATTTGCTTTATGCAGTCTGACCCACTTTTTGTATATATGTAATTTATGTTTATATCAACGGAACCAAAAACTAGATCCCGCTTTAAATATAGGTATATGATTTAATGTATAATGTGGATTCTACGCAAGTATACGTATCATATCAAGTAATACAAGGCTCTAGTGGAGTCTCAGTTATCGATCCCACAGGGAAGTTTTTAACAGAATTGTTATGAGCTAAATTTAAAGGAATTACTTACTAATAAAGTGAACAAATATTCAAAGTAACTATAATAAACTAAAGTAAACTAATGCTTGAAATAAGTTGATTTAATTAATTCAGAAAAAGTATCCTTCTCCTTATTTTTAGAAAATTAAGTGAAATGATTAATTTAAATAGAATTTTTAAATTGTATTGTGACAAATAGGAGCATTCCTGTTCTTTACCCTTTGGTCCGAGTGCAAAGAACATTGACTAATCCTATGTTTGATTATCGAATCTGCGGCTAAGCTGGGAGGATACTTGCTGCCACTTCGAGCTCCCACGTTCCCCTCACTCGAGGGCTAACATCTACACTTCGACTCTCGAAACAGTAGGATCGAATTGAGTATTTTAGTCTGTCACACTAAAATATCCAATTCTACGCCCGATAATTAATATTTCCCTATTTATTTGCAAGCGCCTTCCAAGGCTTTTGACTTCCTTGAATATTGGATGTAATTTTTACTATAGTTGATAATTCAACATATTTTAACTACTCAATTGGCCAGATTGAAAGTAAATTAAGTTTTAAGTAAAAATTATCACAATTTATTTATATTATATTAAGTGCTTTTATTTAATTTCATCAATCCACATAATTTTCATAAACAAGGAGAAAGACTAAGAAAACTACTCAGAATGCATGGGAATAAAACAAAGCATGGATTTCATTTAAACTTAACAATAATAAACAAAGATACTTATCTTAATTTCCTTCCCAAACAGACTCCTTGAAGTTCCTTTGACTTTTCCTTCTAGTACAGCAACTAAATAGCACTCAATTATACTAATGAACTCACTAAATACACTCAAACTAAATTAAACTCACACAAATTACACTTAAGACACTAGAAATAGACTCACAGAAGACTCAAAAGACCCACACACACTCTAGAATTCGGCCTCTATTTATAGAGGTAGGCAAAGGTCCAAGGGGTGCTTAAACACCTCTTCAAAAAATGTCCAGGTTCAATGTATATGCATTTTGAACTAGCTCGCCGTCGGCGGGAAACGACCTCACATTCAACGAGGCTTCTAGAAGGTCTTCAAACCGCGCGATCTCGCTGTCGGCGGGCTCGGGCTCGCTGTCGGCGAGGTAGTTATAATTCCTTCGGAAATTTCTCCTCACGATCTCGCCGTCGGCAGCCTCGATCTCGCCATCGGCGAAGTAGTTATATTTGCATGAATTTCCTCCTTTTTGATCCAAATTTGCTCCATTTCATGTTTTTTGTTTCCATCTCTTATAAATCTTCATTTCTGCAATAAAATAAAAAAAAAAAATATTTCTTTAAAGTGCAATTTCATCAAAAATAGATATGAATTTCTTAATGTATTTTTCTGTGATCAAAATCCCCCAAACTTAATTATTACTTGTCCTCAAGTAATTTTAATACTAAATAAAAATAATGATTTCTATAATAGAATTTTTCAACTCAAATAATTTATGAATTAATTTTAAATAACATTATAATAAAGTTAAATAGAAATATTTCTAAGTAATTTAAATTAATTTTATAGAGATAAGATTATTTAGTTATAAGGTCTAAGATTTCTAGCTTTCTATTTAATTCAGGAATGACTATATTAAAAATTAATAAATTACTTAAGATATTTAGATGATAGAAAATTCAAGAAAAATCTATTTAGTAAAATACTAATCCACAAATATAAGTTTAGAAGTATAGTTAAGTTTTACCCTTTAGGTTGAATCCATTGAAGCCAATTTTTGATAAGGCATCTCCTCAAGCTTCTCCTCACTTATATTTTTTTTTCTTTTCTTTTCTCTTTCTATTTCTTTTTCTTTTTTTTTTCAAGTGAGGATTACTGTATCTGGATAACTTGTTAATAATTTTGAACTTCAATTTCTCTTCCTAAATTTGAAACTTAAAATATTTCTTTGCTTATACATATTTCATAACTTTTACTTCATTGAGTTTCTATCCTTTCTTTTTCATCTATATCCTTAAGAATTTCAATTTTCGAATATAGTTTCCTTACTTTAAATAGTTTACTATATTCTTATTCCTTTTAACCAAATATCTTATTCTATTGATTAATTGAATTACTAGAAATATTTTCTTTAACTTTATATAATAATTAAATAAAGCGACTCATATTTATTAAATTGAAAATTACTATAGAAAATCATTTAATAATAATTTTTGAAAATAGAATTTGAGAACAATTTTAATAATTAAATTTGTATTTTTACCTTCCCCCAAACTTAAATTTTTCTATCTATACTACATAGTGAAAAAGGGAAAGTATATAAATAAAATTCATCATACCTTTGAGCTTTAGGTATTTCTTTTCTTTGAAATTTTCGCGAGCTTTTTCATTACTTACGTAACACTGTATCGTTAGTATTCTTCCATATATAATATTTAAAAAGAAAGTGCAAGGATGGAAATTTTAAAATAAGTATCAAACATAACAAAGAAAACTTAATTTGTTACTACACATACATTTACAATTTAAACAATATATTAAAGAAAGATTAACATCCTATATACATAAAAATTTGCAACTAATTTAACACTCATAAGAAATTTAACATCACTGCTCAAACAAACAAATAACATATCAAGTCCAAAGTCCACAGAAAGTACTAAAATATTACACACAGAAATAATAAAGTTTGCAAAACAACAAATCTAAACAAATCAAACAAACTAAACAAAGATTCTAATCCTCTACATCAAAATCCCCAGCTATGTCGTCTCCCTGATCTCCAGCTGAGAAGGCTGAGCAGGCTGGTATTGTGTATAACGGGGGCACTCAGGAAAGACAACATCTAAATGACAACTCCTATAACGACGCTCCGCTTCGTAGTATGCAATCACGTACTCTGAATGTCGCTGGAGATATTCGTTATCATAATCGTGTCTTCTCTCCAAGCCTCCGATTCTTTGATCTATATTCTCAAATATTCTATCCATATTTTCTCCAAATGACTCAAAACTCTTTCTACTCAGGGTTAACTCATTCATCAGATCTTGAAGGGTAGGAGTGGTGTACTGAGGGGTGGTTCATAACTAGTAGAGGGTATATCTCTACTTGAAGAAGGTACATAATCCCTTGTCCCAGATCTTCATCCTTCGTGGGATTTATATTTCTTTATATTAGCCTGAGTAAGGGGTTTCATAGGTTCTATACATTCTTCATCATCTCTTGCCTCTACCCCAGATAATTGGCAAAGTGCATAGATAAGACCGGGATGTCCTAGTCCTCCTCCACTTTCATTTCTAGCGATGGCTAATATGTTTTTATATATAATATTTCCCACATTAATACTCTTTTGGTTCCGAATACGAAATTCGAATCTGCTTCATCTCTTGTTACCTCACTATGGTGGTAGGTAGGTAACAAAGTAGAACAAATAAAATAATGTCGAGGCTTTAGATGTTGCATTTAGCATAGAAAGAGGGAAGTTTACCCGTTCCGTCGCTTTATCTTCCGGACTCCTTTTCCATCAGTGAGAAAGTCGATCACCTCTTCCAATGGTCCTTCCATAGTTCTAAAAGTTTCATATTCGCTCAAGGTGTCTCGAACTTCATAATAAGCATTTATTCTAGCAGCGTTGAAATCTACAAAAAATCCTCTAACCCTAACTGGTGCATCTTCAGCCTGTGTTAAGTTTGTATAAAAGTCCTTCACAACTTCTACCGCTGCTCTGTTGGTAACGAAACAGAAGTTTTCCCATTCTCACTCCTTTATAACTCGCTCTATTTCTCCTCCTGGATTCCTGAAAACTCGATCTTGTATGCACTTTCTTGCTTGAATGTTTTGAAAATATCGAGTTTGTGCTCTCGCATTAATGAATCGAGTTTCGTCAAAATCTAATCGTCGCTTTTGTCGTGGAGCCATTTCTTGATCTGTGAAATTTACAAAAATTTTAACTAAACTCCAAAATATTACTAAGAAGGCTTCCTACAACAACTAAAATCCATTTAATTCAATTTCTATGCAATTCTTCCAAGTATTTTCTTCACATTTCAAAATTTTTCAAAATATCCCAATGTAGAAGAAATTCATGGTGAAAATCAAAATTTTTTGCATAGGAGTGAAGCTCTTACCAAGGGAAGATGAAATCCGGTGTCAAAAAGTGTTGAAATCGCTTCAAATTCAAGATCTCTCAAGCCCTAGGTCGGTTTTTTCGAAAATTTGAGGAAAAGGATGATGAATAGTGTCGGTTGACCGGTCAAATATAGGTCTTTTCGCGTTCTCGCTGTCAGCGAGGTTTTTCTCGCCTTCGGCGAGCTAATTAATTCCATAAGGCAAAAGTTTCTGGAAAAATCCGCCGTCGGCGAGGTCGGTCTCGCTGTCAGCGGGTTTTCTCGCTGTCTGCGAGATAATTCTCGCCGTCGGCGAGGTCCCAAAAATTTTCAATTTTTGAAATTCGTCAATCATTTTTAACCTCGAATTGCCCTTAATCAATCTTCCGATCACATAATTTTAATAATAATACGAAGATTAGGTACTTATACTCACAAAAAGTCACACAAAACAAACAATATAACTTCATAAATGAAATCCATGAAACTTACAAATTTCACACTAACAATTTCACACATACTTAACTTAATTGTTCAAATCCATAATACTCGGCATCGCAATCCAAACCACAACACTCTAAATGTCTGAGACATAACCATTTACATAAAATCTCATCAAATCCGAGATGATCAAATCAAAGTTCGACTCATAATAAAACTTAACTCCAAATCAAACACACACATATACAAATATAACATAAACATAGAAATCTTTCCTACTCTTCAGTGTCTGAACTAATATCTTCTCTGATATTTTCGATGTGACGCAGGTGCACAAATAAATTGTAGAAAGGCCTGATAGGGAATTCTGCAGTAGAGTCTTCGTTAATCCATCCTTTCTGTCTTAGTAGATGAATAAAACTGGCCTCCAGACGTCCAGTATGATCAAAGTGCTCCTTCATTCTCCAATCAATATGATCAAACATATCAGAGATATTGTCAATGGAATTCATCACATTTTGCAATTCTTTCTCCAATCCTTTAATCTTCTTCATAATGAAATTAGTCTTATCAGTAAAGGGCCTTGCTAAATGATTGTTCTGTGATGCTCTGTCAGAAATAACGGTGATCTCATCATTGTTATCCAAAGTGGGAAACATATCAGTAGGATCCAGTGGTTTCCATGGTAAAAAGTACTTTTTTCCAAACCTCATAAGAAACTTGGTACCGATCGCATAAAGCAAATATAGTAGATGGGTGTCCAAGTCCATGCACCGACCCATGCACAATTAATCCCAATGCGGACTTTACTATTATTGATCCAACATCAATAGGTAATCCAATTTGAATACAATAGTTTAAAATAGCGCATTCCTTTGAAACTTTATTTACTCTCATGGTAGGTAATAGTTTTGATGATAAAAAGAAATGACAGTGCTTCGAGACAGGGTTTAGAAGTGATGCAGAAAAACTGACATACCCGTCTTCTCGTAATTCCCAATCATTCGGTTCATCAGTCAGGTATCTATAGATTTCGTTCATATTGTACCTTGAAGGCACAAAGTTGGAATAGTGACAAACAGAGGTATTTTCTATAGAAAAAAATTCATTTACCCTTGCAGGAGTAAATGTTACCCATCTTCCTCTGACGTACACATTTCCATTGTTGATCGCATGTAAATTAGAGTAAAACTCTTTAACTACTGGTATAACTACAACGGAAGTTGTATAACAAAATACCTCCCAATGCCGCTGTGCGATCATTTCTTCGATTTTTGTAGTAGCATTCTCTACTCCTCTATTGACGAATCCTCTTTCTTTGATAAGTCTTTTCTTCATCAAGCCTTTGTTGAAGATTCGCTGAGCCTCCGAACTGACGAATTTTCTCCGGTTGAAAACTTCAGTTTTTGTGGTTTCTAAGAATTTGGAAACCATTTTGGATGGAATGGATTGGTCTCTAGTCGTTTCTAAGGAAGAAAATGGTGTAAAATCGGATTTGGAATAATTTCTTACGAAGGAATGGCTTAGATCCGTCCAAAACCGCACGAAAAATCTTTAAGAAACCAAATTTTTAACTTCCTCGCCGTCGGCGACTTAGTTATAAAACTAAATGAGTAATGGTCCACGATCTCACTGTCAGCGGGCTCGAGCTCGCTGTCGGCGAGATTCGTAAAAATCGCCCATTTTCGCTCTGGTCCGAATATTTTTTTATCTCATCTAATAAGTTCAATTTTTGTGATGATTCTAATAAAAAATTGAGTAGTAAGATTTATTTTAATAATATAGACTCACTAATATGTAGATGTTTAAAAATAAAAGACTACTATGGGTTGCCTCCCATAAAGCGCTTGGTTTAACGTCGTCGACTCGACCTAATTCGGTTAGTGTTCGGGTTGACTAAGCATTAAAACCTCTTTAAAATTTGGTCGTCTATTTTTGAAATATGGTTTTAATCTATGTCCATTTACTTTAAATCTATGTCCTGTTTTGGATCTTCGATTTCTATAGTTCCATATGAAAATATTTGAGTTATGGTGAAAGGTCCTAACCATCGAGATTTTAATTTCCCAGGAAATAATTTCAATCTAGTATTATAAAGCAAAACTTCTTGTCCTGGTTCAAAATTTCTCTGATTAATTTTCCGATCATGCCATAATTTCATCCTTTCTTTTTAAATCCTATCATTATCATATGATTCATTCCTTAATTCTTCCAATTCATTTAATTGCAACAACCTCTTCTCACTAGCTTCTTTCATATTATAATTAAATTCTTTAATCGCCCAATATGCTTTATGTTCTAATTCAACTAGTAAGTGGCAAGTTTTTCCATATATAAGCCTATAAGGAGTCATTCCAATCGGAGTTTTATAAGCAGTCATGTATGCCCATAATGCAGTGTCTAGTCTTATAGACCAGTCTAATCTATTAGGATTTACAGACTTTTCTAATATACGCTTAATCTCTCGATTAGAAACTTCAGCTAATCCACTTGTTTGTGGAAGTCGATATCTTATGCATAATATTATACTTTTCTACTAGTTTGTGAATATATTTTTTTCTAAAATTAGTTCCTCCGTCAGTGATAATCACTCTCAGCATTCCAAATCTAGTAAAAATATTTTTCATTAAGAATTTTGAAACACTTTTAGCATCACATCTAGATAAAGCTTGTGCTTGAAACCATTAGGAAACATAATCAACAGCTACTAATATATATGAGTTTCCAAATTACGGAATAAAAGGTCCCATGAAATCTAATCCCCAAACATAAAAAATTTCAACTTCTAATATAAAATTCAGAGGCATTTCATTTTTTCTTGATATGTTTCCTACTCTTTAGCATTTATCGCAGGTTTTTATATGTCTGTATACATCTCTAAATAGAGTAGGCCGAGTAGAATCCGGATTGTAGAATTTTATACGCAGTTTTATCAGTCCCAAAATGTCCTCCAAAATCAGAATCATGACATTTTTGAATAATTGGTTCAATTTCTTCATAAGGCACACATCTTCTAATAATTAAATCCTTACATTGCTTATATAAGTATGGTTCATCCCAAAAATATGATTTAGTATCGTGAATGAATTTTTTCTCGTTGTTGCAAAGTTAACATAGGTGGTAAAATGTCACTTACAATATAATTTACTATATCAAGCATACCAAGGTATTTTTAACTCATTAATATTATAAAGTTGTTCATCGGGAAAAGCTGTCTAAAATTTCATTATCAATATTATTTAATTCATGATTTCTAATCTTGATAAATGATCGGCAATTTGATTATCGGTTCTCTTTTGTTAACTATCTCAAAATCAAATTCTTGCATTAATAATATCCATCCGATTAATCTTGGTTTAGAATCTTTCTTTTGCATTAAATATTTTATAGCAGAATGATCGGTATGCACAATGCATTTAGTTCCTATTAGATAATGTCAAAATTTATTAAAAGCATATACAATCGCTAATAATTCTCTTTCAAGTAATCGTATAATTTATTTCGAGCATCATTTAGAGTTTTACTAAGCATAATATATAACTTTGAAAATCTTATCATATCTTTGCCCAAGAACTGCTCCTATAGCATAATCACTAGCATCACACATAAGCTCAAATGGTTTCTCCCAATTAGGTGAAACTATTATAGGAACTGTAATTAATTTATCTTTCACTAATTCGAAAGCATTTAGGCATTCAGTTGTAAATTCAAATTTCTTGTCCTTTTCAAGAAGTTGGCATAGAGGTTTAGTAATTTTTGAAAAATCTTTAATATAATGCCTGTAAAATCTAGCATGTCCAAGAAAACTTCTTACCCCTTTTACCGTAGTTGGAGGTGGTAATTTAGCTATTACTTGAATTTTTGTAGGGTCTACTTCCATGCCTTTTTCCGAAATTTTATGCCCTAATACAATGCCGCCTGTAACCATAAATTGACATTTCTCCCAATTAAGAACTAAATTAGTTTTCTCACATACTTCAAATACTTTTTCAAGATGATTTAAGCATGTGTCAAATGTTGTTCCAAATACGGAGAAATCATCCATAAATACTTCTATTCCATTATCAATTAATTTACTAAATATAGACATCATACATCTTTGGAATGTTGTAGGTGCATTACATAATCCAAAAGGCATTCTTCGAAAAGTGAAAGTTCCATAAGGACTAGTAAATGTAGTTTTATCTTGATCCTCGGGAGCAATTTGTATTTGATGATAACCGGTATATCCATCTAAGAAATAAAAATATTTATGTCCGGCTAATCTATCTAACATCTGGTCTAGAAATGGTAAATGGAAGTGATCTTTTCCCGTGGCTGTGTTTAATTTTCTATAATCAATACATATTCGCCATCCAGTAACTTGTCTTATAGGGATAAGATCATTATTTTCATTAGCTTTGACTGTCACCCCTCCTTTTTTAGGTAGAGTGAATTGGGCTTACCCAAGCACTGTCAGAAATAGGATATATAATACCATTATCTAACCATTTTAAAATTTCTTTCTTGACTACTTCTTTCATTATCGGATTTAATCTCCTTTGTGGATCTGCTTTAGGTTTATGTTCATTATCTAAAATAATTCTGTGCATACACATTGAAGGACTAATTCCTTTAATATCTGCTAAAGTCCAACTAAAAATTTTCTTATATTTTTTTAACGTATCTAAAAGTTTTTGTTCTTGAGATTCATTTAATTCATATGAAATAATAACTGGTAGAGTTGAAGAATTACCTAAATAAGCATATTTTAAATGATTAGGTAACATTTTTAACTCAAGTTCAGGAGGTTTAATAATTGATGGATCTATATTTTTTTCAGTATTTTCAGTGTTATCCAAAAATTCAAATTTCTCTTGAATATAATCTAATTTTCATTTCTCTCAGATTTTTCAATTAATTCAATATTTTCTTTTTCTAATTTATCTTCATAATATTCTTTAAAATATTCTTTTTGTAAATGATCAAGTACTTCCATTCGAAAACACTCATCATCTTTTTCTAGCGCAGGATATTTCATTGATTTAGCAATATTAAAAGTTACTTTTTGGTCATTTACTCTCATAGTTAATTCTCCTTTCGAACATCAATCATAGCTTTTCCAGTGGCTAAAAATGGTCTTCCTAAAATGATAGGAATTTCTTTATCTTCTTCCATATCTAGAACAATAAAATCTACGGGGAAGATAAATTTATCCACTTTTACTAATACATCTTCAATAACTCCCTTAGGACATGTAACGTAACGGTCAGCCTAATCGAAGAGTTACTGAAGTAGGTGAAATTTCTCCCAATCCTAATCTCTTAAAAATTGATAGAGGTATTAGATTGATGCTTGCTTCTAAGTCACACAAAGCTTTTCCATAGAATTTTTCTCCGATAGCGCAGGTATGGTGAAACTACCGGGATCTTTTAATTTTTCGGGAAGTTTTTTCGAATAATAGCACTACACTCTTCACTAAGTGCAACCATTTCATTATCAGTAAATTTTCTTTTTCTATTTAGAATGTCTTTCATGAATTTTACATAGTTTGGCATCTGTTCTAAAGCTTCTACGAAAGGAATATTTATCGTTAATTTCTTCAAAATTTCAAGGAATTTAGCAAATTGTTTGTCTTTTTTATGTTGAATTAGTCGTTGAGGAAATGGTGGTGGAGGTTTTTCAACAGAAATTTTCATTGGTATTAAAGGATTTTATAAGTTTTGATCGTGTTGATTCTTTTCCTTTTCAATTTCCACTTCCTCTTTTGGACTTTCAAGTTCTTTCTGAATTCGAGGTTCTAATTCTTTTCCACTTCGTAATTGTATCGCTTTAATTTGTTCATTTCCCTTGTCTTTAGGATTTATTTCCACATTACTAGGAAATGTTCCAGGTATTCTATTATTAAGTGTAGTAGCGATATGTCCAAGTTGAGTTTCAATATTTTTGATAGCTGTTCGTTGATTTTGTAATTGATTTCCTTGTATTTGTAATTGATTTCCTTGATTTTGTAAATGTTGACCCATATTTAATATTAATTCTTCTATAGATAATTTCTTATCTTTAAATTGAGGGTTATTATTATTAAATCCAGATGGATAATTAGGTTTATAATTAGGATTTCCTTGATTAGATGGATTTCCTAATTGTTGTGTCATATTATTCATCCATGGTTGATTAGTTGTATTATTATTCCAATTAAAATTAGGATGATTTTTCCATCCAGGATTATAATAATTTGCATAAGGATTATTGGGTCTGTTGTTAATTGCATTAATTGTTTCATATTGAGATTGAGATTCTATAAGTTGTCCAGATGAATTTTCTTCTGATATAGTTGGAGAGTAATTCATTCCAAAATGATCTAATTTTTTAGATATCGCAGCAATTTGTGAAGCTAACATTGATATTGCATCATTTTCATGAATACTAGCTATTTTTTTCGGATTCATTCTATCAGCAGGCCATTGAAAATTATTTGTTGTCATTTCTTCGATTAGGGCATATGCTTCCTCAAATGGTTTTGACATTAATGATCCTCCAGTAGCAGCATCGATGATTGATCTTAAAGATCCTACTAATCCATTATAAAAAGTTTGGATAATTAACCAATCTGGTAACGCATGATGTGGGCATTTCCTAAGAAGTTCTTTAAATCTCTCCCAAGATTCATATATCGACTCTCCATCAAACTCGACTAAAAGAAGTTATATCATTTCTAAGCTTAACGAGTCTTAGATGGTGGAAAATATTTGGATAGAAATTTTTGTGATAATTCTCCCCAAGTTTTAATAGATCTAGGTGCTAAGGAATTTAACCACATTTTAGCCTTATCCCTTAAAGAAAAAGGAAAAAGTCTAAGTCTGATAGCATCGTTAGATACTCCTTCATATTTGAAAGTAGCACATAGTTCTAAAAAACTACCAAGATGTAAATTAGGATCTTCGTAGGTGAACCACTAAATTGATTGTTTTGTACCATTTGGATAATTGCAGGTTTAAGTTCGAATGAATTAGCAGCTACATCGGGGTTTTGAATAGTTAAATGAATTTCATCTAATGTAGGATTGGCATAATCTCGTAATTGTCTTGGTTGATTGATATTTTCATTTTCAAGTATATTTGCCATTTGTGTTAAATTTATAATTTCTCTTTTTTTGTTTTCTAATTCTTTTAATTGTACGCTCTAATTCTGAATCGTAAGGTATTAATTTTTCATTTCCAAATTTTCGCATACAATTTTAAAAAATAGTACGTTACTTTAGTAAATAATTTCTTTACTTCCCCGGCAACGGCGCCAAAAACTTAACCCACTTTTTGTCTGTATGTAATTTATGTTTATATCAACGGAACCAAAAACTAGATCCCGCTTTAAATATAGGTATATGATTTAATGTATAATGTGGATTCTACGCAAGTATACGTATCGTATCAAGTAATACAGGGCTCTAGTGGAGTCCTCAGTTATCGATCCCACAGGGAAGTTTTTAACAGAATTGTTATCAGCTAAATTTAAAGGAATTACTTACTAATAAAGTGAACAGATATTCAAAGTAACTATAATAAACTAAAGTAAACTAATGCTTGAAATAAGTTGATTTAATTAATTCAGAAAAAGTATCCTTCTCCTTGTTTTTAGAAAATTAAGTGAAATGATTAATTTAAATAGAATTTTTAAATTGTATTGTGACAAATAGGAGCATTCCCGTTCTTTACCCTTTGGTCCAGTGCAAAGAACATCGACTAATCCTATGTTTGATTACCGAATCATGCGGCTAGGTCGGGAGGATACTGGCTGCCACTTCGTAGCTCCCACGTTCCCCTCACTCGAGGGCTAACATCTACACTTCGACTCTCAAACAAGTAGGATCGAATTGAGTATTTTAGTCTGTCACACTAAAATATCCAATTCTATGCCCGATAATTAATATTTCCCTATTTATTTGCACGCGCCTTCCAAGGCTTTTGACTTCCCTGAATATTGGATATAATTTTTACTATAGTTGATAATTCAACATATTTTAACTACTCAATTGGCCAGATTGAAAGTAAATTAAGTTTTAAGTAAAAATTATCACAATTTATTTATATTATATTAAGTGCTTTTATTTAATTTCATCAATCCGCATAATTTTCATAAACAAGGAGAAAGATTAAGAAAACTACTCAGAATGCATGGGAATAAAACAAAGTATGGATTTCATTTAAAGTTAACAACAATAAACAAAGAAACTTATCTTAATTTCCTTCCCAAGCAGACTCCTTGAAGTTCCTTTGACTTTTCCTTCTAGTACAACAACTAAGTAGCACTCAATTAAACTAATAAACTCACTAAATACACTCAAACTAAATTAAACTCACACAAATTACACTTAAGACACTAGAAATAGACTCACAGAAGACTCAAACGACACGCACACACTCTAAAATTCGGCCTCTATTTATAGAGGTAGGCAAAGGTCCAAGGGGTGCTTAAACACCTCTTCAAAAAATGTTCAGGTTCAATGTATATGCATTTTGAACTAGCTCGCCGTCGGCGGGAAACGACCTCGCCGTCAGCGAGGCTTCGAAGGTCTTCAAACCGCGCGATCTCGCCGTCGGCGGGCTCGGGCTCGGCTTGTCGGCGAGGTAGTTATAATTCCTTCAGAAATTTCTCCTCACGATCTCGCCGTCGGCGGCCTCGATCTCGCCGTCGGTGAAGTAGTTATATTTGCATGAATTTCCTCCTTTTTGATCCAAATTTGCTCCATTTCATGCTTTTTGCTTCCATCTCTTATAAATCTTCATTCCTGCAATAAAATAAAGAAAATATCTTTCTTTAAAGTGCAATTTCATCAAAAATAGATATGAATTTCTTAATGTATTTTTTTGTGATCACAGTCAGTACCAAATTTCTTATGAGGCGTGGGAAAAGGTACTTTTGCCATGGAAACCACTCGATCCTACGGATATGTTTCCAACTTTGGATAACAATGATGAGATTACCATTATTTCGATAGAGCATCACGGAACAATCCTTTAGTGAGGCCCCTTATCGATAAAACAAATTTCATTCGAAAAGATTGAAGGATTAGAGAAAGAGTTGCAAAACGTGATGAATTCCATCGATAATATCTCTGATATGTTTGATCACATTGACTGGAGGATGAGGGAGCACTTTGATCATACTGGACATCTGGAGGCCAGTTTTATTCATTTACTAAGACTGAAAGGGTGGATTGATGAAGAATCTACTGCAGAATTCCCTTTCAGGCCTTTCTACAATCTATTTGTGCACTCGCGTCACATCGGGAATATCGGAGAGGATGTTAGTTCGTACACTGAGGAGTAGTAAAGATTTCTATCTTATGTTATATTTGTGTGTATATATGTGTTGATTTTGATTTAGATTTTACTATGAGTTGAACTTTAATTTGATCATCTTGGATTATATGAGATTACAGATTTATTGTGGTGTCTCAGCATTTAGTGTATAGTGGTTTGGATTGCGATGCTAAGTATTATGGATTTGGATATTTAAGTTAAGTATGTTGTTAGTTGTTAGTATGAAGTTTGTAAGTCTCATGGATTTCATATAAAAAGTTATATTATTTGTGTTGTGTGAACTTTTTGTGAATATAAGTATCTAGTCTTCATACTAAATTATCAAATTAAGTGATCGGAAGATTAATTAGGGCCAAATTGAGGTTGAAAATGATTGAATAATTTCAAAAATTTAAATTTTTTTGGGGAGCTCGCCGACGGCGAGAATTAGCCCGCCGACAGCGAGATAAAAGCCGCTGACAGCGAAAACGATCTCGCCAACGGCGGATTTTTCCCAAAACTTTTGCCTCTGTCAATTAATTAGCTCGCCGATGGTGAGAAAAATCTCGCCGACAGCGAGATCGTGAAATTTCCTATATTTGACCAGTCAACCGACACTATTCATCATCCCCTTCCTCAAAACTTCAAAAAAACCGACCTAGGGCTTGTGAGATCTTGGATTTGAGGCGATTTCAACACTTTTTGACACCGGATTTCATCTCCCCTTGGTAAGTGCTTCACTCCTATGCAAAAATTTTTTATTTTCACCATGAATTTCTTCTACATTGGGAAATTTTGAAAAAAATTCGAATTGTGGAGAAAATACTTGGAAGAAATTCATGGAGATTGATTTAAATGGATTTTAGATGTTATAGGAAGCCATCTTAGTAATATTTGGAAGTTTAGTTAGAATTTTTGTGATTTTCACAGATTGAACGAAATGGCTCCTCGACAAAGACGAAGGTTGGATTACGACGAAACCCGATTCATAAATGCAAGAGCACAAATTCGATACTTTCAAAACATTCAAGCAAGAAAATGTATACAAAATCGAGTTTTAAAAAGTCCTGGAGGAGAAGTTGAGCGAATAATTAAAGAAAGATGATGGTAAAATTTATGTTTCATGACCAACAGAGCTGCTGTAGAAGTGGTAAAGGAATTTTATGCGAACCTGACACAGGCTGAAGATGCACCAGTTAAGGTTAGAGGATTTTTTGTGGAATTCAGCGCTGCAAGAATAAATGCTTATTACAAGGTATGAGACACCTACACCAGTGAGTATGATACATTTGGAACTATGGAA
Organism: Papilionanthe hookeriana x Papilionanthe teres; assembly: GCA_022702705.1. NCBI lineage: Eukaryota > Viridiplantae > Streptophyta > Magnoliopsida > Asparagales > Orchidaceae > Papilionanthe > Papilionanthe hookeriana x Papilionanthe teres. Next base: position 106,556,640 of record CM040422.1, on the reverse strand, counting down.
GGACCACTAGAAGAGGTGATCGACTTTCTCACTACAGGAAAGGAGTTCGGAAGATAAAGCAGCGAGAACGGGTAAACTTCCCTCTTTCTATGTGAAATGCGTCATCTAAAGCCTGACACTATTTTATTTGTTCTACTTTGTTACCTACTTACCACCATAGTGAGATAACAAGAGATAGAGCAGTTCTGAATTTCTGTATTCAGAACCAAAAAAGTATTAATGTGGGAAGTGTAATTTATAAGAATATATTAGCTACCTCATGAAGTGAAAGTGGAGGAGGACTAGGACATCCTGGTCTTATCTATGCACTCTGCCAATTATCTGGGGTAGAGGCAAGAGATGATGAGGAATGGGTTGAGCCTATGAAACCCATTACTCTGGCTAATATTAAGAAATATGAATCCCACAAAGGATGGAGATCTGGAACGAGGAGTTATATGTCTTCATCGAGTAGAGATATACCTTCTACTAGTTATGACCCACCTCAGTACACCACCCCTACCCTTCATGATTTGATGAATGAGCTGACCTTACATAGAAAGAGTTTTGAACAATTTGGAGAAAATATGGAAATAAAATTTGAGCATATGGACCACAGGATTGATGGCTTGGAAAGAAGACATGATTATGATAGTGAATATATCCAGCGGCATTCAGAGTACGAAATTGCATATTATGAGGCTGAACGTCGATATAGGAGTGATGAGTTAGATGTTGTCTTTCCTGAGTGCCCCCGCTACACACACTATCAGCCTGCTCAGCCTTTTCAGCCTGGAGATCAGGGAGATGATATAGCTTGGGATTTTGATGCGGAAGATTAGAGACTTTGTTTAGTTTGTTTAGTTTAATTGTTATTTTGAAAGCTTTATTGTTTTGTGTGTAATTATTCTGTACTTTCTGTGGACTGTGGATTTGGTGTGTTTGTTTGTTTGCTTATGCTGTAATGTTAGACTTTTTATGTGTGTTAAGTTAGTTTGCAATTTTTTTTTAGATAGGATGTTAGTTTTTCTTTAATGTGTTGTTTAAGTTTTTATAAGTTATGAACTTTTAATATGTTTAGATTGTTTTAATATGTTTAAAGTAGGTTAGTTGATTGTATGTGTAGTAATAGATTAAGTTTTCATTTGTTGTGTTTTATACTTATTAAAAATTTCTTATCACAAAGACTTTCTTTTAAATACTATATATGTGGAAGAATACTAACAGTACAGGTTCTTTAAATAATGAAAAAGCCTGCAAAAGTTTCAAGGAAAAGAAATACCTAAAGCTCAAACGTATGATGTAAATTCATTGTATATTTTCTTTTTCACCATTTAGAAATAGATAGAAAAATTTAAGTTTGGGGGAGGAAAAATACAAATTTAATTATTAAATTGTTCTCAATTTTTATTTTCAAAATTATTATTATTTGATTTTCTGTAATAATTTTTTAATTCAGTAACTTGAATTAATTTATATAATTATTATAGAAAGTTGAATAGAATATTTTTAGAAATCCAAATTAATTTAATAGAATAAGATATTTGGTTAAAAGGAATAAGAATATAGTAAACTATTTTAAAGTAAGGGAAACTATATTTTAAAAGTGAAATTCTTAAGTATTTAAGTGAAAAAGAAGAGATTGAAACTCAATGAAGTAAAGGCTATGAAATACATATAAGCAAAGAAATATTTTAAGTTTCAATTTTAGGAAGAGAAAGTTGAAGTTCAAAATTATTAACAGGCTATCCAGATACAGTAATCCTCACTTCAAAAAGCAAAAAAAAAAAAAGAAAAGAAAAGAAAAATATAAGTGAGGAGAAGCTTGAGGAGATGTCTTATCAAAAATTGGCTTCAATGGAATCAACCTAAAGGGTAAAACTCAAATATATTTCTAAACTTATATATATGGATTATTATTTTACTAAATAGTGTTTTCTTGAACTTCCTATCATCTAAATAGCTTAAGTAATTTACTTTTTTAAATATAGTCATTCCTAAAATAAATAGAAAGTTAGAAATCTTAGACACGATAACTAGATAATCTTATATCTATAAAGTTAATTTAATTACTTAAAAAATATTTCTATTTAACTTTACTATAATGTTATTTAAATTTAATTCATAATATATCTGAATTGAAAAATTCTATTACAGAAATCATTATTTTTATTTAGTACTAAAATTATTTGAGGACAAGTAATAATTAAATTTGAGGGATTTTGATCACGAAAAAATATGTTAAGAAATTCATACCTATTTTTTATGAAATTGCACTTTAAAGAAAGGTATTTTCTTTATTTTATTGCAGGAATGAAGATTTATAAGTGATGAAAGCAAAAAAACATGAAATGGAGCAAATTTGGATAAAAAACGGAAGAAATTCATGCAAAATGAACTAAGTCGCCGACGGCGAGATCGAGCTCGCCGACGGTGAGATCATGAGGAGAATTTTTTAGGGGTTTGCAACTACCTCGCCGACAGCAAGCCCGAGCCCGCCGACAGCGAGATCGCGCGGTTTAAAAACCTTCTAGAAGCCCCGCTGATGGCGAGGTCGTTTCTCGCCGACGGCGAGACTGTTCAAAATGCCAGATACATTGAACCCGGACGTTTTTGAAGAGGTGCTTAAGTACCCCTTGGACCTTTGTCTACCTCTATAAATAGAGGACGAATTTTACTATGTAGTGTGTCTATTTTAGGAGTCTTAGAGTATTCTATTAGTGTACTTTTGAGTTTAAGTTGAAGTTTAGTGTGAGTAAGTGTAAGTAGTGAGTTAAGAAGTGTGCTGTACTAGAAGGAAAAGTCAAAGGAACTTCAAGGAGTCTACTTGGGAATGAAATTGAGATAAGTATCTTTGTTTATTGTAGTTAACTTTAAATGAAATCCATGCTTTGTTTAATTCCCATGCATTCTGAGTAGTTTTCTTAGCCTTTCTCCTTGTTTATGAAATTATGTGAATTGATGAAATTAAATAGAAGTGCCTAATATATTAAAATAAATTGTGATAATCTTTTACTTAAAACTTAATTTACTTTCAATTTGGTCAATTGAATTGTTAAAATATGTTGAATTGTCAACTAAAGTAAAGATTACATCCAATATTCAGGGAAGTCAAAAGCCTTGGAAGGAGGATGCAAATAAATAGGGAAATATTATTTATCGGACATAGAATTGGACATTTTAGTGTGACAGACTAAAATATTCAATTTGGTCCTATTGTTTGAGAGTCGAAGTGTAGATGTTAGCCCTTAGGTGAGGGAACGTGGGAGCTCTGAAGTGGCAGCCAGTATCCTCCTAGCCTAGCCGCAGATTCAGTAATCAAGCATAGGACTAGTCAATGTTCTTTGCACCTGGACCAAAGGGTAAAGAATATGAATGCTCTTATTTGTCACAATACAATAAAAAAATCTATTTGAATTCATTATTCACTTAAGTTTCTAAAAATAAGGGGAAGGATAATTTTTCTAAAATCTTTAAATCAACTTTATTTAAAGCATTAGTTTACTTTAGATCGTTTTAGTTAAGTATTCTAAATTCCGTATACTATATTAGTAAGTAAATTCTTTAAATTTAGCTGTTACAAATCTAGTAAAACTTCCCTGTGGGATCGATAACCAGAACTGCACTAGAGCCCTGTATTACTTGATACGATACGTATACTTGCGTAGAATCCACATTATACATTTCATAATAAAATTAAATATATATATTAAGCGGGATCAAGTTTTTGGTGTCGTTGCTATTTTTGTAAACATTAAAAAGTGGGTCACCCCATCACAGAGCCCCTCTACCCTAGAATTCCATCATGGCCCCCAAATCGGTCTAAACAAAGTTTAACATAGAAAATTCACCAGAGCCCAGCAACACTTCCAGGAGGTTCGTCGAAGTCCACTAAAGCTTCTGCAAGCATCTGAGGCCTCATCTCTCAGACAAAGGTATTGAACTCTCCACCTAAACCGAGCTCAGTTTGGGATTTCATGGCAGTAGGCTTGATTTCATACTAGATGCGTCTATAGAAACAAACCCACAGTGATTTGGTTGAGTCTAGCTCGAGATCTTAAGGTTTTGGTGTGGATCGCTTACGCGACACACCAGTTGGAGACGATGACCAGGAGTCTCATGATCGCGTGCGAATCAAATGTAGGGTTGAGATTGTGTCGAATGGGAGCGTGCCGGCTGGTCTTTCAGAGCTGCCTAGGATCCAGTTAATGCCGCGTGGATAAATAGAAAAATAGGGATTTTCTGTATTTATTTAATTCATCCATGTTTAAAAATCAATAACTTGGTGTAGACAAACCAAAAAAATAAAAGAAAAATACTTTGTTGCTCAAAGAACAGAGAAAAAAAATTTAGAAAAAAATGGAGTTATTTGATTTATATTTACTTTTAAATTAATTAAAAACAATATAAATTGTTTAAATCATAACTCATCAAGAACATTTCACCATGGCATGAGGTTTGGAGGGCTTAAAGGCTCTGTGGTTAGGGATCTTTCCTATTTTTTCCAAGGTCAAAGGGGATCTCTAGCTATAAATCCTTAATTTTCAAATTAATCCCCTCAGTTTTGGTTTAAAATTTATAATTAAAATATAAATGAGAAAAATACAAAACTTATTTTGGTATGTTCATTGTGGTCAAAGGACCCTAGAAAAAATATCAAATGGATTTAAATAATTAAAAATGACACTAATGGTAATTAACTCATTAAAAACCTTTAAAAATTAAAAAATTAAAATATAAATGGAAAAATCATAAAAAACATTCCACACTGTGAATAATGAACAGAGAAGCTCCCATAGAATTTGGAGTCAATTGGAGTTACTGTACCCACTAAAATAGATTTTTCAAGTAAAATAACATTTTTGATATTAAAATAATTATAATAATTAAAATATAACTAAAAAAGTTATGAAAAGTAGTTTTTGGAGTTCCTTGTGACTAGAGGGACTTAAGAAAAATAAAATTTGAATTAAAACAAATATTTCATTTTCAAGCCTATTTTGACCTTTTAAATAATTTAAAAAATAATAAAAATTATTAAAAATCATAAAAATCACTAAAATATAAAAAACTACAAAAATGTCAAATTTGGTCTCTTGATCTCTTGGGAGAAATTAAAATAATTTTCCTAATTTTCTAAGTAAAGATATTAATTTTTAAAGGCTTAAATTAAATTTTCCTTATTTTTTGAGTAAAATAATTCTAATAATTAAAAGATAAATAAAAAATATGAAATTTGTTTCTATGGGTTACTTAACTTTAGAGAGATTTAAGAAAAATATAAAGCTTAATTTTCAACTTAAATAATATTTTTTATTTAATTGATACTCAAAACCAACAAATAATTATAATAATTAAAATAAAACTCACAAAATCATGAACATTGGTCTAGGTGATCCTCTGACCTAAGTGAATCTCTAGTAATTTTCTTAAGGACAGATGATTTTTTTTGGTTAAGTTATTGAATTAACTTTGAAAATCCTTACTTTTGTATATAAATAATTATAAAAATTATATAAATTCAGAGAAATCACATTTTCTCCTATGATATTTTAATTGATCCATAAGTGGGGTAACATAAAATCTCAAAGTCATTGAGTTAAATATAATTAGTTATGAAGTGATAAGGCCTTTAGGGGCAAAGTTGTAATTATGAAATTTAAGCCTTAATTAATATTTAGGCTTAATCAAGGGTGAATAGGCAATGATCTTATTAAACTCTTCTAGATGATTAAAACATGAGGGTTAAATGGTAGAAACTAATCTCACACCTTTTCACATTAAGGGCATAATTATAATTTTATAAATAATTTAGAAAATTGGAAAATAATTAAATCAAAAGATACTAAGGTGAGAGGTTTAAGCTTGGAAGATAATGACTCGCCAATTTAGAACCCCTAATCAATTGTCTAATTACAATTCAATGTTTTGATAAGGATTAAGATCACATAACTCAACATTCCTAAAATTACAAATCTACCCATTATGTCTTAAGGGCTTAGCAGTGAACTAGGCTTAAACAAGATTGGACTAATGAGGATTAGAAAAAATATAATCAGCTTCAAACATCTTTGAAACACTACAAGTTCAACTCTAAACTAACTGGCTAAACCTCTTAATATATCAATTTGCCCTTAGAAGCCTTCACTCACATAATTTATAAGTAAAATGTCAAATGATGATTACCCCACCTAAAGAGATAATTAAAACATCAAGGTTCACTGAACATAAGTGTATAATGTGGATGAATTATTTAGCAATATAAGAAGCTCAAATGAACTCCAGATGATTCAAAATGGTTGTGAAATGTCTAGAGTGTTCCCCGGATCTTTTCAGAAGACTTCTGGATATCTTTGAGGGCAACTGGACTTATTATGCTTTGCTAAAGAAATGCATCTTCAACATGAACAAATAGAGACCCACCAAGTTATGACATAGGATTCGGAATGCACACCTTAAACCTGTATTTCCGGCTTTTCTTTCATGCAATTTTAATTCTCTACATGCAAATACTAAACTTTTCAGCTTGAGTGTAAGAAGAGGATTGGAACACATTTACATTTTATGTGTTGCAATTTCCTTTGTTCACTTTATTTCACTTTACTTTCAGTACTTTTTGCAAAACAAAACCTGCGTGTTAAAACCAAAACAAAAACCCAAAAACCAAAAATCAATTTATAATAAGCAAAAAATAAGACAACTTAAAATTTCATCACAAATAAAATGAAACACAACAATTGCAACTAAATTAAAATATCTCTTTGGATGATCGGGAATCTCTCGGATGAGGCAACCTATGACTGCTAACGAGATTTCCCAAGGTCTGGATGAAAGTATTGAATTCATTTATTTGAATTTGGTAAATTCATCCGAACTAAGTGAATCCGAAGAAAATAGTGGTGTCGGAATGAGGGAACCGTGAGATCCTAATCGGTGTCGCTATAATCAACTTAAATTTCCCCCTAATAAGACATTTGACATTAAACTTGACACACTAGAAAATTTGAACTCTAAACCCAATACTTCTCTCAGTATCTTTAACTTGACACTTCTAAACTTAAACCTGCTACAACGAGAAGCTTAGAGCAAACATCGTGGGCAGCATGACGAGGAAGCAAAGGACTCTACAACAGCAAATATTCCTTAGAAATAAACAAAAAACCATAGGACTTCGATGTAGTTTGCCTAGTTTAATATAAATCATCACTTTATCTCTTTAGACATTTTCACTGTGCAATATAAGCCTAATTCGTCTTACGATTCCGAGGTTTTTGTTCGATGCGACATAAACCCTCATATCTTCCAAGCTATTTGTATGACTGGTATCATACAGATGTATGTCATAAATAATAAAATTAGTAGGATGAAATATTAAATAATATCTCTTCAATTGGAGCCAAATCATAGATAGATTGGGGGGTCTCTGAGGTTCGTCTTAGGATTTATGACATCCCCTCCTTTTCTTCATTTGGATTCTGAAAATAAAATGTTCCAAATTTGTACCTTTCCCTATTGGCATTCTGCTACACATTACTTTGAGAATCATACCTTTTGGAAGTCATGAAAACAATATTTCCTGATCTAAATCAAGAGTTTTTTTAAGTGACTTCGGTCATTTAAGATGTAATTAACTATAGGGGCTTGCTCTTATAGGAAACTTTAAAAACTCATGTAATATAAACTCTAATTGTTTCATATTAGATAGGAGAACTTGTCGGTCAATATAAATAGTTAGCAAATAAAACAGATTTCATGGATTCTTTAGTTTATTGGATCAAGCCTCACCACCAAGCAATATATTTGTTCTTCGAGATAGATACATGGCTTGTGGTGCAGAGCTCAATTATGTATGAGATCGATTTGATTTCATATTTTCAAAATAAAATGTTACTTTCCAAAGTTACATAGATATGTTAAATTAAATCTATTTTAAAATGGGCGACGGGATTTTCATTCTAGAAACCAACAATTTCTAATTTGACGACTGACAAAGCACGAGTATGATTTGTTGAAAATCTGGTTCACATTCATCATGTCTAGTATAGTACCAATAATTATGTTGAAATCCCTTATGGTAAAGATCCAACTTAACTTCTTCAGGTTTTAGGTACGATTAATTTTTGTGCTTCACATAATAACATCAAAACATATCTTCTAAAAGGTAAATGGGCAGACGTGATGCCTCTTGCACAAATTCCTCTTCATCATTCAAGAACTGATCAGTATGTCATTTCGTAATGGATGCATTCTATTATACATCCATGATCATAAATTTTGGATATCCATTAGCAGCTTAGATAAAGAGTTAAATATTTGTACATTTAAAAACATTTCATACAAATTTATGTATTACATATCTAACACATATACTTCAATTTTTACATACAAACCACACAATTTGTATGTATTACATATCTAACAAATAAGCTACTATATTTACATACAAATCACACAATTCGTATGTATTTCATATACTTTCTTATTTAACGACAAAATACATATTTGTTATGTATTACACATCTAACACCTAAATTTCATTGCTTGCATTAAAAACCACATAATTTTTATGTATTACATAAATTGCTACAGCCTAAAAATCAATTTTTACACACATTTCATATTAATTTTGAATGTATTACATAAGTAATAACTAAACTTCAATTTATACATACATTCCACTCATTTCTTATGTATAGCATCTCTCACACTAAAACTTAATTTTTTACATACAAACCACACAATTCTTTTGTATCACCTGGGTATTACATATCTAACACCTAAACTTCAATTTTAAGTACAAACCAAACAATTTTTATGCAATACATATCTACGTCCTAAAACACAATTTGTAAATATATTCAACACAATTCATATGAATTATATATATAACATCTAAACTTCAACTTTTACAGACATTCGACTCATTTCTTATGTAATACATTCGTATTTTTTTTTCATAGAAACAACACAATTCTCGTGTATTACATATCTAACACCTAAACTTCAATCTTTAGACACCTTCTACTAAATTCTTATGTATTACATGCATATGTAACACACAAATTTCAATTTTTACATGCAAACAACATAATTGTTATGTATTATCTAACAACTGAATCTCAACTTTACAATACAATACAATACAAAAAAAAAAAACAGTTATATATTACATATCTACACCCGAAATCAATTTGTACATACATTCCGCACGATTCATATGTATTACATATCTAACACGAACTTCAAAATTTACATACATTTAACTCAACTTTTATGTATTTCATTGCTAACACCCAAACTTCATGTTTTTCATTGAAACCACACCATACTTATGTATTACATATCTAATACCTAAACTTAGATTTTACATACAAACCATGTCATTCTTTTGTATTACATATCTAAATTCTAAACTTCATGTTTTACATAGATATCACATAATTCATTTATATTACATATTCGACGCCTAAACTTCAATTTTTTCATACATTCCGCCCAGTTCTTATGCATTACATATCTAACACCCAAACTTCAATTTTTTTCATAAAAAAATCACACAATTCTTTTGTACTACATGTCTAACAATTAAACTTAAATTTTTACATGCACATTACCACACAATTCTTATGTATTACATATCTAACATGGAAACTACATTTTCACATAAATACAAAAATAGATGTTGGGAAATAATGAAAGGGAAGGTCTAAATAAGAGAGAAGTTTACCTAAGCTTGGAGTGAAAGAAGACTTACTGGAGCTGCAATTTTATCGGTGAGAACTCCCTAACAAGGTGGAAGCTTGGTTTTCTAGTGAAAGTGCGAATGAGGTTGGAGCACTTTGGATTTGAATTTTAGGATATATATCAGCATCAGATATATGGCAAACTAATTTGATGCAAATTAATTAACATTGAAAATACGATTGACTCTTCGATGATATTAAGTAATTTTATTATATTGACAATGTATAAACGCAAAATTCGATGAAAAAAGTAATTCGACAAATTGATAACGTTGAAGTCAACACAAATAGTTTGAGACAATAATATTCGACGAACTAGTCATTCCTAATCAATTACGATGAAAAAAGAATGATAATATGATGCTAAATTTTGAATAAAAAATTTCTGATATATCACTATTTTTAATTAGTTAATTTCCTTTAGTATGAAAGCCTGGGTACTAGACATTGAAATGATAAATAATGGTAAAGAATAGAATAATGTCGGATCATGCCATCAATGTGAGACTACAAAACTCTAATGGATGTTGCATGCAGTCTGGGGGGTCCAACTCTAGGGCTTTTTTTAGGCCAGGTGCTTTGGCACTATAACAGTAACACCCCAATATTGCTACAATAAATCACCTGCAGTACGTTTTACATATTGTTCTTGACTTGTTGTCATGTAAATTTCCTGCACAATACTACACAAAAGTAGCATAAAAACAACCAATTACAAAATATCACGAAGCAATCTTTTTATCCAGAATCATATCATAGAAGAAACGAACAGTAATTAATTTAAGAATTAACATTACATGAATAATCTAGTGAGTGGATAATTAAACCTCATAAGCTTTCTTAATAACATGAATTTCTAATAATATTCTAACTTTTACAAAACTTTGATAATCATTCAATCCAAGACTCCCAAGTGCATGAATTTCACATTGACTAAAATTCATTTAATAAGTTCCAAATTTAACGTACAAATGTGCAAGCAATGCGGTTAATATATATTAGAAAAATGTAGAGAGAGGGGAAACGATAACCCCCATGGAGTCTATGGCTTCTTGCAGCGTCGCACTCGAAGCTCACGGGTACATTAGCTGCATCCACACGTGCGCCAACGTGCATCATTGTCAAGTATTAGCAATGATAAGGTCCAAGCAAGTTCTCTTTTATCGTATTATTTGTTATTTTGCTGCCAACTTAAGATGTCGTTGGAGTATTTAAATTTTCAGATGAGGATTCTTCGTTTCAATTGAAGTTTATTTTATGTAATCATTTATAAGTTCTAAGCATTTGAGATAAGGGGTGTGGTTTGGCGCCATTGAGTTATATAATACAAGTGTTATTGTTTTATTTGTTTTTCATTGAGAACCTATATAGAAGATAGGAGCGCACCCTAAATGATGTGAATTGTGCCATAATATTTCTATCCTATCTAAATCATAAACAGCAATTTAGCAGAGTGTCGAAACTAGCTCAATCCTCACAAGCCTCCAAGGATGGGTGGGGTAGGAGTGACAATGGGAATATTGAGAGAGTCGGTTTAAATTTAAATTAATTTTTTTTTAACAAGAATTTAAATTTAAATGGGTGATAAACGATGAATGTTGAGGTAAACTTTAGAGTTGATATGAGCGAAAGTTGAATAATTATAAGATATCTTTATTATTCAAGCGAAATAAATCGAATAAGTTCACGTTAGTAAAATGAGTTTTAAAAATTTATTTGCCTCTCATTGAAACAATGATGGTTGCTTTTTAATCCCACAGGGTGGTATAATCTCGTTCCAATTATTATCAAATACATATTGTGGCAAGTTTGCGTATTACTACCAAACCAAAGAAGGCTTTCATGGAGATGAAAGGAGACACGATGTGATTTTTACTGTTCATAAATAGTTAGCAATTGCCTGAAATTGCTATATATATTTGTGGTTGCAATCTAATGCAATGTCTTTATAGAAGTTGTTTGGGAACTCATGAGAAAGATATTTGACAACAAAAGCATTTATAGTAGTTTAATGATTGAAGAAGCTTACTAGCTTTCGTAGCTATTGCAACGTTTTAAAGCATTGCATTACTAAAATAGTTGTAACAATTTAAATCATTGTTAGAACTCTAATCATGCAATGGTTTAAGTAGCAACTTAAGTTCCAATAATGTAGTGGATTGAATTATTGCTATAGGAATAGAATTTTTTTTCATAAAATTTTCATGGCTAACTATTTTACATAGATTTAAACATCACTATAAATATGTAGTAATATGTAGGAAGATGCATCCCTAACAAAAAAAAAAAAAGAAAAAAAGAAAAAAAAAATCCTCTTGAGTTTCATCCTTCAAGTTCATCTGATGACGACCAATATTTAGTGGTGCATTATATTCAAGGTCATTAATGATAAAATCACCTTCACTACAAAGCTTTTCAAAGTCTCAAATTTTTAATAAAATAATGAAATTATTTTAGTTCTACAATGCTTTAAAATACCTTACTTCACAGAGTTATAGAGTCAACAACACAACAAAATTTGACTTAACTACTATATTTTCACTAAACATTTCTAATTTTTCTTTAATGAATAAATTAAATCATTTTAGCTCAATAGTGCATGACATAAGATTTATTAAATTTGTCAATTTTAATTGTATACACTATCTTCAATAGTAGATCGGGTAATAAAGCTCTTAAATGAAGTAAATTATTAGAAAAAATATGGAACAACCACAATGCAAAGAAGAAATGCATTAGCAAATTCAAGGTTATCTTAATAATTACAATAGAGATATTGAGATTATTCGATTTTGTCAAAATAAATAAATTATTTTTTCATGGTTATTATAAGATGAGATACTATTAGAAGGAAGTCAATTATTGGTTACTTCATAATTTGACACCACAAGTTCTTTAATTAGATTGTGTTAACTGTGACATGATCATTGGTTTTCTAAATGGAGTACTTCTTTAATTAGATTGTGTTAACTTAGCCAATGCAAGTGCCTCTTAGATTATAGTTAATAAAAACAAACTCAAAAAGGATTCAAACCTTTGCCATATGTGACTAACGTTTATGTTTTATCTATAGAAGAAAAAACTTGGTTAAAAAATACTAATATTTCTAGTACATAAAAGAAATTTAAATCACATTCTAAGATGTGTCATCCAATTCGATGCTGAATGAAATAAATTTGAGTTGATACGTATACTTGCGTTTAAAGGTAACTCTGCGATTAAAGATTATAATATATAATTGTTACTAAAATTAAAATTAAGCTCCAAGTCAAGTTATTTGGCGCTATTGCTGAGGAATTAGATCTTATAGTAGTGCTGTTGAATTCTTATATATTTAAGTATATTAAAAATCACGGTCACCAATGCAAGTGACTCTTAGATTGTTGTTAATAAAGACAAACTCAAAATGGATTCAAACCTTTGCCATATGTAACTAACGTTTATGTTTTATCTTCATAAGAAAAAACTTGGTTAAAAAAAATACTAATATTTCAACTACATTAAAAAAATTTAAATCACATTCTAAGAATGTGTCATCCAATTCGAAGCTAAATGATATAAATTTGAGTTGATACATTATCTTATAATTTAAATTGCTTTTAAATTGTCATAAAGCATAGATGTTTGTTTTATTATTTTTCTAGTTCCATTAATCTCTATCAACTTTTTTTTTATTAGGTCTAACTTACAAAAAAAAAATACACGAATCATACTCATGCAAATACTATGAATAATAATCAAAGAGGGAAACCTTTTTTTTAGGAAAGATTTTTTCATAGTTAAAAATGTATATTACTACCTAACTATATGTACATAATCTATTCATTTATGGTCTTATCCACCATCCATTCTCATTATTCAATATCTATAATCATAGAGCTTTTTGTATCATAAATAATTCTTTGAGCTATCTAAAGTTTTTAAAGTATATTTAACTTGCATCAAGTTATTTTATGGTGTTCCATTTCACATATAATGTCTTGAGAAATTCAAGAGAAGTGAATTATAGTAGAGAATTTTTTTTTTTTTTCATCATAAATTAACAATCAGATGAAGTATGTTGTTGTTATAATTAATAATAAATATCTACAAAATCATCATGGAAAGGAAAATCATTCAAGAAACTTATTATTCATCAAAGCCTGAATAAATATTAAATATCATAAATTTACATTTTATATCAAGCTAGAACAATAAACAGTAGTGGATGAAAAATTTAAGAAGAGAAATTGGGCTTCTATTCGCTAGCATTCATCATAACTGACTATATAATGAGATTAAGGAATTAAGAGATGACAATTGGTCAAGTAATTGCAAGATTAACGAAAGTTGTTTCATAAGAGATTGAAGAAGATGGCAATTGCCTTGGAATTATCTGGATGATGGTAAACCTTATCACATTTTGGACGTCTAACTAATAACTCTTTATAATGTTAAAGCCATGAAGGCATGCTATCACCATCTCTCACCATGATATGAGTATCTAAAATCATGTATTAACATGATGCATACGATTAAATAAAAACTACGTAGCAAGAGTAGTCTCGCTTATAGGTTTTTGACTTATTTCATTCTAGGAGGATCAATAGTCAACCACAAAGAACAAGATGATGATCTAATTTTTTGATATTAAAGATGCTTGAGATAATTAGCATATGTGTACTTTATTATTATAAAAATCTAAGGGCACTTAATTGGCTATTCATTTGACAATAAGAAGAGATGGGTTGCTACATATAAAATAGTACCATATATAAATATGAATTTTGTAACGTCAAAGTTTTGTAATAGTGAATTTAAGTCAGATGATTGAATATTGGAATTAAGTGTTGAATGGTTGTCTTCTACATGTGTGTATTTTTGATAAATCCTCTAAAATTGAGTGGTGCTTGGGTGGACCTATGATAAACATTGTGGCGTAATTTATCCTTAAATTATGATGGTTTTACCTACTTTATCCTCCACGTATCTTCCCATAAAGAAAAGGAAGCAAATGTTAAGCTAAAATTATATTCTAATAATCTTAAATTTTAATCATAATTAATAAGATGATATATAACTCTTTAGGTCATTTGAAAAGTTTTTTGATGTCCATGAGCATTATATATGTCATAAATTATATTTATCTTTTTTGAAATGTACAATACACCTAGATAATGACAAAGCATAAAAGGTAGATTTCATTCAAATTTTATAATAGCAAGGCCAAAGCTCTGTGCTGAAACTCAGTCGACGAGGCCTTGCCAAGAACTCCAACTTTGCACGCTCTATGCCTGAAAGAAGGACAAAGCGGGGGAGGATAAAAGTCTCACCTCATCTCAGCAAGAATGCCCTCGGCTCTCGACTCCTATTTCACCAACGCTTTCCAGGGCTTCCTCAGAGTCAAGAAAAAAAGTGTAGGAGAGTGGGAGAAGAGGGACCACCCCCCTCGCGCCAAGATTTCTTCCTTACTTTAGGAGGAATAAGAGATGGCGGGAAAATGAGTACTTGTTAACATAAGACATATGGCCCCTTCTAACAACCATGACCAAATGAATGTATTACATTCCCTATGAGTGTGCTCAACACCTCCTTAAGTTCATGGAGAAGACTTCCAACAGAGTGTCAACCCTGATCGGAGTCGCGTTCGACACCCGACTCGAAACAGGCCTCCTCCTTCGACAAACAAATTGAAGAAATAGGAAACTAAAATAGAGTCCTGGCAGGGCCCGTCATTCCAGTCGACTAAAAGTCACTCCACCTTCGATCCCTCGCAGAGCAGACTAGATTTCCATCGCTTTATTTAACAACTTTCCTTTGAGTGGGAGAAAAATCCATCGAGATGCCCATTTCCCCGCTTTTATAGGGAGGAAGTCAGCGTCCCCAATATTGATCATCGACAAAAGCCTTTAAATGGGCCCACTATGACAAGATAGCTTGGCACATGCCAGCCTGACACTAGCAAGAAGGCTCGGAGGCCAGGTTCCCAAAAAGGAAATATAAAAGGAATCCGTCACAATTAATGCTGCCTTTAATACCGAACTACTAGGGTCATGTGATGAAGCAGCAGTGCCAAAATGGTCCGTCATCATTTCTTGACAATAGGGGAGCTCGACTCGACCGAGGGCATTGCAAGAGGCATTCGACTACCAACTTTAGAATTCGCAAGACTCAGGTACACCAAACAAGAAAAAAATAAAGGTAAATTATGCAATAAATATAATATGAAATAATGATAAGATAATAATTTGTATACAAGTACATGATTATATGTGTGATCCTAGTGGTCAGTCACGGTGGGTCGATTGGCTATTTGCGCCAACTTCACATCACAATCCCAAGCCTCTAAAGTCGAGAAGGTCAGGTCTCCGAAGATGGTTATGCACTCCTAGAAATAAGATCCTCGACAGAGTATGGAGGAAATCATCCCTTAAAATTTTCGCAAGCGTGGCCCGAGCAGGTGAAGACAAGAATCGTACTTAGCAAAAGGAATAAACTCAGCTAAGGCAAAGGCCTAATCGACCGAACAAGGCAGGCATGGGTGATATTTTAAGCTCGGTACAAACCAACCAAAGGCCATACTTGAATTGGTCTGGATAGAAATCCAGATCCCTACCCACATCTCCTGTGCACATGTCGACCTTGGCATCCTCCGAAGAATGATATCGTCATGACGAAAATATGTCCTCTACAACTCCTTCACGTTATCATTTATCACGAACGAAGAATTGGTGCCCTTGACAGAGCTAAATAGGGTTGGGGAGATTTGGGAGCTATCTCAGGGAGCAAAAGGCGGCTGGAAGACGAAAGGAGAAGAAAAATCAGAGGCACAAAGAATGAAACTAGAATTTGTAAAGTAAAAAGAAGCGGCCCCTTCCCTTATTTATATGACGGACACAAAAAAACTAGGCGTCACATAATGATAAGTGCCACACCGAACAACCTTTTAAATTTATTTAAATGTTGTTTCATTGCAAATAATATTATTATAGATCAAGAATAAAGTGCTTTATGAACAGGTCTTCCAAGGCCTCAGACAGAACATACCCCCTCTCAGTCAACCTTCAGATGAATGTCTCTCCCCCTAATCTAATCTGATCAAACTGGTCAGCTTTACAATGTTACTTGCCCAAATCGATCAAATAGTGAAGCATTGTCAACTTGCACAGCGCCTCGGCCTGCCTGCTTTGCAAGGTTGCGACCTATGCCCACAGAGCCACTATCTCTGACTATGTGGTTTCCAGGTGGACTGATAACTCCCTCACATGATTTACAGCTGAACATTTGACCGCTCCCTTCTAAAAATTGACCAACACTGCCAAGGGTCTCATCCGGTCTGCCTGCTGCTCCATGGAGCTGAGAGAAGTAGCCGCCACTTTGATCGCTCCTCTTAACAGCAAGTAGCAGGCAAAGCGTTGCGACCAGAGCACTTTCGAGGTGATTAGGGGCGGACCTTGCAACGTCCTTCGAAGGCCTACCACCTTCGCAGCTTTCTGACCCGATTGATTCATATGCATCACAAATAACATCAAAAATTTGTTAAAAAACTATAAATAAACAGGGAGACTCTTTACATACCTAAAATCCTACCCATTTCAGTGATAGCTCTCAAAACTTCATCCCTCTCTTGCGATAAGATACCTCCTTTCCAAGGTTAAGGCCAAGAAGAAACAACGATCGTCGCTTCCTTCGGCTCCTTTTCCCTGGCCTCAACCTCTTCACCGAACAGGTCTTGTTGGCCCTCAGCAATCTTGTTTGCATCAAATCTGAATGCTAGAGTTTCCTAACTAAGCTCTTTCGGTGACCATTCCTCAGCTCCATCAGACGAGTCGACTACGCCGACTAGATCAGCTTTGTGCCTCGACAGTTTTTCATTGTTCAGACTTTTCATCCTTTTTGAAGGAAATAGGGCCTGAATGCCAGCCTTGGCTAAAATTTTGATGTCCATGAGGACCCAGCTTGTACCCCGGCCATAATGAGCCTCGGCTATCTGGGAGAAAATGGCGGCAAAAGCTGTAAAGCCAAGACTATGAGTCTATTGATAAAGCATGTGGGACACAAAATTAAAAAGGAAATTAATTTTTCAATTAATTTTCTTGACCTTAATACCACTGATTATTAAAAGTTTTATTGTCTTTATTGTAGTTGTCACTTTCAAGGAGCAAGAAAACTTAGGGAACTAATATGTATGCACTAAAATCGTTGACACGAATCTCATAGCAATCGAGCAGCCCTAGACGGTCACCGGACAATCAAGGTAGCAGATTAAAAGAGTATGATCCGAGCCAACCATTCAATGACTGACTGCTCGGTTGAAATCAACTGGCATACTATGACAAATGATTCAATCGACGGACCACGCCTATAGTCCTGACCACCTAAACTTTTTACAAGAGCACCTGATCGCAACTAGTCGATCAAACATCTTTTACTTCGGCAGAAACAATCGCCACTCGACCGGTTGTCTCACTAGATCAAACTCAAACGCGTCAACCAACTGGTTATCACCATATTCAAATTTAAATTGTAATACAAACTTGATATTAAATTAACACATTGGTTACATTAAGGGCAGTTTCCATAACTGTCCATCTTTTTTGTTATTGTATGAATACTCTCCTATAAATAAGGGACAAAAGGACAAATAAAGGGACCCCGGTATGCAGACTTTTTCCCGGCCTATATCTGAGAATTTCATAACACTTCTCTTCTCTCTCTCCTCCTCGCACTCCCGACACTAATTCTCGAGGCGTGTAGTTCTGAAAGACAATTCAAGATTCAACATGTGGCAATTTAAATTGATGCAAAATAAAATTATTACAATAATTTTAACCATTGCAAAGCCAGCAATGATTAATGTCAATATAGGCTAGAAGTGATTAATAACCTTGCAATCTTAAAGCCAGCACATAACTAGGAAAGAATTTTTGAAATACTTTAGCAGCCTTTTTATAACCGCTGTCATTGGCAGAACAGCAGCTTCTAATAGTTTTTTCTTTTTTCTATCTTATAGTTTTTTTAGTAAAATTACATACATACTAGGCATTTCTTATGTGTTTACATATGAAAAACCCAATGTTGATATTCACTTATAACACCTTATTGTCAAACTATGCATGAAAATATGTATTCAAATTTTAAACTTTTAGTGATAGTGATGTTTTTGATGTGATGTTACAAATTTGACTTTCATACATGCAAATATGAATGTTAGGTGTTAGATAGGAAAGATACAATAGAAATGTGTGGTATGTATGTAAATGCCCTTTTATTGACCTTGAACACTGCAATAAGATATAAAAGACATTATTTTTATTATCAATGCATCATATGATGTTCTAAACATGAAAGTTAATGATATATATTTATTGTTGTACACCCCTAATGTTTTAGCACAAATCTTAGAAGATTCAAATGGACCTAAATAATAAAGTGCGGTGAGATGCCTCATTAGAAGTCCAGGACCACAACAACATGAATTCATGTAATAACATACCTAACCAATAGTATTCTAAGAGTGTACAAAACCTACTGGACAACAACCCCTTCTTCAAGCACGAACCCCTCAGAGACAGAACTAGTGAGTCCCTTTGGGACTATGGACCATCTCAGAGTTGTCGCCACAATAATGACTTTCGTTAGTATATACTAATGTGCAAGCTTTTATTATTATCTTATACAACATATCTCACACATTCATCTATAAATAAGTATAACAAAGTGTTAATAAGCAAGATTTTCTATTGAGCGTTCAAGCAACTCAATTTCGTTTATTTTCTCTATTTTCTAAGCTCACTTTCCTTTCTACCTCTTTCCTTGATAGTATGAATCGACCAACAAATCTAACAAATTAATAAATATGTTAGAGATGTCTCCATAAATATTTGGATGTGGGTCATGCAATATGCCTCAAAATAAATCCATTCATAATATCCTAAAATTTTTATGTGGATTGATACATGCTAGAAAATTCACGATTGTAGAGTAATACATTATTGTCTTAGCATTACAAAGAAATCCAACACATACTCGGATAGAAGTAAGCAACCCGTAGCGACACCAGAAATTTTTATGTAATATTGAGTACATGGGCCCACTCTTTTCTTGAATTAGAAAAGATAGAGTTATAAAGAAAATCATTACAAATATATAAAAGTGGTTTGTCAATAATAGTCGTATTCTAGCTATAATGAATGTAGTTTTCAATGATAATAGACTGCAAATGTCATAGTAGATCGCTTTGGAGGCAATAGTCCGATGTGAATGTTTTTGACAGAGTTAGTAACGCCAGCTTGTCGTACAAACTATAGTTTAAAGTCATGGTAGTAGTTGGTCACATGAACAATAGATGCTTGCTTAAGGAGCATCAGTTGGCCAAAAAGGCTAAAGTAGAAAGTTGTAGAAGTTGCGAGTCACGTAGGCCATAGTTAGTCACATGAGTCGTAGTAGTGAGTTGAGATGACATCCGTGAGCCACGAAGGCCTGAGTCAGGAACTGCACGAGTATGAATCACATAGGTCGTAGTTTGATATGTAGGCTATAGTGGTGAGCTGTGACGACATGTGTAGGTCATGGGGGTCGGAGTTGAAAATTGTACTAGTTGTATATCATAAAGGTCATAGTTGGTCGCGTATGTCGTAGTGGCGAGCTGTGATGATGTTTGTAGACCGTGGGAACCAGGCTCGGTAGTTGCACGAGATAAACCACGTAGATCGTAGTTGGTCATGTAGATCGTACTGGTGAGTTGTGTTGATGTTCGTAAGCAGCATGGGCTAGAGTCGACTGGATATGGAGGCAGCGGCGGTGACAATTGGAAGCGGTGGTTGCCTGAGGAGGCAATGACTAGAGTTAGCTTAAGGCGATAGTGGCGGTTTGAAGAGGCGGTACTGAAGGTGACAGAGGCAGCCAGAAGCTGTGGGGACTGAACGAAGCAGGTGCCCGAGGCGATGGCTGGAAGAGGCAATTGTGAAGGCGACCCAAGGCAGCGGTGGCAGCGGGAACCAGTAGTGACTAGAAGAAACAGTGGCCAAGGCAAAGACCGGAGGAGGCAACAGTGAAGATTGCCCAAGGCAGCGGTGGTGGCCAGAAGCGGTGGTGGACAGCAGTGGGGATGGTGGCAGCTGGAAGAGGTGACGGAGAAGGCAGCCCAAGGTGGTAGCAACAAGCGGAGTTGGTTGGATTTGCAATGCAGGAGGCAGTGTTGTAGCTCCCTCTTCCGCAGACTCTGAACTCGCTCTTGCCTCAAGGTCTATGTCCTCTTCGTGACAGGATTAGAGCTCTTTTTATAGACTCCAAATTGCAAATAAGAAAAGATTCCAAAACACTTTTGATCGGGCGACCCGAAGAGATTCTTTTGATAGGACATCATTTGATGGACAATTGACTGCCTTAATGATGTCAGAAATGAATGATATTTGGTTTGTTGAATTTTTCTTTCCAAGATGCTCAATTTGACTATAAGCATTTTATATTCAATATTTGTTTGACTTTCCCATTTTACTCCGGAAAGCTTCAAAATGTTGTTGAATTGCTTGATATGTGCTTGATTCAGCTTGGATTGGACTGATTTTGTACAGTTGGGGCCGTCTTGTCATGTCGATCAATTTGATTATAAGTTTGCTCAAATCATAGCTTCGAATAACTTTTAATCAAAGTTTGAACATTTTTTGCTTGAAAATTATGTCATGAGATTTATGCTATCCCACAGATTCATGTCCGATGATGGAAATTTGTTGGTAGTGTATCATGAATACTTATAAGACTTATATATAAGCAATAACTGGTTTATAATGTTTAATTGATGCCTAAGAAACCGTGAAAAAAAAAATACATGAAAATTTATTTAAACATTTAGCGATCACTTTTTGAAATTATTTGAAAAGTAAATTTCGAAACATGTCGTAAGCCTAAATTTATAAAAAATACCACGAAGTATTTGAATATAAGGTCATCATTATGGTTTGTACATGAAGAAGGCACCATAATTGGATTTGCATTTTGCACGGAGTTGTTAGTTTTTAATGAGTTAATTACGATCAATTTTGTTTTATGTTTTTTTCTTTATTTTTTTTAAAATATGCGTTTATTTATGGTCCTATTTTTATATTTTTTATATTTTTTTTTCAAAATAAAAATGAGCTCATTTAAAAAATATTCAAAAAGTTTTTTAGACATTTTTGCATTTTTTTAACATAAATTTATTTTAACATATCAAATATATTTTATTTACATCAAAATATAAATAAAATAAAATAAATTAAAAATATTTAGAAAAAGACGCAGAGGCCCCAAATTTAACTCTGGCCAACACAACTTAAATGCCTTATAATATTTGATAGAAATGTAAAAATGGAAATTAAGCAATAAAAGTAAATTTTTTAGAAATTAATAAATAACAACAGTGGGTGTTCTCTGATTCCGACTGTTCTGTTCCTATAAAACAGTGATGTCTCCGCTCGACAGCCTATAGCAACTAATAACCCTTACCTTCTTCCCTCCGAACTCTAGCGCGCCGGCGCTCTCTCTCTCTCTCTCTAACTAGTCTTCCTGATTGCCTTCTCTGTTCCTGAGTTCTACTGTTCTTGGGAGGAGCAGAGCAGAGATTTCGACGAAGCTAGAGCTCCGCACGGCTTATGTATATAAGAAGGACTACAGGCTACAGCTCGCTGAACAAAGTCTCCATCTGTAAGGTAGCTATTTCTTCCTTTCTTTTAGAGGAAATTTCTCTCCTTTCTCTCTCTCATTACCCTCCCGTCAGTTTTCTGCACAGATTCTCTCTCTCTCCTTATTCCGAGATATTAGTAATGGAAGAATCCGTAGTATGTTGTTTCTTTCTCCGCACGGTCTCTGCCTTCCAGTCCGCTTTCCCTTTCCTCGAAACTTCACTTTTTCACTTTAACCATTCGATTTCAACTTTATTTCTGATTTTTTGTTTCCTTTCAATGTTCCTCGTCTTTATTCCCACTGTTAGCTTAAAAGGGTGGGAATCCCTCTTTTGGCTTTTTTCATTCGGATTAAAATCCCGTTTTTCCACTACAGATAATGCTATCTCATTAAACAGAAGAAAAAGCTCAGGGATGATGGAAGAGCAATACTTAGATCCGATCAAGCGCACAGTTCACATCGACGTGACCTCCCGACCGCTAAATACAACAAATCTGCGCTCTCAGACAGTCCGAATCTTCTGCGAGGATATCGATGCCACCGATTCCTCCGACGATGACTGCGGCTTCAGCCGCCGCAGAGTGAAGCGTTATGTGCGGGAAATCAAGTTCGAACTTCAGCCGTCCACTGCAACCTGCTCTGCTAAGATTAAGTCAGGCAAATCATGCGCAGGTCAGAGGAAGAAGAAGGTCGCGGCTACTCCGGAGAAACCTCAACCGATGCCTGCGATGCCGAGGTTCCGCGGCGTCCGGCGGCGACCATGGGGGAAGTTTGCGGCGGAGATTCGAGACCCCACGCGGCGGATTCGTGTCTGGCTTGGCACTTTCAACACTGCTGAGGAAGCCGCGAAGGTCTATGATTCTGCTGCCATACAGCTTCGTGGCCCCGACGCCACGACTAACTTCTCACCACCGCCGCCGCCGGTGACGAACCACTCTATGTCCGGTGGGTATGAGTCCAGCGAAGACTCACACAACACTAGCTCTCCTACCTCTGTTCTGCGAGGTTTCCCTTCCACTACTGTTGCGGAAGTGGAAGCCGGGTTGCCTGAACTCGGAGGTGATCTCAACTTATTCGACGAAATGCCTTTTTATAGTGAACACTTGGACTTCGGAGTGTATGACCAGAGGGTTTTCGATAACTCGTCGGCTGAGTTCGGTCTCTTCGCTGGCGAATTGCAGTTTTCCGGCGGAGGATATGAGATTGGTTCGTCTCTGAGTCAAGACGGCGATGATTTCTTTGAAGATATCACCGATTTGTTCCCACTTGACCCGCTTCCGGCCGCTGTTACTAGTGGTATCTTCTAGGGCTTATTGGTGAAGCTCCTTCAAAAATCGTGCGAGAGCCATTCTGAAATGATCGTAATTTACGATCTTAGAATACATCCTTTGCGCTCCAACTCAAAAGCGAACATTACTCACGAGACATGCTTTCAAATGAGTCCCTAGACATGTTTTCAAATGAGTCCTAAGTAGATCAATCGGTGTCGTTTCGCGCCGACCCAATTCAATTTTGTAACGAAGTAGTGATAGTCTTTTTATTCGTAAAATGAGCTGGTTTTTATTTAATTTTTTTGGGAAAATATGAATTTTGTTGTTAAAAGATGATAATGAGTGCTACTTTTCGTATAATATTTATAACTATAAATATTTTGGTACATAAAGTTGTATTTTAAAGTCTCTCTCTTTTTATTTTAATTTAATTGTTTTTTAAAATTTTTATTTTAATGTATTACTGTTTAATTTTTTTCCCGCCTAGGTATCTCCGTCAAGTAACGGCGACGGGAAGGACAACTCTGTTAGGAGTTTTTTTTCCAGCTATATTTGGAAAATGTTATTATTTTATGACTTGCTCTGTCCTTTTTTAACGAACTTAACACGTGGCCGAGCATCACGGCGCTCGAGCGTGATGAGCTTGTCCTTGCACGTGCGACAAGAATATCGTGGTTCGTGCCACCGCGATCTTGCGACGTGGGCTGGGTCGATAGGTCCGGCCCAGTCGGTCCACTAAAACCGACCAGGATGGAAAGGTTGGGTTGCTTTAGGCAAAATCAGGTTAAGGATGTTCCGAAATGAAGGGCCTGTTTTGCGAAAAGTTTTATTTTCTTTTATTTTTTAATGCAAATAATTAATAATTACAGCTACTCGAATGATGAAAGATGAATTTAGAAAATGGAAATTTTTTATTTTAATATTTTAAATAAACAGATAAAAAAAAAATTTTAAAGATGATCGAGTCGTGGCAACTCACTTAGCCAGGTGGATAGATCTCAACAACCACCAAATCGCTCATCGAGGCTAGCTTACCCAGCCTTCCCGCCATGTCACAACATACTGCACTTGCTCCAATGAGGTGTCGAAGGTTCGCTTCACGCCTTGATTTGTGGCATGCATAAATTGCACTAGTGTGCTTTCAATTATGATTTTTGAAGTTTGAGTTCGAACCAGATGATTTTTAGTGTAGCTTTCATGCGCTCCTGAGTGGATATGTATGGTTCCTATCGTGATAATGTGTGTCATTTCTGGTTAACTTAGAGATTCTCACGCAACAATTGATGCCACAATCTTTCATCCGAACAGTCTTTTAATTTTTTAATTTTTGTTTTCTTATATTATTGGAATGTTATTATTTCCTTTTTTTTTTTTTTTTAGTAAAAGAACACAAAGGCTCTGATTTTATTGCACACAAATAAAAAATACAAGCTCGGGAAAGAGGGGAGTCCCACTCACACACCCTACAAGCAAAGAAAATAAAAAACAGGTCATATTTCCCAAAAAAACAAAAAATACAACCCAACACAGCCAAGACACGAAAAAACACAACAAAAAATAAATTAAGAATCTAAAACAACCAATATCAGTAAATCCACAGTTAAACACTCAGAAATTAAAGGAGCAAGTAACATAGATCCCAACTTTGCAGTCCAGTCAGCAACCTGATTTCCGTCTCTCCCGGTATGAGACCACAAAAAATTGAGTCCAGTAGCCAGACTTCTAATTCTTCTAACTTGCAAATGAATACTCAAATGGTACAATTTATTAAACTTGCAAACATTCCAAATATTAAGAGAATCCATTTCCGTAATGATATTAATCCAACACATCTTCTTAGCAATCAACAATGCAAAAATAACAGCATCGTCCTCAGCAACAATAGGAGAAACGGGTAAATGAGCAGCAAACCAGTAAAGCACATTGTCATTCCAGTTCCTGCACACCTTTAATACTAGCAGAATTAGATTTTCAACACCCATCTGAATTAATCTTAAAGAAAGGAGCAAGAGGTTTAGTCCAACCCAGCTTCAAACAAAAACTACGAGGACTCTTAAAGATAATACCGAGCTTATAATCTCACTTATGAAGTAGCTAAAGATGTAGGTTTGCAGAGGGATGTTTGTCTTCATTATGGAATACATATTTATTTGGATTTGAATAGTTTTGTTTTTTGATTGAATTGAGTGCTTTTCAGTGCAAAATGTATTAGGAATTTGTATGATTCGTTTCTATCCTTAGTTAATGAATATGTTTTTCATGATATGTTAAATTTGTAGAGAATAAAAACTTTATGAAACAAATAAGTAGAATGAAGTATTGCAAATTTACGAGGAATATAATAAGTAGAATGAAAAATTCTCAAGACAATGATGTATCAAGGATTAAAGAATGATATCTTTATACATAACTCACAAAATTTTATCAACCTTCCTATATAAACCTCTATATATATTTTACAAATTCATAAAACAAATCAACCACGATATACATTACATTTAAATAATTTTATTATTATTTTAGTTCTTTTTCTACATACTATTTCTGAATAGTAACAATGTTGTATCAATCATTAATTCCAGCCTTTTAAAAATTGGTTCTACATCATTTTATTTTTGAAACTTTGTTATTAAATATTGGTTAGAAAATTGTTTTTTTTTTTTTCCATGTGCTAGATGCTGATGGTTAGAAATCTGCTTCCTTTTCTTCTATTTGGTAAAGACTAATGGTTCATTTTCAATTAAGTCTTTAACTGCAACTTAGCTAATGATCATGCTGTACTCTTTCTTCACAGTTGAAGTTTAAACTCAATCTATTCTTTTTAAAAATTCTTTGTGTCAATCAATAATATTAAATAATGTGTGATTATTTGTCTTTCCATAAATAGTTGGGTCTTGCTTTATTGGACTACATCATTCTTTGATTATATTCAAGAATTTTATCCATAATAAAAATATCTTTTGCTTAATTTTAGTACAATTATGCACAAAAGTTGGTGAAACTGTAGTCTTGTTGATCTCAAGATATGACAGAGAACTAATATCTTAAGACCTTGTGCCAAAGTAAGTGGGGTTAAAAACAAGTCCTTTCACTACAATTGACACATATAGAGTTGAATATTTTACTACTTTGAAGCTTGAAACTTGACTTGTCAAAGTATACCTTGAATCTAGCATATTGTTTCCCTATTGATGATGAATTTGTTGCAACTAATGTTAATAATAATGGCGAGACTAAAATTATTCTAACGAGAGCTTTAATTAATGTTATAGTAATTTATATGGATATAATTCTAATTCAAATAAAAGATTATAATATAGAATACATAGTATTAAAACTGCCACTGACAATGTTTATGGAGAATATTGATATGAATTGATAAGTATTAACATATATGTTACTTTTAAATATTAGGTATATTAAAATAAATTTAACTGTTATGATTCTTCAATGTTGAGCAGCTCCACCAAAAACTTTTAAGGAACATTAGAATTAAGTATACATTTTCCTGTGGTTATTAAAGGGTAAGAGATTATAAGTAGCATTTCAAGTGATGATAACACCGACGTCAATAATGAGCTGAATAATGATGGGCTAGGGAGCAAAATAATGCATAATTACATCAACATGAACTTATACAAGAACATTTATTTCTTAATAGCACCATAACAAATCAAATTATTATTAATCATTACTATTACTAGTACTGTGAAACTACACATGAGTGAGATGAAAATGTAAATTTTAATGGCCCAAATGAGCATATAACATCTACATAAGAAAGATTTAATCCATTTAAATTGTTATGCCATTTTATTGTTAATCCAAAAATTGGTATAATCCATATCAAATCAAGTTGTTATGCTATTTTTAGAATCTTCTTGTGCTCATTTGCAATCTCAAATAGATTCTAAATCTATCATACTTATATTCAAATTAAGCGTATCAATAAGATGAATCCAACAAACTTAAGATCATTCAATTCCAACATCTTGAAGGATTTCAAATATTTATGAAACATCGATCGTTGGAATTTCTTTGGGTCGTCTGATGGAGTGGTATGGGTTCTTTTCTTTATTATAAGGAGGTCTCTCCCATACTTTATAAATAAATCCCAATCTCCACCCCCACCCCCACCTCCCCATTTTTTTAAGGGTGACCAAAGGAAGCCCGAGACTCGAAGAAGTTAAGGTTCAGTGTTCCACACTAAAGGATAAACGAACACCACCCACTCTTGTAAATATAGGTCACCGTTGACCACGACTCGTCAGCTGTCGTTGGCAACTCTCAACCACCCCTTGCTCATCGTAATGAAGGCCATTGCAGAATCATGGCATGCAGTGTGAAATCTTGGTGTATTATGCGAAGTAAAGAATAACAACTAGCTTTGTAAAGTAACAAAGAATCCTATGAAGCAATGATGTTTCTTGAAACATGTGTAACAAAGCCCTTTGAATATGGTGTAACAATTCCTCGAAGTTGTTATAATGCATATACCACATAATAGTGTAACAACACACCCTAAATATGGTGTAATGACACACCCCGAAGACAATATAACATCACACCCCGAATATAGTGCAACAATATGCCCCACATGCAGTGTAATATTGATTCCCTAAAGATTGTGCAACAATGCATTATTTAATAACTATGTACAACTGTCGTACTTCTAAGACAGTGAATTTCTCCGAACTCTTGAAATTCTCTCCTTACAGCCCATCCCTAGAGCTGTGTGACCAACTATGACCTACATGGTTCCTTACTCAAGCAAC
Organism: Papilionanthe hookeriana x Papilionanthe teres; assembly: GCA_022702705.1. NCBI lineage: Eukaryota > Viridiplantae > Streptophyta > Magnoliopsida > Asparagales > Orchidaceae > Papilionanthe > Papilionanthe hookeriana x Papilionanthe teres. Next base: position 106,528,230 of record CM040422.1, on the reverse strand, counting down.
TCCCAACTCCAATTTTTATGGCCTATGAACATTATCACAGCTCATATAGCTCTCAACTATAACCTCTATGACCTACAAATGTTATCACAGCTCATGTAGCTCCTAATATCGGATTTTTTGGCGCACAAATATTATCACAACTCATGCAACTCCCAACTCTGGCCTCTTTGACCTACATAAGTTATCACAGTTCTTGCCATACCCAACACTAAAGAAGTTATCAAAGTTCATGCAAATCCGAATTCCAGTCTCTGTGGCCTACAAATATTATTAAAGCTCATGCAGCTCCCAACTATGACCTTTGCAGCTGACTAACATTATCATGGCTCATGTAACTCTCAACTCTAGAATCTGTGGATTATAAATATTATCACAACTGATATAGCTCCCAACTTTGGTCTTTGTGGTCTAAGAATATTATTGCAGCTCATGCAGCTTTAAACCTCGGCCTATGTGGCTTATGAGCATTGTCACAACTCATGTAGCTCCTAACTCGGGTTTCTATAACATATAGATGTTATCGTAGCTCAACTCTATAGATTACATGACCAACTACGACCTATATTATCCACAATTCATGTATTTTCCAACTCAAATATCTCTAGCCTATGGACATTATCTTATATCACCAGTATAGCCTATGTAACCAATTATGACCTAATTGGCTCATAGTTCTTGTAGCTCCATACTATGGAATTTGTGGCCAACCGACACTCTTGAAGCAACTATATATAACCCACAAGTCAAAATATTACAATGGCTTTCAACTATGACATTTATGATAAGCTAGTGCTACAGGACACCGTCTATAACATTCATGGTAGACTACTACCTCCATCACAATTGACTATGATCATCATGGTTAGTTATGACTATTATTGTTAAAATAACATTATACAACAACTTTGTAATTCTATCTTCCATTAAAAGAAGAGTTAGCCTATGTACTCATAATTACATAGCGAATTATTTTAATTGGGCTAAGACCTGTAATATTGTCTGCTTTCAAGGGGTTTCAAGAGGAGAATAACAAAAAAAGTCTATATCCTTTCGAATGGATAGATGTTCATTTAAATGGAAAGATAATTAAGGTTATAGAATTGCCCGCGAATAAAATTCGTCAGAATTTCAAACCAGAGAGGAGTCGTCAGAGTTTCAAAATGGAGCGGGAAGAGGGAGGCGCTTAGGCATATTATAGTGTTGCAAGAGGGCTTGATTTGCTCTTTGGAGGTGTTATGCATGCTTGGAAGGCAAGTGGGCACTTGTTGGTAAGTCCCAACGTGTTTGTCTTTTGGTTCGAGAGGCGTAAGATAATGCATGAAATGGCTTAGCTACGCCACAATGTCAAAACACCGCTAATACTGGGGCGTAGTTATGCATAGGCTTGGTGCTACATTCTCCCAAGGGTGGCGCCAAGGTGTTGATTTCTATATTTTGGGCGCAGGAGAGGAGAATAATTGTGGCTTACGTACGCTAACAAGTGGTGTAGCTATGTCAGTTTGGATTTTTAAGTGTCCAAATGCTACCGAGCCTCCATTTGAGAGACATAACATTGATTTGTATGGAATGTCCACCTAAGGAAGAATGGATGAATGTTTCAACCAATAGAGAATTGACCAAAAATATGGTAAAAAACAAGGTGTTTAACAAAACTGCAAACACTTCTCCAACTAATTCAATTATGGAAGAAAGAATTAATTTCTTAGTTGTTGTATATTTCTTAATGATATGCTATGATGTTCAATTTAAAAATAATAAATGAGTTGATGCATAAATAGATTGAAGGAAAAAAAAAGAAAGAGAAAGGAAAATAAATAAATTTTAATGACCTGTTTGATAGCTTTCTATTTGTTTTGCATTTCAGACAGCGTGTCATTACAATCTTCTTTGGGGAACTACTTTCTTGTTGCTTTCTAGAAATTGCTCTGGTGGGAAGCTGATTTTTTCAACTTAACATGTTAAAGAGTGGCGACTGTAAGAAAATTGTTGTCAATTTTTCTGAAAAAAAATACAGATATATAATTATCACTGTAATTTTCTAGGAAGTTACTTTCTCCACCACAATTTTACAACCATATTTTTAAAAAATTACAGTCACCTGAACCAGACCCTAAATGAGCATGTTCAACCATAATGTTTTTTCCAGTTCAAAGAGTAATATTATATATTTTAAAATAAGCCTATTGCTTCTAGACTTTTTAATGGGAGGGACTACATATTAATCTTTAATTATATATATACTTTAAAAATAATTAAAATCAACATTTTACTTACCTATCATTTAGACCCATTCTTAGTTTTAAGTATCATATATTAAGAATGTCATTGCAAATTTACTTTTTCTAAAAAAAAATACTAATACTAATTTTTGTCATGAAATCATCAATCTCTAATTCTCAAACTAAACTATAGTTTGAACTTCATCATTAACTCGCTTTTCTTATTAGCAATCCAATCATAGCCAGCCATCACTTGTGCCTAGCTTGTTAAACTCATGCCATGTGGCATTTGATCGTTGGACAGTGGCCGGGAGAAATATAAATTTTTTGAAATTATTATACATAAATATATATGTAGTTGGATAAATGAACATAATATATTAAATGTTTCAGCAAGTTAATTTTTTTTTTTTCTGTTCAATTAGGAACTCATTGTCTTCAAATAAGATAGAAATATTATGTAGAGAGAACTGCCAAACATAAGTCCACATTAGCTGCAAGTAAATTGAAATTAATAAACCTAAAACATTGTTGTCCTCAATTCCAATATATATTTTTCAAATTGTGCTATTGGGACCAACCTTATACTCGAATAATAACCTATATGCTGTAATATTAAATTATTTCCCGATAATCCAAAAAATACATATATATATATGTATATATATATATATATATATATATATATATATATATATATATATATATATATATATATATATATATATATATATAAATGGCCAGAAGTTATTATAACGTACTTCTAATATCCCTAATGTGTCTAACAATTCGAGTATCACCTCCTTAAGGTCAACTGTGTCAGAGAGGATTTGAACCCCGACCAGTGAGTCTTATATCAGCGAATGCCAACCTACAGGCCGATGTACAATCTCTCTCTCTCTCTCTCTCTCTCTCTCTCTCTCTCTCTCTCTCTCTCTCTATATATATATATATATATATATATATATATATATATATATATATATATATAAAGATAAAGAAAAAGGGAAAAAAAGTCCCTTAATAATCATCAAATGTGTTTAAAATTTCTAAATTATAAGGTTAAGGTAACCAACTAATGTAGTTGATAAAAATTACGAAAGGTTTTGACCATGATCTGAGACTGAATTAGGAAAAAAGTACAGTTTCATTGGTGATTATTTATTAAAATTTGGATTTTAGGAAGCTTTTCTATGTCTTCAATCAGTATTATTTTAACATGCTATAATATTAATGGCTAAATAACGAGAACTAAAAAACTAAACTCATTATTAATTACAATATTGTATGAGAAAATTACATTTAAACTGGACTCTCTTTCTCCCTTAATATAATTTTAATGTTTCCAATATATCCCATTTAGTGAGCTCAAATTTCAATCCAGATTTCAACACGAGTTCTAACGTAATTAATTATGGATTAAGGTTCTAAAATTCCTCTAACAAAACCCATAGCGTCCATGTGGACCTGAGATTAAGAGAGCGACACTTTGTCATTATCTCCCAACTCAAGGGAGGTAATAATTGTTAATGTTGGAAGTACCTATATTATAATGAGCAGGCCTTTTCCTGGAAGCTTACTATGCAGACTGAATTAACTAATCTGTCACTATCTCACTAATAGAGAATTTGTAATGCAAATGATGACCACTTTTGATGAGTACAAGTTATTTTAATATGTTTCCAGTCCTTAGCACAGCTCTTAGATTCCACTGGGGATTACTCGTTGAAGTTAATTAGTATTAGTATAAAGCTTTTTTTGGCCTCTTATGAGACCATGGAACTTGACTAAAAGATTGAAAGTTGCTTAATTTGATTAGGATTGAGCTTAATCATCCAATTAAAATAATTTATTAATATTTATTAAAACTTTCGGTAACAACTAGCCAAATGTTAAATATGAATTTAATATGTCTAACAAGAGGTGAATTAAATAAATTAAGATTTACTGAATTCTACTATTGCTGTATCCTTCTGAAAATTATAACTTAGATTTGGGTATAGTTGTTGCCTCTAAGAACAACAACTAAACCCCGACGGGGCACTGAGCCTTGAATTGATTTTTTTTTTTTTAATTTATTAACTGTTGAAGTTTTGTTTTAAGGGCTGCAGATTTTGCTTTAATTTTTTTTCAACCTGTTTTTTTTTTTAAATTGAGTTCAGGTGGTGAGATGCATTTTGTTTCAATTTAAAATAGTTCTTTTTTTTATTTGAGATTTTATTTTCATTAATAATTAAATTCTGGGTAAGTTCAATTAAATTGTGAGATTTTATTCCTGATTATGAGATACTTTTAATCAGTAAGTGCAATTAAATTAGTTAGTTTAAATCAAAATAATTATTTGCTTCTTTTTGTAATACAATTTACATAAAATTAATAAATTATTAAAAACTAATATCATAATTAATTATAATTAAATAAAATTGTGCTGACAATAAAATTTAAAAAGAATTAATCTAATGAACGACAAATGATTATGTATGTAATATTATTTTTTTATTTAATTGGTCGAAAAAAAATTGTTAATTTTTATAGCAGACTACTTTGGGTAGGGGTGTAAAAAATTGTCTCGACCACCAACACGACTCAAACTATTGAAAAAATTTGGGGTCGGGTTGACCAAATATTTTTCAAGCCGGGTTCGGGTCAGAGAATTCTACCCGTTTATTATTTGGGATGGGTTCGGGTTGACTCGATTTGGGTCGGGTCATTTTTGGGCCGAACATGACCTGACTCGCTAACCCATACTAACATCCCTTGGTGTCAATAATTGATCAAACACCTCAACATGAGTTGAAATTTTTTATTCAGGTTTACGTAAATATTTTTCGAGTCAGGTTCGGGTTAGAGAAATCAATATGTTTAATATTCAAGTCAGGTTCGAGTTAATCCGATTTGGATTTGGTCATTTTCGAGTAAGACCGAAAAATGACCAGCCAACTCGAATTGACACCCCTAACTTTGGGAATGTGCCAACATGAATCTTCTAAAGATTCAACTATCCATGAGATAGAAAAATACAACTAATTCGGGCTCTCTTTAATGAAAGACCAAAGAATCCATTTGCTTAATCAGATGCGATACCCTGAATTAGGGCTAGAAGACGATCGGTTGTAGAGCATCCGAACCTAGGAGCATTGCTATTTGAGTTGTGTGAAGGTATCGACATGCATATCGTCGCAATCCAACTCTGAGAAATAGTTCAATATCACTAGCAATCTCATGGGCAATCTCATGGACGACCTTGTCATTCTTCATCAGGGAAACAATAACATATCCCATGAACATCCCAAAGAACCCCCACATCTTGAATGAACTCTCTTTCACATTACAAGGATTTAACTTTTGCTTGATAGCACCTAGTTTCGTTTTGCCAATAGGAGATCCTCAACCATGTTTCATGGGACGAAAGTCGGGCTAGCTTAAGCCAATTGGCAAATCTGGCCAACCAGAGCAATCCTGTTGACCTAAGAACCATCAAATCTGGACGAAAGTCGATCTACAAAGCTTTCTCTTCTTCTCTCTCTCCTCTCCTTCTCCCTCTAAAATTTTTTTATGACGGACCAAGCTTCACCTTTAACAAATTCTCACTTGGAGACTGATACATATGCTACAACGTCTTCATCCTCAAACTGATATCTTCCACCTCTGCAACTCAAGGCCCCCATTTTCAAGCTAGAAGACCAACTGAAGTTGTACACAACTTCAACTTCTCAAGTGTACCCTTAGTCAACATATCAACAAAGTTCTTGGTTCCATAATTTTTCTCAAGTAACAACAGTCTATCATCCAAAAATGACCGTATAATATGACAACAGATCTAAATGTGTTTAGTCCTGGACTAAAATGCTTTATTCCTGACAAGGAATATGACACTCTGACTGTCACTATAGAGAGTGCCTTTCTGATTCTTCTTGCCCAATTCCTCCAAGAAGCTCTGCAGTCATATCATCTCCTTTGCAGCCTCTGACATTGCTATATACTCGGCTTCTATAGTAGACAACTAAATTGTCTTCTGCAGATTAGAGCCCCATGATACTGCGGTACCACCAAGAATATAAATACCACATATAGTACTTCTTCTGGTATCAATGCCTCCAGCTAGATCAGCATCAACATAGCCTTCTACCTCTAAAATCTTTCCTGAAATACACAAGCAAGTTTCTGAAGAGCCTCTTAGGTACCTCAAGATCCACTTCACAGCTTCCTAATGTTCATATCCAGAATAACTCATGTATTTTCTAACAACTCCCACTGCATGGAAATATCTGTTCTAGTGCAAACCATAACATACATAAGTGAACCAATAGATGAAGCGTAAGGAACTTTACTCATGTGGCCTCGTTCCTCCTCTGACTTAGGTAACTGATTCTTGCTTAGTCTGAAGTGACTGCCTAAGAGTATGCTAACTGGTTTAGCTTTATCCATAATGAACCTACTAAGTACCATTTTCACATACTCAACCCGAGAGAGTCTCAACATGCCTCTGAATCTATCTCAAACAATTCTCATGCCAAGAATTTGTTTTGAAGCTCCCAAATCTTTTATTACAAAGTACTCTAACATCTGTTCATTCAGATTATTGATCTCATCAATACTAGCCCCTGCAATAAGTATATCATCCACATATAACAGTAGGATGATACAGGTATTGTCAAAATACCTGACATATCAATAGTGATCTGCCTAACATCTGTTATACCCTGCACTGTGCATGAAATTATCAAAATTTTTGTACAAGTTTCTAGGAGCTTGCTTCAGGCCATACAAGCTCTTCTTCAGTTTGCAATCTAAGTCTTCCTTTCCCTGAGAGAAGAATGGTGGGTCCCACCACCATTAAAGTGTAGAAGAAGGCAATTTTTATTTTTTCCCTGCGGTTTTGCTTATTCTTTACAGGTGGACAGCTTTAGGTTAAGGTGTAAGACACGAATCAGTGAAAGGAATTCTGATATGCACCATGCATAGCATAACAGGCTTCAGACGTGTGATAGAAAGCTTTAGCACTTTATCCCTTAGGTTTGCGAACGAAGAAGTGACCAGCAGTAGGAGCCTTCAGTGGGAGGCAATATCGCGAACTGAGTTCTTCCATCGGCTTCGGCTGGTTTGCGATAGAAAATAGGGAGAGGCTTTTGGTAGGCAGACAAGAAACAGGAAGAAGGAAATACATTGATTTTCTAATTCCTTAAATTTAAGATAAGTGTTTCTTATAAATCGAAGCATATTTGTGTAAAATCCTCGAAGTAATTAAACCCTCTCCAACTTCATGGATGTAGGCAAAAATTACTGAACCATGTAAATCTGTGTTCCTTTCTGGTGTGGTATATATATAGAATGATCGAAGATGAAGTGAAAAATAGAACGAGAAAATTCATAACAGAAAATACACAAATTTATGTGGTTCGACAATTTTTTCCTACGTCTACGGAATTGTAGAGGATTTTATTACTTGAGGAATTTACACTGTCGACCACGTCGATGTACAAAAGCTCTCTCTCTCCTCTCCTTCTCTCTCTCTCCTCTCCTTCTCTCTCTCTACCCAAGAGTCACAACATAGAAAGAAGAAGAAAAATTTATCAAATCTACTGTTATTGATTTTACCCCACTCTAAGGCCTCACCAAATTACTGGAGCAATTCATGCCAAAAGCAAGAAAAAAAAGCCTTTTGTTTTATTCACGTTTCAAGAAACCGACCTCATCTGTTTCTCCATAATTCAACTCTCACATTTGCTGAGATAAACTAACTTCAGTTATGGGAGCTTACATCTAGATTGAAGTTCTTTCATGCCCCTTTAAGTCATGTGGCCAAGCCTGCAATGCCACAACAGTGTTGTGCCCTCTGTGACAGTTGTATCAAAACTATTAATTCAACAAGTACTCATATATAACATACCTGTTTTCTTACCCTGGGCCAGTACCAAAGCTTCTTTAGTAACATTCCATGTGCTATCTGAGAACACTACGGAATGTCCACACTCATCAAACTGCCCAACAAAAATGAGGTTCTTCTTTAGTTCAAAAATATGTATGATCCCATCCATCCTTCTTAGTCTTTTTCCCAATAATGCAAGATGATGTTTCTTCCCATAGCGATGGTCCTCTATCTACATTCTCTAGTAACCAAAATTTTTGTTATCAAATTTCTCGATTCTTGAAACTTTCACTTCATCACAACCATTATCCTTCCTTAGATCTGAACCAAAGCTTTGATACCAATTGTTGTGGTATATATATAGAATGATCGATGATGAGTAAAAACTAGAATGAGAAAATTTACACCAAAAAAGAACACAAATTTACGTGGTTCAGTAATTTTTGTTTGCGTTCACGGAGTTGTAGAGGATTTTATCACTTGAGGAATTTACACCGTCAACCACGTCGATGTACAAAAGGTCTCTCTTCTTCTCTCTCTCCCGTCCTTCTCTCTCCTTATTAAAATTGTGGAAAAACTAGCTCTAAAAAGAGGAACTGCAGAAATCTCAAGAAGACAGAGAATGATAACACAAATGTGGTAATTGAAGAAGCACATGATGCATTACTCCCGATAGTTCATAAATCTGTTGATGACTGGATACTGAATTTAGGGGGCTTCTTTCATTACAACTTTCTATCGGGAATTAATGCAGAATTATGTTGCAGGTGACTATAGGAAAGTATATCTGGCAGATAGAGAAGCTTTGAATGTGGTAGGAATTGGAGAAATTGACATTGCACTTTCTAATAAGAATAAGTGGACTCTACAAAAGGTCAGACATTTTTCTGAACTGAAGAAGAACCTCATTTTTGTTGGGCTGCTTGATGAGTGTGGACATTTAGTAGTGTTCTCAGTAGCATCTGGTTGATTATTAGAAAAGCTTTGGTACTAGTTTTGGGTAAGAAAATAGGTACGCTTTATATGACTACTGATTTAATTAACAGTGTTGATACTACCATTGCAGAGGGTATATCAATGTTGTGGCATTGCAGGCTTAGCCACATGAGTTAAAGGGGCATGAAAGAACTTCAATCTTGAGGCAAGCTACCAGAACTGAAGTTAGTTGATCTCAGCAAATGTGAGAGTTGCATTATGGGGGAAACAGATGAGGACTAGTTTCTTGAAAAGTTGAAGGACACTGAAGGTAGGAAAGTTGGATCTAGAACACACAAATGTGTGATAACCTTCTCCAGTGTCATCTCTTGAAGGCTCTTGTTACTACGTCACATTCATTGATGATCATAATAGAAAGGTATGAGTTTATTTCTTGAAGCATAAATTTGATGTATTTAGTGTGTTCAAGACTTGAAAGACCATGGTTGAGATAAAAACATGTTTAAAGTTGAAATGTCTGAGGTCTGTAATGGTGGTGAGTACATTGATAGTGGATTCAAAGAGTATTGTACAGCTCAGAGCACCATAATGGAGAAGACCATTCCTGGGACATCAAAGCAATATGGTGTTGTAGGACGCATGAATAGGACCATTAATGAGAGGGCTAGAAGCATGAGATTGCACGGTGTACTACCACTTATTTTCTAGGCAAAAGCGGTCAGTATTGCAGTTGATTTGATCAATAAGGGGCCATCCATTTCGTTAGATTATGAGTTTCCCGAGGAGGTCTAGAGTGGGAAAGAGGATAAATTTTCTCACCTTAAAACCTTTGGTTGTCTTTCATATGTTCTCATTAATCCTGATACTTGCAGCGAACTAGAGGCTAAGTCGAAGAAATGTTATTTCATTGGCTATGGTGACGACGCATTTGGATATCATTTCTGAGATGATCGGGATAGAAAGATCATAAGGAGCAGGAATGTGATTTTCAATGAGAAGATTATGTACAAGGACAAGGTCAGTACAGTTTCTGAAACAGTACTGCAGGAATCTGAGTTGGTAAGGTTTGATGATTTATTAGAGGTCATAGTGCAAGGTTTATTTCCAATGTGATTGATCGACCATGCTGGATTGGTCGGTCAAGGTAATGTGCTAAGTTGACCAACTCGGAGAGGCATGTAAGGGAAAAAAGTGTTGCAGACTAGGCCAGGGCAGCCATCAAAGCAAAAAGTAATACCAATTGGGCCAAAGCAGCTGGTCAAAGTAGAAGTCACACTAACCGAGCTGGGGCGGCTGATCGAGGCAAAAAGTTATGTCGACTAGGCCATGGCAGCCAGTCAAAGAAAAAGTGATGCCGATCTAGCCAGATAGGCAGGTCGAGGTAAAAGTGATGCTAACAGGGCTGTGGGATGGTCGGTCGAAGTCGAAAGTGATGCCAACCTGGCCAGTGTGGCTGGTCGAGGCATAAGTAATGTCGACCGAGTCGGGGTACACCGAAAGTGATGCCAACCTTGTTGGGGGGGGTAGTTAGAGGCAAAAAGTTATCCCGACCGAGCTAGGGTGGCTGATCGACGTAAAAGTGATGCAAACTAAGGCAGAAAGTGATGCATGCCAACCTTCCCGAGCCAGTGATCGAGATAGAAAGTAATGTCAATCGAGCCGGGGTAACCGGTCATGACAAAAGTGATGCAGACTGAGCTGAAGCGACTGACCAATATAGAAAGTGTGATGCATGAAATGCAATATGATATGGTGCAATTGATCACAAACAATAATGAGCTATACTCTTGCTAATGATCTCACATGGGATTGTATGGTTTAACTCTTGGATGTGTGACATAACCTCCTTCTGATTTGGCGAGGTGCGTGAGAAGTTTCACCTCCGGGTCTCCAAAAGAGAAATTATCCATGATGTTGTTGAATGGTTAAACTATAAAGCTTTTCCCATTTCGAAACTCATCATGATTTTGCTAGGTGAGCCAGCTATGAAGCTTTTCTCACTTTGCAAAATCCAAACATCTCACCCCTTATAATGAAATTTGGGGAACGCCAAAGCAAGAGGAAATTAGGATTCCAATCCGCTAGGATTTTAGTCTAGGGTTCACAATGGAAAATCACTATATGCCACAAGGAGTTTGGCCATGCACGCGATTCCTGACTTAGAGCTTCCTTTTGGAAATCAATGACTAATGTAAGGGAGTGTGGCCATACATACTAGTGTCGACCAGCCAAATCACCCCGTGTGGGCGACCAAACCAACATCACATAGCCTAAACTAATCCTAGGGCTAGCTAAGAAAGAAGACATAAGGGTTGATGAGATTATACCATCGCGGTGGTTGCTCAGTGTTTGGTGAAGTCCAAGAAGAAGCTCTCCCGAAAAGGGGAGAAGATGCCCATTCTTTTCTCCCAAGAATGATGAAGCTCTCCTCGGAGGGAGATTTTGGTGATGTCACAAATTTTGATGAAGTCCCAAGCTGTCGATATCCAGACTGCTCGCCACTGACAAATGCTTCATTGGCAGCAGGTAGGAAACCTTAAGGGAGGGGGCAGCTCGAATTTTCTCCGGGTGTATGATGTCGATGAGGGACTTTACGGCGGGTTAATGAGGAGGTCACTGGTAGGAGCGACGCCGATGTGTGAGATGTTGTCTGTGGCTGTGGTCACCGATAGGTGGCATCAATGCTAGGGCACACAAAGAAGAAAGAAAAGAAAGAGGGAGAAGTGGCTCGGTGTGTGAGGCACAGCCTACGGCAAGGTAAGATGACAGCTAGGTGAGGCTGGTGGCCAGGCGAGAGATGCGTCTTGGTTACTTAAGAGGGAGGCTAGGGCACGCGAGCCAAGTGAGGCCAGTGGTGAGGCGAGGCCGGAGGTGAGAACAACAACGGTGAGACAATGCCGACGGCGAGAGGGGAGGAGTCTGTGCAAAATCGAGAGAGAGTCGAATGGGGGCTATGGCACGTGAGTATCTGATCCAAGAGAGGGGGGTGTGCTTGAGATTTTAAAGCTTATTATTATTGTTATTATTTAAATATTTATTACTTAAATGCCTCGATTTGCATGTTGCTGGTTCGTGTTTGAAACCATAGCGAAATGAGTGTCCTCTCTAGATAAAATCAATATTTTGGATGCGCTCGCTCAGTCCATTTCATCATTTGACCAAATTCGCTGATGGTTGAGCTAATTTAAGCCAATTTCACATGTGGCATGACGAATAACATTTGCTGGCCCGATCGAAGCCATCTGACAAACAAAATGCCAGCCGGCCTTCGCCCAAAGTATAACATAACAATTCCGGTAGCATGCTCCTCAACAAGTGTTGGAGGGTCTCAAATGGATGTCTTGCATTACGGGAATCAGTGTGTGCACTAAACAATGTTCAATAACGCTCGAACGGACATCCTATACACGCGACATCACTAATTGATGTCAATATACATCTATTCAATATATTAATTTTAAGCGATTTTAATTAAATCAACATACGATTTATCAAATTAAAGAAAATTTTAATGAAAAGGTACTTTAAGGTCAAAAGGTTATTTGTGATAAAAATAAAATAAATTAAAAATGATATTTTTGGCTTGTTTGGGATCAATTTTATTTTTTACTTCTATTTTTTTAAAATATTTACTTAATGTATTTTAAACATATCTTTATTATTATTTAAAAAAAAACATTTTTTTAAAACCACTCAAAGCAAATGTTTTAAAAAGGTTGATCTTATAGAAGCATGTCATATGTTTTTATTTCAAATTTAAATATAAGTAAAAATAAATCAAGTAAAATTAAAAATCAAAAACAAAAGTGATCCCAAACGACACTTATTTTAGTTATTTTACATGTTAAAAATGATATCAATAATTTAAAAAAAAAAAATTAAGAAGTGTTTGAAATTGGAAATCCAAATTTTTGTTCAGCTATGCATCCAATCATATAATGATTAATTTACTAAATTCAGTTGTTTTAAGAAATCAAATTTATATATTTTTTTTCTTTTAGTTTTAATCTTTTAATAATATGGCTTTTACTTCAAAGAATTCTAAAATATTGAGTAGCTTAAAAGAACCATTTGATTACATATTCGTAAAAAATGATTAAAAATTTTAACCACGTCACTTTTTCTTAAAATTTTTCAAATAGTATGATTATCATATGAAATCATATTTGTTACTTCACCGCAATTTATCAACTAGAAAAATGTTTTTTGTTTGGCCGCATTATGAAATAATGAAGCTCAAATCTATAAGAATATGTAGATATCAAGTATTGGCTCAGGGCAATTCAGTTCAGATTAAGGTTAAATACAATTCAAAACAAAAACCAAATGAAGCACTAATATATGTACTCATCATTCCTCCAAATGACCGCCGGCATACTAAATTCAATAAAGTGACTTATGAATAAAGAAGGGTATGCCTTCATTAACTGAACATTGAAACTCCCTGCTACACGTTGCCGGTTTGTCTGAAAGCCTAATTGGGTAATTTAAAGGTCTGCGGTTCTATTTTTGAACCAGGCATAGGGCCGAGAGCCAGCTTTAAAACCCTAAGCTGCAGCAATCATAGGGTAATCATTTTATTTTCTATCCCTGTTTTTTTTTAAACCTCAACTCTGTGCCTCTTTATTATTATTATTATTTGCAAAGATGGAGCCCAAAATAAGGAATAGAAGATGAAGAAGCATCTGTACAGATTAGATAGACTAAAACTAGTGTAATATTGTTCCTGCCGCATATAGGATAATCAACAAAGTGATATGAAAATAGGAACTTTGCAACAAAGAGAAACACTGTCTAAGTTCTAAGAGAATAGTAGAGGACCAACATAATCAGCAAAAGACCACTTTAGGTAGAAACTAGATCAACAATTAAGAAGGTCAAAAATTGAATCAGTGTACGCCATTCGTGTAGGGAATTTGCACACCAACAAACTAGGAATCCTATCTGACAAGACTTGTGACATTCGAGTATGATGCTGAAAAAGGTGAAGCGGTATGTTGTTCATATAGATAATTCACACACTGGCAGACTAGGAGCGCTAGCCATAAATCATTAAAAAGGGTGCAAGTATCATGCTACACACATATGACCACATATATGTGCAATGATACCACGGGTGCTAGTGCTCAAAGAGACACCAAATGAGGCATTTAACAAAGGTGAATGAAAATGCAAATGAGTCTATCAAAATGCACACTTCAATAAATTATAGCACACATGTATGGATGCAAGAAAATCTTGCAATGTCATGCAAATGAAATGAATGAACATGCAAAGAACACAACTTGGGAGTGGAGCTCGCAATTTGACCCATTAGGGTGGTTCTCTAAGTGTCGTGGCCAACGTTAGTTAGTCAAACTAAGGTAGCCGATAGGACAAGTTTGGTTGGTTGACCGGGGAGGGTGGGGTGGGGGGGGGCAGCTATTCGAACTTGAGTTAAACGTTGACCCAAACGAGGCGGCTGGTCAAACCCAAGTGATAGGTTGACCAAGCCTTAAGTGGTCGGTTTAACTTAAGTGAAAGGTTGACCGAGCCAGGATGGTCGGTCGGACCAAAGTGGTTAGTTGAATGAGATTGGATTGTCGGTCGAACCTAAGTGAATGGTTGATCAGGTTAGGCTGGTCAGTCAAACCCAACGTACTAAGTTGACCGGGCTGAAGTGGCCGATCAGACCAAAGTGATAAGTTGGCCATGTCGGGATGGACGGTCAAGCTAAGGTGCCAAGCTGACCGTGTCGGGGTGGCCGGTTGAGCTAATGTGCAAGGCTAACTGTGTCAGGTGGCCAGTCAAGCCAAAAGTGCAAGGCTGATCATGCCTGGGCAGTTGGTCGAGAAAACATGCACATTCAACATGTAGAAATATGAGACATCTAGCACAACATAACATGCATCACAATGCACACAATCATGCCCGGTAGCAAGCCATGCTCATGCTAACACCCTTGTATGGGTACCTTGGATTTTCACATGTGGATGTATGACAGTTGCGTTTGGGGAAGTGGAGCTGCGCTGGCATGCGCATCGACTCAGAGGCTTGCGATCATAGCTAGCTGGGCGAGTTTCACATAGGTCCTTGGCTGAGTAGTGTTGGCATGTAGGAAAGTGTGCACACGAGTGGCCAGGGACTGAATTTATCTTGATTTGGCAAGCACACCAACAAGCGTTGGAAAGCGAAGGGCTTGGCCTGGAGGCTAGATACGGCTAGCACATAGCATGTGTCTTGTCTTGCATGAGGGCTAGATGTGGATAGGAGTGCGAGTGTGCGTACAAGTGTGCACGTGCATATTGGTGTGTAGGGGGTATTGAGCATGCCTGACCCCGTGAATGCTTTGATTTTCATGTGTCATATTGGATGAAACCCGTGCACAAAACCCCAACAATATGGGCGTCTTTACATGCTAAAATTGATGTTCTAGGTGAGCTCACATGGTCTAATTTGTTGTTCAAGATCATCTCGACAAATTGATCGATGGTCAAGCCAGTTTTGCCTCGATTTGCATGCATCATGCAGGATGAATCCGATGCATGAAACCCCAACAATATGGGCGTCATTCCTAGCAAAAATTGACATTTCGTATGCATCACATGGTTTGTTTCATTGTATGAGGTCATCTAAACAAATTTGTTGATAGTCAAGCCAATTTGACATCAGTTTAAATGCGTTGTGCCTGATAAAACCCATGCACGAAACCCCAACAATATGAGCATCATTTCTAGCTAAAATTGACTTTCTAGAGGCATTCGTTGGATTCATTTCATGGTCTGAGGTCATCATGAAAAATTTTTTGATGATCAAAACAATATGGCCTTGATTTACGTGAGTATGCCGAATGAGATCCTTGCACAAAATCCCATAAAAATGGGCGTCCTTTCTAGGCAAATCAAAATTCTAGATGCGCTCGCATGTTTTGCTTCATTATGCATGATCGTTTGGAAAACAATTATCGATAGACGAGTTGATTGGGCCTCATTTATGTGCGTTACGTCGAATGAGACCTGTGTACAAAACCCTATCAATATGGGTGTCCACCATAGGTAAAACTGACATTTCAGACACACTCGTACAGTTTGTTTTGTTATTCAGGAAAATTGTTGACAACCAAGTCAAATTTGAGCTCAATTTTTGTCGAAATGATGTTTTTTCAATATATTGAGTCACGAGAACATGCATATTACAAAATAAGGTCTGATGACATCAAAAACATTGTTCAGTCGTAAAAGACAAAAAACATTGATGCTAATAGAGGGTGACCACATCTTGAATTTTATCCGCTCAAAACTTGAAAACTAAACTTTGAGGTGAGTTTTTCTATGGTCAATCTGGTGATTTGACACCATTTTTGAGTTAGCATTTTAGGATACTCTAGTTCCCTGAGCATTGCCTTTATGCTAAAGTATATAAACCTCTTGAGTTCCCCAGTGTCATTCAAACCTGAGGGTAGAAATGAATGGTTAGTTGACTAAAGAAAAATATACTAAGAAATTCATACAGATTTTACATTGATTTTGATGATATTGGAGTTTAAAGAAAGGTATTTTCTATGTTTTGTTGCAGGAATGAAGATTAATAGACAATGGAGCAAATAGATGCGAAAAGGAGCGAATCTGGATAAAAAAGGACCAAAAGAGACATAAGTTGTTCTTGGCCGCCGACGGCGAGGAATAGGCCGCCGACGGCGCATTTTTCCAGAGAATACAAACAATATTATAGGAGAGCCCGTCGACGGCGAGATCGAGCCCGCCGACAGCGAGCCTTAGCAGTTGACCCATGTTCTAGAAGCCCACCGACTGCGCCAACGAGCCCGCCGATGGTGAGAAGCTCGATTCAGGCAAAGATTCATCGAATGTAGACACTTTTTGAAGAGGTGCTTAAGCAACATTTGAAAATTTTTCTACCTCTATAAAAAGAGACAAATTTAGGCTGAAAAGAGAGTCGAGGGATTCCAAGGAGAGTCTTGTGTGTGTCTTAGAGAGTTCAAAAAGAGTTAGTACAATGTCTTTGAAGAGTCTAATAGTGAGTAAGTAAGTTTAGTTGAGTGTGTTGTACAGGAAGGAAGAGTCAAATGAACTTCAAGGAGTCTGCTTGGGGAGAAATTTGAGATAAGTTGTGTTTACTATTTTATAACTTTGATTTTATATATGAAATCAAAGTTTTGTGTTATTCTTCCTATGCATTCTGAGTAGTCTTCTTTATATTTCTCCTTATTTTGAGATTTTGTGAAATGAAAAATTGAATTAGTTGTGCCTAAAATATTCAATAAAAATTGTGATAATATTTTTACTTAAATCTTAATTTACTTTCAATCTCGCCAATTAATCTGTTAAAATATGTTGATTTCACAACTAAAGTAAAGATTACTGTCAGCATATTTTTAGGTTAGGTGTTTTATTTTGAAAAGGGGGTCGCCTAACAGAAATTGTCGGCGAATTTTTAATTTAATTTAGATAAATAATTTGAAAAGTAGTATTTGGTTTTGAAAATAATTTTAAATTTGAAAATTTTAAGATATAAAATCAAACTGATCTCACATCCCGAATAGTTTATATAAACAAGCACCACACCACAAACTGTGTATCTATCCCGAAGAATAGACACATTGCTTGATAATGGAGCTCGATTAAATAAACTAAAAAGGTTTGTGACATTCGTTTGGTCTGCGAACCAATTTTATAAGCCGACAAGTTCCCCTGCTTAATATGAAAACATTAAACAGGGTTTATATTACCTGGGTTCTTAAAATTCCCTATAAGGGCAAGCCCCTATAGTTAATTACATCTTAAGTGATGGGAATCACCTAAGAAAACTCTCGATAATAATCAGTAGTTCTGCTCTCAAGAATTTCAAAGTTTAAGTTTTCAAGGGATTGAATTTTGGAATTTTAATAGGGAATGGATCAAATTTAGAACATTTTATTTTGGGAATCCAAAGGAAGAAAAGTAGGAGAAATCACAGATTCGAAGCGAACTTCGGTAATTTCCCGACTATCCTATTTGTTTGGCTTGGATTTAGGAAAGTCCTAATGTTTATTTAATGTTTTGATCTTGCCAATTTTAATTAATTAGGACTTATATTTGTATGATAAAATCATACAAATAGCCTTGAAGATGTGAGGGTTTATGTCGTATCAGACGACTACCTCGAAGTCCTTAGACCAGTTAGGGCTTAATTTACATGATATGATCATGCAAATGCCTAACGAAGAGTTGAGGATTTATGTTGCACTAGGCAAGCTACCTCGAAGTCCTATGGCTTGGTTATTTAATTCTAAGAAAGTTTTGCTGAAGTAGACTCGGGTTTTGCTTGATGACGATGGTCGTGCTGCCCACCATGCTCCGAGCTCCTTGTTGCAGAGGTTTAGTTTTAGAAGTCATAAATCAGGAGATGAGAGAAGTGTTCTGGTTTAGAGAAAATCTTAAAATCCAGGTGTTTTTTTTATGTTTTAATTAAAACAAATCTTAAAGTTGATTATAACAACACCGGTTAAGATCCCACGGTTCCATCCTTCCGGCATCGTTATTTTTATCGGATTCACTTAGTCCAGATGAATTTGCTAAACTCAACTGAATGAGTTCCACACTTTCATTTAGACCGTGGAAAATCCCGTTAGCAACACGTATGTTACATCATCCGAGGCATTCCCGATCATCCAACAATACGTTTTAATTTAGTTGTAGTTGTAGTTTTGTTGTTCTGTTTGTGATTAAATTTTGAGTTGTTTTATATTTTGAAATGTTGTGGCGGTGAATTTTATCTTGTAATGACTTTTAATTTAGTTTTGGTTTCAGTTTTAGGGACTATCCTAAAGGTGTGGGTTTTCATGCAACAGTTGTTTATCATGCAAGAAAAGTAAGTGCGATGCAATTAAATAAATTGCAATAAGGTAAATTGCAATAAAATAAAAGCATACCTGGAGGGTCTTCCCATCATCCCAAGTTGTACTTAAATCACAATTAGAATATTTAAGCATTTAAAGCAAGTTCCTAGGTAAAGCTAAGGGAAGGGTTATGGTTTTCTACCAAGTTCCTAATCCTATAGCTAGTCATCTCCTATGACGTCTATGTTCTTGTATTTTGGTTTGAGGACGATTTTCTTCATCAAAGAACAATTAAGTTCAATTGTTCTTATAAACATCCTATCATATCGAGGAAGTGCTTAAGACGAGTCTTAAACATCTTTTCAATATTTCTAGGATTATTTTAAGTCCAAGAGAATTTAATTATACAAATGAATTAATCGTCCGGGAGTTCAAGTTTGTTATCTTACTCAGTGAACTAGGACATTTGAATATCCTATGAATGAAGTAAAACTTCACTTAATACTCCATTTAGGAGTTGTGACAACAAAAGCTTTCGAGGGCAAATTGATGTTCAAGCGATTTATGATTTAATTTAATTTCAGTTAATGGATTTAAGTTTGGAATAGTGTTCAAGTTGTTTTAGGTTTATTTTTGAATTCTTTATGTCTTAGGTGACGTTATTTTTAATTCAATTTAATCTAATTTTAATTTAATTTAATTTGGTTTAGTTTCAATTTTAATTTAATTTATTTAATTTAATTTAATTTCAATTTTAACTCTGATTTTATTTTTTTATTTTAATTTAATTTAATTTTATTTAATATGTTTTAATTTAATTTAATTTAATTTAATTTAATGTGATTTAATTTAATTTAATTTAATTTGATTTAATTTAATTTAATTTAATTTAATTTAATTTAATTTAAATTTAAATTTAATTTTATTTTTAATTTTAATTTAATATTTTATTTTTTATGTTTTAAAGATGATTTAATTTTAATTGTTAAAGTATTAATTTAATTGAAATTTTAAAAGGATTTAATTTAAATAATTTAACTTTAATTTAATTTAATGATTAAGTCTTTTAGCATTTTAAATCTTAAATTTGGATTATCATTTTAATTAGGAATTAAATATTATTGAGATGATTAATTTAGGGATTCTTAAATTAAAGAACAAATCTCTTCCTAATGATATCCCTATTTTAATAATCCCAATTTTTTCATTATTCTTCCAAATTTAATTAATTATTTAATTAAGGTTTTATTTTAATTATTTTAAATTATTTGGTAGGTTTCTACCCTTTAATTATTTAAATTTTAATCATCCAAATCAGATTAGGATCAAATATTTTACTCTTTCATTTTATTAAGCCTAAAGTTTTAATTAAGGGTTAAATTTTAATTACTATTTTGCCCTTCAAGCTTAATAATTTCATAACTCACTAAATTGAGCTTAAATGAATTTGAAATTTTTATGTGACTTCACTCATATGCCAATAAAGACATTAGAGGAGAAAATGTGATTTTTCTGTATTTAATTTATTTATGTAATTATTTTTGGTGGAAAATAGGGATTTCCAAGAAAAATTTAATAATATGACCAAGGGAAAATTTCTGTCCTTAGGGAAATTATGAGACATTTCTAATGACCAGAGGACCACTTGGACCAATTTTGGTGATTTTTTGAATTATATTATTTTTATTATAACTATTTTGAGTTTTAGAGTGTTAATTAATTTAAAAAAATAAAATAAAGGTTGAAAAATGAATTTTATATTTTTCAAAAATCTCTCTGATATCAAGGAAACCAGAGGACCACTTTTTATAATTTTCTGATTTTTCCTTGATTTATTAGAATTATTTTAGTGGAAATGCTAGAAAATACATTTTTTAATTTTAAAATTACCTTAAGGCTCTAAAATTTAATATCTCATCATAGAGACCTAAGAAAAATATGAGATTTGTTCCTAAGTGATTAAAATTCAAAATGTAACATTTTGGTGAATTTTATTATTTTTGTGATTTTTATTATTTTTTAATTATTAAAAATATTAAAATAATGCAAAAAATCAACTTTTTTAGAAAATTGCAATTTTAATTTTTTTAAATTCCACTGATACCAGAGAGGCTCCAAAACCAATTTAGTGGATTTTTGAAAAGCATTTTGAAAGTTATGAATTTTTAAAATTTAAGTTGGCTAAATGGCTTAATCAACCCATTTGGTAGGGCTAACCAAGTTCAATTGACTTCAAACTTTTATGGTGGGTTCCTCTGATTCTAAAGGTCAGTGGAGAATTGATTTCAAGTCAATTTGGTGTATGATTAGCTCTAATTAATTAAAACTCCATTTTGGGTGTTTAAGCCAATTAGGGCTATTCCAAGTGGATTAATTCAAAACCTATTTTTCCTAGGGTTCTCTGGTCACAAGAAACATCACCAAATTTTCCTAGGATTTATTTCACAACATGCTAATTATTGGAATTAAAATACTCAGAATAGTGACTTAGAATTGAAAAATCAATAACTCTTCATAGAGATGGCCTCTGACTTTGGAAAATTCAGGGAATGTTCCCAAATTCAGAGGCTTCAAAAGCCCTATGGTCTCATGTCATGGTGAATTGTATAGATGCATGGAGAATTGAAATAGTGCAGAGAGTAAATAAATTATTAAAAATCAAATACTCAATGAAACTAAATGATTTCTTTTCCACATTATTCTCCTCTGTTCACTGAGCAAGAGGGTATTTTTATTTTATTTTTCTAATTTTTCTACACAAAGTTATGTATTTTTGAAGTTTAGGGAATTAAATAAATAAGAAAATGCCTATTTTTCTACTTATCCAGCGCGGCGCCCTGTCATCCTCGGCATCTCCGAACAACCACGCGGCGAGCTCCCATTCGACGCCGCCACTTGAGTCAGCAGCCTGGGTCTCGCCTTCCGCGTATCATCCGCTGATCCGACCTGATCTGAGCCGTCCATCCGCGCGTGTATTGAATGAACGACAACCGTTCATCGTCCCCAAGCCTCTTAGCCCGAGAACCGTCCATCTTCTAGGCTTAAGATATCGCTCGATACTTGACCAAATTAAACGTTCTTATGCTCTATGGATTCATCTTGAAAAGACGAACACATCCATACGGTTTATATGACATGAAACTGACTCAATAAAAATGGAGAATGTTCAGAAGCTCGGGAAGAAGAGTAAGACCATACCTTTGCTCAGAGAAGTGTAGCTTCGATCTGAGGGTTGTGCACCTTCTATTGGGTCCAAGCAAGCTCCAGATGAAGTCTCCCGGCTCAGTGAATTGTCCGGGTATGACTTCGAGCAAGCCCGATTTCAACCTTCGGAGTCCGGAACGGATGGGTGGCCCGGAGAGGGGGCTTTCACCGGGGAACTTCTCCTCTTGACCTTGTGCGAGGTGTAGGTGAGTTTAATTTGACTTTGGTGAAGGATTTGGGAATGTCCTCGTTCGGCTCGAGAATTGAGCTCCAAAATCGAGCTCAATTAGTGGGGATTAGGGGCAAATTGACGAGTGGGGATCAAGTGCTCTAGGTGTGGGGAGAGTCCGGAGTGATTTTGGCGAGTTTCCTTAAGGTTGGTTCAGCACCCCCTCATGGCCGAGAGAGGTGGGGTTTAAATAGGAGAGGCCGGAGGGCCTCCTGGGGGAGTTAGGACTTGGGATCGACTGCTTAGGTCGAGGGAAGAACGGCCATGGTGGCCATTGGGCATGGGGCAACTCAGCAAGGTGGAATTCCAAAGTTTGGCTCCTCCCCATGTCTCGGCCATGGCGTTTTCCGGCGGCCCAGGTGGCTGGCCGGTAGGAAAGGGTCACCATCTTGACCATGGAGGTCAGGGCTTGGGTTTAGTGTAGGTAATTGGCCAATGCCATGTGTAAAGGGCTTGGATTAAAATGGTATGGGAGAGAGGCAATTTTGGCTCCAAATGGGTCAACCCATCCTTTTGGGCTAGGTGCACCACCCAATGCTTGGTTTAGGCTGAAGGGAAAGTGATTTGGTTCAGCATAATCAGTAGGGTCAAGTCACCATCCAAGCACAATTAGGCATAAGCATGGTTAAGGGGAATCATGGGAGTGGTTAATCACCTTAAGGGAATGTGGAAAGGATCTCCTCCTTTTGCCCAATGTAGGAAGGTCACATGTGAGAACCTCACATGGCTTGCATGTGGCTTAAGAGTGGCTTCATGGCTTGCCTTTGGCTTGGGAAAAAGCTTGGTCAATTTCATGAAAATGGATTTTAGAAATTTTGGTAATTTAGGGGTGATTTGATGGGATTTAGCATATGGCTTGATTTGGAACTATTTGATGATTGATTTAGGACTTAAGGGATGATTTTAATTGAAGTCATGATGAAGAAGAGTGTCATATGGGCTTTGTATGAATTTTGGGCCTTTAAAATTTAGTGAAGATGGGCTTTTAAAATGGTTTAGGGAAGTGGGCTTTTAGATTTCAAAACAAATTTTAGGATGAAAATTTTGCAAAGTATTGGATCCAATAAGTGTTGAATTTAATTTAGGAATGTTTCATGAATGATTTGGAATCAATTTGAAGTAGTTTGGGCTTGAATTGGGTTGGATTTGGACTTCTTTGGTAAATGGGCCAATGTAAGTCAAATTAGGCTAACTTGGGTCAATGTTGGGCTAGAGTTGAAATTTATGTAAAATTAATGTTGGGAAATGTTTATGGGAATGTTTCAAAGAGGTTTTTGCTTTGGTTTGGTTTTGATTTTGGGGTTTGAGCTTATTTGGGTTAGGTTTGGGCTTAGGTCAAAATTGGGTCTTTTAGCTTTGGGTTGAATTTGAGTGGGGTTTGGGTCTAAATTTTGGGCAAATCATGTTAGTGTTTTGCTTGTGAGGATGTTAGGGAAGGTTTAGAAAAGATTTGGGGTTAATTGGAGTTGAATTGGGTGAGTTTGAGCTAAGTTTGGGTCATGGGTCCAAATTGGGCTTTAAGGTCAAAAGTGAAATTAGATTAAAATGTCAATAAAATTGGGCTTGGATTTGGTCTAGATTGGTGTTGGGGATGTTGAATTGAAGTTTAGAATTGAATTGGACCAGAATTTGGGTCAATTGGGTAGGTTTGGTTTGACATTGGGTTCACTTTTGGGTTAAAATGGGTCAAATTGGGGATTTTGACAAAAGTGTGGTAAATTGACAAAATTGGCCCATGGTGTAGTTGAACAAAATGAAATTGGGAATAGTTGGGATTTTTTGAAATTTTCTGGGAATTTTCTGAATTTTTGGATTTTTGGGTCAAGAGGGGCATTTTGGGTATTTGGAGGGTATTGAGAGGTATTTTTAGAATTTTTGGTATTTTTGGCTATGGATGATCAATTTGAGTAATGTGGGGATGTTTGGGATTGGTTTTGAGGAATTTTGGGTGATTTGGAGATTTTGAAAATTTTGGATAATTTCAAGGGTTTTGGGTAGGCTAGGCGGGTGTAGGGTCCCGGAGGTCAAAAATTGAAAATTTGGAAAATTGAAGATTGGGTAAATGTAAGTGGAATGAAATCATTTTTATTGAGCCATGAAGCCATATCAATCCCACATGAGCCATGAGAGGACTCATTTGAGGCATTCACTATGTTGTTCCTAACCCTCTTAGCCAAGGGCTTAGAGGTTAAAGATCATCCATGTGAATCACCTGCATGAGTCAGGAGGTCAAATTGGGTATGGGTGTGTTTTTAGGAGGTGTGTGAAAGTGTAGTGTATAAGTATAATGTGTGTGTAAGTCAGCCCTTCACCAGACCAGACCACCCAGGGCAGTCCTAAGGCCAAAGAGTCCTATAGGAACTCATCCTTTAAACTTCCACATTTGATTTCAACCCTCTAGGTGATTAGGGGTCTACAATCAAGTTTGTGGGGTTTGCAGGGAGTTAAGAAGTGGTTTGAAATTCTAAGTGGTGGGTCCCAATTCTAATCCTCTAGGATAGTCAAAGGAAAAGCCTAAGGCTAGATCCTAAGTACTAAAGAGAAGAAGAGAAGACCTCATAAAAAATGAGGTCAACAAATGGACCCCCAATAGGTGTGGTGTGCTAACCAAGCACACAGCGCGTATTGGCGTTGACCAAAAAGATCAACAAAACCAACACAGATGTCCAAGTGGCAAACTTAGGACGAAGTAGAAGAGTTTCCGCTGGGGAGTGTCAAGTATATCTCTGAGACTAGAGATTCCTAAACTCTCACTGGGGAAAGGAAAAGGAGGTGAATTCCAAATCACATGATCTGGGGGAATTTCGATTTAGATTTCATTTTGTTTCAGTTTAAGTTTTGATGTGTAAGTTCAAATTTTGGCTTGAGTTTTAATTTAGATTGAAGTTTTGTTAAAATTAATTTGGAGGGATTTGAATCTTGAAATGAAAATCGGAATTTCGTGGTTTTAGATGTAACATCTTCAACCTCAAAAGATAATTGAATTGATTGAATTAAATCATTACAATGAGGAAAGAACTCAGAGCAATGCGGTATTGGATGTAAAATCCTTAACTTCAAGAGTTTGATTTTGATGTATTTCATTGCGATAGGGAAAAAATCCTAAAGCAATGCAGTCTCGGATGTAAAATCCTCAACCCCAAGAATTTGATTTTGATGTATTTCATTGCGATAGGGAAAGAATCCTAAAGCAATGCAGTCTCGGATGTAAAATCCTCAACCCAAAAATTTGATTTTGATGTATTTCATTGCAATAGGGAAAAAATCCTAAAGCAATGCAGTCTCGGATGTAAAATCCTCAACCCCAAGAATTTGATTTTTGATGTATTTCATTGCGATAGGGAAAGAATCCTAAAGCAATGCAGTCTCGGATGTAAAATCCTCAACCCCAAGAATTTGATTTTTGATGTATTTCATTGCGATAGGGAAAGAATCCTAAAGCAATGCAATCTCGGATGTAAAATCCTCAACCCCAAGAATTTGATTTTGATGTATTTCATTGCAATAGGGAAAGAATCCTAAAGCAATGCAGTCTCGGATGTAAAATCCTCAACCCCAAAAGTTTGATTTTGATGTATTTCATTGCAATAGGAAAAGAATCCTAAAGAAATGCAGTCTCGGATGTAAAATCCTCAACCCCAAAAGTTTGATTTTGATGTATTTCATTGCAATAGGGAAAGAATCCTAAAGCAATGCAGTCTCGGATGTAAAATCCTCAACCCGAAAAGTTTGATTTTGATGTATTTCATTGCAATAGGGAAAGAATCCTAAAGCAATGCAGTCTCGGATGTAAAATCCTCAACGCCAAAAGTTTGATTTTAATGTAATTCATTGCGATAGGGAAAGAACCTAAAGCAATGCAATCTCAGATGTAAAATCCTCAACCCCAAGAATTTGATTTTGATGTATTTCATTGCGATAGGGAAAGAATCCTGGAGCAATGCGGTCTCGAATGTAAAATCCTCAACCCCAAAAATTTGATTTTGATGTATTTCATTGCGATAGGGAAAGAATCCTAAAGCAATGCAGTCTCGGATGTAAAATCCTCAACCCCAAAAATTTGATTTTGATGTAATTGATATTGCAAAGATTTGTAGTGTTGATTTGAAAAGTGTGGAATTTTGGTGTTTCGAGAATTTCATGAAAGTTGTAAAAGACTTTCATGGAAGGAAATAGATTAGGAGGGAATATGTAGATGCTACATATCCCATTCAAAAGAGTTGATCAAAAGTTGCTGGTTTGGATTAGATACAATTCCTCGCCACTAGATCCGAATCGAAAACCTCGTGGCTCCGTGTCAATGGAATCGACCGCTTCCATCCCAGATAAGGGAGAGAGTAGAACAGATTGGATTTCAGATTTGGAAGGTTGAGTTTGAATTTGATTGAGATTTGATTTGAAATTTGGAAGGTCGAATTTGAAATTGATTGAGATTTGATTTGAAATTTGGAAAGTTGAATTTGAAATTGATTGAGATTTGATTTGAAATTTGGAAAGTTGAATTTGAGATTTTGATTTAAAATTTGTGTTCATTTTGTTTGTCCTTTAACGATTTATCGTTCATCTAATGTTCATGTGAATTTGGAGTTCATCATTTTTTTATTTAGATTTTTAAGGAAAGTTTTCTTTTATTCTTTTTGTTTCTTTTCTGTTCTTTGTTCGAAGTTCATTTAACTTTAATGGCGTTTCCCAGTCAACTTGCACAAAAGAGGTGAAGGCCAAAAATGTGACATGGTCACTTCATTCCAATCATGTTGAAGATACATCATACAACTCGATCTGGAATATATCTCATACAATCCATGTAAATCCAAAACGGACTGTGTAAACTTCTTGTTGATCCATCCAAAAGGCATCTGTCAAAAAATCCATGTCTGAATAGTGAGGTACATGGTCAATAACATCACCTTCCAAGCCATCCTTGGCAAGGATGCCGTATGGATGTATGTTGGAGGTGTGATAGTTTCCATGTAACTCACAGCTCGTAAGGACGGAGGCTCTCTAGTTCCGGGTCCGGTCGGAAGTGGTAAGGTGCTTTCTCGTCATCCATCCTTCGAAAGTAACCGAGATCCGCTTCATTGGTACTCCCGGTATGCAATGTTTAGCGACATCCGCTCCGTTGCCCTTTAGTATCATGACGGAACCTACCGGTAATGGTATCTTTATCGGCCCTCGGAACTCACCCGGGCTCGCTATACGGAGGTCGGATCCGAACATGATATTACGGTCGTTCGGAAAAGAAACTGTGCGAAAGGTCCGACAAAGTCGTGGTGATCTATGTGCGGGGTATGCAGTCACCCTTCTTGTAAATGTTAATGATGCAACCGTCGGGTATGCAATCCGCCGGCGTACCCTCCATGCTATCATTCTTTTTACCATCCTTTTGATGACTAATGGCATCGGATCCACCCGGCCATGACGGAGTATCCCCGGTGGGTTTCCCTTCCTGTCTTCTGCGAAGTTGTAGCAGCATCCACATTGTATTGTAATTCTCCCATTCCCTGGCATCCATCTCCGGGGTTCTGAGTAAGTGTTTTCTCTTAGGCGACCTGTTCGACCCATTCTTTTCAAATCCCGGATGCAGTCCATGATTTGTTGTTGTTCGTATTCTGACAACACGTCTGTATGTAGCTCGAGGCCTTCTAGTATATTGATCCTCCTACATCTGATTCTCTCGAAGTATTCAAAAGTTTTCTTCTCGACTTTCTGCATTCTTTCTAACTCGTATTCTGGAATAATCTGCAAATGGCAAGGCCTAGTGACGCATCGTGGGATATATGGCTCAATCCCTTCGCGTTCTCCCCGCATACCTCGGCTCCTCGGGGATGGTCTCCGTCGGGACTTCCTCTCGGGGTTGCTTCGCAACAAGGTCATGCATCATCGGTGGCTTTATCCGTGGCGTGGTAGCCTTCCTTCTTCCGATCTTCTCGAGATTTCCCCGGTCTCTTCTATTATCCTCTGAGCCGGCCTCCTTTCTTCGAGTTCCTGGCGAACCGGTATCCTCGAAGTATATGCACCGGCGAGTAGCAATCGCCTCGTCACGCCGGTCCGCTCGCTAGTTTAGTTAACATCTTGCGGATACGGCGATTTTTGTTTCTTCGCCGAGTTGCTCTGTGAGAGTAGCTCTTCGTACTTCCCGACTTTCGTGGCGCGGCGCCGACAAGCTCGCCCTCTCGCCGTAGCGACTACGTACTTGATTTTCTTGTCTTCTTCGGTGTTTGTTTTCCTTTTCTTCTGTCTTGGATTGGTGGCTTGGGCCACCCACTTTCATTATCGTCCGATCGGGTAGTTCCTCCCGGTCAATCGGGGACCCGATCACCTTCCTCGTATTGCGAGCCCGCCGGTGCGAAGTCCGCGTCAATCTCTATTATCGCTCCATCTTTCACCCTCTTTTCATCGAGTGCAAGGCTTACGCCATTTCTAAAGTTCAGGACCAACCGCCCGTTCGACATTTCCCTGCGAAAAGACAAGGAAAAGGATCAGGGGCTGTACTAAGAACAAGAACATTAAGAAAATGTTTATTAAAGACAGAGTTTTTTTTTTCTTTTTTTATTATTACTTTTGTAACTTTTTTTTTTTTTCGAATTCAACAGAGATGAAGTGGGAAAAGATCAGGAAAGAGATTTTGATTTGGAAGAGAAAACAAGAAAAACTTTATTATCATGATTTTATTTATTTTAGCACATTTTTTATTATTTTTGGGTTCGGACCCTGTCATAAGTAATTACTTCACCCGTGCTTCTAGGGATGAAAAATTCATTCCTTCGAAACATCAGGTAGCGTAATACTTCTTCAAGTATCGTCCGTTGATCGGAAGCATATGTCGTTCTCCTTGGCAATTCACTAGCTCGGTAGGAGCCTCTCGAGTAGGTCGCCTCAACCACAAACGGCCCTTCCCAAGTGGGTTCAAATTTTTCTCCTATCTTGTGGTGTGCAAGGATAGGTCTCTTGAGAACGAGAACTAAGTCACCAACTTTGAAGGTTCTTGGGCGGACCCGGTCTGTCATGGGCTTGAACCATCTTAGCTTGGTATAGTTCTAAATTCTGCTGCGCTGCAAGTCTTTTCCCTTCCAAGCTTTCCAATTCTTCTAGTCGTAATTTGGCATTCTCTTTTGTCGTGATTTTGTTTGCAACCGCAATCCTGAGTGAAGGAAGCCTGGACCTCTAAAGGTAACACCGCCTCGGACCCATATACCGGAGCGTAAGGTGTAGCTTCGAGTAGGAGTTCGAAGGTTGTCCGGTAGGCCCATAAGGCTTCTAATAACTTCTCGTGCCAATTTCTCTTATTATCGTCCAAGGTTTTCTTTAAGATTTGAATGAGAGTTTTATTAAAAGCCTCGACCGGGCCTTTTGCTCTTGGGTAGTAAATTGTTGAATAGCGCCGGTCGATTCCGTGTCTCCCGACAAAATTGTTGATTTGTGTGCTTCGAATGCCGACCCATTATCCGAGATGATCTCGCGCGGCACTCCGAAACGGTAAACAACTTGGTTCTTGAAAAGCCGTAGCACGTGGTGTGCTTTCACTTCTCTAAGTGGAACCGCCTCGCCCACTTGGAAAAGTAATCAGTAGCCGCAAGAATGAAGCGATGTCCTTTTGAAGATGGTGGTTCTATCGGACCCACTATATCTGTGCCCCAACATTCAAATGGCCACGACACAATTGTCGGATGTAGCACATTTGGAGGCTGGTGTAGAACCACTCCGTGCACTTGGCATTGGTGACGGCTCTTGGCGATTTTCATGCGGTCGGTCATCATCGAGGGCCGGTAGTACCCTAGTCTTTTAATTTTCATTTTCATCTTCGGACCCGACTGGTGAGCGCCACAGAGTCCTGAATGCACCTCTTTAACGATTTCACGAGCCTCGGACCCGCTTAGGCATCTTAGCCACATCTGATCAAAAGACCTTCTGTATAATGTATTGTTTATTAATGCGTAGGACAGAGTTCTTTTCTTGATCTGATGGGCTAACGACCTATCGTCTGGTAGTTTTCCCGTTTGCAGGTAGTCTATTAATGGCTGTCGCCAATCTTCTGTGTTTTCTGTCACTGTTGCAACTGATTCTTCTTCTTTTTCTGATTTGTGTATTATGTCTATGTCGAGCTGTGATAGGATCTGACGTCCGTGAACCGACACTTCCATCGATTCATCTTGTAAGCGTGCAAATTCTTTTGCGAGGCGGGCTAACGCATCTGCTAAAGCATTTTCTTTTCTGGGAATTTTGTAGATCGTCACATTCGGAATTTGTTCTAACAGTTTCATGGCATACCGGAAGTATTGCTCGAGTCTTGGCTTTAAAATTCTGTACTGTCTGGCGAATGATTAACTGCGAATCCCCGTAGATGTTGATGTTTGTTATCTCCATTTGAATAGTTAATTCTCGTCCTGTTATGAGGGCTTCGTATTCTGCTTCGTTATTTGTACACGGCTCTATTAAGTGGTAGGCATATCTTAACATCCCCCACTCCGGTGTTATAAAGATTAGTCCGATTCTCGTTTTACCGAGCACTATCACTTGCGATTCTTCGTCTTTGTGTGCTCGAAGATGCTCCGTCGAAATATAGTTCCCGGCGTCGATCATCAGGGTCTTCTAAGCTCATTATTTGTTCATCTGGCAAGTCGTCATTGAGAGGAGATTCTGCCGGCAAAGGGTGTGCTGCGAGGAAGTCTGCTAGGGCTTGTCCCTTTACGGCACGAAGAGGCACGAAAGTTATATCGAATTGCAATAATATCATTGACCACCTGGCAAGTTTGCCAGAAAGCGTCGGACGGGTCATCAAGTATTGCAATGGATTAAATTTCGAGATCAGGTTGACCTTATGAGAAAGCATGTAGTGCCTGAGCTTTTGAGCGGGGAAGATCAAGGCCAAACAATGCTTTTCAATTGTGGGATACTTTATTTCCGTTGGAAGTAAACAACGGCTTAGGTAGTAAAGAGCATTTTCTTTACCCTCATCATCGACACAGGCTAACGAGGCTCCGAGAGAGTCGTCTAAGGCCGCGATATAAAGTATCAACGGTCTACTCCGAGGCCGGGGTCTGCTAAGACGGGAGGTGTCATTAAATATTGTTTAATGTCCTCAAAGGCCCTCCGGCATTTCTCTTCCCAAATAAATTTGGCGTCCTTTTTAACTAATGCCGAGAAAGGTCGACACCTACTCGACAAGTTCGAGATAAAGCGTCGAAGATATGCCAACTTCCCTTGAAAAGATCGTAGTTGTTTTAAGGATCTGGGAGGTGGCATTTCTAAGATAGCTTTAATCTTTTCCGGGTTGATTTCAATTCCACGTTGTCGGACAACGAATCCTAAGAACTTCCCGGACGTGACGTCGAAGACGCATTTTAAGGGATTCATCTTAAGGTTAAATTGTCTTAATCGTTCGAAAACAATTCTCAAATCATACGAGTGGTTTTCCTTTACTTTGCTTTTGATGACCACATCATCCACGTAGCATTCGACTTGATTGTGGATGAGATCATCAAAAATTCTTGTCATTGCTCTTTGGTAGGTTGCTCTGCGTTCTTCGGTCCGAATGGCATCATTCGTGTAGCAATATACTCCGATCGGCGTTCGAATCTCTGTAAGTTTTTCATCTTCTGGAGCCATTTTTATCCGGTTGTATCCCGAAGATCCATCCATGAATGAGAATATTTCATGTGTTGAAGCGATGTCGATCATTAATTCAGGATCGGTAGAGGAAATTCATCTTTCGGACATGCCTTGTTTAAATCTCCGAAATCCACATAAATTCCGATCCGACCATTCTTCTTCCGATCGGTACCACATTGGCTAACCAAGTCGGGTATTGTTCTTCACGGATAAATTTAGCATCTATTAGCTTTTTAACTTCAGCTATGACTTGCTGTTCAATTTCTAGACGCATTCTTCTGGAACCTTGTCTGATTGGAACAGAAGTAGGATCCACTCCTAGCTTATGGACTGTGACCTCTGGAGCTAAACCTGGCATCTCATCGTAGCTCCAAGTAAAACAGTCTTTAAATTCCATTAATAACTTGATTATTTCTTCGGAGTCTTCTTTATTGAGTAAGGAGCTAACAAAAGTAGGTCTAGGTTCTTTGCTAGTACCTAAGTTAACTTCTGTTAACTCATCTATTGTAGATTTGATCTCTTCTTCGAACTCTGGTGGAGCATTTCCAATTTGTAAATCTTCAAGTTCTTCGTCAGCTTCCATGCAGTTTTCATTAGACTCGCAAGTGACAACCATGCAAAATTCAATATCGTCAACTGATCCTACTGTGCCGAATCCGAGACCGTGCTTTGAATTGGGTGGACGACCGGAGTTATTCCATAAATTTTCAAAATGTTGTGATTGACCTTTTGTCCATTGTCGAGGTAAGAAACCATGCTGAATTAAATTTTGCACACAGGGAGAGTACCACTCAAAAGGTAATTCCATTAATTTCGATGAAGTAGCATCTTCAAATTGTACATTATTTTCAGTTTTGGAGGAAGGAGCACCACGGTAGAATTTGATGGGCTTTACACCGCCGCTACGTACCTCTTTGACCACCATACCCTCGATCTTATTAGAATGGATCGGGGTCAGGGTCATAGTATGTACATAGTGGTTAATCTTCTCGTACATTGATTTATATTCCTCGTTCTTTTCATCTTCGAGAGAGATCCTGAACTGCGGCTTCTTCCGACTTATTGTCGCTGCTTCTTGCTTGATTTCTTTTTCTTCTTCAAAACTATCTTCCCATTCAACATTGATGGCTGGTTTCCTCTGTCCAACTGTCCTAACGTCTCTGCCACGACCTCGTCCCCGGCCTCGACCTCGGATGCGAGTTGTGGAGAAACCTTCACCATCTCGCCGTAAGGGAGTGGTGAGTGACTCGTTGGAATAGAACTCGGGTTCTTCGTCGTCCCAAATTTCCTTTGCTTCATTTGTTATGGTATCTCTGGAGAAGATTGTTTTCTTCGGGGGTGCGTAATAAGCCGCATCTTCATGGATTCCAATTTCATGTACGGAGAATGGTTGTAAGTCACCTTTGATGCACTGTTCCCCTCCATCGAAGTATTTGATGCACTGATGTAGAGATGATGGTACCATCCGGTTTTCATGTATCCACGGTCGGCCCAGTAGAGCGTTGAACGACGTTTCTGAATCAATTATGTGAAATTTCGCGGTTGTCTTTGCTAAGTCACCGGTCTTCATTAGCAGTGTTATTGAGCTGAGGGCTCTTTCTCCTTTCTGGTTGAATCCTCTTAATAACATTTTGTCCGCTTCGAGCTCGCGAGCATCAATTTCCAAGTATGCTAGCGTTCGAAGATTCATTATATTGATTGATGCTCCTGGATCCACCAATACTGCGGAGAGTGTAAACTTCCCGATTGTAATCGAAATGTACAACGGTCGGTTGTGGTCTCGCTGTCCCAAGTAGTAGGTCATTGTCCGTGAAGGTGACACCTCGCTGTTCCTTTAACGAGCAAACCTCATCTAAGGAATCTACAGTCATTTGAGCTAAGCAAACTTCTGGATCAAGTAAGGCCTTGATCAGAGCTTCTCTCATCTCCTTTGATAAGATGAGAGCGTCGTAGATGCTCAGTTTGGCTGGTAATTTCCTAAGATGGGCTAGCACGTTGTAGTCCACTTTGTTTTCATGTGTCTCGGCTTCTTCCCGAATGGGTATTTCTTCTGCCGGGGTTAATTCTTCCTGAACAACCACCTGCTTTCCTTTGTCCTTTGGACCCATTCTCGGAGGTAGAATTCTTCCACTTCTTAAGTTGACTTCGTGATTTCTTCGAATCTAGTATTGAGTTCTGTCGATGTCTCCTTCGAATCGGAATGACGGGTTTTTCGGATTAGCTTCGGAGTCTGAAGGCTCTAACTCTATTGTGACTGGAGCTCCTCGAAACTCGCAAATAGATTCGTTGCTTGTTGAACTCTCGTAGCCTCCTTGGTGGATGTCTTCCTTGTCATTGTGATCGTCGAGATTGTGTATGATTTGAAAATTATCATTTGTATCGGAATCGACGTCCGGATTAGGTTGATTGTCGCTAGTTACGTAATCGTTAGAAACAGTCAAAACGTTTCCAACGCCATAACCCTCATCATTATAAGATCCCACCGGAGTGAGCAAATAATCATACGAGTCGGAGGTTCGAGGGATTTCTCCCCGAATCGAAATAACTATCCTAGGATAAGCGGCCCCTAGTCCAGCCTCGGGAGCCTCGACCTTCTCTTCTTCATCAATTTTCTTCTTTTCTTCAATTGTCTCTTGTTGAGGTGGTTCTTCTATCGCAAGTGATAGTGCCGACTCGACAGGGTTCGAACTTTGAATTGAAGCTCGCACCGAAGTGGTTTGGATGCGATCTAAAATCTTCTTCGAAGACTTTGTCCAAGCGGTAGTCCATCCATCGTCAGTCGCATAGGGATCTATCGGAACAATGAAATCCGTCGAGATAACATTGACGGAACCTCATTTCTGGGGTTCCTTCATGTATTCCTTCGGGATTGTTATGTTCCCTTTTAGAAGATTGTCGTTGAGCCAACTTTTGAAGGTAATACAATCTTCTATCTTGTGTCCAAGCATCCGGTGGTAAGGGAAAAAGTTGGGATCACCTTTCTTGTCGACTTCTTCTGGTCTTTTAGGTTCTGGCAGTTGGAAATCTGGAGTCTTCATCAGACTGCAGAACATTTTCAGCACTGCCTCAATCTTGAACGGATACTCCATGCTCAGAAGTTCCCTTAACGTACGTTGTGGATGAGGCGGTTGTTCATACTGTTGAGATGACTGATAGCTGGGTCGGGGTTGTTGGTAATTCTGTTGAGGTTGCTGCGGCCGTTCTGACGGTATTTGTATCGGCTGCTTGCCTTTATCGACTCGCTGCGACGATCCCGGACTTCTTTTCAAAAGTTTTCACGGGCTTCTGTTTGTCTGTTTTGTCGATGAAACTTAATTGCTTCGCCTCCTCTTGCAAGCTTCCAGCCTTGCTTAACAACTTCTCGAAAGTCTTAATAGTAAATCCCTTGAGGAGAAGTGCTATCGGGCCATGAATGCTCTTAAGTAAAATGCCGACTGCATGCTGTTCTTGTAGCTGTGGCTCACACTTCATACTTAGATTCCTCCATCGAAGTATATAGTCCACCAAAGTTTCGTTCGGCTTCTGCTTCTCTACCACTAAATCACATAGTGATGTGGTGCTGAGCTCCGGCAAATCGCTTGATGAAGAGGTTCTCTAATTCTGAAAATGTCTTCATCGAACCGTTCGGTAATTCCGCATACCAATCAAAGGCGATCCCTGACAGGCTGCTGACAAATTGTCGGAAGAGTAAAGCATCACTTCCGCCGGCATTGCAACAACTGGCACGAAAATGAGCAACATGCTGCCGAGGGTTTCCGGTTCCATCAAAGGTATTGAACAGAGGTGGTACAAAGCCTTTCGGATATTGGACAGCGTCGAATTCTTCGGGGTAAGGTCTACCCGTCCGAATGGATGTCCCGCTCTTTGATTGTGCCAAGGCTTCTCGCACCTGCTGTTCCACCATGCTCTTGATATCCTTTTCTGGAATCATATTCTGGGTAGAATCTTTCTTTGGCTGATCGTCTCCGTTAACGGATGTAATCTCTTTTCCTCCGTCTGTAATATGAATAACTTCTGGAGGCGTTTCTCTTGGGGGTTGAGCTTGACTCTGAAGAGTGGCTAGGACTGCAGCCATCTCTTCCATCCTTTTTACCAATTGAGAGATTGTATCGTCTTTTTCTCGAATTTGTGCTCTTAATGCTTCCGATTCATCTCTTTCCATGGCTGCCGGAGCACCTTACGAAGCTGACGATGCTCGTGTTTCAACCATGTTAATTTCTACATATTCATCATCCATGAACTCTGACGAGTCGACTTCATCTCCGAACTTTTCTTCTCTTTCTCTTGCTAATCGTTGAATGTCGGTTCTTAGCTTTTCCATAGCGTCTTCCAATGGTCTTTTCGTGCGGTTTCGCGGTTATCATGCGATGGTCGTCGGGTTTCCTTTTGGGAGTCCCCTTCATTGCGGTGGTGCTTTCTTCGGACTCAAGTCTCCGACGAGACTTTCCTTTTACGAGTCGTTGTTTCGGTCTTAATTGGCCGGTAGTGGGACGCCATACCATCCTTCTAGCGACAGAAGGCCCAGGACCGGATGGTCCGTCGGTCGAATGCTTTGGAAGGTGGTATCCTCCACGATCCGTAAACCCGAAACAACAACAGGTGGACTAGCCTTCATCTTCTTATTTGGCTCTTTTGCAGCGATAGCAGGTTCTACTCGTGGCCCGAGACGGGATTTGGCCAGCACCCGTCCTATTCTTCTTAAAATCTCCGATACAGGGCATTTCTCTTTCTTTGCTAACTTCTCGATCACGATCACGTAGTCGGGCAAATGGTGTAATCCTAGCCCTTTTCTTTCGCTGTCGCTATAGTATGCGGGTCGTGGTAATGTAGAAGCAATCCTGCGGACATTTTCCTCGTCGACTGCGGCGGAAAGGGATGGAATCTACTTCCTTCCAAAAGGGGTGTATATTCGAGCAATGGTATGTATTCGGGTAGTGGTGTGTACTCGGGGATTTCTTATAAGAAAGCGACTTCGGCAGCTACGGCCTTCCCGGCGATCTTCCTACCTCTGTTTCTTCTCCGAGTCCGTGTTAGGGGTGGAACCCTTGAAGTCGGACCCAATTTCAAAAACGAAGGTCTTGCACGGAAATCTGTACCCTCCATGGTAACATGCTCATTACAAATTTGAACTTCCTTCCCCTTCAGTTTGGCGGAAGCCGGGGTAGGTGCAGAGACGACTAGACCAGTGGGGGTAGAGATAACAGTCCTCCTTTGGACAGTAGTATTCCTCTCAGCTGGAACCCTTTGCAGGGGAGGAAACTCTTGAGTTGACTTAAGGTTGAACTCGATCAAAGGTCTTTCAGTTTCAGATACTTTGTTTGTCAGCGCGAAAGGGTAACGTCAGTGATCTTGACATTTGTGTTCTCGAATCCTTGTCCAAACCGGATGATCCCATTATCGGGCGACTCATCCTTGTAAACGGCGAAGTCCGAGTCCATTGGTGAAGGAGAGAATCGGCTTTGGGGCTTCCATTTCGCAGGGTAGATTCGATTGTCGGTCCCAAGTTATGCTTCTTCTCATCAGGACGAAAAGAAAGGAATCGAAAAGAGTCCGAACACATTCTTGTTCATGTATTTATAAGAAGGAGTTATTTGTTAAAAGAGTCATTCATTAGAGGGTTTGTTTATTTAGAATGAAATGTTCAAAGGTGTAGAGAAGGTAATGAATTTGATTCAGAGTTGGAAAGGAAAAGAAAGTCTTATGCAAGACTTCTCGACTTGAAGGACCATTCCTAAACTAACACCTATTGGGGGTCCACCCCACCTCAGAAATGAGATAAAAGGATCTCGGAACCTCTGCGTTTAGGGGTGTCTAAACGAGTGGCTCCTAAATACGAGAGAATGTTGGCTATACTCGTTCGAGGTAGAAATGAACATAGTATTCCAACGGAAAGAAGGGTAGTTTGATCCATTAGGGACATGGATACACTACCGATTTTTGAAAGCAAAACTATCTGATTAAAAATGGAGAGAGGAATTTTCCCCAGCGGAGTCGCCAGAAATTGTCGGCATATTTTTAGGTTAGGTATTTTATTTTGAAAAGGGGGTCGCCTAACAGAAATTATAGGCGAATTTTTAATTTAATTTAGATAAATAATTTGAAAAGTAGTATTTGGTTTTGAAAATAATTATAAATTTTAAAATTTTAAGATATAAAATCAAACTGATCTCACATCCCGAATAGTTTATATAAACGAGCACCACACCACAAACTGTGTATCTATCCCGAAGAATAGACACATTGCTTGATAATGGGGCTCGATTAAGTAAACTAAAAAGGTTTGTGACATTCGTTTGGTCTGCGAACCAATTTTATAAGCCGACAAGTTCCCCGCTTAATATGAAAACATTAAACGGGGTTTATATTAAGTCGGGTTCTTAAAATTCCCTATAAGGGCAAGCCCCTATAGTTAATTACATCTTAAGTGATGGGAATCACCTAAGAAAACTCTCAATAATAATCAGTAGTTCTGCTCTCAAGAATTTCAAAGTTTAAGTTTTCAAGGGATTGAATTTTGGAATTTCAATAGGGAATGGATCAAATTTAGAACATTTTATTTTGGGAATCCAAAGGAAGAAAGGTAGGAGAAATCACAGATTCGAAGCGAACTTTGGTAATTTCCCGACTATCCTATTTGTTTGGCTTGGATTTAGGAAAGTCCTAATGTTTATTTAATGTTTTGATCTTGCTAATTTTAATTAATTAGGACTTATATTTGTATGATAAAATCATACAAATAGCCTTGAAGATGTGAGGGTTTATGTCGTATCAGACGACTACCTCGAAGTCCTAAGACCGGTTAGGGCTTAATTTACATGATATGATCATGCAAATGCCTAACGAAGAGTTGAGGATTTATGTTGCACTAGGCAAGCTACCTCTAAGTCCTATGGCTTGGTTATTTAATTCTAAGAAAGTTTTGTTGAAGTAGACTCGGGTTTTGCTTGATGACGATGGCGGTGCTTGCCCACCATGCTCCGAGCTCCTTGTTGCGGAGGCTTAGTTTTAGAAGTCATAAATCAGGAGATGAGAGAAGTGTTCTGGTTTAGAGAAAATCTTAAAATCCAGGTGTTTTTTTTATGTTTTAATTAAAACAAATCTTAAAGTTGATTATAACAACACCGGTTAAGATCCCACGGTTCCATCCTTCCGGCATCGTTATTTTTATCGGATTCACTTAGTCCAGAGGAATTTGCTAAACTCAATCGAATGAGTTCCACACTTTCATTTAGACCATGGGAAATCCCGTTAGCAACACGTAGGTTACATCATCCGAGGCATTCCCGATCATCCAACAATACATTTTAATTTAGTTGTAGTTGTAGTTTTGTTGTTCGTTTGTGATTAAATTTTGAGTTGTTTTATATTTTGAAATGTTGTGGCGGTGAATTTTATCTTGTAATGACTTTTAATTTAGTTTTGGTTTCAGTTTTAGGGACTATCCTAAAGGTGTGGGTTTTCATGCAACGAGTTGTTTATCATGCAAGAAAAGTAAGTGCGATGCGATTAAATAAATTGCAATAAGGTAAATTGCAATAAAATAAAAGCATACCTGGAGGGTCTTCCCATCATCCCAAGCTGTACTTAAATCACAATTAGAATATTTAAGCATTTAAAGCAAGTTCCTAGGTAAAGCTAAGGGAAGGGTTATGGTTTTCTACCAAGTTCCTAATCCTATAGCTAGTCATCTCCTATGACGTCTCAGGTTCTTGTATTTTGGTTTGAGGAAGATTTTCTTCATCGAAAGAACAATTAAGTTCAATTGTTCTTATAAACATCCTATCATATCGAGGAAGTGCTTAAGACGAGTCTTAAACATCTTTTCAATATTTCTAGGATTATTTTAAGTCCAAGAGAATTTAATTATACAAATGAATTAATCATCCGGGAGTTCAAGTTTGTTATCTTACTCAGTGAACTAGGACATTTGAATATCCTATGAATGAAGTAACACTTCACTTAATACTCCATTTAGGAGTTGTGACAACAAAAGCTTTCGAGGGTAAATTGATGTTCAAGTGATTTATGATTTAATTTAATTTCAGTTAATGGATTTAAGTTTGGAATAGTGTTCAAGTTGTTTTAGGTTTATTTTTGAA
This sequence comes from Papilionanthe hookeriana x Papilionanthe teres, assembly GCA_022702705.1. Taxonomy (NCBI): domain Eukaryota; kingdom Viridiplantae; phylum Streptophyta; class Magnoliopsida; order Asparagales; family Orchidaceae; genus Papilionanthe; species Papilionanthe hookeriana x Papilionanthe teres. The sequence goes on along the minus strand of CM040422.1, from coordinate 106,488,251 downwards.
TTCTTTATGTCTTAGGTGACGTTATTTTTAATTCAATTTAATCTAACTTTAATTTAATTTAATTTGGTTTAGTTTCAATTTTAATTTAATTTATTTAATTTAATTTAATTTCAATTTTAACCTGATTTTATTTTTTTAATTTAATTTAATTTAATTTAATTTAATATGTTTTAATTTAATTTAATTTAATTTAATTTAATGTGATTTAATTTAATTTAATTTAATTTGATTTAATTTAATTTAATTTAATTTAATTTAATTTAATTTAAATTTAAATTTAATTTTATTTTTAATTTTAATTTAATATTTTATTTTTTATGTTTTAATGATGATTTAATTTTAATTGTTAAAGTATTAATTTAATTGAAATTTTAAAAGGATTTAATTTAAATAATTTAACTTTAATTTAATTTAATGATTAAGTCTTTTAGCATTTTAAATCTTAAATTTGGATTATCATTTTAATTAGGAATTAAATATTATTGAGATGATTAATTTAGGGATTCTTAAATTAAAGAACAAATCTCTTCCTAATGATATCCCTATTTTAATAATCCCAATTTTTTCATTATTCTTCCAAATTTAATTAAGGTTTTATTTTAATTATTTTTAAATTATTTGGTAGGTTTCTACCCTTTAATTATTTAAATTTCAATCATCCAAATCAGATTAGGATCAAATATTTTACTCTTTCATTTTATTAAGCCTAAAGTTTTAATTAAGGGTTAAATTTTAATTACCATTTTGCCCTTCAAGCTTAATAATTTCATAACTCACTAAATTGAGCTTAAATGAATTTGAAATTTTTATGTGACTTCACTCATATGCCAATAAAGACATTAGAGGAGAAAATGTGATTTTTACTGTATTTAATTTATTTATGTAATTATTTTTGGTGGAAAATAGGGATTTCCAGGAAAAATTTAATAATATGACCAAGGGAAAATTTCTGTCCTTATGGAAATTATGAGACATTCCTAATGACCAGAGGACCACTTGGACCAATTTTGGTGATTTTTTGAATTATATTATTTTTATTATAACTATTTTGAGTTTTAGAGTGTTAATTAATTTAAAAAATAAAATAAAGGTTGAAAAATGAATTTTATATTTTTAAAAAATCTCTCTGATATCAAGGAAACTAGAGGACCACTTTTTATAATTTTCTGATTTTTCCTTGATTTATTAGAATTATTTTAGTTGAAATGCTAGGAAATACATTTTTTAATTTTAAAATTACCTTAAGGCTCTAAAATTTAATATCTCGTCATAGAGACCTAAGAAAAATATGGGATTTATTCCTAAGTGATTAAAATTCAAAATGTGACATTTTGGTGAATTTTATTATTTTTATGATTTTTATTATTTTTTAATTATTAAAAATATTAAAATAATGCAAAAAATCAACTTTTTTAGAAAATTGCAATTTTAATTTTCTTAAATTCCCCTGATACCGAGAGGCTCCAAAACCAATTTGGTGGATTTTTGAAAAGCATTTTGAAAGTTATGAGTTTTTAAAATTTAAGTTGGCTAAATGGCTTAATCAACCCATTTGGTAGGGCTAACCAAGTCCAATTAACTTCAAACTTTTATGGTAGGTTCCTCCGATCCTAAAGGTCAGTGGAGAATTGATTTCAAGTCAATTTGGTGTATGATTAGCTCTAATTAATTAAAACTTCATTTTGGGTGTTTAAGCCGATTAGTGGCTATTCCAAGTGGATTAATTCAAAACCTATTTTTCCTAGGGTTCTCCGGTCACAAGAAACATCACCAAATTTTCCTAGGATTTATTTCACAAAATGCTAATTATTGGAATTAAAATACTCGAATAGTGACTTAGAATTGAAAAATCAATAACTCTTCATAGAGATGGCCTCGACTTTGGAAAATTCGGGGAATGTTCCCAAATTCGGAGGCTTCAAATGCCCTATGGTCTCATGCCATGGTGAATTGTATAGATGCATGGAGAATTGAAATAGTGCAGAGAGTAAATAAATTATTAAAAATCAAATACTCAATGAAATTAAATGATTTCTTTTCCACATTATTCTTCTCTCGTTCACCGAGCGAGAGGGTATTTTTATTTTATTTTTCCGATTTTTGTACACAAAGTTATGTATTTTTGAACTTTAGGGAATTAAATAAATAAGAAAATGCCTATTTTTCTACTTATCCAGCGCGGCGCCCTGTCATCCTCGGCATCTCCGAACGACCACGCGACGCGCTCCCATTCGACGCCGCCACTTGAGTCAGCAGCCTGGGTCCCGCCTTCCGCGTATCATCCGCTGATCCGACATGATCTGAGCCGTCCATCCGCGCGTGTATTGAATGAACGACATCCGTTCATCGTCCCCAAGCCTCTTAGCCCGAGAACCGTCCATCTTCTAGGCTTAAGATCTCGCTCGATACTTGACCAAATTAAACGTTCTTATGCTCTATGGATTCATCTCGAAAAGACGAACACATCCATACGGTTTATATGGCATGAAATTGACTCGATAAAAATGGAGAATGTTCGGAAGCTCGGGAAGAAGAGTAAGACCATACCTTTGCTCGGAGAAGTGTAACTTCGATCCGAGGGTTGTGTCACCTTCGATTGGGTCCAAGCAAGCTCCGAGATGAAGTCTCCGGCCCGGTGAATTGTCCGGGTATGACTTTGACCAAGCCCGATTTCAACCTTTGGAGTCTTGAACGGATGGGTGGCCCGGAGAGGGGCTTTCACCTGGGGAACTTCTCCTCTTGACCTTGTGCAGGTGTAGGTGAGTTTAATTTGACTTTGGTGAAGGATTTGGGAATGTCCCGTTCGGCTCGAGAATCGAGCTCCAAAATCGAGCTCGATTAGTGGGGATTAGGGCGAATTGACAGTGGGGATCAAGTGCTCTAGGTGTGGGGAGAGTCCGGAGTGATTTTGGCGGAGTTTCCTTAAGGTTGGTTCAGCACCCCCTCATGGCCGAGAGAGGTGGGGTTTAAATAGGAGAGGCCGGAGGGCCTCCCGCAGAGGAGTTAGGACTTGGGATCGCTCGCTAGGTCGAGGAAGAACGGCCATGGTGGCCATTGGGCATGGGGCGACTCGGCAAGGTGGAATTCCAAAGTTTGGCTCCTCCCCATGTCTCGGCCATGGCGTTTTCCGGCGGCCCGGTGGGCTGGCCGGCAGGCAAGGGTCACCATCTTGACCAGGGAGGTCAGGGCTTGGGTTTAGTGTAGGCAATTGGCCAAGGCCATGTGTAAAGGGCTTGGATTAAAATGGTATGGGAGAGAGGCAATTTTGGCTCCAAATGGGTCAACCCATCCTTTTGGGCTAGGTGCACCACCTAATGCTTGGTTTAGGCTGAAGGGAAAGTGATTTGGTTCAGCATAATCAGTAGGGTCAAGTCACCATCCAAGCACAATTAGGCATAAGCATGGTTAAGGGGAATCATGGGAGTGGTTAATCACCTTAAGGGAATGTGGAAAGGATCTCCTCCTTTTGCCCAATGTAGCAAGGTCACATGTGAGCAACTCACATGGCTTGCATGTGGCTTAAGAGTGGCTTCATGGCTTGCCTTTGGCTTGGGAAAAAGCTTGGTCAATTTCATGAATATGGATTTTAGAAATTTTGGTAATTTAGGGGTGATTTGATGGGATTTAGCATATGGCTTGATTTGGAACCATTTGATGATTGATTTAGGACTTAAGGGATGATTTTAATTGAAGTCATGATGAAGAAGAGTGTCATATGGGCTTTGTATGAATTTTGGGCCTTTAAAATTTAGTGAAGATGGGCTTTTAAAATGGTTTAGGAAAGTGGGCTTTTAGATTTCAAAACAAATTTTAGGATGAAAATTTTGCAAAGTATTGGATCCAATAAGTGTTGAATTTAATTTAGGAATGTTTCATGAATGATTTGGAATCAATTTGAAGTAGTTTGGGCTTGAATTGGGTTGGATTTGGACTTCTTTGGTAAATGGGCCAATGTAAGTCAAATTGGGCTAACTTGGGTCAATGTTGGGCTAGAGTTGAAATTGATGTAAAATTAATGTTGGGAAATGTTTATGGGAATGTTTCAAAGAGGTTTTGGCTTTGGTTGGGTTTTGATTTTGGTGTTTGAGCTTATTTGGGTTAGGTTTGGGCTTAGGTCGAAATTGGGTCTTTTAGCTTTGGGTTGAATTTGAGTGGGGTTTGGGTCTAAATTTTGGGCAAATCATGTTAGTGTTTTGCTTGTGAGGATGTTAGGGAAGGTTTAGAAAAGATTTGGGGTTAATTGGAGTTGAATTGGGTGAGTTTGAGCTAAGTTTGGGTCATGGGTCCAAATTGGGCTTTAAGGTCAAAAGTGAAATTAGATTCAAATGTCAATCAAATTGGGCTTGGATTTGGTCTAGATTGGTGTTGGGGATGTTGAATTGAAGTTTAGAATTGAATTGGACCAGAATTTGGGTCAATTGGGTAGGTTTGGTTTGACATTGGGTTCACTTTTGGGTTAAAATGGGTCAAATTGGGGATTTTGACAAAAGTGGGGTAAATTGACAAAATTTGCCCATGGTGTAGTTGAACAAAATGAAATTGGGAATAGTTGGGATTTTTTGGAATTTTATGGGAGTTTTCTGAATTTTTGGATTTTGGGTCAAGAGGGGCATTTTGGGTATTTGGAGGGTATTGGGAGGTATTTTTGGAATTTTTGGTATTTTTGGCTATGGATGATCAATTTGAGTAATGTGGGGATGTTTGGGATTGGTTTTGAGGAATTTTGGGTGATTTGGAGATTTTGAAAAATTTGGGTAATTTCAAGGGTTTTGGGTAGGCTAGGCGGGTGTAGGGTCCCGGGGGTCAAAAATTGAAGATTGGGTAAATGTAAGTGGAATGAAATCATTTTGATTGAGCCATGAAGCCATATCAAGCCCACATGAGCCATGAGAGGACTCATTTGAGGCATTCACTATGTTGTTCCTAACCTCTTGCCAAGGGCTTAGGGGTTAAAGATCATCCATGTGAATCACCCGCATGAGTCGGGAGGTCAAATTGGGTATGGGTGTGTTTTTAGGAGGTGTGTGAAAGTGTAGTGTATAAGTATAATGTGTGTGTAAGTCAGCCCTTCACCGGACCGGACCACCTGTAGGCGGTCCTAAGGCCAAAGAGTCCTATAGGAACTCATCCTTTAAACTTCCACATTTGATTTCAACCCTCTAGGTGATTAGGGGTCTACAATCAAGTTTGTGGGGTTTGCGGGGAGTTAAGAAGTGGTTTGAATTTCTAAGTGGTGGGTCCCAATTCTAATCCTCTAGGATAGTCAAAGGAAAAGCCTGAAGGCTAGATCCTAAGTACTAAAGAGAAGAAGAGAAGACCTCATCAAAAATGAGGTCAACAATTACATCCAAGATTTGGGGAGGTCAAAGTCTTTAAAAGGAGGGTGTAAATAAATAGGGAAATATTATTTATCGGGCGTAGAATTGGAAATTTTAAAGTGACAGACTAAAAATCTCAATTCGGTCTTATCTTTTGGGTGCTGAAGTGTAGATGTTAGCCCTCAGGCGAGGGGAACATGGGAGCTCCAAAGTTAGAGCTGTTATCCTCCCAGCCTAGCCGCAGATTCAGTAACCAAGCATAGGATTAGTCAATGCTTTTTATGCCTGAACCAAAGGGTAAAAAATAGGAATGCTCCTATTTGGCACAATATAATTCTAACTAACTTAATTATCCATTCACTTAATTCTCTTAACAAGGGGGAGGATACTTTTCTATTTAATTATCCTCACTTAATTCACTTTCCATTAAACATTAGTAGTAGAATTTAGTATAATTGTTCTTTATTTACATTTACTAGATAATTGTTTCAACTATTGTAATTAGTTCATAATCTCTAAACTTCCCTATGGGATCGATATCTAGGACTCCATTAGAGCCCTATATTACTTGAACGATATGTATACTTGCGTTTATAAGAGGTAACTTTGCTATTATTGAATATTTATTTTTACACTTGTTAACACTTATAAAGTTACGCATCCCGATGTCAAGTTTCTGGCGCCGTTGCCGGGGACGTAGAGTAATTATTAAAGTAATTAGTGAGATAATTATTAAGGTAATTACTAGAGTAACGGACTATTTAAAATTACATAAGTTTTAATTTCGATTGTGTATGCACAAATTTGGAACAGAAAATTTAATACCTTGCGATTCGGAATTAGAACGTACTATTAAAAAATTAGAAAACAGAAAAGAGAAATTATAGATTTAAATCAAATGGCAAATAATCCAGTAATTGAAAATGAAAATCAACCGAGACCTTTGAGAGATTGCACTAACCCTACATTAGATGAAATTCACTTAACTATCCAAAACCCTGATGTAGCGGCTAATTCATTTGAGCTTGAACCTGCAATTATCCAAATGATATAGAATAATCAATTTAGTGGTTCACCAAACAAAGATCCTAATTTACATCTTGCTAGTTTTTTAGAACTTTGTGCTACTTTTAAATATGACGGAGTATCTCAATGATGCTGCTAGACTTAGGCTTTTTCCTTTTTCTTTAAGGGATAAGGGTAAGATGTGGTTAAATTCAGTAGCACCTGGATCTATTAGAATTTAGGGAGAATTATCACAAAAATTTATATCCAAATACTTTCCTCCTTCAAAAACTACTATACTTAGAAATGATATAACCTCTTTTAGTCAGTTTGACGGAGAATTGATATACGAAGCTTGGGAGAGATTTAAAGATCTTCTTAGGAAATGCCCACATCATGCATTACCAGATTGGTTAATTATTCAAACTTTTTATAATGGATTAGTAGGATCTCTTAGATCTATTATTGATGCTGCTACTGGTGGTTCATTAATGTCAAAACCATTTGATGAGGCTTATTCGTTAATTGAAGAAATGGCTACCAACAATTTTCAATGACCTTCTGAAAGGCTAAATCCTAAAAAAATAGCTGGAGTCCATGATTCTGATGTAATATCTATGTTAGCTTCTCAGATTGAGGCTATATCTAAGAAATTAGATCATTATGGAATGAATTATTCTCCTGCTATAATGGAAGAAAATTCATCCGGGCAATTTGTGGATGTTCAAACTTCTTATGAAACTTTAAATACTATTAATAATAGATCAAATAATCCTTATTCAAATTATTACAACCCTGGTTGGAAGAATCATCCTAATTTTAATTGATATAACAATTCTACTAATCAACAATGGGCAAACAACCTAGTAAACTAATTAGGAAAATCATCTAACCATGGAAATCCTAATTAGAAACCTTCTTATCCACCTGGATTTAATAATAACTCTCAATTTAAGGAAAAGAAGTTATCTATGGAAGAATTGATATTAAGGGTCAACATTTGCAGAATCAAGGAAATCAGTTACAAATTCAAGAAAACCAATTACAAAATCAAGGAACTGCTATTAAAAATATTGAAACTCAACTTGGGCATATCGCTACAGCACTTAATAATAGAATTCCTGGAACTTTTCCTAGTAATGTGGAAATTAATCTTAAAGACCAAGGAAAAGAACAAATAAAAGCGATACAGTTACGTAGTGGAAAAGAATTAGAAGTAAGAGTACAAAAAGAAACGGAAATTGAAAAAGAGAAAGTGGAAATTGAAAAAGAAAAGGATCAGCAAGATCAAGATTTAGAATATCCACTAATACCAATGAAAATTACTGTAAAAAACCACCACCACCATTTTCTCAGTGATTAAAGCAACATAGAAAGGGTAAACAATTTTCTAAATTCATTGAAATCTTGAAAAAATTAACGATGAATATTCCCTTTATAGAAGCATTAGAACAAATGCCCAATTATGTGAAATTTATGAAAGATATTCTAAACAAGAAGAGAATGTTCACATACAATGAAACTATTGCACTTAGCGAAGAGTGTAGTGCAATTATTCGAAAAAACTTCCGAGAAATTAAAAGATCCTCATAGTTTCACTATACCATGTCTTATTGGAGAAAAATTTTCCGGAAAAGATTTATGTGACTTAGGAGCCGACATTAATCTTATGCCTCTATCAATTTTTAGAATATTAGGATTGGGAGAAGTCTCACATACTTCTATAACTCTTCGGTTAGTTGATTGTTCGGTGACTTATCCTAAAGGAGTTATCGAAGATGTGTTAGTAAAAGTGGATAATTTTATTTTTCCTGTTAATTTTATTATTTTAGATATGGAGGAAGATAAAGAAATATCTATAATTTTAGGGAGACCCTTCTTAGCTACTAGAAGAGCCATGATTGATGTTCAAAAAGGAAAATTAACTATGAGAGTAAATGATCAAGAAGTAACTTTCAACATTGCAAAATCAATGAAATACCTGCTATTGAAAAAGATGATGAATTTTTTCCAATGGAAATTCTTGAACATCCGCGAAATAAACATTTTAAATAATATTTTGAAAATAAACAAGAAATAGAAAATGTAAAATTATTTGAAAAAGCAGAAAATGAAGAATTAGATTATATACAAGAAAGATTTGAGATGCTAGATGTTACATAAAATGTTGAAATAAATATAGTTCCGTCGATTATAAAATATCATGAACTTGAGTTAAAAATTTTACCTACTCATTTGAAGTGTGCATTTTTGGGAAATTCTTTAACTTTACATATTATTATATCGGCAGAATTAAATGAATTACAAGAGCAAAAACTTTTAGAAACATTAAAGAAGTATAAGAAAGCTTTTGGTTGGACCTTAGCAGATATTAAGAAAATTAGTCCTTCAATCTGTATGCACAGAATTATTTTAGATAATGAAAATAAACCAAGAGTTGATCCCCAAAGGAGATTAAACCAGCTGATGAAAGATGTAGTCAAGAAAGAAATTTTAAAATGGTTAGACAATGGTATTAAATGCGGCCACTAGGAAAGATCACTTCCCTTTACCATTCCTAGACCAAATGTTGGATAGACTTCTTTGAGCACAAATACTTTTGTTTTTTAGATGGATATACTGGCTACCATCAAATTCCTATTGCTCCTGAGGATCAAGAGAAAACTACATTTACTAGTCCTTATGGAACGTTTGCTTTTCGAAGGATGCCTTTTAGATTATGTAATGCACTTGTAACATTTCAGAGATGTATGATGTCTATATTTAGTAAATTAATTGATGATGGAATAGAAGTATTTATGGATGATTTCTCTGTATTTGGAACATCATTTGACGCATGCTTGTATCATCTTGAAAATGTTTTGGAGTTATTGATCACTGAAAAATTTATTAAGAAATTCATACCTATTTTTTGATGAAATTGCACTTTAAAGAAAGGTATTTTCTTTATTTTGTTGCAGGAATGGAGAATTTAGGTGATAAAAACAAAAATCATAAAAAGGAGCGGATTTGGAGCAAAAAGGAAGAAAATAATGCAATTTGTGTTAAGTCGCCGACGGCGAGATCGAGCCCGCTGACGGCGAGGGTATGACGAAGAAATTCTAAAGAATTTATAACTGTCTCGCTGACAGCGAGTCCGAGCCCGCTGACAGCGAGATAGCGCGGTTGGAAGACCTTCTAGAAGCCTCGCCGACAGCGAGCTAGTTCGTCGCCGACGGCGAGCTAATTCAAATGGTGCAGATACATTGAACCTGGACACCTTTTGAAGAGATGCTTACACACCTCTTGGTCCTTTGCTCACCTCTATATATAGAGGCCGAAAATCAGTCTGTGTGTCTTTGGTGTGTGTCTCTAAGTGTTATTTTGTGTTGTGGGTGTCTCTAAGTGTTATTTTGTGTTGTGTGTGTCTCTAAGTGTTATTTTGTGTTGTGTGTGTTCTAAGTGTCTTTAAGTGCAGTTGTGTGTGTCAAATTGTGTCTTTAGTGAGTTTAGTGAGTAATTAGTGAGTCGTCTTGTACTCGGAAGGAAGAGTCAAAGGAACTACAAGGAGTCCGCTTGGGGATAAATCAAGATAAGTATTTGTATTTATTGTTTTTAACTTTAAATGAAATCCATGCTTAGTTTAGTTCCCATGCATTACGAGTAGTTTATTAGTCTTTCTCCTGTTTATGAAATTAAGTGACTTGATGAACTAAAAATAGAAGTACTTATATATATATTAATAAATTGTGATAATTTTTACTTAAAACTTAATTTACTTTCAAACTGGCCATTTGATTTGTTAAAATATGTTGAATATCAACTATAGTAAAAATTACATCTGATATTCGGGAATTCAAAAGCCTTGGAAGGAAGGTGCAAATAAATAGGGAAATAATATCACTTGGGCGTAGAATTGAGCATTTTAGTGTGACGGACTAAAATATTCAATTCGGTCCTATTGTTTGAGAGCTGAAGTGTAGATGTTAGCCCTCGGGCGAGGGAACGTGGGAGCTCTTAAGTGGCGGTCGGTATCCTCCCAGCTTAGCCGCGATTCGGTAATCAAACATAGGATTAGTCGATATTCTTTACACTGGACCAAAGGGTAAAGAATAGGAATGCTCCTATTTGTCACAATACCTTAAAATTATCTATTTAAATTCATCGATCACTTAAATTTCTAAACAAGGGGAAAGATACTTTTTACGAATAGTTAAGACTTATTTAGCAATTAGTTTAATTTCCTGCACTTTCAATACGTATTAATTTTCTACTTAGTTAAGTTACCTAATTAAAATACTTAGTTTACTTTATTGCGCTTAAATTTAGAATTCCAAATTTTCGTATACTATTTTAAAATTAATATTATTATTATTTTAAAATTTGTTATTATTTAATTTTTTCTTTCCCTGTGGGATCGATAACCAGGACTCCACTAGAGCCCTGTATTACTTGATACGATACGTATACTTGCGTAGCATCCACAACATAAACAATTACAATTCTATACATATAATATAGCGGGGTCAAGTTTTCGGCGTCGTTGCAATTAAATTAAAAATATCATAATATAAAATTGTGGGTCAAGTTTTTGGCGCCGTTGTCGGGGAAAGTAAGAAAAATTTACTAGAGTAACGGACTATTTTAAAATAATCATAATAAATAAATTAATATCTATTCTAAAATTGTATGCGCAAATTTGGAAACGAAAATTTTATACCTTACGATTCGAATTAGAGCGTACAATTAAAAGAATTAGAAAACAAAAGAAACAAATTATAAATTTAACACAAATGGCGAATATTCCTGAAATTCAAAATATGAACCAACAAAGACCATTAAGAGATTATGCCAACCCTACATCAGATGAAATTCATTTAACTATTCAAAACCCTGATGTAGCTGCTAATTCATTTGAACTTAAACCTCGCAATTATCCAAATGGTACAAAACAATCAATTTAGTGGTTCACCTACTCGAAGATCCTAACTTACATCTTGCTAGTTTTCTAGAACTTTGTGCTACTTTTAAATATCAAGGAGTATCCGACGATGCTATAAGACTTAGACTTTTTCCTTTTTCATTAAGGGATAAGGCTAAAATGTGGTTGAATTCGTTAGCACTCTGGATCTATTAAAACTTGGGGAGAATTATCACAAAAATTTCTATCCAAATATTTTCCACCATCTAAAGCTGCTAAGTTTAGAAATGATATAACTTCTTTTTGTCGGTTAGATGGAGAATCAATATATGAAGCTTGGGAGAGATTTAAGGAACTTCTTAGGAAATGCCCACATCATGCACTACTGCAGATTGGCTGATTATTCAAACCTTTTATAATGGATTAGTAGGATCTTTAAGATCAATCATCGATGCTGCTGCTGGAGGTTCATTAATGTCTAAACCATTTGATGAAGCTTATGCACTAATCGAAGAAATGTCAACAAATAATTTCCAATGGCCTGCTGATAGAGAAAATCCGAAAAAGATAGTCAGCATTCATGAAAACGATGCAATACCTATGTTAGCTTCTCAAATTGCTGCTATATCTAAGAAATTAGATCATTTTGGAATGAACTACTCTCCTACTTTAGAAGAAAACTCATCTGGACAAATCATAGAATCTCAATCTAATTATGAAACTTTAAATGCTATTAATAATAGAACTAATAACCCTTATTCAAACTATTATAATCCTAGTTGGAAACTCATCCAAATTTTAATTGGAATAACACATCTAATCAACAATGGATGAATCAACCTAATCAAGCAAATCCAAACTATAAACCTAATTACCCACCTGGATTTAATAACAATAACCCTCAATTAAAAGATAAGAAATTATCTATGGATGAATTAATTCGAATATGGGTCATCAACTACAAAATCAAGGAAATCAACTACAAATTCAAGGAAATCAATTACAAATTCAAGGAACACCTATTAAAAATATCGAAACTCAACTTGGACATATTGCTACTGCGCTAAATAATAGAATACCTGGAACTTTTCCTAGTAATGTGGAAATAAATCCTAAAGATCAAGGAAAAGAACAAAATAAAGCAATACAACTAAGGAGTGGAAAAGAATTAGAACCACAATTTCAAAAAGAACTTGAAAGCCAAAAGAGGAAGTGGAAATTGAAAAGGAAACACTTCAACAAGATTCAAACTTAGAACATCCTTTAATACCTATGAAAATTTCGTTGAAAAACCTCCACCACCATTTCCTCAACGACTAGCTCAACATAAAAAAGATAAACAATTTGCTAAATTCCTTGAAATATTAAAGAAATTAACAATCAATATACCTTTTGTTGAAGCTTTAGATCGGATGCCAAATTATGTAAAATTTATGAAAGATATTCTAAATAAGAAAAGAAAATTCACCGATAATGAAACAAGTCGCACTTAGTGAAGAGTGTAGTGCTTATTATTCGAAGAAGTTTCTGAAAAATTGAAAGATCTCGGTAGTTTCACTATACCTGCGCTATAGGAGAAAAATTTTATGGAAAAGCTTTGTGTGACTTAGGAGCAAGCATCAATCTAATGCCTCTATCGATTTTTAAGAGATTAGGATTAGAAAAAATTACACCTACTTCGATAACCCTTCAATTAGCTGATCGTTCGGTTACCTATCATAAGGGAGTTATTGAAGATGTGTTAGTAAAAGTAGATAAATTTATCTTCCCAGTAGATTTTATTGTTTTAGATATGGAGGAAGATAAAGAAATTCCTATCATTTTAGGAAGACCATTTTTAGCTACTCGGAAAAGCTATGATTGATGTTCGAAAGGAGAATTAACTATGAGAGTAAATGACCAAAAAGTTACATTTAATATTGCAAAATCAATGAAATATCCTGCAGCTAGAAAAAGATGATGAATGTTTTCGGATGGAAATACTTGAATATTTACAACGCGAACATTTTAAGGAATATTACGAAGATAAATTAGAAAAAGAAAACACTCGAATTAATTGAAGATAATAATGAAGAACTAGATTATATTCGGGAAAGATTTGAATTTTTGGATAATACCGAAAACACCGACAAGAATATAGTTCCATCAATTATTAAACCTCCCGAACTTGAGCTAAAAATATTACCCGATCATTTGAAATATGCTTATTTGGGTAATTCTTCAACTTTACCAGTTATTATTTCATCCGCATTAAACGAATCTCAAGAACGAAACTTTTAGAAACTTTAAAAAAATATAAGAAAACTTTTGGTTGGACTTTAGCAGATATTAAAGGAATTAGTCCTTCAATCCGTATGCATAGAATTATTTTAGATGATGAACATAAACCTAAAGCGGATCCCCAAAGGAGATTAAACCCGATAATGAAAGAAGTAGTTAAGAAAGAAATTTTAAAATGGTTAGATGATGGTATTATATATCCTATTTTCGACGATGCTTGGGTAAGCCCGATTCACTGTGTTCCTAAGAAGGGAGGAGTGACCGTCATCGCCAATGAAAATAACGATCTTATTCCTATAAGACAAGTTGCCGGTTGGCGTATATGTATTGATTATAGGAAATTAAATACCGCCACCGGGAAAGATCACTTCCCTTTACCATTTCTAGACCGGATGTTAGATAGATTAGCCGGACATAAGTATTTTTGTTTTCTAGATGGATACACCGGTTATCATCAAATACAAATTGCTCCCGAGGATCAAGAGAAAACTACATTTACTAGTCCTTATGGAACTTTCGCTTTTCGAAGAATGCCTTTTGGATTATGTAATGCACCGAAGAACATTCCGGAGATGTATGATGTCTATATTTAGTAAGTTAATTGACAATGGAATAGAAGTATTTATGGATGATTTCTCCGTATTTGGAACATCATTTGACACATGCTTAACTCATCTTGAAAAAGTATTAGAAGTATGTGAGAAAACAAATTTAGTTCTAAATTGGGAGAAATGTCAATTTATGGTTGCGGGCGGCATTGTATTAGGGCATAAAATTTCGGAAAAAGGCATGGAAGTGGACCCTGCAAAAATTCAAGTTATAGCTAAATTACCACCTCCAACTACGGTAAAAGGGGTAAGAAGTTTTCTTGGACATGCTTGGATTTTACAGACGCTTTATAAAAGATTTTTCAAAAATTACTAAACCTCTATGCCAACTTCTCAAAATTGACAAGAAATTTGAATTTACAATCAAATGCCCGAATGCTTTTGAACTCTTAAAAGAAAAATTAATTACGAGCACCTATAATAGTTTCACCTAACCGGGAGAAACCATTTGAGCTTATGTGTGATGCTAGTGATTATGCTCGTGGGAGCGAGTTCTTGGGCAAAGATATGAAAAGATTTTTAAAGTTATATACTTATGCTTAGTAAAACTCTAAATGATGTCTGAAATAAATTATACGAGTTACAAAAAGAGAATTATTAGCGGTAGTATATGGTTTTAATAAATTTAGACCTTATCTAATTGGAACAAAATTTATCGTGCATACCGATCATTCTCGCTATCAAATATTTAATGCAAAAGAAAGATTCCAAACCAAGATTAATTAGATGGATGCTATTAATGCAAGAATTCGATTTTGAGATCGTTAATAAGAAAGGAACCGATAATCAAATTGCGGATCATTTATCAAGATTAGAAAATCATGAATTATCCGATATTGAAAATGAAATTATAGACGTTTTCACGATGAACAACTATATAATATCAATGAGTGGAAAATACCATGGTATGCTTGATATAGTAAACTATATAGTTAGTAATATTTTACCACCTATGCTAACTTTGCAACAACGAAAAAAATTCATCCATGATACGAAAACCTATTTTTGGGATGAACCATATTTATATAAGCAATGGAAGGATTTAATTATTAGAAGATGTGTACCTTATGAAGAAAGCGAACCAATTATTCAAAAATATCATGATTCCGATTTTGGAGGACATTTTGGGACCGATAAAGCTGCTTATAAGATTCTACGATACTGGATTTTACCTGGCCTACTCTATTTAGAGATGTATACAGATATATTAAAACTTGCGATAAATGTCAAAGAGTAGGAAATATATCTAGAAAAAATGAAATGCCTCTGAATTTTATATTAGAAGTTGAAATTTTTTATGTTTGGGGATTAGATTTTATGGGACCTTTTATTCCTTCATTTGGAAACTCATATATATTAGTAGTCGTTGATTATGTTTCCAAATGGATTGAGGCACAAGCTTTACCTAGGTGTGATGCTAAGAGTGTTTCAAAATTTCGATGAAAAATATTTTTACTAGATTTGGAATGCCGAGAGTGATTATCACTGACGGAGGAACTCATTTTAGAAATAAATACATTCACAAACTAGTAGAAAAATATAATATTACTCATAAGATATCCACTGCTTATCATCCACAGACTAGCGGATTAGTCGAAGTATCTAGTCGTGAGATTAAACGTATTTTAGAAAAATCTGTAAACCCAAATATGTTAGATTGGTCTATTAGATTAGACACTCGCATTATAGGCTTATAGGATTCGCTTATAAAACTCCGATTGGAATGACTCCTTACGAGGCTTATATATGGAAAAACATGTCACTTACCAGATTGAATTAGAACATAAAGCATATTGGGCGATTAAAGAATTTAATTATAATATGAAGGAAGCTCGGTGAGAAAAGATTGCCTGCAATTAAATGAATTGGAAGAATTAAGAAATGAATTATATGATAATGATCAGATTTATAAAGAAAAGATGAAATTATGGCATGATCGGAAGATTAATCAGAGAAATTTCGAACCAGGACAGGAAGTTTTACTATATAATACTAGATTGAAATTATTTCCTGGAAAATTGAAGTCTCGATGGTTAGGACCTTTCACCATAACTCAAATATTTTCATACGAAACTATAGAAATCGAAGATCCAAAAACTGGACATAAATTTAAAGTTAATGGACATAGATTAAAACCATATTTCGAAGGTATAAGACCTAACTATAAAGAGGTTTTAATGCTTAGTCGACCTGATTAATAATTGAAATTAAGTCGGGCTGACGACGTTAAACCAAGTGCTTTATGGGAGGCAACCCATATTAGTTATCTATTTTTATTGTATCTTAATAGTTAGTCTATATTATTGAAACTTTACTACTCAATTATTATTAAGAATCATCACATATTCGAACCATTATGATGAGAAAAGAAATTATTCGATTTAGAGCGAAATTGGACATTATTTTGGAATCTCGCCGACGGCGAGGTCGATACTCGCCGACAGCGAGGTTCGCGCCTAATTTAAATTCAGTTTATTTATCGAGCTCGCTGACAAGCGAAACGTCCCGCCGACAGCGAGAACATGGGAGGCAGTTTTTATAACTGAGTCGCCGACGGCGAGAAACTTCTCGCCGACAGCGAGGAAGTTATAAAGATGAGTTATTTATAATTTGAATGCCGATTTGGACGGTTTCAACACCAATTCCTTTGTGAAAACCCATTCTAAAATCATTCTAGATCTGCCTTCTTCACTAGAATTCATTCCATTCACCATAATGGCCTCCAAATTCTTAGATTCCTCTAATTCTGGAGTGTTTAACCGGAGGAAATTTGTGAGTGCGAGAGCGCGGCGGATCTTCAACAAGGTTTTGGTAAAGAAAAGAGTTATCAAGGAACGGGGATTTTTCAATCGAGGATTAGAGAATTTCACTACGAAGATAGAAGAAACGATCGCGCAGCGCAGCCGTAGGAGGTATTTTGTTACACTACGTATGCTTGTTGTTATTCCAGTTGTGAAAGAGTTCTACTCTAACTTACATGCGATCAACAATGGAAATGTCTACGTCCGAGGAAGATGGGTGACGTTTACTCCATCAAGAGTAAATGAATTATTCTCTATAGAAAACACCCGGTATGTCACTATTCAAATTTTGTGCCTTCTCGATATAATATGAATGAAATATTTCGATATCCGATCGATGAACCGGAAGATTGGGAAATGCGTGAAGACGGGTATGTTAGTTTCTCCGCATCATCTTTTGAATCCTGTCTCAAAGCACTAGCACTTTTTCATCTCATCTAAATTGTTACCTACTATGAGGGTAAACAAGGTTTCGAAGGAATGCACTATATTGAATTATTGTATTCAAAATGGATCGCCTATTGATGTTGGATCAATAATTGTTAAGTCTGCATTGGGTTTAATTGTGCATGGGTCGGTTCACGGACTAGGACACCCATCTACTTATTTTTGCATTATGCGGTCGGTACCGGGTTTCTTATGAAGCTTGGAAAAAGGTTACGTTACCTTGGAAGCCGCTTGATCCTACGGATATGTTCCCTACTTTGGACAATAATGAAGACATTACATTTATCTCCGATAGAGCTTCACGAGATAATCCTATAAGCAAGGCTCATTTCAGATAAAACGGAGTTACTTATGAAGAAAATTAAAGGAATGGAGAAAGAACTGCAGAAAGTGAGAGATTCAATCGACAATATATCTGATTTATTTGATCACATTGACTGGAGGATGAAGGAACACTTTGATCATTCTGGACACCTGGAAGCTAGCTTTCTTCATTTACTGAGACAGAAGGGTTGGATCACTGAAGAATCTGCCTCGGAATTTCCCTTCAGGCCTTTCTATAACTTATTTGTGCATCATCGTCATATCGGAAATATCGGAGAAGATGAAGATTCTGACATTGAAGAGTAGTAGTAAAGATTTCCATAGTATGTTTGTATTTATGTTATTTGATTTGATTTAGATTTTATTATGTGTGGAGTGATGATTTAAATATTTCAAACCTAATTGAGATATGCGTCATAGTTTTGTATCAGCATTTAGTGTGTCGTGGATTGGTTTGCGATGCTGATTCGTAGTAAGGATTGGAGAATTGAAGTTTGATTATAGAGTTTAAAATTATGTTAGTTTGTACATCTCATGGATTTCAATATTAAAGCTAATTTGTTGTGTTGTGTGAATTTGTTTGTGTATAAGTAGCTAATCTTCATATTAAATTAATAAATGATGTGATCGGAAATATAATATAAGGCAAATCAATGACGAAAATGAGTGACGAATTTCGAAAATTTAAATTTTTGGAATCTCACCGACGGTGAGAAAAATCCCGCCGACAACGAAGATCGATCTCGCTGACAGCGAAGAATTTCCCGCCGACAGCGGATTTTTCCCGAGAGTTTTTGGTTCCGAAAAATTTTAGCTCGCTGACAGCGAAGTCGCGAAAAACATATATTTTGACCGGTCAAAAACACTATTCATCATCCCCAACCTCTCATTTTCGCAAAAACTACCCTAGGGCTCACGAAATTTCGGATTTAGAGGCGATTTCATCACTCAAAAACACCGGATTTCATCTTCTCTTGGTAAGTGCTTCACTCCTATGCAAAAATTTTTGATTTTCACCATGTATTTTCACCACATTGCAAATTTTGGGAAAAATCGAAATATGGAAGAAATATTCGGTGGAAATCCATGGAATTTGATTTAAATTGCTTATAAATATTGTAGGAAGCCTTCTTAGGATTATTTTTAAGTTTAGTGAAAATTTTCACGATTTTCACAGATCGATCGTATGGCTCCACGACAGAAACGTCGAGTAGAATTCGACGAAGACCGATTCATCAATGCACGAGCACGAGCTAAATATTTTGAAAACATACAAGGAAGAAAGTGCATTGCGGATCGGGTTTTCAAAAATTTGGGAGGAGAAGTAGAGCGGATTATTAAGGAACGAGGTTGGGAGAATTTACGTTACGTTCAATATAGAGCACTTGTAGAAGTGGTTAAAGAATTTTATGCCAATTTGACTCGCCGCTGAAGATGCACCGATAAAGGTACGAGGATTTTTTGTAGATTTCAATGCTCGCAAGAATTAACTCGTTCTATGAAGTTCATGACTCGCACTTTAGCGAGTATGAAACTTTTGGAACGATGGAAGGACCACCGGAGGAAGTCATTAGCTTTCTCACCGATGGAACCGGAGTTTGGAAAATTAAGCGACGAGGAAAGAGTGAATTTTCCTCTTTCTAAATTAAATGCGATCTCAAAGCTCGGCATTACTTTATTTGTTCTACTACTGTTACCCACATATCACCACGGTGAGGTAACACGAGATAGAGCAATTCGAATTTCGTATTCGGAAAAACGAAGCATCAACATTGGGAGAATTATTTATCAAAACATCCCGGCCACTCCTCGAAATGAGAGTGGAGCTGGATTGGGACACCCTGGATTAATTTTTGCACTCTGCCAACTCTCTGGAGTTGAGGCTAGAGATGATGAAGAATGGGTGGAACCAATGAAACCACTCACAGCTGCCAATATTAAGAAGTATGAATCTCATGAAGGGTGGAGAGCAGGAGTAAGAAGTTATTTTACTCAGTCAAGTAGAGATATACCCTCTACTAGCTATGGACCTCCCGAGCCTACCACCCCTACCCTACAAGATCTGATGAATGAATTGACACTGCATAGGAGGAGTTTTGAGCAGTTTGGAGAGACAATGGGGAGAAGATTTGATCATTTTGATCAAAGGATTGATAATCTGGAGAGGAGACTTGATTATGATAGCGAATATCTCCAGCGACATTCGGAATACGAGATTGCATACTATGAAGCTGAACGTCGTTATAGGAGTGGTGATTTAGATGTTGTCTTTCCTGAGTGCCCCCAGCCTGCTCAGTCTTCTCAGCCTACAGATCAGGGAGGAGATGATATAGCCTGGGACTTTGATGCTGAAGATTAGGACTTTATTTGTTTTATTTGTTTGATGTTAAGTTATTTTGGAAACTTTTATATATGTAATATTCAGTACTTTATGTTGTGAGACATTGGATGTTAGTTAGATTAATTTGCTTGAATTGTTATAGTAGTTTAGTTTTTGTTTTTGTGTTAATTAATTGCATTTGTTTTTATGTTAAATAGGATGTTAGTTTTCTTTAGTATGTTTTTATTTTATTCTGTATTGTTTTAAGTTGTAAAATTGTTAATCTGTTAGTTAAATTGTTTTAATATGTTAGTAATTCATATGTGTAGTGTAGAGTTAATTTTAATTGTTGTATTTAATACTTAAATCAGATTTTATCCCTGCATTTTCTTTAAATTGTTATATATATATGGAGAATACTAACAGTACAGGTTCAATAAAAAATGAAAAAGCCTGCAAAAATTTCAAAGAAAAAAGAAATACCTAAACTTCAAAGGTATGATTTATTTACTTTCCTCTTTCATTATTTAGAGTAGATATAAAAATTTAAGTTTGGGGGGGGAGTAAAATACAAATTTAGTTATTAACTTGTTATCAATTTCTATTTTCAAAGTATTATAAAATGATTTTTATAGCAAAGTTTTCAATTTCATTAATATGAAATATTTTATTTAATTATTATAAAAGGTTAAATGAAATATTTCTAGTGCTTTAATTAATTAAATAGACTAAAATATTTGGTTAAAGGGAATAAGAATATAGTAAACTATTTTTAGTAAGGAAAACTATATTCTAAAATTAAAATTCTTAAGTATTCAAGTGAAAAAGAAAAGATTGAAAATCAATAAAGTAAAAACTATGAAGTATATATAAGTTAAGAAATCTTTCTAAGTTTCAAATTTAGGAAGATGAAAATGAAGTTCAAAATTATTAACAGGCTCTCTAGATACAGTAATCCTCATTAGAAAAAAAAAAAAGAAAAAAAAAAGAAAAAGAAAAAAAAATAGGAGAAGCTTGAGGAGATGTCTTATTAAAAATTGGCTTCATTTGAATTAACCTAAAAGGAAAAACTTAGATATTTCCAAACTTATGTTTATGGATTAGAATTTTACCTAATAGTGTTTTCTTGAATTTCTTATCATATGAATATCTTAAGTAGTTATTCTTTTAAATATAGTCATTCCTGAAATGAATAGTAAGCTAGAAATCTTAGACACGATAACTAAATAATTTATTTCTATAAGATTAATTAAATTACATGAATTATTTTTATTTAACTTTATTATGATATTAATTAATCTAATTCATAGTTATTTAAATTGAAAAATCTTATTATAGAACTCATTATTTTTATGTAGTACTAAAATTACTTGAGGACAAGTAATAAGTAAGTTTGGGGGATTTTGATCACTGAAAAATTTATTAAAAAATTCATACCTATTTTTGATGAAATTGCACTTTAAAGAAAGGTATTTTCTTTATTTTGTTGCAGGAATGGAGAATTTAGGTGATAAAAACAAAAATCATAAAAAGGAGCGGATTTGGAGCAAAAAGGAAGAAAATAATGCGATTTGTGCTAAGTCGCCGACGGCGAGGGTATGAGGAAGAAATTCTGAAGGATTTATAACTGTCTCGCTGACAGCGAGCCCGAGCCCGCTGACAGCGAGATAGAGCGGTTGGAAGACCTTCTAGAAGCCTCGCCGACAGCGAGCTAGTTCGTCGCCGACGGCGAGCTAATTCAAATGGTGCAGATACATTGAACCTGGACACCTTTTGAAGAGATGCTTACACACCTCTTGGTCCTTTGCTCACCTCTATATATAGAGACCGAAAATCAGTCTGTGTGTCTTTGGTGTGTGTCTCTAAGTGTTATTTTGTGTTGTGTGTGTCTCTAAGTGTTATTTTGTGTTGTGTGTGTCTCTAAGTGTTATTTTGTGTTGTGTGTGTCTCTAAGTGTTATTTTGTGTTGTGTGTGTTCTAAGTGTCTTTAAGTGCAGTTGTGTGTGTCAAATTGTGTCTTTAGTGAGTTTAGTGAGTAATTAGTGAGTCGTGCTGTACTGGAAGGAAGAGTCAAAGGAACTACAAGGAGTCCAGCTAGGGATAAATCAAGATAAGTATTTGTATTTATTGTTTTTAACTTTAAATGAAATCCATGCTTAGTTTAGTTCCCATGCATTACGAGTAGTTTATTAGTCTTTCTCCTCGTTTATGAAATTAAGTGACTTGATGAACTAAAAATAGAAGTACTTTTATATATATTAATAAATTGTGATAATTTTTACTTAAAACTTAATTTACTTTCAAACCGGCCATTTGATTTGTTAAAATATGTTGAATATCAACTATAGTAAAAATTACATCCGATATTCGGGAATTCAAAAGCCTTGGAAGGAAGGTGCAAATAAATAGGGAAATAATATCATCGGGCGTAGAATTGAGCATTTTAGTGTAACGGACTAAAATATTCAATTTGGTCCTATTGTTTGAGAGTCGAAGTGTAGATGTTAGCCCTCAGGCGAGGGGAACGTGGGAGCTCTTAAGTGGCAGTCGGTATCCTCCCAGCCTAGCCGCAGATTCAGTAATCAAACATAGGATTAGTCGATATTCTTTACACCTGGACCAAAGGGTAAAGAATAGGAATGCTCCTATTTGTCACAATACCTTAAAATTATCTATTTAAATTCATCAATCACTTAAATTTCTAAACAAGGGAAAGATACTTTTTCCGAATAGTTAAGACTTATTTAGCAATTAGTTTAATTTCCCGCACTTTCAATTCGTATTAATTTTCTACTTAGTTAAGTTACCTAATTAAAATACTTAGTTTACTTTATTGCGCTTAAATTTAGAATTCCAAATTTTTGTATACTATTTTAAAATTATTTTTATTATTATTTTAAAATTAGTTGTTATTTAATTTTCTCTTTCCCTGTGGGATCGATAACCAGGACTCCACTAGAGCCCTGTATTACTTGATACGATACGTATACTTGCGTAGCATCCACAACATAAACAATTACAATTCTATACATATAATATAGCGAGGTCAAGTTTTTGGCGTCGTTGCAATTAAATTAAAAATATCATAATATAAAATTGTGGGTCAGTTATGCAAAAAAACTAATTTAGTTCTAAATTTGGAGAAATGTCAATTTATGGTTGCAGGAGGAATTGTATTAGGGCATAAAACTTCAGAAAATGGCATGAGTAGACCCTGCAAAAATTCAAGTTATAGCTAAATTACCATCTCCTACTATAGTGAGAGGGGTAAGAAGTTTTCTTGGACATGTTGGTTTTTACAGACATTATATAAAAGATTTTTCAAAAAATTACCAAACCTCTATGCCAACTTTTAGAAAAGGACAAGAAATTTGAATTTACTAAAGAAATCTTAAATGCTTTTGAATTATTAAAGGATAAATTAATCACATCACCTATAATAGTTTCACCTGACTGGGAGAAACCATTTGAACTTATGTGCGATGCTAGTGATTATGCTATTGGAGCTGTTCTTGGACAAAGATATGATAAAATTTTTAAAGTTATATACTATGCTAGTAAAACTCTTAATAATGTTGAAATTAACTATACAATTACTGAAAAAGAATTATTAGCAATTATATATGCTTTTGATAAATTTAGATATTATTTAATTGGAACTAAATATATTGTGCATACTGATCACTGTGCTATTAAATATTTAATGCAAAAGAAGGATACCAAACCAAGATTAATTAGATGGATATTATTGATGCAAGAATTTAATTTTGTAGTAATAGATAGGAAGGGAACTGATAATCAAATTGCGGATCATTTGTCAAGATTTGAATATTGCGAATTATCTGACACTGACAGTGAAATTACAGACAGTTTCCCTGATGAACAACTTTATAATATGAATGAGTGGAAAATACATTGGTATGCTGATATAGTTAATTATATTGTAAGTGATATTTTACCACCCATGTTAACTCTGCAACAACAGAAAAAATTCATTCATGATACTAAAGCGTATTTTTTGGATGAACAATATTTATATAAGCAATGTAATGATCTTACTATTAGAAGATGTGTGTCTAATGAAGAAACTGAACTGATTATTCAAAAATGTTAAGATTCTGAATTTGGAGGACATTTCGGGCTAACAAAACTGCTCATAAAATTTTACAAGCTGGATTTTATTGGCCTACTCTCTTTAGAGATGTTTATAGATATATCAAAACTTGTGATAAATACCAACGAGTAGGTAATATATTTAGAAGAAATGAAATGCCTCTGAATTTCATATTAGAAGTTGAGATTTTTGATGTTTAGGGATTAGATTTCGTGGGACCATCTATTCCTTCATTTGAAAACTCATATATATTAGTTTATGTTGATTATGTTTTCAAGTGAATTGAAGCACATGCCTTACCTCGTTGTGAAGCTAAGAGCATTTCAAAATTTTTAATGAAAAACATTTTCACAAGATACGAAATGCCGAGAGTGATTATCACTGACGGAGGATCCCATTTTAGGAATACAAATATTCAAAGATTGGCAGAAAAATTTAATATTATCATAAAATATCTACTGCTTATCATCCACAGATCAATGAATTAGCTGAAGTTTTTAATCGAGAAATTAAATGAATTTTAGAAAAGACTGTAAACCTTAGTAGATTAGATTGGTCCACGAGACTAGACACTGCATTATGGGCATACAGGACTGCTTATAAAACTCCGATTGGAATGACTCCTTACAGACTTATTTTTGGAAAGACTTGCCACTTACCAGTTGAATTAGAGCATAAAGCATGTTGGGCGATTAAATAATTTAATTATAATTTGAAAGATGTTGGGGAGAAGAGATTGTTGCAGATGAATGAGTTCGAAGAATTAAGGAAAGAATCTTATAATAACGATATAATCTATAAAGAGAAAATGAAGATATGACATGATCAGAAGATTAACCAAAAGAATTTTGAACCAGGACAAGAAGTATTGTTGTACAATACAAGGCTGAAATTACTTCCTGGGAAATTGAAATCTCGATGGTTAGGACCTTTCACTATAACTCAAGTGTTTACATACGGAGCTGTTGAAATTGAAGATCCGAAGACTGGAAACATATCAAAGTAAATGGAGACAGATTAAAATCATATTTTGAGGGTAAAAGACCAAATTTTAAAGAGGTTTTAATGCTCAGTCAGCCTGATTAACACTCTGAATAGGTCGGGCTGACGACGTTAAACCAGGCGCTTTATGGGAG
Organism: Papilionanthe hookeriana x Papilionanthe teres; assembly: GCA_022702705.1. Lineage (NCBI taxonomy): Eukaryota > Viridiplantae > Streptophyta > Magnoliopsida > Asparagales > Orchidaceae > Papilionanthe > Papilionanthe hookeriana x Papilionanthe teres. The sequence goes on along the minus strand of CM040422.1, from coordinate 106,462,998 downwards.
GCAACCCATAGTTATCTTTATTTATATGCGATGATTGTATATTTGTTTGATTTATTGTTAGTTTGTGGTATGAATGAATTCTACTACTCGTGTTTACCCTTATGATCATCACGATAATTGGATCCATAGAAAAATTTGGAATGCATTCGGACCAGAGCAAAACTGGGCAATTTTTGCCTTGGCCACTGACGGCAAATCGAGCCCGCCGACGGAGAGTTTTTCCTGTCAAGTTTTGTTTGTGTTATTAAAGAATCCCGCTGACGGTGAGATCAACACCGCCGACAGCGAGATCGATTGGCGAGTGGATAGTTAATGGAGTTATTTTGACTGTTTTTGGCGGTTTTAAGTGGTTTTAACTCCTTTAAAACTCCTAGAATTCAATTTCTAGACTATCTATCTCCTAAAAACGAATTGTAACTCCACCAAAACTCATCCCTATGGCATCCAATGACCCTGAAATCCCTAGATCTCGAGTTTTTCAATAGAAGAAAATTTATCAGTTGCGAGGCTCAGCGAATCTTCAATTAGGTAATTATGAAGAAGAGATTGATCAAGGAATGAGGATTCGTGAATCGAGGGTTGGAGAATTCGATGAAGCCTATCAAAGAAATAATTGTGTGACGGTGTTGGGAAGTGTTTTGCTATACCACCTCTGCAGTAGTCATCCCTGTGGTAAAAGAATTCTATGCCAATTTACACGGAATCAACCACAGAGTCGTCTATGTGCGAGGCTGATGGGTAACTTTTACTCGTTCTAGGATTAATGAGTTATATTCGATAGAGAATACACCCGTTTGACACAAATCCAATTTTGTCCCTACAAGGAATAATATGAATGAAATCTATCGTTACTTGACTGATGAAGCGGAAGATTGGGAAATGAGAGAAAATAGGTATGTTAGTTTTTCTGCATCACTTCTAAACCCCGTTTCTAAACACTTACACTTCTTTATTTCTTTAAAATTGTTACCTACTATGAGAGTCAGTAAAGTTTCTAAGGAGTGTACGATTCTGAACTATTGTATTCAAGCGAGACTACCTATTGATGTTGGTTCGATAATTGTGAAGTCTGCTTTAGGCCTGATTGTTCATAGATCAATTTATGGGCTTGGACATCCTTCTACAATTTTTGTACTCTGCAGTCAGTACCAAGTTTCATATGAAGCCTGGGAGAAGGTACTTCTGCCTTGGAAACCTTTAGATCCAACTGATATGTTTCCTACACTTGATGATGATAACGATGCAGCTATTATTGTGGATCAAACATCTCAAAGTTCTTTTTTAATTAGGCCCTTGACTAATAAAACTGATATGATCTTATGGAGAATCAAAGGACTGGAAAAAGAGGTACAAAAAGTGATGAATTCAATTAATAACATCTCTGACTTATTTGATCATATTGACTGGAGGATGAACGAACATTTCGATCATTCTGGACATCTTGAAGCTAGTTTCATACGACTTATGGGAAAGAAAGGATGGATAGAAGAAGATTCTATTGAAGAGTTTCCTTACAGACCCTTCTACAATCTTTTCTTTCATTTACGTTCAATGGGTGATATCAGATATGAGTTTAGCACTAATTCTGACGAGTAGAAGACGTTCATAACTGCTTAAGTGTTAAATTAGTTTGGATTTAAATTTGTGTGATTTGCACTTGTGTTATTTTAGATTTCGATATTTGATCTCAGTATATATGAGATTATGCATAGATTGTTTGTTTTCAACGTTTTAAGTGTTGTGGTTTGGATTGCGACACTGAATTTGATGTATTAAGGTTGAGAAAATACCTTGTTATAGTATATTGTATACGAATATTGTAAACACTTGGATTTTATATATAAATTGTGATGTTCGTGTTGTGTAAATCTATTTGAATTAAAATAATATCTAATCACAATAACATATGTTTACATCGATTGATCGGACGTTAAAGAGGCTTAAAATGAATTAAAAATACAAAAATTGAAAATTTTAAAAAAATTTGAAAAGGTCCGCCGATGGCGCCCTCGACGCCGGCGGCTTTTTCCAGAAATTTGAGCCTACTTGAATCAATTAGCCCGCCGATGGCGAGATTTTTCCTGCCGACGGCAAGGATTCGAAAAACACCTTTATTTGACTGGTCAACCGCCACTATTCATCATCCCCTACCTCTAAACTCCGAAAAAACCGACCTAGGGCTTGAGAGATCTTGGATTTGGAGCGTTTTCAACCCATTTTGACGCCAGATTTCATCTTCCCTTGATAAGAGCTTCACTCCCATGCGAAAAAATTTTTATTTTCACCGTGTATTTCTTCCACATTTAGGAATTTTGGAAAAATCGAAAAAATAGTTGGAAGTAATTCATGGAATTCATTTTAAATTACTTTAAGTCACCTTTGGAAGCCATTCTAGTGTTGTTTTGGAATTTAGTTGAGATTTTTGTAAATTTCATAGATCGAGAAATAGTTCCACGACAAAAGAGGTGACTCGACTTTGACGAGACTCGATTTGTGAACACTAAGGCTCAGTCAAGGTACAACTCTATCATCAAAGCGAAAAAATGCATTTAGGACAAAGTTTTCGAGAACCGGGGAGGAGAAGTGGAACAGACTATTAGAGTCGAAATTAGGAAAATTTTTGTTATTCGATGAACAGAGCTGCAGTAGAAGTTGTAAAGGTGTTTTACGCCAACCTGACCCAGATAGAGGACGTGCTTATAAAGGTCAGAGGATTTTTAGTTTATTTTAATGCTGCTCGGATAAATTCTTTCTACGAAGTGCAAGATCCTTATACCAACGATTATGAGACGTTCAGAACAATGGAAGGTTCACTGGAGAATGTGATTGACTTTCTCACTGATGGGAAAGGAACTTGGAAAATGAAGCAGCGTGAACGGGTAAACTTCCCTCTTTTTATGATGAATGTTACCTCTAAGACTTGACACTATTTTATTTGCTATACTTTATTACCTACTTATCATCATAGTGAAGTTTCGAGGGATAGAGCAATTCTGAATTTTTGTATTCAGAACAACAGAAGTATAAATGTAGGAAATATTATTTATAGAAACATATTAGCCATTGCAAAAAGTGAAATAGGAGGAGGACTGGGACATCCTGGTCTGATATATGCACTCTGCCAGTTGTCTGGAGTAGAGGCTAGAGATGATGAGGAATGTGTTCATCCTATGAAACCCATTACAAAGGCTAATATAAAGACTTACGAATCCCACGAAGGATGGAGATCTGGGACAAGGAGCTCTGCACCTTCGACTAGTAGGGATATTCCCTCTACTAGTTATGACCCTCCTACCTATAGTTCTCCTACACTCCATGACTTGATGAATGAACTGACTCTGTAGTGTAAAAGTTTTAAGAAGTTTGATGAAAGGTTGGAGCATATAAATCAGAGGATTGGAGGATTAGAGCGGAGGCACAATTATGATAGTGAATATCTCCAGAGGCATTCTGAGTTTGAAATAGCTTACTATGATGCTGAGACTCGCTATAGGAGAGGAGAGCTTGATGTGACATTTTCGGAGTGCCCTCGTTATACACACTACCAGCCCAATCCACCTGCTGACCAGGGGATGAGGATATTGGATGTGATTTTGATATTTGACCTTAGATTCTGTGATTAATTGCTTTGTTATGTGTGTATGTTTGTTTTATTTGATTTAGTATTTTTGATCTGTATTTGTATTTTTAATTATTATGTTGTCGATATTATTTAAATTAGTTGCAGCTTCTTAGTTTTTAATATTGCAGACTGTGATTGTAACTCTAAAAGTGAAATTAGTAAACTGTTTGTTGTTGTTTTTGTGAAATGTGCTTAGTACTTTAATTTATAGAGTAATTAATTGTGATATGTATTGTATACTTATTTCAAAATTTTCTTACCCAGCAAATTATCTAATGTTATATGTGTGTAGAAAGTTCTTAACAGTACAGATTAATTAAGTGATGAGATGTGAAAAGAACCTGCAAAAACTTAAAAAAAAAGAAGGGGAAATACCTAAAGCACAAAGGTATTTAAATTTACAGTATCTTTTCATTCCACATATATGATTAGATATAAAAATTTAAGTTTGGGATAGGGAAAAACAAGATTAACTATTAAATGTTCTCAATTAAATATTTTCAAAAATTATTATAAAAATGATTTCTGTAGTGAATTTAATTCAGTAAACTAGAATTAATTTATTTAACTACTATAGAAGGTTAAAATAATTATTTTTAGTGATTAAATTAATTTTGTGGATTAAGATATTTGGAATAAGAGGATAAGAATATAGTTAACTATTTAAAGTAAGAAAAACTATATTTTGAAATATTAAATTCTTAAGTATTTAGTAGAGAAAGAAAATATTGGAACTCAATGATGTAAAAACTATGAAATACATATAAGGTAAGAAAATGTTTCAAGCTTCAAATTTAGGAAGGGGAAAGTGAAGTTCAAAATCATTAACAGGCTATCCAGATACAGTAATCCTCACTTGAAAAAGAAAAGAAGGATTGAAAAACAATCCCTGAAAAGAAAAAAAAATATATGATTGAAATGCAATCCAAATAAAAAGAAAAAGTAAGTGAGGAGAAGCTTGAGGAGATGCCTTATAAAAAATTGACTTCACTTGAATCAATCTAAAGGGTAGACTCAATTACATTTCTGAACTTGCATATATGGATTAGTCTTTTTACTAAGTAGTGTTTTCATGAATTTCTTATCATCTGAATATCCTAAGTAATTTAATATTGCAACATATAGTCATTCTTGAAATGAATAGAAGACTAGAACTCTTAAACTTGATGACTAGATAACCTTACATCTATAGAGTTAATTTAATTATCTGAAAATCTTTCTAATAAGCTTTACTATAATATTTATTTAAATCAAATTCATAGTATTTCTGAATTAAAGCTTTACTACAAATAATCATTACTTTTATGTAGTATCATGATTACTTGAGGACAAGTAATAGTTAAGTTTAGGGGATTTTGACCAAAGAAAAATATATTGAGAAATTCATACCGATTTTACATTGATTTTGATGATATTGCAGTTTAAAGAAATGTATTTTCTATGTTTTGTTGCAGGAATGAATATTAATAGATAATAGAGCAAATAGATGTGAAAAGGAGATAATCTAGATAAAAAAGAACAAAAAAAGATATAAGTTGATCTTGGCCGCAGACGGCGAGGAATAGGCCGCCGACGGCGCATTTTTCCAGAGAATACAGACAATATTATAAGGAAGCCCGCCGACGGAGAGATCGAGCCCGCCGACAGCGAGCCTTAGCAGTTGGCCCATGTTCTAGAAGCCCGCCGACGGCACCAACGAGCCCGCCGACGGCGAGAAGGTCGGTTCAGGCAAAGATTCATCGAATGTGGTAGCCTTTTGAAGAGGTGCTTAAGCATCCTTTGGAAATTTTTCTACCTCTTTAAAAAGAGACAAATTTAGGCTGAAAAGAGAGTCGAGGGAGTCTAAGGAGAGTTTGTGTGTGTCCTAGAGAGTTCAAAAAGAGTTAGTACAGTGTCTTTGAAGAGTCTAATAGTGAGTAAGTAAGTTTAGTTGAGTGTGTTGTACAGGAAGGAAGAGTCAAATGAACTTCAAGGAGTCTGTTTGGGGAGAAATTCGAAATATTTTATGTTTACTATTTTGTAACTTTGATTTTATATATGCAATCCAAGTTTTTTTTTATTCTTCTTATGCATTCTGAGTAGTCTTCTCTGTCTTTCTCCCTGTTTTGAGATTTTGTGAAATGGAAAATTGAATTAGTTGTGCTTAAAATATTCAATAAAAATTGTGATAATCTTTTTACTTAAATCTTAATTTATTTTCAATCTGGCCAATTGATCTGTTAAAATATGTTGATTTCACAACTAAAGTAAAGATTACATCCGAGATTTGGGGAGGTCAAAGTCCTTGAAAGGAGGGTGCAAATAAATAGGGAAATATTATTTATCAAGCGTAGAATTTGAGATTTTAGAGTGACAGACTAATATCCTTAATTCGGTCCTATCGTTTGGGTGCTGAAGTGTATTAGCTCTCAGGCGAGGGGAACGTGAGAGCTCCAAAGTGAGAGCCGGTATCCTTCCAGCCTAGCCGCAGATTCAGTAACCAAGCATAGGATTAGTCAATATTCTTTATGCCTGGACCAAAGGGTAAAGAATAGGAATGCTCATATTTGGCACAATATAATTCTAACTAACTTAATTATCCTTTCACTTAATTCTCTTAACAAAGGGGAGGATACTTTTCTATATTGCAACTTTCCGTTCAACATTAGTAGTAGAATTTAGTATAATTGTTCTTTATTTACGTTTACTAGATAATTATTTCAACTGTTGTAATTAGTTCGTAATCTCTAAACTTCTCTGTGGGATCGATATCCAGAACTCCATTAGAGCCCTGTATTACTTGAACGATATGTATACTTGCGTTGATAAGGGGTAACTTTCCTATTATTGAATATTTATTTTTACACTTGTTAACACTTATAAAGTTACGCATCCCGATGTCATTAGTCAATGTTTCTATTATCATCATATTAGAAAAAAAATTCATATATGTTGGAAATGAGAATCTCATTTACTATTTTCATGTCGGTGTAATGTATTTGGTCTATTTTAATACATCTCTAAAAATCATCCCCTCTCCATATCCAAGAATCCTTATTTCTAGTGTATATCTTCAGTCTGTAGGCTTTTGGGTTGACTTTTGATCGATAATTGACACAAACCAAGTACTTTAAAGCACAGGCAGATAACTCAAGTATACATGGCCTATAAGTAGTACCGATATTTGAGTTCGGATTATCGATCCCATTGGGAACGGGATATGATCTAATAGGAAAAGTTCTTGCTTATAGTTGTATGTCCTAGTTTGAAATTTTAATTTGCTCCAAGTCCTATAAATTTATCCTAAATTAAATACAAATAAGTTAAAAATCTTATAAAATAAATCCTAAATTAGGTACCAAATACTTGAAGGGTTCAGATTCTATAAACGTTTCCCTTGAAATGGTTCCATAAGATCCTCGAATGTAAAAGCTTCTAGAAGTAAACCATGGCGACAAATAGGAGCATGACTCTTCTCTAGTGGCATAAAGAAGGCTGGTTAGACATAGGTTTATTCCCATAAATCCTATTACTAACCTAATTAAAGCATTTTACCCAAACATTTGCATCACCCTACAAGATATATTCATATTCCTATAGTCTTATGTGATTAACTTAGTTAATTCCATTATAATCTTTCCCAAGACTTGTAATACACAACAAATTTTAACACATCACATTGCCAAAATGAAGTGTAAAGAAAGATTAGAAAGTTAATCTTCACCATAAAGTAGTTTAAATTAACTAGCGATGTTAATTCAAGCCATCTAACTTAGCCATCTCAAAGAAGAAATAAGGAGTATACTCACTTTGCATGATTACAACATCAACATAATACAATGAATAAAAGAGAATTCAATCTAAAAATTTCTTAAAAATAAGAGATTAAAATAATTCTTGCAAAAAGCTTATCTTTCCATTCTTCGCAATACATTGCTGATGAATTTTGAGCAATCTCTCCTACTTCCTATCTTCTAATGTTGTCGAACTACTTCTCTTCATAGGCCAGGGAGAAGAAAAGTGGAACTTAAGCAAGGCAGAAGCCTGCGTCAACATTGCATCACTTGCTATTTATGCTCTTCTCCCACTTACTTTCTCTAATGACCTTTCATTTCTACAAGATCTCCCATGTTCTGGAGGCTCTAATTTCTCCAACTACAACTTTCAGTTTTGAGCACCTAAGCACCATAGGACAGAAACCTAAGTGAAAGGCTCTTTGTTTGGGAACTGTGAATAGGATGCCTAAGAGCCCATGTGTATGACACCTAAGTGCTAGTATCACGGTTCCCAAGTGCCCAGGGCTTGGTGGCATGGTGCCATTCTCTTGGGTTGGGGCCTATTTTTGAAAAAGTTATGGCACCTAGGAACCGATGTCCAGGTGCCTAAACCCTAAAAACCGAGTTTTCTTTATTTTCCTTTAAGTTCCATTTTGATTCTTGTGATCTAATACCTATTGCAACCTGCAAAATAAATACAAAAACCTTCGTCAAAAGTGCAATTTCATTAATAAAATATATAAATACAAACCAAATTAATAACTAAATTATCAACACATAAATAATGAATGGGAAATCCGAGTCTGATCAAGTTTTCCAACGCTTAACTCATGTTGTTGGTTTGGCTTTTATCAGGACTAGAATGTTGATTGAGAATATTTTCTCTCAGACATTCCTATTGTAGTACAAGTAGTCCTCCTCTTTACTTCTTTGTATCATAGTGCTGCATTGGTTTACTTTTTTTCTAGTAGGTCGATTGCGAGCATCATTCCTTTATCATTTGACTCTTACCACTTAATGAGATTCTGCTCATGAAATGTGTTGATTGTGAAGACTCTTTAGGTATAGTACTAATAATCTACTAGCATCATTACTTTCATCCCATGGGAAAGCAATTAAAAGGTTTGTCCCCGTCATTGATGATGGCATAATTCGAATGGCTCATAGGACCAACAGAAGTAGGTCCACCTAATTGCCTTTTGCTCATTCAACATTTTACCTTAGAAGATTTAAAAGTAATTTATTAGCATCCTCTACCTATCTATTTATTCAAGGATGATGTGTTGATGTGAAATTCATATTGATTTTTTAACTTTGGTAGAAGTCCTTTACCCATTCATAAAAAAGTTATGTTCCATTATCGTTGATGAGTAATAGAGGTAAGCCATACCTATAGATGATGTTAGTCCAGATGAAGTTTTGGATGGCGTCTGTGATACTCTGAATGAGTGCCTTTGCTTCAATCCATTTTAAAAACAAGTCTACAACAAATAAAAGGAACTTGTGTTATCCTTTTGAAGGAGGAAAGGACCCTAGGATGCCAAGCCCCCAAATGGTGAAAGGGCCTAGTTTGTGTGTCAGCTGGTGTTTTATAAGGGTCGATCAGAAGCAGTTGTCACTGAACCTGATGCACTAATGTTTTCTTCATGAATGACTCCCACATTTTCTAGAGTTTACTTGGAGGATTTCTTTAGCCTCATTTTTCTTTACGCATCTTAAAAGTAGTGAAGGGATTGATCTTCAAAAAAATTTACGTTCAATGATGAGGTATTGTGTAGCTTTAAAATTGAATCTCTTTGGATTAGTGGCTTCCTTAGAGATCTTTCCAGTTTCAAGCTATTGGATTAAGAATCCATCCAACTATTCTTGTTCTCTGCTTCTTTCATCATGGCCTATAGTTCCTCAATGGCTAGTCAGAGAAGCTTCTAGGGTGTCCCATGTTCAAAGAAAACGCTCTTGATAGAAGGTCTGTCACTTAATTTTCTTCCTAGTTAACATGTTTGATTCTAAAGTCAACAAACTTCCATTTCTCCATCTTTGGCTTGCTTAAGTGTTTGACCATCATCTCATCCTTGACCTTGAATTATCTATTAACTTGATTCATCACTAGTCACAAATTTGACTTCAATGGTAGATGTCAGATGTCCATTTTGTATGCTTGACATATACTGACTATTAGGTCTTCATATACCACATGCTTGTTGGTGACTTCAGACTCGAGGAAATTGAGTGATAAAGTTGATCTATAGTTATAATACTTAGTGCTATTCTAATTCTTAATTTGCTTAACTCAAGGTTCCATCAAAGTGCAAGGTCCAGGTTTTGTTGCTAGCGTTAGCTCCTTCGTTTGATTTGACTTTTTTAGAGAAGTCTTCCACAAAAGTTGCTACAGCTTAAGCTTTAATCATCATTCAATGAATATAGATGATGTCATATTCACTGAGTTCCACAACCTACTTCAAGAGTTGACCAGAATGTTCTGGCCTAGTGAGCTTGAATTTGAGGGGATGGTCGGTGATACTGATTAAATGCATCTAGAAAAATTGTCAGAGCATGTGAGCAAGATAAATATAGTAAATGTTAGCTTTTCCATGATAGGTTATCTGTCTTTATCGCCTCTGAGAACTTAAAGAGTGTAGTAGATTGGGAATTACTTTCTCAGTTCCTCATAGACCAAGCCTGAACTGATGGGTTCTGGCTTGACTCCTAAATTCAATGAGAGTTCTTTCTTCTACTTGGGACTTAATAGTAGCGGTGGAGAGGTCAGAGATTAGTTTAAGCTCTAGTCTGCTTGCTTGTATTTGATCAAAATTCAAAGCTCTTAGCTTTTCTTAGCATATTCAAGAACGCACTACATTTATTTCTCAACTATGAAATGAAATGATTGTGTGCTACTATCTACTTAGTCAACTTTTGCACCCCCATTGCATTTTGGGGAGAAGGCATAATCATGAGTGCTTGTACTTTCTCTAAGTTAGCCTTTATACCTTCGGGCATGAGAATGTATCTAATAAATTTACCAGTTGAATTCCAAACATATACTTCACTTGATTGAGTTTCATGTCATATTTTATGAGCATTCAAAATGTTTCTTTTTGATTGTTTAGATATTTTTCGACAAACAAACTCTTAAGTAGGACATCATCCACATTGACTTCAATTTTTTTTCCTTTTTGATTAAAAAATATTACATACATTAAATCCTGGTAGGTAGAACCAACAATCTTTAGCCCAAAGGGAATTTATTATAATAGTATAGCCCTTCACTCGTAATAAATATTATCCTCTCCATGTCGATCAATTTGTTCTAATGGTAGCTAGAAAAAACATTTTGGAAGCTCATTTCTAAATGGTTAACGGCTGAATCTACCATAATGTCAATCCTTGATAGGGGTTAGTTGTCTTGCGGGCAGATAGAGTTTAGTTTTGTTAAGTTTACACACATTCTGCATTTGTTATTCAACTTCTAGACCATGATCACATTGGAAACCTAAGTTGGGTATTGTACCTCTCAAATATAAACCCCTTCCTTGAGCTTCTAAAACACTTCACGAATCAGCCCAGTCAACATCATGATTGATGTTCTTATCTACTGTTTCATTGGCCGAGTAGTTGAATTTACATTCAATTGGTGGCATGATACATCGATCAAGGTTTTGACATTTCAACACCCAATTAACTAAAAATATCATGATGCTTCTGGAGAGTATAAATTAACAAATCTATGTGCTCTGTTTCCAACTTCTCACTAATTAGAAACAAATTACCTGGTTCACCGTGGGAAGCAGATTCTGAATGTCAAAGGACTCTTAATTCATGTTATCGACTTCCTGGAGGAAGGATGCCCAAGACTGCTCCAATTTGCCTCGAACAGTAATTATCTCCCCATTGCATTGAAACTTTACCACAACATGGTAGGTGGAGACCATAGCTTTGAAATTATTCAAAAGTTTGCAACTGAAGATTGCATTATAAGTGGGTGGTGCATCAACCAACAGGAAGTATTCCATGTTGCTAAACTTGTTTTCACCTTCCCCGCAAGTGGCTGATAGTTTGATTATTCCCAAGGATTCCTTTCATTCACCAAAAAATTCATAGAGTGGGCCGGTCGTCACCACCAATAGGTCGACCGATATATGCATTTTATTAAAGGTTAAATTAAACATGACGTTTCCTGAGCTGTTAGTGTTAAACAAAATAATACACACCTAGTAGTTGTTAATAATCATCGTGCCACAACGATATCATTGTAGGAATTCCCCTAAAGAGGAAAATTTGTGTCAGTAAAGTAATAAGGGGGATGAGGCATTCATTTGAGATCTAAAGTATAATAGTGATACAAAGTTCCCCTTCTGGAGCATTTGTTGGTTGTTTTGTCAGATCAAATTTCCTCATGGGATGGTCAGTAATATCCATAAAATGTAGATAACATTGGCTTGGAAGGGCTCATAAGAGTCCTCTTCTACTAGTGCTTTTCCTTACCATTGGGTTAGCACCCTTGGAGCCATGAACTCTGTGATTTTCCCAGCTTGACTCAACTCTTCGACAAAGCTTTGAAGGTGTCAGCAATCCTCCATGTGTTGATCATGATCCTTACAGTATTTATTGAAATTTTTTGTGCTCTAGAGAAAGGCTCAGGTTCTCAACAGTGGAGACTTTTTGAAGTACACTTTATCTTGTATGTACACTAAATTTGTCATTGAAACCCCTAAATTAATGTTTCCCAGTTGCTTGACAATCGATCGTTTGACCAACTCTATATTCATCTATGGCTCATAGGCTGTCCTTCAACTCCCCCCATCATCTCGTGAGGTTCTTTTCTGTGAGCGACACTCAGATTGTTTAGCTTTTTGGTAAATTGAGAGAACAGAGGTGGTTGGATAAATCTTGCCAAGAGTTAGGACAGGCCATTGAGTTGTCATAAACCAATAAAATACTTGAATCACTTGATCCTGAACCCCTAGGTCAAGGTAGCCTATGCTACCACTAGCTCCAAATCCTACACTTCTAGCTTTTCTTTCCGAACCGAGAGACGTTGGAATGAAGGTTCTTTTTCGGCCCATGCTTGAATTTTTAAATTTTTCTGGTGGCTCAACATTGAAGTTCTAGTAAGAGAATCTTTATTCAGCTGATAGTAGACTTCCATTCTCCCCAATAGTGGCCAAAACATTGGTGTAAAGTTGACACTAATATGGTTTAGGGATCCATTAATTCTTTCTTCACCTTGAGCGCTTCGACAATCTTGGGAATCATGCTCTTCTTGAGAGTGTGGTTCCTATAGAGCTTGCGTTCTTCGCTCGAGTAGCATGTGGGTCAATTCTATCATATTACCCGCCATTTGATTTTAAAGTTACTAAATTTACTGCTGTACAAAAATCTCACATACTCCATGTTTGAGGTTTCTCCCTGATGAGTTCCTTCTCCATGATATGTTTCTTTATTTTTTGATAGCAAGATTCTATGCTCGCCGCACTTTTAGGATGTTGAATCCAAATATGTCATGTGGATCACACACAAGGAATAGAGCATTGGACAAACTAGAGGAAGAGAGAGAGAGAGAGAGAGAGAGAGAGAGAGAGAGAGAGAGGAAATAGAGTGCACAACAACACAAATTTTTTGAGAGTAAACTCAGTAGTCCTTTATTGGATAATGGACGCTCGATTTTTAGGTTTCATAAGTATCTTGCATAATTACATGTTGGCCCTTATTTTAATAGGGGTGTTAGAAGTCATTATTACATATTTTCATATTTGTAACCAACTCTGGAACTCTTTAATATTCATTACTAATATTGCTACCTTTTACTATTCATTATTGCTTGAAGAGGGGTATTTAACGGCTTGTCGGTGTTGTCACTCGATCGGCTTTCGGTCAGCTGAAAAGCTTTCGGTCGGCCCTCTCAAGAAAATATGAAGGATATGCCCTCATGTCGTTAGCATGAACTTGGATCATCAGGTAGAGGGTGTATTACCCAAATTTGATAGACATCTCTCCTTGGAAAAGGCGCCTTCACAGAGGATCAGGAAAGTGTTCCACGGTGTGCCCTTCTGCCAGCTTTGTGAACACTTCGGTAATCGGCTGTGGGAGCTGGACTGTCCCTTGGATTATGTGCTTTTTATTCCTTCGTTCAATTGTGCATCCTCTCGGTCGGGTTTGAGTTCCGACCGGAGGAAATGATGCTTGGCGTATGCATCTTTCAATTATCTTAATATATTGTACTGTGGTGTTCATAAGCGAGACCCGTTGAATTTTATCGAGATTCGAGTGGTCATATTTTTTTTGCACAATATATAATCAGGCAGAACCCAAATATTATTTTGAACTTAATATTAGATCTAGCCTATGGGAAGGTATTTATGAGATTTTTTTCGTTTAAGTTGAAGGTGATATATGTAGGCTATAAAACGAAGAATTCAATTAATTTAAGGTTAATGAAATAATGGTTACTTACTTTTATTTTGGAATATTGAAAAATATGATGAAAATTTCATTCGGAGAATAGGATATATACCACTTTAATTTTACTAACCCTAAAAAGTGATAATATGTTGATAAAAGTATAACTTTAGTTGAGGAAATTTGCCTTCATACCACACAATTCTTATGTATTTACATATCTAACAACTAAATTTGATTTTCACATTTAAAACATATTATGCTGTAAAACCGCATTTTTATGTGGGGTTAAAGATTTGAGTGTTCTGCATATAAATAGAAAATTGTAGGTGTTAAATATGTAATCATGAATTGTGTGCAATACCTCTTTTAGTTAACTATACTTAAATATGCAGACGTCAAATTAAATATAATTTTAGAACGGTCAGATGGATGGCAACATTTTCGTTGGAGATAATCATAACAGTCTCCTTCAAAATTAAAAGAAAAATAGATTAATAGTCTATAAAGATTAAAAAAAAGGATTTACAAAGATAAATTTAAATTTATCCAAAGAAGGATTATGAAAATTATAAGATAACAAATTAAGAATTATTCGTCCTTCAGGAGAAAACAATAATTTGAGTGGAAGTTTTGTTTGCTCATGCTGTTTCTCCTATTTTAATCGACCAACATCTGCTTCAACCTTATCAATACGTTAATCTTTTGTTAAATATATTCTGATTGTCCTTAAAATAATACAAAATAAATTACCTGCAAAGTTTCTGATTAAGCACAATCCAAATCAGTAATTACTCCCAGCATTGTGATATATTCGAAAATTTCTAATTGATTTGCTACTAAACATATGATTTAATACAAACAAAAAAATAATTATATAGTAATTTGTGAGTTTGGATTTTGTACTGGATTTAGCGATTAGCTTTGAAACATGGAAGGATTCTTTGACTGACAGCATAGGAAGGGAAAATTCCTGTCTGAAAGACATTCAATTATTAGTTTCAATGATTCGAATGTTACAAAAGATTTGAGAGGGTTTGCGTCCTTTGCTTCGGCATCATGCGATATAATTCCTGCGTTTTGCGTTTGGTGAGGGAATAAATATTGGAAGAATTTTTATGAACAAGACAAAACCTGCTTTTATATTAATTAAGAGGGCAAGAAAAGGGTTAGGATTTTATTGTGAATTTTGATACTTGGTGAAAATTTGTAAATTGAATGAAAGAGGGTGATGGATTTGTAAATAGGAATGTTTAGATCAGTTCTAGGTATGTAACTACTCCTTAACGAGTGGATGTGCGAGAGATTATTGCATCGGGGGCACCGGATACAAATTTACGTCCGATGCCCAATTAAAGTTGGCCACGTGAAAATGTAGACTCCACTGAAATACACGTGTTGGTTGTTTTTTAAAAGTGTGGGACCCACTCTGGCAAATGACTAATTTTAATTAGACACAGGATGTAAATTTGCGTTCCCATACGAATCATTGGAAATATGATAGGGCATATATTTATCTTGATCAATGCTTTTTTTCTCTCTCTCTTTCTTAAATTATGTGTTTAGAAAATAGTAATTTATTTTATCTATCTTTTTTTTTCTTGGGAAAAATTCAAGGGCTTTATAGAGTTAAACAATTATATTAATTTAGAATTAGATCCAACAAATTAAGAAATTTATACTTCCATGACTAGAAAATTTAATTCTCAGCATTTAAGTGAACCCCACCCCAGTCAAGGAACTAGTGCATGATGTAATTTTCTTTGCCATTCGGACAAATTTGTTTAGGCATATCCAACCTAGGAACATGTGCCCTCTCTTATTTATTTAATATATCTTTACATTATATATATATATATATATATATATATATATATATATATATATATATTTATTTATTTATTTATTTATTTATATATGATTTTTATTTAATATTTATTCTAATAAATATTTAATTCATGCTCTTTTAAAAACATTATTAATCAAACATCAAATTTGAAAATAAATTTCAACATACTAGTAGTGTTCGTTTGCAACACTACATGTGAACGACTGTTAGGTCTAGTTGCAAACTCTTGATAACCCGATTTTTCAAGTGCATTGAACCCTAAATTTCTTCTTTCTGCTACTTGGGAAGCAATTGATTGAGCTTGTGATCTCATTGTAACGTGGAACGATATATCCTTTTATTTCGTTAATCCCTGTGCCACTATTCTTTATTTTTCATTTATACTGCCCTCTAGCTCATCTTCCGAACATCTATAAGCCTTTGGCTGCCGACATCCCAAATTACAGTATAGTCGTAGATAAATTCATTAATTTGCATTAACATCCTTTTTAATAGTTAGCATGTGAATTTCTTGTTTTATTCGAGTAAAATAATCATTAAAAATGGTAAAAACTTTGCATGTTAATTCTCCATACAAGATTATGTTGAACTTTTATATAATATTCATTGTACTTAAGAATTTCTTATTATTGGTCTCATAAAAATGGAAAAAAAAAAAATCTTAGTAAACTAGACATTAAAGTTACTTTGATGATTCTTGTTAGCCTTATTTTCCATTCATTACTTTTCTTAGCTTATATCCAATCTTTTAGGGGCATATGACCGTCCACCTAGTGTCACAAGATGACTGAATTGAACTTGGATAAGCTTTTGCTTGAATCTCATTTGAGCTGGAACTTAAACAAAATGAAATCAAATCAAAACTAAACTTCAACGAAATTTAATATGAGCTAAAAACACTTAATTTAATCAATCAAAACCCTCTAAAAACTTCAACTCAAAATCAAAAAGTTTTTATCTTGTGGTGGGACCCACACTTTGACTTTAAATATCTTATGATTGAGCTCACTTTGACCAAAACCAACTACACCCCCAAATAAGTTAAGTTCAGAATTTTGGCCATAAGCACCCATAACCACCTAGTCACTTCAAATTAAAATATCTTCAACTAGAGGCAACTTATTCAAAACCTAATTAATTGAATCATTGGATTCCTTGCATTTTTCTTTTCCAAATAGCTAAGGTTTTATTTTTGGCCATCACATAACCACCATCTTCAAATTTATGTTTTCCCCCGTTTTAAAATTTCCCCCATTTCTTCATAACTCCTCCCTCCAAAATCCTTTTCTCACATGAAACCTCTCATTTGGCAAAAAATACACAGTTATCTCATCTTCTCATTCTATTCTCCCTCTCAAACTCGAGCCCTCCATTCTCTCCTCTTGTCCCCTCTCTTGTCAAAACTACTCTCCTCCTTTTCCTCTTCAAAGCCTGAGTCATTCCCTAGTCCCCATCCCACTTACTTTCTCTGCCACATTCCTCAGCACAAGGCTAAAACTCTCTACACCATAAAATGTTAATACAAGACAAGAAAACGAAGGAATTCTCCAACCCAAGCTATAATTTACTTATTCTTGCTTATTTTCAGATTTTGCATGGATAGGTTTAGGAAATTGTGATAAATTCTCTGATCTTCCTCTTCTTTCCACGATGGTCGAACCATGTGTCTTCCTTCCTATATCAAATTGACCAAATTCCACACTTTCTTCACCATTTCTTCACTACTTTCTCTGTCTCTTTTCTCACCCACCCAAAACCACACAACACCACGTTCTCTTTTTCTCTCAACACACCCGTACACCTAAGCCACACATAACACCACCTTATCTTCTTCTCTCACCATACCTCATTAAAACCTAAATTATGCACAACAAACCACATTCTCTTCTTCTGTCACTCTACTCAAAATCATAAACACACACTACAGTACATTCTGTTCTTCTCTCCCTCTACATGAAAAGCTAAAATGCACATAACACTGCACTCTCTCCTTATCTTGACCCCATACCAAAAAACACATAACATCCCTCTATCTTTCTCCCTCTTTACCCCATACCCGAAAAATCACAACACCCCACTCTTTCTCTCTCTCTCAACCCATGCCCTAAACCTTAACCATTACGTTACACCATTTTCTCTAATCCCCCCATACCCTAAACCCTAACCATAAAACATTATTATTTTCTTCATGCTTATAAAACTAAAATCACACACAATATCTCACCATTTTCTCTATTTTTACCCTACTTGAAACCTTATCCATTAATCCTTTCTTCCCATTTCTAGCCTGTCAGAGACCTCACCCAAGTCTTTCATTTCATTTTATCTCGCTAGCTTATCTGAAATCTCACTCAAGCTCCTCTCATCCTCTCACTCACTAACCTACTTGAAACTCTCCCTCACCTAAACCCACACATCATCTATTTCTCATAGCCTAAGTCTAAAATCTAGCTCTTTTTAATATGGTGTAATATTTCATGTAATACAAATTAAAAGCTTGTGGTTATGTTATGAATTTGCCTCATCTAATAGGAATTTACATGTTTATCTTAGGTTATATGCAATGGAAATTCCATGACAAAAAATGTATGTGTGTCTCATATGATTATGTGTAAGCCTCATGCTTACACATAATCATATATATATATATATATATATATATATATATATATATATATATATATATATATATATATGAAGCATCATATGATTGATTTTATATTCCATGTAAAGTTAGTCAATCACGTGGTAGCCTTAGGCTTCTTACATGCCAATACCTCCATGTGCTTGGGGTGTAAGTTTAGGGCTAAAGAAAATCCATTTGCTTAGGTGTATATTTCATGTTAAGAAGAAATTCATGTATTAGTTCTACGTTTCATATAAAAGAAAAAGAAAATCATCACATATTCAGTTCCATATTTAAAAAAAAAACAAAAAAAAATTAATGTTTAAGTTTCGTGTTTTATACAAAAAAAACCATAAAAATAAATAAATAAATAAATATTCATGGTTAGTTCTATTATTCAAAGGAAAACAAGAAGAAATCTATTTATCAGTTCTTTGTTTCATAAAAATAAAAATAATAACAAAAAATCATCACATATTTAGTTCCATGTTTCAAATTAAAAAAAATAATAATAAATTCATGTATCGTTCTATGTTTCATAGAAAAATAACAAAAAAATTCATGCTTAGTTATAAGCAGTCAGCTGGCTTCTTTTGAAAAAAATGATTTTGATTTAATGTAGGTATATAGTTTTGACTTTTGAAAATAGTATTTTAATTTTTTTTAAAATTTGACTGTAAAGATCCCACATGTCTCGTAGTTTACATGATTGAGTGCAATACCACGAGTGGTACACCCCATCGAAAGATAAGTTTATCACTTGACGGTAAACTCAATTATATAAACTAAGAAGTACATGACATCCATTTAGTCTTGTAAAAATTTGTGTACGGCCAAAAGTTCCCTTATATAAGAATTAAGTAGGGTTTATTTTATTTAGGTTTTTTAGTTCCCTATAAAGGCAAGCCTCTTTAGTTAATTACATCCTAATCGACCGAGGTCACATAAGAAAACTCTTGATAACTATAAGAGGTTCTATCTTCAAGATTTTAATGTTTAGTTTTCAAGGTTGGACATGGAAAAGTAAAAGGGAGAGGATTAAATAGGAACAATTATTTAGGAATCTAAAGGGAAAAAAAGTAGGGGTTGTCACAGATTTTAAGGAGAACCTCAGTGACTTCCCAAACTATCCTACTTTTTTCCTTCAATTTTGAAGATGATGTTATTTTAATGTATCAATCTTACCGATTTTATTATTTAGGGCTTACATTTACATGATATCCGATCATGCAGATAGCTTGGAAGATATGAGAATTTACATCATATCGAATGATGACCTCGGAATCCTAAAAGAGTTAGGGCTTATATTGCACAATATGATTGTGCAAAAGCCTAAAGATGAGATGAGGATTTATGTCGCACTAGGCGGACAACCTCGAAGTCCTTTAGTTATGTTATTTATGCCTAAGAAATGGTTTCGCTGATGAATATCGTGTTTGCTCTCTTGATGATGTTCTTCATTCATTGGTGGAATTCCTTTGTCCTTTGCTTACATCCTCGCTTTGCTGCCCACAAAGTTTGCTTCGAGCTCCATGGTGATGGTAACTGCAAGTTCCTTATTGTAGTTGCTCTAGGTTTTAAGGTTTTATGTCTAATGTTTTTATTATGATTATTATTGAATCAATTAATCTTATTAAAGTGTGTGTGTTCATGTGTAATAGTGAACCATCCTAGGTAATCAAACTACTATTTTCTATTCTAAAGGTTTAAAAATATGTAAAGAGAATGTACATAAGTAAAGCATGTTGTAGAAGGCAATAAACAAAAAGAAATGAACTAAACATTGCGTACCTCGGCCTCTGCTACTGTTGCAAGAAGGGTTAGAACACTATAATAGAATAGTACGCAGGGAATTATACGAATTCAGTGTAAAGAAATAAGACACATTGTAAAAAAGTAGGGACGAGCAAAAATACATTGTGAGAAAACACAAATGAATAAAACAAAACATGATGTCACATATAGAAGATTGGGGTTAAGGGTAAGAATTTGGCAAAGGTGGGGGCTCAGATTTGGGTTGTGTGCCTTATAATCCCAACCCTGGGTAAGAACTACCAACCGAGCAATCTATCGGAGGGCAGTTTCTAGGCTTAATCAAAGTGATTAATGACGAGAATTTTATGAGATATCAAAAGTTCTTTAAGATTTCATGCATGCAGAGTTTACTTAACAGTCAAAAAAATGTTGTTGTCATGAAAAAAGATATATTTTGTTATATTATGAAAATATAATTTTCAAAAAATTAAGTAGTCCATAAGTTAATTCTGTTGATTAGACTGGAACTACGAGCAACCTAAGAGGGCTAGAGACAATATTCTTACTAAGAGTTGGGGAATAGTTTCATCAGCCCTATCCTATTTCACAAAGGATCTTTGAGGTAAGAGATACCATTCCAAATACAAATTTGTATCCCTTACTTAGCACACATTAGCATTATCGTCATTGCCCTCGCCACCTAGACCTCCAACTTACACTAGTCCGATGATCCATATGTGGCATTAACAGATATACCCGATTTCTCACAAGGATTTGAATACCTTATCCAAGGCTCAAATCCTTGACCATTGGGTTATTTTATGTAGGATACGTGGTTTTGGGTATTTTATTGAAAGTGTGAATTAACGGGTCCTGAATCATATGTTGGTGGGTCTCTAATATTTTGAGGATGATTTTCTTCAGCAAAAATTAATATGTCTAAATGTCCTTCAAAATGCCTAAAATATTGTAAAAGTGTTCAGGGCATAACCCTAAAATACTTTTAAAATCTCCTAAATCGTTTCGAGTTTGGACTCATTACATCGTTAAATTAATCACCCTATGCTAGGTCAAGATCTAGTAGTGGTGTTATAACCTTATGCTTAGTGAACAATAATGTTTTATTTATCCAAATAGTAGGGTAACTAAACATTTATTTGAGTTTACATTTAGGGATTATGTGGGTGGACGACCTTCAGGGGAAATTGAGTTACAGAGTAAGTTTTACTCCTTCAATTAAATTGAGCTTGTAGTGTTTTAAGGGTATTTATAAATTATTATATTTCTTTTATAAACCTCATTAAGTGATTCTTGATCAAGTCTAGCTCACTACTAAGCTCTTCAAAACCTTAAGGGTGGATTTGTAATTGTTGAAAATGTTAAATGAAATGAGCTTAATTTCCATTAAAAGGTTGTATTATCATTTAACAATTGGTTTGATGCTTTAAATAAGTGGATTATTATCTTCCTAAATCAAACTCCTTACATTAGGATCATCCAAATTAATTAACTTCCAAATCACAACAATTTAAAAAATTACATTTTTACCCTTTGGTAGAAAATGACGTGAATTGGTTTATACCCTTTAACCCTTTGTGTTACAACCACTTCAGAGAGTTAAATTATGGTCAGTATTATCCATTTACCCACTAGTTTGACCTAAGTTTTAATTAGAGTTCAAAATTCTATAATTATTATCTTGTTCTAAGGCTTTCCACTTCATAATTCTTTCAATTTAACTGAAATGACTTTGAAACATTGTTGTTACCCTACTCATAGGAAAATTAAAATATCAGAGGTGAATTTATATTTTTCTGATTTTTTATTTAATTTTTAATAATTATTTTAGTTTTAAAATATGGAATTTTCAATGCTGATTAATTTAATTAACCAAAATAAACTTTCTGTCTTTAGAAAAATTTTAGAACGTTCACCTAGATCAGAGGACATCTAGGAATCATTTTTGTAAATATTTGAATTATATCTTAATTTTTATAATTCTTTTAGTTGGGTTTAATAGATAAATAAATAGAAAATATTTTTTATTTCAAAAATTTATTTTTATATTTTTCATAGGTTTCTCTGACCTCAGTTAGAGAAATTTATTTTTCTATTTTTGCGTTTTTTTCTTTTATTTTTTATAATTATTTTATAGATTAATATGGAAAAAAATACATTGTAAATGCTAAAAATATATTTTTACACCTTTAAAAATTTTTAAACACATTATTGAGTTGTTCTCTAAGGTTGGGAAGTGATTTGTGCTATTTTGAAGTACATTTATATTTTTGTTATTTTTAACTATTTTTATTTATTTTTAAATTAAAAAATAGTTCAAAAATAAACATTTTATTTTGACTTTAATTTGATTATTCCTAAGTTTCTATGGTCTCAATAAACA
The DNA here is from genome assembly GCA_022702705.1 of Papilionanthe hookeriana x Papilionanthe teres. Taxonomy (NCBI): domain Eukaryota; kingdom Viridiplantae; phylum Streptophyta; class Magnoliopsida; order Asparagales; family Orchidaceae; genus Papilionanthe; species Papilionanthe hookeriana x Papilionanthe teres. The sequence continues at coordinate 106,440,594 of CM040422.1, read as the reverse complement.
CACTAAATTGATTTTTATAATATTCTTATTTTTATTTTTATTTGTGTAGTTAGTTTAAGCCAAAATTGATATTTACTTATAAAAATACATTTAATATTAAAAATAAATTTTATTACTTTTAATGTATACAATGACCATCTGAGGTGGTTACCTTCAATCTGGTCCATTTTGATGATTTTTTTAGCTATTTTTTATTTTTCTAATTTTTATTAATTTTAAAATAAGAAAATACTTTTTAACTTTTTAAATCTGATTTTTATTTTTCTAAGATCCTCTGGCCACATTATACTCACACAAGCTAATTTTATATTTTTCTGATCTTTATTTCTTTATGTTTTTAAAATTAAAATAATGCCGAAAATCTTAGAAATTAAGACTTTTGATTATAGGGGTACTCTTTAACCATGGAAAAATAAGAGAAGACCATTGATGTCATCAAGATCAAACCCTCAAAATTTCATTTAATTTAAATAATTATTTAATCAGTTATGATTTAATTATTCTATGAAGTATTTAATTAATTTAAAATAAAATACTTAGCAAATATTTTTTTGGTTTAATAAGTTCTCCTCTGTTCACTGAGCATGGTGGTATTTTTATTTTATTTTATTTTAATGAATTTTCTATAGCAATATATAGATTTTTAAATTTTTTGTAATTATTTAAATCCAAAATACCCTATTTCTTTACTTATCCGAGTCGGCACCACGTCAAACCTTGACAACTCTGAAGACCACACATCGCGTTACGATTGGTTGAGCATTCCATGCTAGCTGCTGACTCGGCCTGCAGTTCGCGTATCATTTACCCGTCTGCCATCTCGACCATCCATTTAATACATGCGGAAACGGATGACATCCATTCATCATCTTCGATTGTCCTAACCTGAGTAACATCCATGTTCAAATCTTAATATCTCACCTGAGACTGAACCAAATCACTCGTGGTTTGTTCCTACACCTTCATATAAGTGAGACGAACCTATCTGTACGGTTAAATATCTATGAAATTAAAATTTTCTTCATAATGCCCAAACCAAAGAAAAATTTAGGGATTTTGGGTTATACCTTTGCCCAAGAGGTGAGGCCTTGATAGGGCTTGCTCTTGAGCATCGCCTTAGTCTCACGAACCTCCTCAAATTGTTGGTTTGAGCTGTCGCGAGGCCTATGTACGATCTTGGTCAAAGGGTGGCTCGGGCTTGGCCTTGTGCTATGCTAAAGGGCTAAAAAAAGGCTAATTTGGATGAGGGACTTCTATGTTTGCTCTGGGGAAGCTTTTAGATGAGTCAATTTGGAGTTTTGGTGGATTTGATGATATGACCATGAAATACCCTAGATTTCAAGCTCAAAATTAGGGTTGGATAGTGTTGGAGATATGCTAGCAAGGACTAGAATGAACTTAGGATAACTGGGAGAGGCTATGGAAGCAATTAAATGGAGTTTCCCCTAGGTTCTTGGTCATCTCCTCATCTTGGCTATAAAGGTGGCCAATTTATAATCCTAGCCAAGGGAAAGGCTCTGGGTTCCCATTGGTCGGTACAAGTTAGCTTAGGTGGACGGGAAAATGATCCAATTGACAATTTGGGATTGCCACATTAGATGGGTAAAATTTTAGGTTTAAGCTAAGGGAAGCCTTCTTGGTTTTGGGTTTTTCTGGCCACCAGGGTGGCTGGTCAGACCTGCGATGGTGGGTAGCTTGCTTAGGAAGGTTGCCCTTACATTCAGGGGCTGCAGGTGATTCTTACCTAACAATGTGACTGACTTATGAAATACATAATTTATAAAATCAAAATATATTTTTGGAATGAAACTAATATTTTGCCTGGAAACTGATATTTTTCCAAAAATATAAAAGTATTTATATGCATGACAAGTTAAGGATATTTTAGGATGACAAGTTCACTTGCCGGTCACATCACTTGGTTTGAGAGTTGTCATCTCCTAACTAGTTTATTGGTAGTCTTCTTTCATATATTGGGTCTCATCGACTAAGATTTTTATTAAATGCTTACGGGCATCTATCGAGGGTTGCTAGGGCCACAAGCACTGAGGTTGATTTGCCCCATAACTAAAATTCTTACATCGTGTTCTGATCTTCTGTTTGTGCCACCTAATTCGTTCTACATGCCAATATCTTTCTTGTTATTATTATTTTTAAAAGATATATATATATGCTGCTGTTGACCTCACTTTTGTGAGGATCATTTATAAATCATTTTGAAGAAGGACATCTACCAATATTGACTTTCTAAATCTTACCAAGGTTCACTAAACCCTAGTACCTAGGGTAAAACCCTAATAAAGCCTTTTTGACTTAAATTCAAATGACATCTTAAAATAATCAAATCAGTAATGACAAACCCTGTTATGATCAATCCTTAACTAAATGATCAAACTTAGTTAAAATGGTCAATTCATGACCTAATGACCACCACATTGACTAAATTGGTCAACCCTTGACGTAAATGGTCAAATTTGGTCAAAATGGTCAATTAATGACCTAATGACCACCACATTGACAAAAATGATCAACCTTAATATATAATGGTCAAATTTGGTCAAAATGATCAATTCATGACCTAATAACCACCACATTCAATAGTCAATCCATTGATCTAAATGGTCAAATTTGATCAAAATAATCAATTCATGACTTAATGACCACTACATTGACCCAATGGTCAACCTAATGACCTAAATGGTCAAATTTGGTCAAGATTGTCAACACATGACCTAATGACCTCCACATTGACCCAATACCAATCCCATTGACCACTAAGTCAACCCCGACACCAAATTGGTCAAATATGACTCATTTGATCAATTTAAGACATTAAAATGATCAAACATGGTCATTTTCCCAACCCTAGTTAAACCTATGCCCCATTACTAAAATTGATAACCCTATAATTAAATTAATCATGACAAGGTTAACTAAATCATCTGGGTCAACCCTGGACCTGGACTGGTAAACCATGATCAACCTATGTCAACATTTGTCAACCATGGTCAACCTTGGACAAATTTGGTCAAAATACCCAATTTTGGGCCAAATTAGTAAAATTGTTCAAATAGTCAACATACAAGATTACTTTGACCAATTTTTTGTTTAATAATATAATTTCACAAATTTTAATTAATTACATAATTAATTAAAAATGAAATTATGATCAAATGATCAAAAAATGAATTCAAACCCATGACATCATACATGACATAAAAATCCCATAATTGATTTTTGAAGTTAAATCTAAATTATGGGGAGTCATAAATGGGTCATCCATAACTCATTAAACTCGTCATAACATGAATTACACATCAACCAGTCCATTATCCATAACATTTAACCAAGGTTAAGCATAATGATAACATTTTTATGAGGTGGCAAAATCCCTTCAACCTAAGTCATGAATCACCTCTTCCCATGAAATGAGGTGGTCGACTAATCTAAATTCCATCTCACTTGTTTCAGGACTACATAATAAAAGGAAAACACCACTTAAGCTCTCTCTTTCACCATGGTTAATCAAGATGAAAGTTCATCTTGATGCATGATAAGAAAGCATAAATGGTGTCAATCAACCATACCTTCTTTGGGGAAGGTTTTAGGTGAGTCACTACTCACCTCTCCCCCCACCCAATCAAATAAAAGCTTGCCTTAACCATCTTTTTCACCATGGTAACTCCATCATGACACTTTCATAAAAAATGAGGAAGAAAAGGGTTATGTGTCATCCTCTCCAAACCTCATTAAAGAATTGGTGAATATCATATGGGGGATGTGAATTCAGCAAGGTTGATCAGGCCTCATCCACCCCATCCATTTGCCAATAGGAATGAGGCATAGCCATGACTCACATAATCAAAATCTGTAGGGATAAGATAAGCCAAATTTGGGAGGTTAAATGTAATCATTCAACAGCACATTTCTCATCTCCTTAGAACCCTAAACCTTCTTTGAACTGCTTGCTACCTTCTCCAAATGAGTCCAAAGTAAGTTTGAGCTCATTCATGGCCATCCATGGCTATAAATAAGCCAAAACCGAGAGGAACAAAGAGGAAGAGACCAAAACAGGAGACCTAGATACACTGCCCGATTCCTAAAACCTTCAACAGCAAAATTGCTCCCCATACCCTGAGAAATTGATTCCCCATAGAATCAAGCTCTGAAATCCATCATCTCCTCCCAATTTCTCTACTCGAAAATAGGACAATTTTCTCTTTTGAAATGAAGCTTCTCAAAACTTCAATTTAACTCTTCTAAAAGCTTCCTAGAGCTCTACGAAGACAAGCCAAATCGAAATTTGCCTTTCCTATAGGCTCTAACACACTGTTCAACATTCCCTACCCAAGCCGTGACACCTTGAGATTGAATCCATATCTAGGCTCAATTTAACTTCAAATTGAGTTGGGAAAGCTTTCTGAGGTCAAGGTAAAGCTGTGGAACCAGTTCAATCAAAATTCCATCAACCCAGAACAAGGTATGGATCTTTGGACTCAAACTGAGCTCGGGTTTAACACTTTGTGAGATGAACCATTTCACAACCCAATCATCACCGTATGGATGTCTTCATCTTCTTCAGATGAAGCTCTAGAAACAAAAATCACTTGAATCTATCAAGAATCGAGCAAGTTTTTACTTCTAAACTATGAACGGCTTACATGATAGACAAGAGTGAAGGGGATGAACGAATATCTTCCATTCCCGCGTTTTGGAAACGGACGGCTCTAATTAAATTCCAACCACTTCCGTGGTTTGATCCCCACACAGTATTAAGCATGTTTCGATGCTTCCAAGGACACACGTTGCCCTCAGGATTTTTTTGGTTAATCTAGATTTAATTAAATCCATATTAACCTTAAACTCTTCAAAACTTCATATCTTTGCATAGAAAAATCATAAAAATACAATAAACATATCCCTGAACTCAGGACAATGAGAAGAATAATGTGGGATTAAAATCATGAATTAAGGACTTATATTGAATTTGTAATTAAGTAATTACTCTCTAGAGTAATTTAATTATTAAAAATTATTTATAAATCTGAAAAATATGAAAATTTCAGGAATCAGTCCCTAGGTCCTTAGGAACATCCCCTGATTTTTCTAAGGCTAGGAAAATTCCTTAAGACAACATTCCCTAATTTCTATTGAACTTTGTAAAATGACAAATCTTAGCCACTTAAAAATTTAAAATGACTTTTTAACCATTAGGGTTAAAACATTTAAATTAATATTTAAAACCCTAAAACCCTTAGAAGTCAAATACTCATTTCACTTAGCCCATGCCACAATGGACTAAGTCAATTTTGAGCCCAATTTCACTTGGACTCAAATCAAACTCTAATTAGGTCTAAGACACTCATTATACCTAATTAGCCCAACTTTGGCCTTAACCACATTAGGCTTAATACCAAAAAAAAAACCTTAATTAGGTCTAAGACACTCATTAAACCTAATTAACCTGATTAAACCTCAGTTAAATTATTTTTAATACAAATCAAACACTAATTAGGTCTAAGACAACAATTAGACCTAATTAAATTAAGTTGGACCTTAATCACATTATGTTTAACATTAATAAACCCTAATTAGGTCTAAGACACCATTAAGTCCTAATTAAACTAAGTTAGACCTTAATCACATTAGGTTTAACATAATAAATACTAATTAGACTTAACTCTAATTAGGTCTAATTAATTTAATTAAACTTTACCTAAATTATGTTTAACCTAATTAGACCTAACCCTAATTAGGTCTAATTAATCAATTAAAATCTTACTTAAATTCGGTTTAATTAATCCTAAACCCTGATTAGATCTAACCCTAATTAGGTATAATTAATGAATTAAACATTACTTAAATTAGGTTTAATTAATCCTAAACCCTAATTAGACCTAACCCAAATTAGGTCTAATTAATTCAATTAAACCTTACCTAAATTAGGTTTAATTAATCTTAAACCTTAATTAGACCTAACTCTAATTAGGTCTAATTAATCAATTAAATCTTACTTAAATTAGGTTTAATTAATGCTAGAGCGTAATTAGACATAACCCTAGTTAGGTCTAATTACTCTAATTAAACCTTACTTAAATTAGGTTTAATTAATCCTAAACCCTAATTAGACATAACCCTTATTAGGTCTAATTAAACCTTACCTAAATTAGGTTTAATTAATCTTAAACCCTAATTAGACCTAACCCTAATTAGGTCTAATTAATCAATTAAACCTTACCTAAATTAGGTTTAATTAACCTTTAAATCCTAATTAAGTCTAACCCTAATTAGACTTAATTAATCTTTAAACGTTAACTTAAATAGGTCTAAGTAATCTTAAACCCTAATTAAGAAGACTTAAATAACTCTTAAGCCTTAATTACATTACGCTTAAGTAACCTTAAACCCTTATTAAGTATAACCCTAATTAGACTTAATTAACTCTTAAGTCTTACTTACATTAGGCTTAAGTAACCCTAAACCCTAATTAAGTAAACCCTAATTAAGTCTAACCCTAATTAGACTTAATTAAATCTTAAGCCTAACTTACATTAGGCTTAAGTAACCCTAAACCCTAATTAAGTTTAACCTTAAGTAGACTTAATTAACTCTTAAGCCTGAATTACATTAGGCTTAAGTAACCTTAAACCCTAATTAAGTCTAACCCTAATTAGACTTAATTAACTCTTAAGGCTTACTTACATTAGGCTTAAGTAAACCCGAACCCTAATTAAGTCTAACCCTAATTAGACTTAATTAACTCTTAAGCCTTACTTACATTAGGCTTAAATATCCCTAACCCTAATTAAGTCTAACCTTAAGTAGACTTAATTAACTCTTAATCCCTAATTAAATTAAGCTTAAGTAATCTTAAACCCTATTTAAGTATAACCCTAATTATACTTAATTAACTCTTAAAACTTACTTACATTAGGCTTAAGTAGCCTTAAACCCTAATTAAGTCTAACATTAATCATACTTAATTAACTCTTAAGCCTTAATTACATTAGGCTTAAGTAACCTTAAACCCTAATTAAGTCTAACCCTAATTAGACTTAATTAACTTTTAAGCCTTACTTACATTAGGCTTAAGTAACCCTAAACCCTAATTAAGTCTAACCCTAATTAGACTTAATTAACCCTCAAACCTTAATTACATTAGGCTTAAGAAACCCTAAACCTTAATTAACTCTATCTTTAATTAGACTTAAATCAACTTTTAAACTTAGGTTCAACCTAACTTGAACCCAAGTTAACCAAACCTTAGATTCAACTAATATTGAACCTTAATCAACTTCTAACTTAGGTTCAACCTAACTTGAACCTAAGTTAACAAAACCATAGGTTCAACTCATATTGAACCTAAATAAACTTCTAACTTTGGTTCAACCTAACTTGAACCCAAGTTAACCATACCTTAGGTTCAACCCATATTGAACCGAAATCAACTTTTAAACTTATGTTCAACCTAACTTGAACCCAAGTTAACCAAACCTTAGGTTCAACCCATATTGAACCTAAATCAACATTTAAACTTAGGTTCAATCTAACTTGAACCCAAATTAAACAAACCTTAGGTTCAACTCATATTGAACCTAAATCAACTTTTAAACTTAGGTTCAATCTAACTTGAACCCAAGTTAACCAAACCTTAGGTTCAATCCCATATTGAACCTAAATCAACTTCTAACTTAGGTTCAACCTAACTTGAACCCAAACCTTAGGTTCAACCCAAATTGAACCTAAATCAACTTTTAAACTTAGGTTCAACCTAACTTGAATCTAAATTAACCAAACCTTAGGTTCAACTCATAATGAACCTAAATCAATTTTTAAACTTAGGTTCAACCTAACTTGAACCCAAGTTAACCAAACCTTAGGTTCAACCCATATTGAACCTAAATCAACTTCTAACTTAGGTTCAACTAGGGGTGTAAACGAACAGAGCTAGTGTTTGTGTTCGAAAAGTTCAAACACATTACTGTTTGTGTTTGGTTCATTTAACAAACCGAACGAAAAAAAATTGTTCATGTTCGTCTCGTTTGCTTATCGAACGAATCGAACATGAACTTCCTGGGAAACCGAACACGAACTGTTCATAAACAACGAGCTTTTTTGACAACCCTAGCTTTGATAGCATACTTCCTCAAAATGAAGCAAATTTATCAGGTATTCCGTACACATCAGGTAATCCATACTTCCTCAAAATGAAGCAAACCGAATAAGGCATTTAGGGTTTTATTTTAATATACAAGTATAATAAATTAATTATAATATTATAATATTTATATTAATATAATTAATACTATAATATTGTTATTGTTATTAATAATTTATCATATATTATAATTTATAGAAGTTTAATTATTTAAAATATGATAAATTTTTATAATATTTAATTATTTTTAAAATATTATAAACTTTTTATATATAATTATCATAAATTTGAACGGTTCAAGTTAGGTTGAACCGAACCTAACTTGAACCAAAACCTTAGGCTCAATCAATATAGAACCTAAATCAACTTTTAAACTTAGGTTCAACCTAACTTAAACCCAAATAAACCAAATCTTAGGTTCAATCCATATTGAACTTAAATCAACTTTTAAACTTAGGTTCAACCTAACTTCAACCCAAGTTAATCAAATCTTAGGATCAACTCATATTGAACCTAAATCAACTTCTAACTTAGGTTCAACCTAACTTGAATCCAAGTTAACTTAAACTTAAAGTTGACCCATATTGAACTTAATTCAAACTTAAACCTCTTAGGTTTAACCTAACTTGAACCTAAGTCAAATTTAACTTATACTTGGGTTTAACCCAATTTGAATCCAAGTCTAACTCAAACCCAACTTAAGTTTAATCTACTTTGAACCTAACTCAAACTTAACTCAGGTTCAACCTACATTAAACTTGATCCAAACTTAAATTAGTTTCAACCTACATTGAATCTAATTTAAATTTTACTTAGGTCCAATATGCCTAAATTAAATTCTTTATATTCAACTTATATTGAATCTAAACTTAACTTAAATATCTTTATATTCAAACGACACTGAATCAAAAATTTAGTCTAAACATCCTTGGATTAAAACGACACTGAATCTAAAACTTTAACCAATTTTAAGTCTAGTCAGACTTAATCAAATGACTTTAGATGCAAAAGACATTGAATCTAAAAATATTAAAATCTAACTCATGTTACATTTTATCTCTAAATCTAAACATAAAAAGCTTTATATTCAAATGACACTGAATTTAAAACTTTACCCAATTTTAAGTTTAGTCGGACTTAACCAAAATGACTTTAGATTCTAATGACATCAAATCTAAAAATCTAACTTATGTTTGACTTAGGGTCTGTTTGGGGCAGCTGTAGATTATTTATAATCTGCTGATAAGCATATTATCCTGATAATCTATAGATTATCAGGATAAGCTGACTTGCTGTTTAGGGGAGCTTATTCAGAGTGGCTTATTGGCAGCTGTTGCTCGATAAATGACTATTTTGCCCCTGTTAGAAAATTCCATCTTTTTTAACAATTCGAAAAAGCAAAAAAAATGATGGATTTAGAATTGATGAGAGCATAAGTTTGGCATACATGAAATTCGTCTTACTCCTCCCTTAAAATATCGAATTTAAATAACTTTGATCTTGATTCAAATAACTTTTTATTAACAGTTGTTAATTAACTCATAATCACATAAACATGTATAAAATAATATATTAATTAATAAATCAGTTAAATATACCACTTTACATATACAATAATATATTAACTCAGTTAATTGTTCGTCCCCGTTCTTCCTCCTTCTTCCTTTAGTTCATCCACCCCAACACAGCACACAAGGCTTCTGCTCCTTCCTCCATGCCGCGACAGAGCTTCTTTCCCCTTCAATAGAGCCACTCGTGCGCTTCGAGCAGGCTAGATGCGTCAAGTAGGTAAGCCGACCCAGCCCTAATCTTGCGATCGAAGCAGTGACGAATCGGTAGGGCAAGGTTGATCGAAGCTGTGAAGAGTCGAAGCAGCAACGAATCGGGAGGGCAAGTGATTAAAGCAGTGACAAATCAAAGTAGCAACGAATCGAAGCAGTACGATCGAAGTAGCGACAAATCGGGAGGGCAAGGATAGGGCAACGATGCAAGAAGATGGGATTGGGGGGGATCAGAGGTAATACGCTGCGATGGAATGTCGAACGCGGGTGAAGGGAGCGGCAGTAAATCCGTAGAGTTATCATCTAATATCATACTCGATTATCCCTGCCGCCGACCCGAATTCCCTAAGCATACACTACCGCGACGTTCAGAAACGCCCACCGCCAGGATAAGCTGCGCTAAACGGAGCCTTAAATCCCCTAGATTCAATTGACATTGAATCTAAAATTCTTAAATCTAAGTCATATTAAAATCAACCAAGGAAATAAAGTCAACATTATTTCTTTTGTAAGAATTACTTTGACATTGTTTTTCTTGCAGGTTCAAGACAAATTCCGCTTTAAATTTACTTTGCATATAATTAAGGTGTGCTAACTCTGTTTTGCAGGGCGACATTCTAAAGACGGGACAAACAACAAAATGAAATAAAACAAAATCAAAATGACATCAAAACAAAGACATTGACAAAATAGAACAAAACAAAATAAAATCAACATGACATTAAAAATAAAACTAAAATGACATAATCAAAACAAACAATAAAATAAAACCTAAACTTTTATCATAGCCACTAAACAAATAAAAAAACTACAAGACAAAACGACAATAAAATGATAAATAAAAATAAAACTGACATAACAAATGATATTGACAAAACCAAACCTTTAGAGTAGTATGTGACACCTAGAAACATATTACCCTTAGGATTGAACATTAATGTTTCTTTTCTTGTTCTTGAAATCTCTTAATAAACAAGTGTTAACAATAATCACAAGTTTTCTTAGAAAAATTTAAATGTCTAAGATGTAGTTAACTATAAGAGCTTGCTCCTTCAGGATATTTAAGAACTCAGAATACGTATCACACCTAGAAATATCTGGTTATCAAAAATTCATATGTGAGTGTCCTTATATAAAAAAACTACTAGAATAAGGTATTCTAGAATCTCCTTTTATAGGGATTATCACCGACATTTCTTATTCTATTGTATTCTAGAATCTCCTTTTATAGGGATTATCACTAACATTTCTTATTCTATTGTTTTTTATTTTATGAGCCCCGTAATTTCTTCAAATTTTTTATTATCTGAGGATCATTTACATGATCCAAAGAAATAAGATTTTTTGAGGATTAAGGCAATATTATAGATAAACTGAGTGGTGACTCGAAATAATGACATCAACATCGACATCGACAAAATCTCGGCCATCTCCTGATGCCACCGGCTGCTATATTTGTAATACTAACCCTGCAGCAGCGACAGGAATCCCAGGTATGCATTATTACCTTCTTTTCATTTTACTGTACTCTTACAGTATATTTAATTTCATGTTTTTGCAAAGGCCCCTAAGGTAGATAATAGTAAAACATATGATTGGTGAGACTCTACGGCAAGCCATGAGACATAATAATAGCAATGTTCACACATAAAATAGAACACTAAACTTACAACCATCACGTCAAGGAGTTCAAGCATGCTGCAAGCAGATGGAGGATGACTACAAATAACAAACAATATTCATCAATGAAGTGGATTTACTTCAGCTAAACCTTCCATATTATTAAATAACATAAAGCTCATAAAACTTTGAGGTTGTCAGGTTAGGGTGACATAAATCCTCACTTCATCTCTTAGGCTTTTGCACAATAATGTTGTGCACTAAATGTCCTAACTCTTTTTGGGTTTCGAGGTTGTCATCGGTATGACATAAATTCTCTTATCTTCATAGGCTACTTGCATGATCAGATGTTATGCAAGTGTATGCCCTAAATTTTAAATCAACGGCATGAGTAAACATTTAAATAACTTCGCTCCCAAAATGTAAAGCTGAATGGTAGGATAGTTTGGGAAGTCATTAAGGTTCGTCTTAAGATCTGTGAAATCCTCTAGCACTCACTCATTTGGATTCCAAAACAAATGTTCCTATTTGAGCCACTCCCATTTGACTTTTTTGTGTACAACCTTAAGTGGCTGGACATTGAATTCTTGAAGAAGATACCCTTAATCATTATCGAGAGTTCTCTTAAGTGGCTTTGGTCATTTAAAACATAATTAACTATGGGGGCCTACCTTATAAGGAATTAAGTATGCAGGTATAATAAACCTTACGTAATCTTCAATATTTATATAGAGGAACCTGTCAATCACATAAAAAGGTTCATAGACCAAATGAAAGTCATGAATTATTTAGTTTATATAATCGAGCTAATCTCCAGGTGGTATGCCTATCTCTCGGGATGGTGTGCTGCTTGTGGTGTTGTGCTCGATTGCTTAAACTATTAATATATGATATTTTTTGCTCTCATTTTCCTAAATTAAAACACTATGTTTAAAATTTAAAATTATGTGTATTAAATTAAATTATTTTTCAAATCCACCGACTACAAACCTAACCCAGTGACCGAAAAATTCCAAGAGGTGATTGACACTAACCTATTAAGCAATAAACCATGAGGGATGTCAAGGTTAATGGAGAGACAAAACATTGAATCTGAAGTCGTTAGTCTCTGAAGAGAAGGCTAAGTTAGATGGTTTTGAAGACAATGACTGAGGAAGAATTTGCTCTTCTTTTCAAGGAAACCCTTACATTTTAAGGAAAATAGCTGAGCCTATTGTATCTTCCATAGGAGTGCCCAATGGGAAAGAGTTGGAAGATAGCCCTAGGCAGGAGAGTGACCAAGTAGAATTTGACCCAGAACATAAACAACCTAGGGAGAACCCAGCCCAAAATTTAGGAGACTTTGAGTTATCTTATAGGGACCGATTTCTTGCAACTTATGATGAAAACATTGATATGAAAATAGGAGAATTAATGAGAATAACTTTGGATTTAGAAAATACCCTTTGTAGTGATCATCTAAATAAACACCTTACATGCCCTCTAGAAGTCTGCTATTGAACAGAGGGAAAATTTTCAAGAAAAATTAAATTTTGAGAACTTAGTAAAAATTTTAGGACCAACAAAATATTACATGGTTAATTGATCCAAGAAAAAAATACCTATTTTTATGCCTTGATTTTTATTAAATTTTAAGGATATTATGCTTTAATGAAAGGTATTTTTGTGTTTTTGGATGTAGGTGATACAAAAATGTTCAAGAAGGAGAAAAATATGAAAAAGGAGCAAAAAGGAGCAAAAATGAAGCCAAAATGCAAAATTGTCTAAATTACGGGCCTGGCGCCTAGGCACCAGAGTCCGGCACCTAAGCGCCATCTCGATACAGAAAACTGTTAAGTTTTTGATGACTTTTGGGTGGTTATTTTGACGGTGTGAGTGGTTATTGGACCTTCTAGAAGACTAGCAGTTGTTCCTGGTTTATAGGACATGTGATACAATGTATTTGGATGCTTCAAAATGGTTTTACTCGCGAAGAGGTGCGATCCAAAGTGAAGAGATGCGAAGAACTGGACGCGGTGTCCGGCACTTAGGCGCCAGATTCCGGCGCCTAGGCTCTAGACACACCTTCTAGAAGATTCATTGAATGTGGACACATTTGAAGAGGTGCCTTGAGGTAACCCTTGAAGCCTATAAATAGGAGGGTATTCCTTCAGAGAAAAACACCCCATCTACCCCTCCCTATCTAGAGTCCAATCTAGAGAGAGAAATAGAGAGATCATATTAGGGCCACCTTTTTACTTTCCTTCATAAATTAGTGAGTTTATTTTAGAGTTTGTATTTAGAGTTTGAAAGAGTTGGTGCATCTGTAGTTCATTACGCTGTGGAGTCAGTAGGAATCGGAAGTTCAGTAGGAGAAACATCTAAGATAAGTATTTTTATTTTGATTCAAAGTTTATTTATTATGTCTTGTTATTTAATTTCAATATTTTCTGAGTAGTTACTTTACTTTCTCCTTTCAATTATGAAAAGATAAATACGATAATACAATTCGTCGGAGAATTAAAAATCATATATTTTCAAAACATTGTGATGATATTAATATTGGTTCTTAATTTACTATTTAAATTAGCCATTTAAATTGTTAAAACCTGTTGAAGAGTTTTGAGACCTAGAAAGAGATGAATTCTTAACTTGTAGATATCACATGAATCCTTGGGTAGTCGAAGGCCTTGTGCGGGTTATTCTAAGTGAAGTGCAAAATAAATAGGAAGATGTTATATAATGGGCGTAGAATTAATAAGTTTTTAGAGTGACAGACTAAATTCTTGTGATTTGGTTTATAGAAAAGGGAAGGGTCACTAGTAGAGCCGACCATAGCCACCCTTGGACATCTAGTAGTGTGAGCCTAGATTAACCCATTCTACTAACAATACATCTGGACCTGATCTATAGGCAAGCCAATGTTCTTTTCACTTGGATCAAAGGGTAAAGAATATGAATGCTTCTATTTGGCAATATACCATAAATTTATATTCTCCAAGAATATTATCATTATCTTAGAAAATCTTGAATTAATTGAAAGGGAGAAAGTTGCTTTCTTATTGCTATTTACATCAATTATTTTATTCCTACTTTATTATTGCATCTAGTAAATTAAAGATATTTTATTTTTAATTATAAAAGAAATACTTTAAAATAAAAATATTTAAAGATCTATAGCTCTCTTCTCATGGGAACGATACTGGGGTCTTTGTTTCAAAGCCCTATATTACTTGAAACGATACGTATACTTGTGTAGAACCCCTAGTGTGTAAAATATTTTCCATAAAATTATATTTATATACACTAGTAGCTATTATTATTTATAACAAATATTTTTGAAAGCATTAATTAGTGCGTTGATCTTCAGAGGACTTCAGGTCAAGTTTTTGGCACCGTAGTGGGGAAGAAGATTTTAGTACGCATATATTTATATCGGGTCAAGTTTTTGGCACCATTGCCGGGGATCGAAGAGGCAATCTTTTAGATTTTAAGTATTTTTATTTTATTCATTTTTCTTTATGATAAAAAAAACAAAAAAAACAAAAAAACATATATATTATAATAATATTTATTTTAATTCTTGCTAATTGACTTTTTATGCGTAGTTCTGGATTTGAAGGATTATTACCTTTAGATTCTGAATTAGAAAGAACTGTTAGAAGAATTAAAAAAGGAAAACAAATTCAAAAATTTCAAGAAATGACTAATTTACATAACAATTTACAAAATCCAATTCAAATTAATGATCAAAATGTTTATAAACCATTAAGGGATTATGCTAACCCTACAGTTGATGAACTTCATAGTAGTATTCAAATACCCACTATAGATGCTAATTCTTTTGAGCTTAAACCATCTATTATTCAAATGGTTCAAAACAATCAATTTAGTGGAACACCAAATGAGGATCCAAATTTACACATTGCTAGTTTTTTAGAACTTTGTGCTACCTTTTAATATAACAATATTTCTGATGATGCTATTAGGCTTAGACTCTTTCCTTTTTCTTTAAGAGATAAAGCAATGATGTGGCTGAACTCATTAGCAACAGTTTCTATTAAAACATGGGCTGAAATGGCACAAAAATTCCTTGCTAGATATTTTCCTTCATCTAAAACTGCTAAATTAAGAAATGACATTACTTCATTTAGTCAATTTGACGGGGAGACAATTTATGAAACTTGGGAAAGATTTAAAGAACTATTAAGAAAATATCCTCATCATGCTTTACCTGATTGGTTAATTATTCAAAAATTTTATAATGGATTAATTGGATCTTTAAAATTAATTATTGATGCTGTTGTTGGAGGTTCTTTAATGTCTAAATCATTTGAAGAAGCTTACACTTTAATTGAAGAATGGCTAACAATAATTTTCAATGGCCTTCTGAAAGGATTAATCCTAAAAGAATGGCAAGTATTCATGATAATGAAGCCTTTTCTATTTTAGCTTCACAAGTAGCAGCAATGTCTAAGAAATTAGATAGTTTTGCTATGAATATATCACCTAATAACTCTGCTAATATTGAAGATTCTCAAACTATTGAAACTTTACAAGCTATTGCTAGTAAAAATAATCTTTATTCAAATTATTATAATCCTGGATGGAAAAATCATCCTAATTTTAACTGGAATAATTCACAACAATGGGGTAATAATCAATCTCATCCCACTGGAAATTGGAATAATCAAGTTAATTCAAACTATAAACCACCTGGATTTAACAATCCACAGAAAAAGTTATCTATAGAATAATTAATTTTACAATTAAGTAATTAATTACAAAACCAAAACACTGTTATTCGTAATATTGAGAATCAAATGGGATAAATCGCTAATTTAATTAGTTATAGACCCCAGGAACACTTCCTAGTAATGTTGAAATCAATCCAAAAGAAGCTGAAAAGAACATGAACATGTTAAAGGTCGTACAACTTAGAAGTGGAAAGGAATTAAAAGAAAGAATGCAAAATAAAATTGAAAATGAGATTGAGGTTGAAGAGATTGAAAAATCTAAAGAAACTCCTTCTCCTAATAAAGATCAAACTGATATTTCTATTAATATAGAAGTTGAAAAACCACCACCACCTTTTCCTCAAAGACTTAAACAGCAGAAGCTTGATCATCAATTTTCTAAGTTCTTTGAAATTTTTAAGAAACTTACTATAAACATACATTTTGTTGAAGCTTTGGAACAGATGTCAACTTATGCAAATTTTATGAAAGATATTTTAAGTAAGAAATGAAGATTTGAAGCTTTTGAAACTGTTGCATTAAGTGAAGAATGTAGTGCAATAATTCAAAAGAAATTACCTTAAAAACTTAAAGATCCTGGAAGTTTTACTATTACCTTGTGCTATTGGAGAAAAGTTTTGTGGAAAAGCTTTATGCGATTTAGGAGCAAGTATTAATCTCATGCCATTTTCTATTTTTCGAAGGTTGAATTTAGGAGAGATTACTCCCACCACTGTAACCCTTCAGTTAGCTAATAGATCCATCACTTACCCTAAAGGAGTTATAGAGGATGTTCTTGTTAAAGTAGATAAATTTATCTTCCCTGTAGATTTCATTGTACTTGATATGGAAGAAGATAAAGAAATACCTATTATTTTAGGGAGACCTTTTCTAATGACCGGACGAGCTATGATTGATGTGCAAAAAGGAGAATTAACCATGAGAGTTAATGATCAAGAGATTAAATTTAATGTCCTTAAATCAATGAAGTACCCCGACAAAGAAAAATGTTATCGAATGGATATAGTTGATTATTTAATTGAGAAACATTATCAAGAAAATGTAAAGTCATTTCTGAAGAAAAATTTGAATTATTAACCGATGAAGATGAAGAACTAAAAGAAGAAGAAACTCATTATATTAAAGATAATTGGGAAACTTTGGACATAACTCAAAATGATATACTTTTACCCTCAATTAAAAAAGCCCTGAACTGGAATTAAAAATGTTACCTTCACATGTAAAGTATGCATTTCTGGGAAATTCATTAACTTTACCTGTTATTATTTCTTCTGAGCTAAGTAAAGATCAGGAAAAAAAATTGATAGGAGTGTTAAAGAATTATAAGAAAGCATTTGGTTGGACAATTGCTGACATAAAAGGAACAAGCCCGTCCATTTGTATGCATAGAGTTTTAATAGAAGAAAATTTTAAACCTACTATTGAACCGCAAAGAAGATTAAATCCTATCATGAAAGAGGTTGTCAAAAAAGAAATTGTTAAATGGTTAGATGCTGGTATTATTTATTCTATTTCGGATAGCCAATGGGAAAGTCCTATTCATTGTGTTCTGAAGAAAGAATGAGTAACTGTCATTGTCAATGATAAAAATGAACTAATTCCTACAAGACAAGTTATTGGATGGCGAATTTGAATTGATTATAGGAAATTAAATGACGCCACTAGAAAGGATCATTTTTTTACCTTTCTTGGATCAAATGCTTGATAAATTAGCTGGGCACTCATATTTCTGTTTTCTGGATGGATATTCTGGTTATCATCAATTACCTGTTGACCCACTTTTTGTATGTATGTAATTTATGTTTATAGCCACGGAACCAAAAACTTGATCCCGCTTTAAATATAGGAATATGATTTAATGTATAATGTGGATTCTACGCAAGTATATGTATCGTATCAAGTAATACAGGGCTCTAGTGGAGTCCTGGTTATCGATCACACAGGGAGTTTTTAACGTAATTGTTATCGGCTAAATTTAAAGGAATTACTTAATAAAGTGAACAGAAATTCTAAGTAACTATAATATATTAAAGTAAACTAATGCTTGAAATAAGTTGATTTAATTAATTCAGAAAAAGTATCCTTCTCCATGTTTTTAGAAAATTAAGTGAAATGATGAATTTAATTAGAATTTTTAAATTGTATTGTGACAAATACGAGCATTCCTATTCTTTACCCTTTGGTCCAGGTGCAAAGAACATTGACTAATCCTATGTTTGATTATCGAATCTGCGGTTAGGCTGGGAGGATACCGGCGCCACTTCGTAGCTCCCACGTTCCCCTCACTCGAGGGCTAACATCTACACTTCGACTCTCAAACAAGTAGGATCGAATTGAGTATTTTAGTCTGTCACACTAAAATATCCAATTCTACACGCGATAATTAATATTTCCCTATTTATTTGCACCCTCCTTCTAAGGCTTTTGATTTCCCTAAATATTGGATGTAATTTTTACTATAGTTGATAATTCAACATATTTTAACTACTCAATTGGCCAGATTGAAAGTAAATTAAGTTTTAAGTAAAAATTATCACAATTTATTTATATTATATTAAGTGCCTTTATTTAATTTCATCAAACCACATAATTTTCATAAATAAGGAGAAAGACTAAGAAAACTACTCGTAATGCATGAGAATAAAACAAAGCATGGATTTCATTTAAAGTTAAAAACAATAAACAAAGATACTTATCTTAATTTCCTTCCTAAGCGGACTCCTTGAAGTTCCTTTGACTTTTCCTTCTAAGATACAGCAACTAAATAGTACTCAATTAAACTAATAACTCACTAAACTCACTCAAACTACACTTAAGACACTAAAAATAGACTCACGGAAGACTCGAAAAGACACACTAAAGACTTCAGGATTCGGCCTCTATTTATAGAGGTAAGCAAAGGTCCAAGGTGTGCTTAAACACCTCTTCAAAAGTGTCCGGGTTCAATGTATATGCATTTTGAACTAGCTCGCCGTCGGCGGAAACGACCTCGCCGTCAGTGGGGCTTCTAGAAGGTCTTCAAACTGCGCGATCTCGCTGTCGGCGGGCTCGGGCTCGCTGGCGTGACGAGGTAGTTATAATTCCTTCAGAAATTTCTTCTAACGATCTCGCCGTCGGAGGCCTCGATCTCGCCGTCGGCGAAGTAGTTATATTTGCATGAATTTCTTCCTTTTTGATCTAAATTTGCTCCATTTCATGCATTTTGCTTCTATCACCAAGAAATCTTCATTCCTGCAATAAAATAAAGAAAATACCTTTCTTTAAAGTGCAATTTCACCAAAAATAGGTACGAATTTCTTAACATATTTTTCTGTGATCAAAATCCCCCAAACTTAATTATTACTTGTCCTCAAGTAATTTTAATACTAAATAAAAATAATGATTTCTATAATAGAATTTTTCAACTCAAATAATATATGAATTAATTTTAAATAACATTATAATAAAGTTAAAAGAAATATTTCTAAGTAATTTCAATTAATTTTATAGAGATAAGATTATTTAGTTATTAGGTCTAAGATTTCTAGCTTTCTATTTATTTCAGGAAAGACAATATTAAAAATTAATAAATTACTTAAGATATTTAGATGATAGGAAATTCAAGAAAACTCTATTTAGTAAAATACCAATCCATAAATATAAGTTTAGAAATATAATTAAGTTTTACCCTTTAGGTTGAATCCATTGAAGCCAATATTTGATAAGGCATCTCCTCAAGCTTCTCCTCACTTATATTTTTCTTTTCTTTTCTTTTCTTTTCTTTTTTTCTTTTCTTTTTCTTTTCTTTTTCAAGTGAGGATTATCGTATCTGGAAAGCTCGTTAATAATTTTGAACTTCAATTTCTCTTCCTAAATTTGAAACTTAAAATACTTCTTTGCTTATATATGTTTCATAATTTTTACTTCATTAAGTTTCTATCCTTTCTTTTTCATCTATATACTTAAGAATTTCCAATTTTTAGAATATAGTTTCCCTTACTTTAAATAGTCTACTATATTCTTATTCCTTTTAACCAAATATCTTCTTCTATTAATTTAATTGAATTACTAGAAGTATTTTCTTTAACTTTATATAATAATTAAATAAAGCAACTCATATTTATTGAATTGAAAATTACTATAGAAAATCATTTAATAATTTTTGAAAATAGAACTTGAGAACAATTTAATAATTAAATTTGTATTTTTACCTTCCCCCAAACTTAAATTTTTCTATCTATACTATATAGTGAAAAAGGGAAAGTATATAAATAAAATTCATCATACCTTTGAGCTTTAGGTATTTCTTTTCTTTGAAATTTTTGCGAGCTTTTTCATTACTTACGGAACTCGTACTCGTCGGTATTCTTTCATATATAATATTTAAAAAGAAAGTGCGAGGGATGGAAATTTTTAAAATAAGTATCAAACATAACATAGAAAACTTAATTTGTTACTACACATACATTTACAATAATAAATTAAAGAAAAACTAACATCCTATATATATAAAAATTTGCAACTAATTTAACACACATAAGAAATATAACATCATAGCTCAATCAAACAAACAAAACATACCAAGTCCATAGTCTACAGAAAGTACAAAAAAATCACATCCGAAATAATAAAGTTTCTCAACATAACAACAAATCTAAAACAAATCAAATAAACTAAATAAAAGCTCTAATCCTCTGCATCAAAATCCCAAGCTATTTCATCACCCTGATCTCCAGGCTGAGAAGGCTGAGCAGGCTGGTACTGTGAATATCGGGGGCACTCAGGAAAGACAACATCTAAATCACCACTCCTATAACGACGCTCAGCTTCATAGTATGCAATCTC
Source organism: Papilionanthe hookeriana x Papilionanthe teres (assembly GCA_022702705.1). Lineage (NCBI taxonomy): Eukaryota > Viridiplantae > Streptophyta > Magnoliopsida > Asparagales > Orchidaceae > Papilionanthe > Papilionanthe hookeriana x Papilionanthe teres. The sequence goes on along the minus strand of CM040422.1, from coordinate 106,419,475 downwards.
GTATTCCGAATGTCGCTGGAGATATTTGATATCATAATCGTGTCTTCTCTCCAAGCCTCCAATTCTTTGATCTATATGCTCAAATCTTCTTTCCATATTTTCTCCATAGCCTCCAATTCTTTGATCTAAATCTTCTTTATCTTCCAGACTCCTTTCCCATCAGTGAGAAAGTCAATCACCTCTTCTAATGGTCCTTCCATAGTTCCAAAAGTTTCATATTCGCTCTAGGTGTCTTGAACTTCATAATATGCGTTTATTCTAGCGAATACGAAATCTACGAAAAATCCTCTAACTCTAACCAGTTCATCTTCTGCCTGTGTTAAGTTTGTATATAATTCCTTCACAACTTCTACGGCTGCTCTGTTGGTAACGAAACAGAATTTTTCCCATCCTCGCTCCTTTATAACTCGCTCTACTTCTCCTCCTGGATTCTTGAAAACTCGATCTTGTATGCACTTTCTTACTTGAATATTTTGAAAATATCGTGTTTGTGCTCTCGCATTAATGAATCGAGTTTCGTCAAAATCTAATCATCGCTTTTGTCGTGGAGCCATTTCTCGATCTGTGAAATTTACACAATTTTTAACTAAACTCCAAAATATTACTAAAAAGGCTTCCCACAACAACTAAAATCCATTTAAATCGATTTCTATGAAGATCTCTCAAGCCCTATGTCAGTTTATTCGAAAATTTTAGGAAGGGGATGATGAATAGTGTCGGTTGACCAGTCAAATATAGGTCTTTTCACGATCTCGCTGTCGGCGAGATTTTTCTCGCCGTCGGCGAGCTAATTAATTCCATAAGGCAAACGTTTCAGGAAAAATCCACCATTGGCGAGTTCGGTCTCGCTGTCAGCGGGTTTTCTCGCTATCGGCGAGATAATTCTCGCCGTCGGCGAGGTCCTAAAAATTTCAATTTTTGAATTTCGTCAATCATTTTCAACCTCGAATTGTCATTAATCAATCTTCCGATCACTTAATTTGAATATTAATAAGAAGATTAAGTACTATACTTACAAAAATTCACACAAAACAAACAAAATATCTTTATAAATGAAATCCATCAAACTTACAAATTTCACACTAACAACTTCACACATACTTAAATTAATTGTTCAAATCCATACCACTCGAGCATCGCAATCCAAACCACAACACTCTAAATGCCTGAGACATAACAATTTACATAAAATCTTATCAAATCTAAAGTTCGACTCATAATAAAACTTAAACTCCAAAACAAACACTCACACATACAAATATAACATAAACATATAAATCCTTCCTACTCTTTCGTGTATGAACTAATATCTTCTCTGATATTTCCAATGCGACAGCAGTGCACAAATAAATTGTAGAAAGGCTCGAAGGGAATTCGCAGAGTAGATTCTTCATTAATCCATCCTTTTCGTCTTAGTAGATGAATAAAACTAGCCTCCGGATGTCCAAGTATGATCAAAGTGCTCCTTCATTCTCCAATCAATATGATCAAACATATCGGAGATATTATCAATGGAATTCATCACATTTTGCAATTCGTCTCCAATCCTTTAATCTTCTTCGAATAAAATTAGTCTTATCGATAATAGGTCTTGCTAAAGGATTGTTCGTGATGCTCGTCGAAATAACGGTGATCTCATCATTGTTATCCAAAGTGGGAAACATATCAGTAGGATCCAGGGGTTTCCATGGTAAAAGTATTTTTTCCCAAGCCTCATAAGAAACTTAGTACTCACTGCATAAAGCAAATATAGTAAATGGTTGTCCAAGTCCATGCACTGACCCATGCATGATTAATCCCAATGCAGACTTTACTATTATTGATCCAACATCGATAGGTAATCCAATTTGAATACAATAGTTTAAAATACCGCATTCCTTTGAAACTTTATTTGCTCTCATGGTAGGTAATAATTTTGATGATATAAAGAAATGTCAGTGCTTCGAGACAGGGTTTAGAAGTGATGCAGAAAAACTAACATACCCGTCTTCTCGTAACTCCCAATCATCCGGTTCATCAATCAGATATCTATAGATCTCGTTCATATTATATCTTGAAGGCACAAAGTTGGAATAGTGACAAAAAGATGTATTTTCTATAGAAAACAATTCATTTACCCTTGCAGAAGTAAATGTTACCCATCTTCCTCTGACGTACACATTTCCATGGTTGATCGCATGTAAATTAGAGTAAAACTCTTTGACTACTGGTATAACTACAGCGGAAGTTGTATAATAAAATACCTCCCAATGCCGCTGTGCGATCATTTCTTCGATTTTTGTAGTAGCATTCTCTACTCCTCTATTGACGAATCCTCTTTCTTTGATAAGTCTTTTCTTCATCAAGCCTTTGTTGAAGATTCGTTGTGCCTCCGAACTAACAAATTTTCACCGGTTGAAAACTTCGGCTTTTGTGGTTTCTAGGAATTTTGAGGCCATTTTGGATGGAATGGATTGGTCTCTAGTCGTTCCTAAGGAAGAAAATGGTGTAAAATCGGATTTGGAATAATTTCTTACGAAGGAATGGCTTAGATTCGTCCAAAACCGCACGAAAAATCTTAAAGAAACGAAATTTTAAACTACCTCGCCGTCGGCGGGAAGTTCCTCGCCGTCGGCGACTTAGTTATAAAACTGAATGAGTAATGGTCCACGATCTCGCCGTCGGCGAGCTCGATCTCGCTGTCGGCGAGATTCGTAAAAATCGCCCGTTTTCGCTCTGGTCTGAATATTTTCTGATCTCATATAATAAGTTCAATTTTTGTGATGATTCTAAATAAGAATTTGAGTAGTAAGATTTATTTTAATAATATAGATTCACTAATATGTAGATATATCAAAAATAAAAGACTACTATGGGTTGCCTCCCATAAAGCGCTTGGTTTAACGTCGTCGGCCGACCTAGTTCGCTTAGTGTTCGGGTTGACTAAGCATTAAAACCTCTTTAAAATTTGGTCGTCTATTTTCGAAATATGGTTTTAATCTATGTCCATTTACTTTAAATCTATGTCCTGTTTTTTTATCTTCTATTTTTATAGTTCCATATGAAAATATTTGAGTTACAGTGAAAGGTCCTAACCATCGAGATTTCAATTTCTCAGGAAATAATTTCAATCTAGTATTATAAAGCAAAACTTCTTGTCCTGGTTCAAAATTTCTCTGATTAATCTTCCGATCATGCCATAATTTCATTCTTTCTTTATAAATCATATCATTATCATATGATTCATTCCTTAATTCTTCCAATTCATTTAATTGCAACAATCTCTTCTCACCAACTTCTTTCATATTATAATTAAATTCTTTAATCGCCCAATATGCTTTATGTTCTAATTTGATCGGTAAGTGGCAAGTTTTTCCATATATAAGCCTGTAAGGAGTCATTCCAATCGGAGCTTTATAAGCGATCCTGTATGCCGCATAATGCGATTGTCAGTCTTATAGACCGGTCGACTGTTAGGGTTTACGGACTTTTCTAATATACGTTTAATCTCTCGATTAGAAACTTCGACTAATCCACTAGTTTGTGGATGATAAGCAGTCGATATCTTATGCATAATATTATACTTTTCCACTATTTTGTGAATGTATTTGTTTCTAAAATGAGTTCCTCCGTCAGTGATAATCACTCTCAGCATTCCAAATCTAGTAAAAATATTTTTCATTAAAAATTTTGAAACACTTTTAGCATCACACCTAGATAAAGCTTGAGCTTCAATCCATTTGGAAACATAATCAACAGCTACTAATATATATGAGTTTCCAAATGACGGAATAAAATGTCTCATAAAATCTAATCCCCAAACATCAAAAATTTCAACTTCTAATATAAAATTTAGAGGCATTTCTTTTTTTCTTGAAATGTTTCCTATTCTTTGGCATTTATCGCAAGTTTTGATATATCTATATACATCTCTAAATAGAGTAGGCCAGGTAGAATCCGTATTGTAGAATTTTATATGCGGTTTATACGTCCTAAAATGTCCTCCAAAATCGAATCATGACATTTTTGAGTAATTGGTTCAATTTCTTCATAAGGTACACATCTTCTAATAATTAGATCCTTACATTGCTTATATAAGTATGGTTCATCCCAAAAGTATGATTTAGTATCGTGAATGAATTTTTTCTATTGTTGCAAAGTTAACATAGGTGGTAAAATGTCACTTACAATATAATTTACTATATCAGCATACCAAGGTATTTTCAACTCATTAATATTATAAAGTTGTTCATCAGGAAAATTGTCTAAAATTTCATTATCAGTATCAAATAATTCAGGATTTTCTAATCTTGATAAATGATCAGCAATTTGATTATCAGTTCCCTTTTTGTTAATGATCTTAAAATCAAATTCTTGCATTAATAATATCCATCTGATTAATCTTGGTTTAGTCTCTTTTTTTGTATTAAATATTGTATAGCAGAGTGATCATATGTACAATACATTTAGTTCCTATTAGATAATGCCTAAATTTATTAAAAGCATATACAACTGCTAATAATTCTCTTTCAGTAACTGTATAATTTATTTCAGCATTATTTAGAGTTTTACTAGTATAATATATAACTTTGAAAATCTTATCATATCTTTGCCCAAGAACTGCTCCTATAGCATAATCACTAGCATCACACATAAGTTCAAATGGTTTCTCCCAGTTAGGTGAAACTATTATAGGTGTTGTAATTAATTTATCTTTTAATAATTCAAAAGCATTCAGGCATTCAGTTGTAAATTCAAATTTCTTGTCCTTTCCAAGAAGTTGGCATAGAGGTTTAGTAATTTTTGAAAAATCTTTAATATAGCGCCTGTAGAATCCAGCGTGTCCAAACAAACTTCTTACCCCTTTTACCGTAGTTGGAGGTGGTAATTTAGCTATTACTTGAATTTTTGCGAGGTCTACTTCCATGCCTTTTTCGAAATTTTATGCCCTAATACAATGCCGCTCGTAACCATAAATTGACATTTCTCCCAATTTAGAACTAAATTAGTTTTCTCACATACTTCAAATACCTTTTCAAGATGATTTAAGCATGTGTCAAATGTTGTTCCGAATACAGAGAAATCATCCATAAATATTTCTATTCCATTATCAATTAATTTATTAAATATAGACATCATACATCTCTGGAATGTTGCAGATGCATTACATAATCCAAAAGGCATTCTTCGAAAAGCGAAAGTTCCTTAAGGACTAGTAAATGTAGTTTTATCTTGATCCTCGGGAGCAATTTGTATTTGATGATAACCGGTATATCCATCTAAGAAACAAAAATATTTGTGTCCCGTTAATCTATCTAACATTTAGTCTAGAAATGGTAAAGGGAAGTGATCTTTTCTGGTGGCTGTGTTTAATTTTCTATAATCAATACATATTCGCCATCCAGTAAATTGTCTTATAGGGATAAGATCATTACTTTCATTAGCTTTGACAGTCACTCCTCCTTTTTTTAGGTACACAGTGAATTGGGCTTACCCAAGCACTGTCAGAAATAGGATATATAATACCATTATTTAACCATTTTAAAATTTCTTTCTTAACTACTTCTTTCATTATCGGATTTAATCTCCTTTGTGGATCTGCTTTAGGTTTATGTTCATTATCTCAAAATAATTCTGCGCATACAGATTGAAGGACTAATTCCTTTGATATCTGCTAAGGTCCAACCAAAAATTTTCTTATATTTTTTTAATGTATCTAAAAGTTTTTGTTCTTGAGATTCATTTAATTCGGATGAAATAATAACTGGTAGAGTTGAAGAATTTCCTAAGTAAGCATATTTTAAATGATTAGGTAACATTTTTAACTCGAAGTTCGGGAGGTTTAATAATTGATGAAACTATATTCTTTTCAATGTTTTCTGTGTTATCCAAAAATTCATATTTCTCTTGAATATAATCTAATTTTTCAATTATATCGGATTTTTCAATTAATTCAATATTTTCCTTTTCTAATTTTTCTTCATAATATTCCTTAAAATGTTCTTTTTATAATTGATCGAGTACTTCCATTCGAAAACACTCATCATCTTTTTCTAGTGCAGGATATTTCATTGATTTAGCAATATTAAAAGTTACTTTTTGATCATTTACTCTCATAGTTAATTCTCCTTTCTGAACATCGATCATAGCTTTTCCAGTTGCTAAAAATGGTCTTCCTAAAATGATAGGAATTTCTTTATCTTCTTCCATATCTAGAATAATAAAATCTACAGGGAAGATAAATTTATCCACTTTTACTAATACATCTTCAATAACTCCTTTAGGATATGTAACAGAATAATCGACTAATCGAAGAGTTATCGAAGTAGGTGAAATTTCTCCCAATCCTAATCTCTTGAAAATTGATAGAGGCATTAGATTGATGCTTGCTCCTAAGTCACACGAAGCTTTTCCATAAAATTTTTCTCCAATAGCGCAGGGTATAGTGAAACTACCGGGATCTTTTAATTTTTCAGGAAGTTTTTTCGAATAATAAGCACTACACTCTTCACTAAGTGCAACCATTTCATTATCGATAAATTTTCTTTTTTTATTTAAAATATCTTTCATGAATTTTACATAGTTTGACATCTGTTCTAAAGCTTCTACGAAAGGAATATTTATCATTAATTTCTTTAGAATTTCAAGGAATTTGGCAAATTGTTTGTCCTTTTTATGTTGAATTAGTCGTTGAGGAAATGGTGGTGGAGGTTTTTCAACAGAAATTTTCATAGGTATTAAAGGATTTTCTAAATTTGGATCTCGTTGATTCTTTTCCTTTTCAATTTCCACTTCCTCTTTTTGACTTTCAACTTCTTTCTGAATTTGAGGTTCTAATTCTTTTCCACTTCGTAATTGTATCGCTTTAATTTGTTCATTTCCTTTGTCTTTAGGATTTATTTCCACATTACTAGGAAATGTTCCCGGTATTCTATTATTAAGTGTAGTAGCGATATGTCCAAGTTGAGTTTCAATATTTTTGATAGCTGTTCCTTGATTTTGTAATTGATTTCCTTGTATTTGTAATTGATTTCCTTGATTTTGTAGATGTTGACCCATATTTAATATTAATTCTTCTATAGATAATTTCTTATCTTTAAATTGAGGGTTATTATTATTAAATCCGAGTGGATAATTGGTTTTATAATTAGGATTTCCTTGATTAGATGGATTTCCTAATTGTTGTGTCATATTATTCATCCATGGTTGATTAGTTGTATTATTATTCCAATTAAAATTAGGATGATTTTTCCATCCAGGATTATAATAATTTGCATAAGGATTATTGGGTCCATTGTTAATTGCATTAATTGTTTCATATTGAGATTGGGATTCTATAAGTTGTCCAGATGAATTTTCTTCTAATATAGTTGGAGAGTAATTCATTCCAAATTGATCTAATTTTTTAGATATAGCAGCAATTTGTGAAGCTAACATAGATAGTGCATCATTTTCATGAATACTAGCTATTTTTTCAGATTTAATCTATCAGGAGGCCATTGAAAATTATTAGTTGTCATTTCTTCAATTAGTGCATAGGCTTCATCAAATGGATTTGACATTAATGATCCTCCAGCAGCAGCATCGATGATTGATCTTAAAGATCCTACTAATCCATTATAGAATGTTTGAATAATTAACTGATACGGTAAAGCATGATGTGGGCATTTCCTAAGAAGTTCTTTAAATCTCTCCCAAGGTTCATATATTGACTCTCCATCAAACTGACTAAAAGAAGTTATATCGTTTCTAAGCGTAGCAGTTTTAGATGGTGGAAAATATTTGGATAGAAATTTTTGTGATAATTCTCCCCAAGTTTTAATAGATCCGAGTGCTAACGAATTTAACCACATTTTAGCCTTATCCCTTAAGGAAAAAGGAAAAAGTCTAAGTCTAATAAGCATCGTTAGATACTCCTTCATATTTAAAAGTAGCACATAGTTCTAAAAAACTAGCAAGATGTAAGTTAGGATCTTCGGTAGGTGAACCACTAAATTGATTGTTTTGTACCATTTGGATAATTGCGGGTTTAAGTTCGAATGAATTAGCGACTACATCGGGGTTTTGAATAGTTAAATGAATTTCATCTAATGTAGGGTTGGCATAATCTCGTAATGGTCTTGGTTGATTGTTATTTTGATTTTCGGGAATATTTGCCATTTGCGTTAAATTTATAATTTCTCTTTTTTGTTTTCTAATTCTTTTAATTGTACGCTCTAATTCTGAATCGTAAGGTATTAAATTTTTGTTTCCAAATTTTTGCATACAATTTTTAAAATAAATTTTTAGCTAAGTCTGTTACTTTAGTAAATAATTTCTTTACTTCCCCGGCAACGGTGCCAAAAACTTGACCAACTTTTTGTATGTATGTAATTTATGTTTATAGCCACGAAACCAAAAACTTGATCCCGCTTTAAATATAGGAATATGATTTAATGTATAATGTGGATTCTACGCAAGTATACCTATCATATCAAGTAATACAGGGCTCTAGTGGAGTCCTGGTTATCGATCCCACAGGGAAGTTTTTAACAAAATTGTTATCAGCTAAATTTAAAGGAATTACTTAATAATGTGAACAAAAATTCTAAGTAACTATAATAAATTAAAGTAACCTAATGCTTGAAATAAGTTGATTTAATTAATTCAGAAAAAGTATCCTTCTCCTTGTTTTTAGAAAATTAAGTGAAATGATGAATTTAATTAGAATTTTTAAATTGTATTGTGACAAATAGGAGCATTCCTATTCTTTACCCTTTGGTTCAGGTGCAAAGAACATTGACTAATCCTATGTTTGATTACTGAATCTGCGGCTAGGCTGGGAGGATACTGGCTGTCACTTCAGAGCTCCCACGTTCCCCTCACCTGAGGGCTAACATCTACACTTCAGCTCTCAAACAGTAGGATTGAATTGAGTATTTTAGTCTGTCACACTAAAATATCCAATTCTACGCCCGATAATTAATATTTCCCTATTTATTTGCACCCTCCTTCTAAGGCTTTTGATTTCCCTAAATATTGGATGTAATTTTTACTATAGTTGATAATTCAACATATTTTAACAACTCAATTGGCCAGATTGAAAGTAAATTAAGTTTTAAGTAAAAATTATCACAATTTATTTATATTATATTAAGTGCCTTTATTTAATTTCATCAAACCATATAATTTTCATAAACAAGGAGAAAGACTAAGAAAACTACTCAGAATGCATGAGAATAAAACAAATCATGGATTTCATTTAAAATTAAAAACAATAAACAAAGATACTTATCTTAATTTCCTTCCCAAGCAGACTCCTTGAAGTTCCTTTGACTTTTCCTTCTAGTACAACAACTAAATAGTACTCAATTATACTAATAAAATCACTAAACTCACTCAAACTACACTTAAGACACTAGAAATAGACTCACAGAAGACTCATAAGACACACTAAAGACTCTAGAATTCGGCCTCTATTTATAGAGGTAAGCAAAGGTCCAAGGGGTGCTTAAACACCTCTTCAAAAAGTGTCCAGGTTCAATGTATATGCATTTTGAACTAGCTTGCCGTCGGCGGGAAACGACCTCGCCGTCAGCGGGGCTTCTAGAATGTCTTCAAACCGCGCGATCTCGCTGTCGGCGGGCTGGGGCTCGCTGTCAGCGAGGTTGTTATAATTCCTTCAGAAATTTCTCCTCACGATCTCGCCGTCAGCAGCCTCGATCTCGTCGTCAGCGAAGTAGTTATATTTGCATGAATTTCTTCCTTTTTGATCTAAATTTGCTCCATTTCATGCATTTTGCTTCTATCACCAATAAATCTTCATTCCTGCAATAAAATAAAGAAAATACATTTCTTTAAAGTGCAATTTCATCAAAAATAGGTATGAATTTCTTAACATATTTGTCTGTGATCACCTGTCGCTCCTGAGGACTAAGAGAAAACAACATTTACAAGTCCTTATGGAACATTTGCCTTTAGAAGAATGTCTTTTGGTTTATGTAATGCACCTGCAACTTTTCAAAGATGTATGATGTCAATATTTTGTGATTTGATTGACAAAGGAATTGAAATATTCATGGACGATTTTTCAGTTTTTGGAACTTCTTTTGAATCTTGTTTGGAAAATATTTCCAAAATTCTGAAAGATGTGAAGAAACAAATTTAGTTCTTAACCGGGAAAAATGTCAATTCATGGTCACAGGATGCATTGTACTTGGTTACAAAGTTTCACAAAAAGGGATGGAAGTAGATCAAGCAAAAGTGAAAATTATTGTTGAATTATAACCACCTACTACTGTTACTGATGTGAGAAGTTTTCTAGGTCATGGTGGATTTTACAGAAGATATATAAAGGATTTTTTTAAAATTGCTAAACCTCTTTGTCATTTATTGGAAAAAGATGTTAAATTTGAATTTAACAAAGACTGTGTTAATGCTTTTAATATTTTAAAAGAAAAATTAATAACTGCACCTATCATTGTTGCACCTAATTGGAATAAATCTTTTGAATTAATATGTGATGCAAGCGATTTTGCAATTGGAGCTGTATTGGGACAAAAATATGAGAAAATTTTCAAATTTATATATTATGCTAGTAAAACTCTTACTGAAACTCAAAGAAATTACACTACTATCGAGAAAGAGCTTCTAGCTATAAGTAGATGCCTTTGATAAATTTAGACCTTATCTTCTTGGCACTAAATGCATAGTTCATACTGATCATTCCGCTATTAAATATCTAATGTCAAAAAAGGATACTAAACCTAGACTAATAAAATGGGTTTTACTTCTACAAGAATTTGATTTTCAAATAGTGGATAGAAAAGGAACGGACAACCAAATTGCTGATCATTTATCTAGAATTAAGAATGATGTTATTGCTGAAGAAAATATAAATGAGAAATTTCCTGATGAACATTTATATGTTATTCAAGGATACCAAACACCTTTGTATGCTGATATAGTTAACTATTTAGTTAGCAATATTCTACCTTATGGATTGGATGAAAAATTTATTAAAAAATTTAAAAATGATGCTAAATATTATATTTGGGAAGATCCTCATTTATTTAAATTAGGAAGATATTCTATAATTCGAAGATGCTTACCTTATGAAGAAACTTATGTTATTATTCAAAAATGTCATGATTCCGATTTTAGAGGACACTTTGGAGTAGATAAAATTGCATTTTAAATTTTAAATTCAGGATTTTATTGGCCTACTTTATTCAGAGATGTGAAACATTATGTTAAAACATGTGATCGATGTCAAAGAATGGGAAATATATCCAAGAAAGATGAAATGCCTTTAAACTATATATTGGAAGTTGAAATTTTTGATATATGGGGTTTAGACTTTATGGGACCATTTGTACCATCATCTGAAAAAATTTATATTTTATTAGCAGTTGATTATGTTTCAAAGTGGATTGAAGCTGTAGCTTTGCCTAATTGTGACTCCAAAAGTGTATCTAAATTTTAAAGAAGATGATTTTTTCAAGATTTGGAATGCCTAAGGTAATTATCACAGATGGTGGAAGTCATTTTAGAAATAAAAGAATTCAATCATTATCGCAAAAATTTGGAATCAAACATAAAATTGCAATCGCATATATGGTCGAAGTATGAAACGAGAGAAATTAAAAGAATTTTAGAGAAGACTGTTAATCCTAAAAGAACTGATTGGGTTGATAGACTTGATTCTGCATTATGGGCTTATAGAACAGCTTATAAAACACCAATCAGAATGTCACCTTACCGGTTAGTTTTTGGAAAACACTGCTGAACTTGAACATAAAGCTTATTGGGCGATCAAGGAGTTTAATTCTGATTTGAATACTGCAGGAGAAAAACGATTATTGCCATTAAATGAGATGGATGAAATAAGAAATGAATCTTATGATAATGCAAAAATTTATAAAGAGAAAATGAAGGTATTACATGATAAAAAGATTTCAGGAAAAATATTTGAGCATAGACAAGAAGTATTACTATTTAATACTCATTTAAGACTTTTTCCTGGAAAATTGAGATCAAAATGGATAGGACCATATATAATTAAAAAAGTATACCAATACGGAGCTATGGATATTAAAGACCCCAAAACGGGAAAAATTTTTAAAAGTTAATGGATTAAGATTAAAGCCTTATTTGGGAGACATTAAAAATATTTATAAAGAGGCTTATGAATTAAGTCAACCTGATTAAAGAATTACTTAGGTCGGGCTGACGACATTAAACCAAGCGCTTAATGGGAGGCAACCCATAGATTTTTATTTTTAGTGTGGTTTTACATTTTTAATGTATGGTTATGCCTCGGTCTTGACTAATTTTATATAACTTCAGAAAATTAAAAATTATCTTGATGTATATAAAGTTTTGACTTTAGATCACTCCATTTCATATGTGAGTAAAAAGGAGATCCAGTTAACCTTCATTGAAATTATGTATAATTGTGTTTTGAGATTGTTCCGATCTTATCATTATAATTTACCTATTTTTGGAGAATGAAACCTTGAAATTTGAAGTTAGGCGAAACGGAGTTGAACATGGTTCCGGAGCCTAGGCACCAGAATTCGGCGCCTAAGCTCCATAATAAGCTGTGTGTCGATGGTTCTGGCGCCTAAGCGCCACGGTTACTGGGTCGTGTAAAAACTGAAAACTTTCAGTTTTTCACACGATTTTCACCTTTAAATTAACCCATCTTCGTCCCAATGCCTAAGTAATCAATATTTCGACCCATACACTCCATTCTTGAGAGATTAGAGATGATTTTTGAAGAAATGGAGAGGAGAAATCTTGGAGAAGAGGCTAGAGACAAAGGTCCAAAAGATCCTCAACCCTACTTCAATGGTTTCATCGCTGTAAGTTTGGAGAAAATTTCTAGTCGTCTTGATAAATTTGAAGCGGATTTCAAAAGCATTGGAAATCGCCTTCATGAGATGTATCATCAGATTGAACATCTGGAATGTCAAGCGAAACTCCAATTTGATCATCTAGCGGCTTATCAAGATGCTCAAGTGGAGATGTATGTGAAGAACAAGTGGATCGACGAGAAAACGGCTACGGATTTTCCAAGAGCATTAGTGTTCTTCCCAAGTGGGCTGAATAGTTTTCCTTACCAAGATAATGGAAATTAGATAGTGATTTGGTGAGATCGTGATTTATCTAGTGAGTCGTTGTATCGATTTAGTGAATCAATTATGTTTGTTTGTGTATTTGCTTTCATGTTCAATGTGTGTTGTATTTGTTTTCAAATTGTGTTGTTTGATTGTGTATTAGGACTTGAATCATTATATTATACTTATCTGAAGTGTATTGAGCCAATATTGAAGATTATAAATGGAAATTAGAGAAGTTTGATTTAAACCTTGTGTTTGATTGGTGGATTTAATATTTAATGTTTAAAACTTTTGGAAAATGTTTTGGAAGTTAGAAACTGAAGCCCTACTCTAATATGAGTAATTGGAAGTTGAATTTATGAATTTTGGTGGAAAATAAAATTTTTAGAGTGATTTTTGTGAAAGGCGAATCTGGCGCCTAGGCGCCAAAATTCGGCGCCTAAGCGCCGGTTCGGCCTGCTTACCCGAAAAACACGATATAAACCCCATTAGCCATGGATGACGCCTAAGCTTCATCTCCTTCCTCATTTTCGCAAAAATACACCTCTTAGATCCATTTTGAGGTCAAAACATCAAGTATTTGGGTGCGAAATCACTTAATTTCTTCGTCTCGAGGTCAGATCTACACTCTAATCCATTTATTTTTTATTTTCACCATAGTTTTTCCTATGTTTTGCTAAAAACCAAAATTTTGAGAAAAACTTTGATTTTTAGGTATTCTATTTGTATTTTTAAACTTATTTTAAGTTTGTTAAACTTAAAAAGAGTTTAAATATTTGATTCCTAAATTTGTTCTTGTTTTCTTTCACGTTTAGATGACACTGAAATCTAAGCGAGGGAAGGGACGAGAAAATTTTGACAGTAGCAAGTTCGCGACTGCGGCAACTCATTTTTGATATAATGAATTTGCGACGTTGAGAAAGTTTATCTCGGAGCGAAGCTTTTACAACCCAGGTGAAATGATCGAGAACACAATCGTTGCGCACAACTGGCAACGATTCTGTTAATTCACTGTTGTTGCTGTTATTCTATTCGTTCGCGAATTTTATGCTAACTTTTTAGATGCAGAAGACTACGAAGTCTTCGTCAGAGGTATTGGAGTAGGATTTACTCCAGAGAGGATCAATGTATTTTATGGACTGCCACCTACCATCGAGTGCCACTATTCTGGATTATCTCCATCTGAGGGAGATTTTGAGATGATTATTACTTATTTGACTGACGGCACTGGAGTCTGGAAGATCCGAAATGAAAAATGGGCAAACTTCAAATCTTCTAAGCTAAATGGTGTTTCAAAGGCTTGGCATTATTTTATTTCTGCTAGACTTCTACCTTTCAACCACCTGAGTGAAGTCACCAGAGATCGAGCTATCTTAAACTACTGCATTCAGGAGAGGAAGCCGATAGATGTCGGCAGTATTATTTATGATTCTGTAGAGTCTACTGCTAGATCCAGCACTTCTATGGGACTAGGATTCCCATATTTGATTTATTCTTTATGTGTTAGCAATGGAGTCACTGCTGATATTTCTGGGGAGAAGCTGAAGTCTACCAAGCCAATTGGGCAGGAGAGTGTTAGTATCTATGATCATCTTTGAGGGAAGAGATCAACCGCTCCTTCTACTTCTACACACACTTCAGGTAGACCTTCTACTTCCAGACCTTCTACTTCTACTGCTGAGCCACCATCTAGTTTTTCGGAATCGATGCATGATCAGTTTCTAGAGCAGCAGCATGAGTTATTTCAGACTCACTGCAGAGTTGATTTTATTGATAAGAAAATTGATCATTTGTCTGAGTATACCCAGAGGACGAGTAGTTACGATGCTGAGTATGATGAAGCTCTCTTTAGATTCCTGAAGGGAGAGCATGATGTTCAGTTTCCTACCTTTCCTAATTTCTCACCATATGTTGATCCTAAGGATGTTGAGTTTTCTTTTGGTGATGATGACGATGTTGAGGCTACAGACAGTGATTAGTGGCATGATTTACCTCTGAGTTGTGCTAAGTCTGTTGTTAGTTTAGTTTGTTTGCTAGTATTGATTGTTGTTTGTTGTTTGCTAGTTTAGATTTGTTTATTTACTTTGTGTGGATTGTTGGGTGTTAAGACTGTTGTTAAAGTATTTTTAATGTATTGTGTTTAAGATTGAAATTTGGATAAATTTATGTTTATTTCTGTTTCAACTCATCTGTTTTAGTAGTTAGTGTTGTTGTTCTATTTATGTTATTATAAGTAGTATAGTCATTTAATTTAATTACTAATGAGTCTGCTTACTTTTATACCTGCTTCATTATTTTAGTATCATTCATAAAAGCATGTGTAGAAGTAAATTTTTCTTTCTAGAATTTTTTTTTTCATACTTATAAAAATTCCTTTTTTATTATGTTTTTCTTTCTCTCATACTTAAAAAAAAATTTATGATAAACCAAAACTTAAGTTTAGGGGAAAGGGAAAATACATTCAAATTTAAATTTAATTTGTCCTTAAAGAACTAATATTTTCTTAAAATAAAATTTTTTAACATAACATGAGGAATGAAGAATCTATTTAAGATCACTTAAATTTTTGAAATTATAAATAATTTAGTGGACTTAATCAAAAATTTTAATAACTTTGATTGATTTTAAGAATAGAATTATTCAACTTAAAGAAGAATAAGATTAAGAAATTTTTCTATTCATAGTAGAGATAATTGAATTTTAGAAGTATTAAGAAATAAAAAATTATTACTCGAAAAAGAATAGATTGAAATTCTTTTTGAAATCTATTTATGTTATAATAATTAAGTGAAAATGTATAAGTTTGAAAATATAAGTTAAGGATAGTGGAGTTCAAAACCATTAACAGGCTATCCAGATACAGTAATCCTCTCTTTAAAAAAAAGGATAAAAGAAAAAAAAAGAAAAATAGAGGAGAAGCTTGAGGAAATGTCTAATCAAAAATTGACTTCACTTGAATTAACTTATAAAAAGAAAATTGATTACATATATTACTTAATTTTTATGCATGTATTTTTATTAGAAAAGAATTTCATGAAGATCTTTTTCTTGTGAATAATTTATGTGATCTTAATATAATAAACTACAATTATTTTGAAAGTGAATGAAAAATTTTTGAAGTCTTATGATTTGGTAGTTAGAATATTTTTTAAATTCTTAAAATTAAACTTAGTTAGTGAAATTTGGTTAATGATTTACTGAAGCCTTTATAAAATCAAAAATCATAAGGAGTCTTAAATATTTACATTTTTATTCCAAATGTTATACATTTTATATAGTAAAAAGGGTTACTTGAGGACAAAGTTTAGGGGATTTTGATCCAAGAAAAAAATACCTATTTTTATGCCTTGATTTTTATTAAATTTTAAGAATATTATGCTTTAATGAAAGGCATTTTTGTGTTTTTGGATTTAGGTAATACAAAAATATTCAAGAAGGAGAAAAATATGAAAAAGGAGCAAAAAGGAACAAAAATAGAGCCAAAATGCAAAAATGTCTAAATTATTGGTCCGGCGCCTAAGCGCCAGAGTCCGGCGCCTAAGCGGTAGCTCGATACAGAAAATTGTTAAGTTTTTGACGACTTTTGGGCGGTTATTTTGACGGTGTGAGCGGTTATTGGACCTTCTAGAAGACTGGCAGTTGTTCCTGGTTTATAGGACATGTGATACAATGTATTTGGACGCTTCAAAACGATTTTAATCGCGAAGAGGTGCGATCCAAAGTGAAGAGCTGCGAAGAACTGGACGCGGTGTCCGGCGCCTAGGAGCCAGATTCCGGCGCCTAGGCTCCAGACACACCTTCTAGAAGATTCATTGAATGTGGATACATTTTAAAGAGGTGCCTTGAGGCAACCCTTGAAGCCTATAAATAGGACGCGTATTCCTTCGGAGAAAAACCCCCATCTACCCCTCCCTATCTAGAGTCCAATCTAGAGAGAGAATTAGAGAGATCATATTAGGGCCACCTTTTTACTTTCCTTGATAAATTAGTGAGTTTATTTTAGAGTTTGTATTTAAAGTTTGAAAGAGTTGGTGCATCTGTAGTTCATTACGCTGTGGAGTCAGAAGGAATCAGAAGTTCAGTATGAGAAACATTTAAGATAAGTAATTTTATTTTGATTCAAAGTTTATTTATTATGTTTTGTTATTTAATTTCAATGTGTTCTGAGTAGTTACTTTACTTTCTCCTTTCAATTATGAAAAGATAAATAAGATAATACAATATTCGTCGGAGAATTAAAAATCATATATTTTCAAAACATTGTGATGATATTAATACCGATTCTTAATTTACTATTTAAAATGGTCATTTAAATTGTTAAAACCTGTTGAAGAGTTTTGAGACCTAGAAGAAGATGAATTCTTAACTTGTAGATATCACATGAATCCTTGGGTAGTCGAAGGCCTTGTATGGGTTATTCAAGGTGAAGTGCAAATAAATAGGAAGATATTATATAATGGGCGTAGAATTGATAAGTTTTTAGAGTGATAGACTAAATTCTTGTGATTTGGTTTATAGAAAAGGAAATGGTCACTAGTAGAGCCGACCATAGCCACCCTTGGACATCTAGTAGTGTGAGTCTAGTTTAACCCATTCTACTAATAATACATCCGGACCTGATCTATAGGCTAGCTAATGTTCTTTGCACCTGGATCAAAGGGTAAAGAATATGAATGTTTCTATTCGGCAATATACCATAAATTTATATTCTCCACGAATATTATCATTATCTTAGAAAATCTTGGATTAATTGAAAGGGAGAAAGTTGCTTTCTTATTGCTATTTACATCAATTATTTTATTCCTGCTTTATTATTGCATCTAGTAAATTAAAGATATTTTATTTTTAATTATAAAAGAAATACTTTAAAATAAAAATATTTAAAGATCTATAACTCTCTCCTCGTGGGGACGATACTGGAGTCTTTGTTTCAAAGCCTTATATTCTTTGAAACGATACGTATACTTGCGTAGAACCTCTAGTGTGTAAAATATTTTCCATAAAATTATATTTATATACACTAGTCACTATTATTATTTATAACATATATTTTTGAAAGCATGAATTAGTACGTTGATCTTCAGAGGACTTCGGGTCAAGTTTTTGGCACTGTAGCCGGAAAAGAAGATTTTAGTACGCATATATTTATATCGGGTCATTAATCGAGGATTATTAAATTAGAATTTTGATCATGGAATAGGCTTTTTTCTTCAGGCTGATGACGTTAAATCAAGTGTTATCTTGGGAGGCAAACCAACTAGCATCTGATGTGTTGAGTGTGTTTTTATTTCCTACATTTGTTTCAAAAATTATTTTAAAATTTATTTTGAAATTTGCTTTGAAATGTGCTTTAAATCTCTATTTGTGTTAGTTTTGAGTCTTATCTCTCTACAAAGTTGTTTGCCCCGATGGTGGGGTAGGAACAAAGAAACCATGAATTTTTTAGCTGTTTCCTGATTCATGCATTATTACATATATTGTGTACTTGTTTTTTCTGAGATACATGTGAAACATACATTTACTCTTTTTTCTCTTGTAGTTGCCTACTTTTTTATTTACTTTTGTTTTCATTATACATATGGTGTTAAAATCATGTTTGGGGGAGAAAAATGTACCTCGTTAAGAACCTAAAAAATAACTAACATAACACAACAGAGAATCAAAATTAAATTTGGTAAATCCTGTTAGCACATCTAATTGATTCAAACCATTTATCATAGCCTATTAAAAATAAGTCAATGACATTTAGAAAAATATTAACTTCAATGAGTTAATACTAAGATTCTGAACTTAACAGCTTCAAACTTTACTTTAAAGGAACTCATTGACTATTAAAAATGTGTAATTTAAATGGCAAGTAGAAAACTAAGAATGTTTCAATTTTTTTTAGTTCTTTTTAATCAAATTAATGTCATCTTAAGTTTTAACTTAAAAGATAACCTGAGGAGGGGATAATAATATTTCAATTTTTATTACTTAGGAAACACTACCCTTATTTTTAAAAACTTGAAATAAAAAGTTACTTACCAGATGTAGTAATTGTCAAGAGGAAAAGAAAAGAAAAAAAAAAGAAAAACAAAAGCAATAAAAGAGAAGAAGTCAAAAAGAGAAAAAATCCTTTAGAAGAACCTTAAAGTTGGCACAACATGCAAGAAAGGAGAAGAAAGAATCAAAATGGTATCTGGTGGGACTTAAGCAATAAAACTTTTCCACGATTCTTTTATAAAATCATGTTTTAGTCATCTTTGAGGGAAGAATTTAAGAAATTTTGAATTGTCTATTATCCATTGAATTTTCATTAAAAACATTTGAGGTTAGTGAAAGATGCTTAAATTGCATCAATCTAACGATTTACAAGATTTTCTTAAGGATAAGAAAGAATGGAACTAATGAAAGGTCAAGTTATTAACCATTAAAGATAATTGATCTAAAATGAAATTTAAACACCATTGTTTAGCTTTGATAAACATATGGAAGAGTTAGAAACCTACGGTAGCATCCATGATCTTCTTTCAATCTCAACTGAGTTATGTGATTTCTTAATGGCATGTAATTTGTTGAGTTTAGGGATATTGAAATGCATCAATTTTTCATGATTTTATCTACATTTTTTTCTGCAATTTACATATTATTTTCATCTATTTATCATAGATTTACACTCGATAAAGGTTTTATGTTGATGTTGTGAGGTTTCAGAGGTCAAATATGAATAACTTTGAATGGAAAAACTAAGCAAAAAAGTGACCCAAAACAACATCACCATGGCTAAGGGTAGCATGATCACACCACCTATCAAAGAATACTAGCATGAACACACCAAATCCAACGTGATATGCTAAGTCTGGCAGAAGGGTGGTGTGACCACGCCGCAATCAGGCGTGACAATGCTGATTCCTTCAGTCACGTGTCATGACCACGCCAGTATTGGCAATGACCATACCGACAAGCGGGAAAATACTTTAGGAAGGAAATTTGATGGCCCAAACCTTGATTATTGATATAAATGTGTTTTTTAAGGCTTCATGGAGGGAGTTCTGCACCAGGGAGTCATTGAAGGCTACTAGAGGCAAGATTCAAAGATAATTTGAGAGCTTTTCTCAAGGTCCTCTTCCTCTTTTGGTGGAAACCTTGTAGGGTGAGAGTTTCATTTGTTTTGTGAGTTGTGAGAGGTTTGTATGAGAGGAGGGATTGCTAGAAGAGTGGATAAGACAAGTTATTGTAAGTTTTACATGTTTATATTTCTTACAAATAATTATAACATAGTTTTCCATGTTATGGTTTTCTCAACGATGTACAGCTAATTTCACTCTTCGTGTATCTGTGATGTAGGGGTAGTGGATTTAGTCGTGATTTATTTGTAATATTTTTTAGTTTGCGGTTTCTCATGCTTTCATGACATATGTTATTAGTTAACCTATAAACTTAGTTTACTCCCAGTTTGAGCAACTAGGATTTTAAAACATTTCGTGAAGTTACAACCTCTAACCATTGCATAGTGGAAACAATAACCACAAAATTCTAAGATGATATACATATTCCAGTAAAATTCTGCAATCATTCTACGGGATTAGATTACTTATGTGGAATGTCATGGAGATTGAGGAAGCTTAGACTTCATAGATTCTAGACTTCTTTTGTTTTAGAATATTACAACAATCACATAGGAGAACATTTAGGAAAATCACGATCACCACGATCCCTAAATCCCATAGGCATGAGTCTCATAAACCTTGAAGGAACTCACACATTTTTTCTACTGTTTATAATTTTTGTTTCTTGCTACTCAATATGTTTTCGCTAGAATCTTCAGATTAAACCATCTTTGCATTGGTGCCAAACAAGGTTAACTAAATTAGTAGGCTAGACAACTACCTAATTTTGATCAGCGCAACAACCAAGTGATTAGAGGGATGACTAAACTCTTCAAAAAATACACTCATCATTACAGAGTGTATTATCGAGAGAGTATTCAATTAATGAAAAAAGAAGCGAGTCATACTCCGAGATATACTGACATATTCTTTCAAATAATATAAAAAGATTGTTGTTGAAATGATAGCTATACAGAGTGATACGCTCTAAAAATTATATATATATATATATATATATATATATATATATATATATATATATATATATATATATATATATGGCTTATTTTTAATGATATTATAATTTAAAAGAATATATTTTGTATGTTTTTTGTTTCAGGTACCAGAAATAGAAGCAAAAACGGTGCAATTTTGAGCCAAAACGAGCAAGGAAGAAAATTCTGACCTGACACATTTCGATATATCTTTCTATACTTAATCTATTTTACCTTTATCACAAGCTTTTGAATGAAATTATACTTTAAAGAAAGGTTTTTTCATGCTTATCTTGTAGGTATAACAGTTTGAAGAGAAATAGATCTAAAATGGGGCGCAACGGAGCTAAACGGAGCGAAACGGTAGAGCTACCTGCAGGGTGGCACCAATGGCATTAGAATTGGTGCCTACGGTGCCAAAATCCTTAGAGCAAGCGCCAATGGTGCCAAAACGGTTATTCCTCTATATGCATTAAATTTGGGCAAATTTTTAAGAGGTACCTAAGGGAACTCTTGGAAATTTGTCTCTACATTATAAAATAGGGATTTTATGTTAGAAAAAGTGTGTTGGAGTGTTAGAGTCTGTGTGTGTGTGTGAGTTAGAAAAAATGAGGAGGAATGTTTAGAGATCTTAAAATATGAGTAGAAATGTAGATTTCTACTTTTTCTAGAGAGATTTGAGAGAGGATTTTGAGAGAATCAATAAGAAATTGTACTAGCATTGCATGGATTAGAGGGAGACTTTGTTGGAAAAAACCTAAGTATTTTGTTCATCATTATCTTATGACTTTGTAAACACTTATCTAGTGGATTTACTTTGATGTAATGAAATTTTCCGTTATGTTTTCCTTGTGCTTTGTGAATAGTTTTTCTTACTCTTTCTTCTTGATAGGAAATAGTGGCATAAGAAGATTATGTCGTTGTTTTCATTAACTTTCTTTTGCAAAGATTTGAGATGCATGTTATATTAAGTTTTTATTATAATGTGATGGTTTTTACTTGAACTTCATTTACTTATCGATCTGGTCAATTGATTTGTTAAAATTTGTTATGAAACATACGACCTGAGAGGATTATGCTTTTCACAACTAAGTAATAATCACATTTGATTTCATAGACGAGATTGTAGTACATGGGGTTGAGTGCAAATAAATAGAGAAATATAATTTGATGAGCGTAGAGTTAGAGATTTTAGGGTGACAGACTAAAATCTCCAATTTGATATAGATGTTTGGAAACTAAAGCGAGATGTTAGCCCTCATACGAGAGAAATGTGGGAACTCTAAAGTGAGCGTCAGTATCTTTCAAGCCTAACCACAAATTTAAGGAGCAAACTCTGGATTAGCCGAGGTTCTTCTTCGGTAGTAAAGAGGAGAAAGAATAGGATTACTCCTATTTGGCACATATAATATTTATTGTATCTCATTCCTATATATTATCCAATTAACTACATAAGAATAGTAGTTTTTAACATCTCAAAATTCTTCAAAGCAATTCATCCAGAAAGGGTTATCTTTAGAATTAATATTTTTATTTAAGAGTAATTATTGGTTGTTTTAAATGTAAGACTTACCTTTAGGAGTACATGTTAGAAAAATCACTTAAATCAACCTTCCAAACTAAGAATTGATAGTAGAAGAATAAAATTAGCCTAAGGGATTTTTTAGCTCATTTCTTTGTGGGATCGATACTGGGGTTTTTAATGAAAGCTCTATATTACTTAAAACGATACTTGCACTTGCGTAGAACCCCTAGTATGAATTATTTTCTATACTTTATAACATTTCCATTTTACATACTAGCTGCTTAATTAAATTGAGTCAAGTTTTTTGTCATATTTTGGAAGTAAAATTACCTCGTAATTGCGGGTCTGGCATCACATAGTTTTATACAGAGTCATCAATCTCAGGACGATGTTGATTTCAACGTCTTAGATGAAGATCCAAGATGTATATCTACAGAAGCTTTAGAATAACTGGCATGACAATCATTGCTCAAGGAAGATTTTAGTTTAAATGAATTCAACACACCAGTTGTCAGAGGTATTCAAATGATGATCCAGTTAAATGAAGAGATTACATATTCTTAGTGAACTCATCAAGAGCATTTAATTCATATTTTAGTATCTGTTGGTTGATGTATACTATTACAAATTTATTAAGGATTGGTTAATGTCTATTTTCACTTCTATGTTTTGATATTTTAATTTTCAATTCTATAACTTTAGAGATCCATATTTTTCATTAAATGTGTTTTTTCGTTTATATATAAAAATACTTTCTTTATTTTTATATTGCATATGTAATAAAAATTTTCAATTAAAAGCAAAATATATTATAATCTCATGAAAAATGAATTCATGGTCATTGAGTACTTCAAGAGCTATGTATTGTCATTGTGGTATGTAGTGCTCTGAATAGACATCAAGAATAGAAGGCGGTTATGGGAGGAGATTTTATTGTTTTCTTAGAAGTAGGATACGTAAAGATTTCAGGTATTTTTAATAGGATGATGATATAAAGCAGTTTGGTCTGGATACTGACCAAGTCAAGGGTGATGCTATGGATATAAATTATCTCGAAGATTTGATCGTCTAGATATGAAGACAAACATTAATGTAGCAATATAGATTATTTTTGTGGATTATATTATTGTGATATTATTCACAAAGAGATGATTTAAATTGGACTCCTGACATATTATTTATACTGTTAAAGTAATTATTATTATTCTGCTACAATTATTTTGAAAACTTCAGTAATTCAAGTAGTTTCCATTTATAAGGGCATAACTATCTTTTTTATCAAAAACAGCTACGACACAGTTGATTATCCAAACAGATTGACAGATATTCCAACAATAGCTTTCTGACAGCTGCTCACAACTGCTTCTTCAAAAAGGAGCAATGCACCAAACCCACTCTTAATGTGTGTCTATTTTGGCAGTTCCAACCGCGGCTATAGACTAATGTAGTTTCTAATCACTTGATTCGTGACTTACGCAACTGCGACCTGAACTGCATCAAAGAAATGAAGTTGAATACGACCAAGTAGCAGTGTCTTGCATTCAGCAAAAAATTATTCCTTCCTTAACCCCGCAAGATTCGTACCCTAATATGAGGTCTTTTTGTTAGCTCGTGCAATGCAGTTGTCAACTCTTCATACCTGAGGTACAAAGCTTCACAAGATTACTACATCCTCACCAACCGGCCTCGCCATACACTGTCCTTATGCTTCTCTTCTCCTTCAAATAACCATTACTTCTCCTTATATCCCAACATGTACCTTTTTTTCTTCTTCTTTACGAGGGAGCATAGGATAATATTATAGTGAATTGGGTTTAGAAAGTAGTCCTTAGAGGATCGATCCAACGGAAAAGGTAATAAGATCTCCTCTAGGCCCACTTTTTAGAAGAATGCTTTGCAACTTGGGTAGACGATCCCGATATTTTTTATATCTAAGGATTTATGAATTTGACACCACTAATTAAAGATTTTAATCCCAGTAACGGTGCCAAAAACTTGATCCCAAGCAAAGTAAGATTTCAATTATATCTTTAAATAGTAGAGATTCTACGTAAGTATACGTATCATTATCAAGTAATACAGGGCTTTCTGATTAAGCCCTGAATATCGATCTCACGGAGATCAAGGTTAATCACGGCGGCTTTCAATAGAAGTATGGTCGATAAAGGTTTAGTTTTTATTATATCATACAATTATCACTACAATACTACTTCTACTCCTAAACAAAAATACTTACTGAAAAATCAGAAAGTGGGGTTTTATATATTAAGTACCCTGCCTCATACAATGAAATTAGTGACATGTGTAAAAGTAAAACAAGTAGCAAGAGAGATTTGACAAATATGAGCAATTATATTATTTACACTTACTAGAGATTCTATAATGAACATTGGTTAATCTAAAATTTGAATAGTTCTGAAGGCATGTTAGGTTGGGAAGATACTAGCTCTCACTCTAGAATTCCCTCTTATCCCTCCATCTGAAGGCTAACATCTCACATAAAAACCTAAAACAATAGACCGAATTAGGGGGTTTTACCCTGTCACTCTAAAGTATTCTAATTCTACACCCTTCAAAGTTTATCTCCATATTTATTTGCACTCAATTATGTGAATTATATTCTCATCCATACAATCTCATGTGATTCTACCACAGTTGATTGAGATAACACCATCACGAATTTTACATGTCCTCATAATAGATTTTAACATGCAAGTTGATCACGTTTACATGTAAATGAAGAACAAAATAAATTCATCATAATATATTCTCACTCTACTCAATTATATATTCTACACATGCATAATAATTCATTGTAAGAGGGAAGAGTAAGGAAAACTACACACTACAAATGGAGAAACAACAAGAACTTTCATTGAACAAGACTTTAAAACCATGAAAAAAAGAGTACTATATTCAAATCAAAATACAATAAAAGTACTTATTTTTGCTGGAAATCAAACTCTACTTGTATATCATAAGCAATCTCCTTACAATCCTCTCCAAGAACAAAGTGAAAAGAAAAGAAGAAATCTCTCACACTCTTTTCTCTCACCTCGTCGCCCCCACCCCCCCCCCCGGGGGCTCTCGCCCAAGCCTTCTTCTTCTTCTCTAAGTTTTCTTCTCCTCTTCTAATTAGTTCAAGAGTTCAAAAGTTTAAAGAGAGTTTTAAAATCATTTACAAGCCTTATTTATAATTTTCCAAGTGATGTTTAAGTGTCTCTTCAAAGGTGTCTATATTCAATAAATCTTCCAAAGGGTGCCTAAAGTGTCTCTTCAAAATTAACTCCTTCTAATCGCCCCAAATCCTTATCTAAATTCAAATTTTATCATTTCCAACGAATTCCTCAAGAGACATATGAAGAAACACTTCAAAAATCGTCCAAATTCAATGTATATTCTAGAGATATGTTGAAAACCGTCACTGGCGCCTAAGCACTGATATGTTGAAAACTGTCACTCAAAAAGATGTATATATATATATTCTAAAAGAGCCTTAAATGTTTGAAAATAAAAATTCTAAGAATCCTTAGTTTTTCAAAATTACAATTCTTCCTACTAAAGATAGTTATTCATTTTCCCAAGTTCTCTACTAAATATCCTTAACTCTAGGTTCAACCTTTTTCACTAATAGTATCAACTAAGTTTTCATACTCCATTTCTATACTTAAAATTCTAACATTCTTAAGATGACTCCACATAATAATAATCATTAGAAGTAAAATTCAAATTTATTTATAGTACTTTTGAAAACAAGTAAGGTTTAAATTTAAAACATTTTTCTTTTCTCCCTAAACTTAAGCTCAAACATATGAAGTACAAAAATATGCGGCACGGAAAGATCACTTTTACAATTTACTACACATCCTTAAAAAAAATATAACAAATATCACATGGTAGAATATTGCAGTAAAAAGTAAGTCTAGCCTAAACATACTTGACATAACACTATAAACGAATTTTAAATAGTAGAACAGGTACAAACTGAAGATTAAACATGAACACATTTTAAATTTTTATAAGGGAATTGCTGGATACTGACAAGTTTAAAATATTGAGATAGGTTTTGTCATCTCCACTGACTCATTCAACTTGACTCACATAAATAGACACAAACTCCAATACATAGACTCACATATTCATAAACAAACAACTAAGGTTATTTTGAACTCCCTTCATCTCAAATTTTCCCTCCTTATTTTCAATTTCTAAGGGAAGAAACTATACTAAAAATGTGGGTGTATTATAAGATTTTTTATGTTTATCACCCATAGAACAGAATTCCCTCATGTGTTGTCGATTCAGGGTTACTCTAAGTCTACGGTTTACACAATCTGGTAAATAAAAATAGTGCAGTTCATCCAGATATTGTTTACTCAGTAAGTTCATGAACTTACTCAGTGAAGATAAAGTCAGATAAAGGAAGTAATAGAGTTGACATGGAGTGGTCCAAGTCCAAACTCTACATACTTGAAGGTAATGCTCTGCTTCAGTTGAGAACTAAGTCGTAACAGACTCGTCAACCTGCTACTAACAGAAGTCATATACAAATCTAGTCATGAAAAAGGAATTATCAGAAAACATTAATTGAATCCACCCTTACACATCAAACACAGATCAAAGTCCAAAATCTCACTATTATCTAATCCAGCATAACAATAATCACACTAAACAGATAACAAAGATAACCATGGGTTGCCTTTCACGAAGTGCTTGGTCTAACATCGACGACCCGATGTATCCAATGTTTATTCTAGTTTCCCCAGCATCAAAATCTCATTCATTTTGTCTGTATACCACAAAATATGTCACTCAGTGATTTTGAATAACTCTTTTTTAGGAGATCTTTTATTGATTTCATCATTTAATTTAGGTTCTTCTTGTGATTGAGTCAAATATGAAGATATAAAGATTGGTGGTGTAGATGAATTCCCTAAATAAATAGACTTTAAAATTGCATGGAATACATCTATTTTAAGTTCAAGAGAATTTTCATTAGATGGAATAAAAAGTTCACTATTTTTGGTAACGTCCATCATTTCACACCTCTCCTGTACATACATACAGTCTTCTTTAACAACGTTTTCAACTCATCATGAAAGTCCATTTCGATCTCATTTGTTAACTTACTCTCAAAACTTTCTTGGAAATGGTCTTTACTTAGATAATCAATTTCATCCATCCAAAAATAATTATCATCTTTGCTCACAGCTGGATATTTCATAGTCTTTAACACATCAAAAGTGACTTTCTGATCATTAATATTTATAGTCAACTCTCATTTTTGCACATCTATCATAGCTTGTCCAGTAACAAGGAAAGGGCTCCCCAAAATAATTGGATTTTCTTTATTGTCCTCCACATCTAATACTATAAAGTCTATAGGAAAGATAAATTTATCCACTTTAACAAGCACGTCTTCTATAACCCCTTTTGGATAGATGATAGATAGATCTGTTAACTGAAGGGTTATAGTGGTGGGAGAAAAATCAGCAAAACCCAACTTTCTAAATATAGATAGAGGCATTACATTAATGCTCGCTCCTAAATCACATAAAGCTTTTCCACATAATCTTTCTCCAATTGCATAAGGAATTTTTAAGCTGCAATGATCTTTAAGTTTCTGAGGAAACTTTTTCTAAAGTATAGTGTTGCACTCCAAACTGTCTCGTAATCTCCAAACTTCATTTTCTTGTTTAATATCTCTTTCATAAACTTTTCATAAATTTGTATATGTTCCAAAGCTTCTGCGAAAGAAATATTTATCATTAACTCCTTAAGAACTTTCATGAACTTTGAAAATTGTTTATCCAACTCATGCTTTCTAAATCTTTGAGAAAATGGATATGGTGGTCTTTCAAAATTAATTTTAGTTGGAGATAATACTTTTTCCATATCCATAGAAATATATTCTTCAAATCTTTTAGTTTCTTTTGTTTCTCTCATAGTTTCTTTCTCTTTTCTAACCACATCCTCTATCTCTCTTCCACTTCTTAATTGGATAACTTTCACTTGTTCATTATTGTTCTCTTTAGGTTAATCTCAGTGTTGCTAGGAAGTGTTCTTTGGGTTCTATTGTTAAGTGAATTAGCAATTTGTCCCGATTGATTCTCTATGTTTCTAATCGTAGCATTTTGAATTTGCAACTAGTTTCTTATACCACTTCTTCTATAGGCATCTTCTTATCCTCAAATTATTGATCATTGTTAGAGTCCAGTGAATATGAAGGTCTATAGTTTATGTTCCCCTGATTATTCTAACTTCCATTAGGATTTGCATGATTATTTTCCCTTTATTGGTTTTCACCCCCAGTAGTTTGATTCCAGTTAAATTAGGATGGTTCTTCCAACCTGGGTTGTAAAAGTTAGAATACAGGTTATTTATGGTATTTAAAGTCCCATATGATAAGTTAGAATTAATCATATGCCCTAACAAACTTTCCTCACTTACTGGAGTAAATTGAGGTTGGTTCATCCAAGTTGGTCCAACTTCCTTGATATTACAGCAACCTGAGATGCAAGAATTTTGATCGTATCTGTATCATTAATATTGGTTACCTTATTAGGATTTGCCCTTACAGAGGATCATGGAAATTCATTTCTAGCTATTACTTCAATTAACGAATATGCTTCATCAAATCATTTTGAGATTAATGAACCACCAGCAACATCATCAATAATGGACCTAAGGGATCCTGCTAACCCATTATAAAGCTTTGAATGATTAACCAATCGGGCAGAGCATGGTGTGGACACTTTCGTAGAAGTTCCTTAAATCTTTCCTGGGCTTCATATATTGATTCCCCCTTTTTACAGACAACAAGATATAATATCGTTTCTAAGTTTAGTAGTCCTTGAAGGTGGAAAATACTTAGCTAGGAATTTCTGATTTAACTCCTGCCAATTTTTAATGGAGCCAGGTTCTAATGAGTAGCATTATCTCTTAGTGAGAAAGGAAAAATTCTTAGTCTAACAACATCATCTGACATGCCGTTATAACGAAATGTAACACAAAGTTCTAGAAAACTTGATAAGTGTAAATAGGGATCCTCCGAATGAGTTCCCCCAAACTGGTTGTTCTGTACCAGTTGGATAATCACTGGATTTAGTTCAAACGAGTCAGCTTCTACGTCAGGGTTTTGTATACTAGAGTGAATTTCATCTGTCGTAGGATTTACGTAATCCCTTAATGATTTATGATGATTTTTCAAGTTATTATTTTGAATGTTTTCCATTCTCATTTCTAGTTTTTCAAGTTCTTTTTGTCTTTTTATTTTTTTGCCTTTTTTCTAACTCGGGATCATAAAATACAAGTCCTGCAGATCCTTTATTTTGCATACACAACATAAAAAATAATATAATTAAACAAATAAAACAAAAAAATATTCAACACAACAAAACATTTTCACAAACACTTTGTTTTTCACACAAACAGTTTTTTCACAACACATTTCATACAAAAAAACACCTTTCACACAAACAGCTTTTATGACACTACATTTTTTCAAGTCTACGCCTAATTACTTCAACTGAATTCTCCTAAAACTCATAATCAACTGTTGTGATTCACGTCAACGGCACCAAAAACTTGATCTAAATATTTTTTATATGTAAAGATTTATGAAGTTGACACCACTAATTGAAGATTTTAATTCGAGTAACGGCGCTAAAAACTTGATCCCAAGCAAAGTGAGATTTCAATTATATCTTTAAATAGTACGGATTCTACGCAAGTAAACATATCGTTATCAAGTAATATAGAGCTTTCTGATAAAGCCCCGAATATCGATTCCACAGAGATCGAGGTTAATCACTGCAGCTTTCAAGAGAAATTCTAGTCTACAATAACACGCGCTGGCTTGGAAGGTCGATAAAGGTTTAGTTTTTATTATATCCTACAATTATCACTACAATACTACTTCTACTCCTAAACTAAAATACTTACTGAAACATCAGAAAGTGGGGTTTGATATATTAAAAGTACCCTTCCTCATACAATGAAATTAGTGACATGTATAAAAGTAAAATAAATAGCGAGAGATATTGTGAAAAATAAGAGCAATTAAATTATTTACCCTTACTATAGATGCTATAAAGAACATTGATTAATCTAAAGTTTGATTATTTATGAAGACTGGTTAGGTAGGGAAGATACTCTCTCACTCTAGAGTTCCCTTTTATCCCTCCACTTTGAGGCTAACATCTCGGATAAAAACCTAAAACAATTGACCGAATTATGGGCTTTAACCTGTCACTCTAAAGTCCTATAATTCTACACCCTTCAAAGTTTATATCTATATTTATTTGCACTCAATTATATGAATTATATTCTAATCCATACAATCTCATGTGATTCTACCACAGTTGATTAAGACAACACCATCACGGATCTTACATGTTCTCATAAAAGATTTTAACATGCAAGTTGATCAAGTTTACATGTAAATGAAGTAAAATCATCACAATATATTCTCATTCTACTCAATTATATATCCTACAAATGCATACTAATTCATTGTAAGAGGGAAGAGTAAGAAAAACTACTCACTACAAATGGAGAAACAACAAGAACTTTCATTGAAAAAGATTTTAAAACCATGCAAACAAAGTACTAGATTCAAATCAAAATGCAATGAAAATACTTATCTTTGATGAAAATCAAACTCTCCTTGTATAGCATAAGCAATCTCCTTACAATCCTCTTCAAGAACAAAGTGAAAAGAAAAGAAAAAATCTCTCACACTCTCTTTTTCTCTCACAATGTCGGCACCCTTGGGGCTCTCGCCCAAGCCTTCTTCTTCTTCTCCAAGTCTTCTTCTTCTCTTCGAATTAGTTCAAAAGTTCAAGAGCTTAAAAAGAGTTTTAAAATCATTTCCAAGCCTTATTTATAATTTCCCAAGCGATACTTAAGTGTCTCTTCAAAGGTGTCCATATTCAATGAGTCTACCAAAAGATGTCTAAAGTGTCTCTTCAAAATTAACTCCTTCTAACAGCCCCAAATCCTTATCTAAATTTGATTTTATCATTTCCAATGAATTCCCCAAGAGATACACGAAGCAACGCTTCAAAATCGTTCAAATCTGATGTATATTCTAGAAGATATGTTGAAAACCGTCACTAGCGCCTAAGCACTGATTTTGGGCGCTTAGGCGCAAAGTGGCACCTAAGCACCATGTTTGGGCACTTAAGCGCCTGGCACAGGTACTTAAGTGCCCATTTCGGCCCCCATGGCTCCGGTGTGCCCTGATTCAACCTGTTTTGCTCAGGTATGCTCCATTTTTGTCCATTTTGGTTCCTTTTGCTCCAATCACTCCAAATTCTTCAATTTATTGTACCTACAACAAAAAACACAAGAAAACAACCTTTAAAGTGCAATATTATTATAAAATATAGCATGAAAAATAGTATATTTTTAGGCGTATTAATAGACTACTCAATAGAGAATCTAATGTTATGTCTAGGAAGACTCTTTTAGAATGGAACTCATTTTACTATATGTTTTATTATTAGATTTGTTGCATGGATCGTTATCTTATAGTTGCATTTGTAAAGGGTTTGTTTTTGTGCTTCAAACTTGGGACCTACATAGTACAGTAGGGAAAAAAATTGAAAGGATAAATTAATGGAAAATTCTATTAGAAAGACAAATGAAGTGTCATTTATTAATGCAAGATAGTTGAAAATGCATTTGTTTGAGTTTTATGAAAAACAATGGTGTTGAACTGAGGTGGCCTGCCCAATGTTTACCAAAAAAATTTTCAAGTAGTTTGCTTAATGCTTATGTTATCTACGTAATGTATATTGAGGGGTATTACAATCATCAGTGCACATGTAGCACTTTCAGAGTTGTGTCTTACAAACAGATCAACTGCTTCAGAAACATCACCTTCTGAATAACATATTTTCAACAGCAGCTTTTGAACTGAGATTTCGTATAGCCACAGTCGAATCAAATGCACCCTTTCTGGTGTAATGGTTCATGTTTTGCGAGAAAGCCTAATCAAAAGAAGCAATGGTTACCAAGGAGGAAAATTGGGGGAATGATCAAGGTTCTGTGAGGATATGTCAATGACAAGATAAAAATCAACGAGAACTCTGCTTTTGAAAAGAAAAGTATTATGAAGGTTTGAGGAAACGAGAAATGGGTTAGAGAATGGAAGGGGAGAAGAAAAAGAGGCACCTATAAAAATCATAGTATTTTTCAAAAAATAATAATAATAATAATTAATAAGTAAGAGAATTTATAATACGCAGAATAGCTTTCAAAACACTTATTTTTCGTATAATAATTCTAGAACTATTTCTATTAAATTGTATACTATTATTTGTGCATTGAAGTTGGCAACGTAATCATTCAGAAAAAAAATATAGACAAGCATTAAACACAAATAAAGAAAAACATTGATACGTATTGAAAATAAACAATTATTTACACAAAATTGTTACAGCATCAAGTACTGCATTTTTACTGCGTGAAATCTAAAACTAACGAATAAAATTCATTTTAAGCAAAAGCCAAGAAGCCTAAATAACAACCAATCAAAATTTTGATACCGAAAAAATGCGAACAATTTAATCTAATCTCTTAAATCAGCTTAGCTTATTAATCTCGTTTGAACTAATTCCTTTCCTTAGTTATTTTTAATTCAAAAATAAGTTTTCAGTTCAACTAATACAGAAATATTAATTGTAACTCACAAATTAAGCATATTGATAAAGGCTAGGTGTATGTACCACATAATTCTTATATATTTATATATCTAACTCCTAAAGATTCATATTTAAACACATACTCCTATTGCTACGAATATGAAGGAATTGGGCAAAAAATCAATGGTTAAGTGGCATAATGATAAATTTTTATTTCAAAGGCACATTGCAGTATTTGAACTATAGCAATTGGTCCAATAATCACCAGACACTGCAGCATACGAAGAACTGCTGCAGCGATAAGGAAATTGTAGAAATCAAGGATAAAAAATATTTCTTCTATAAGGAATAAAGTTAAGTCTTCCGTTCAAGGAAAGAGGCGATTCTAATTTTGCCAGAGAAATACTACATCACTAATAGTAGAGAAAAAAGAGGTGCTTGATGTTCATAACTGAAAAAGTAGTTACACTTTCTTCTCTACTTTTTATTTATCAGCTCCATAATAACTGATAAAAAAATTGGCATTTATATCTTCTACTATCATGTAGCTCTTCGTGTTCCTCTCTTAAGACTTGGTGAAAATCTATTCCATCTATATGCAATCATAACGTAAATTTGATTAGAATTGAACAAAACAAATATTTCTATGTTTCCTCTTACTTTACTATATTAAAAAGAAGACGTCAATGCTAATAGTTCTAGAGGAATTGAGTGGCCCTTCAAATTTTTTATCTCCTACTGGTTTTTGTTGTCTTCAAGTGAAGTGGAAGTAAATTGAAGCCATGACTTCTGTGATTCTTAACTAAATTTGAATATGAGTTTGTTTTTGCATCTAGGATTAGGTTATGCCCTACATTAAACAGTAGAAAAATGTGTGAATAAATTGTTAACTGAAATCGAAGTCGCCAGTTTGTCTATTTATTTTTTTTTGTGTCGTCTTATAATTTCTTCTTTCCAAGTATATCTATGAGGGCATACAACAAAAATAGGCAAACGTATAAAAAAGAAACTTGGAGAGCATGTGTAGGGAAAACTCTGTGTGAAAGGTCAAGAGTATACGTCCAGAACGAGACCGGATCGAAATAACTTGAGAAGCAATATTCACGCAAAGAGTCTCTATACAAGCTACCCACAACCAGATAACCAAAAAGAATATTTTTGTTCTGGAGTTAAGAGAAGCTCCCAAAAGGAACATGTCTTTTTGGTTAATTGCATTTTGGGGGCTACCCAAGAATACTCTCAATGAGAAGACTCTTGCTTATGTTTTGTAATAACTAGTTGAAGGGTGTGTCAAAAGGAGATGTTTATCTCGGATAGGAACGTCTCGGGGTTCAAAGCCTATACCGAGCTGTGTCGGCAAAGAATGAATCTCTCACAACCCAAATAGACGGCGGCAGATCAGCAACTAAAGCTTTATGAGGTAACCGGGTCTTCAAGAAAGATCATGCCACCGCTTAGAGACCATATTGGGCCATAAGAACTGAGGGTGAATCGTTGTAGCCCAAACAGGCAATGGCCTGTCGATAAAATGGGGCCCATTGGACGACATGAATGAGGTTCCAAAGAAATGAATGGGCTCAACGGGGTTTGCCAACGGAAGGGTAAAGAAATCATAATCTAATAAAAATGGCCGGTTCAGGATACCATAGATCCATCATCCCAATCTATTGAGACCCTAGGTCTAACTGGTCGTAAAGGTAATCGACCCAACCCGCTAGAGGTCCCTTGTCAACAATCTATGAATTGCGTTGTCCCAGAATACCTCAATAGCCTTAAAGCCAAAAACAAAGAGGACTCTTTAGCCTTATAACTCTCTAAGGGTGGAATCCACAGAGGTGGGACTTATACCTACCAAGAAAGTGGCAAGGACGCCTCTAGAAAGAGAAAAGATGGTCTAGCTTAGCAATCTAAAAATACTCCATAAAAAATCTTACCACCCGTCTGAGCGGGGAGCCTCAAACTCCTTAAGCGCATTCTAGTAGACTATCAAAGAAGAAATTAATATTCGGTCAGACAGATTGGAGAAGCACGGGGGTTTCTCCTCGGGACATGCAAATAGCATGCAATTGTTGTCTAGAATGGTCCTTAAGCATGAAGGCACTATTAATTTTATTATTGGTGAACCATGCATGCAGTCCGTTTAAAAAGTGACACAAATGCCATGGAGAAATTAAATGCTGATTTTGAAGATAATTTTAATTTTAATCATAAAATTTGATTAGCCTTAATCTTTTAATTATTAGGATTTTAGTAGAACAACTATAATTTTAGTGTCCTTAGTCTAAATTGCATTTCTAGTGAGCTTCCTGGACCAACCAGCAATCAAAGAAAGAGGACAGTCAACACACAATAGGAAAAGTAAACTTGCTAAGTGAAAGAATTGAATAGGTCTGGTATTGCTGGGTCGGCAACATATCCTAGAAAAACAAAGTTGGTGAGGCTTCTCACATACATACCTGGTCCTAGATTAATACAACAATATAGATTCAAACTTAAGGTACGGGACACAGGTTTCTGCTCTTGGTCCACACCATGTGGTTCTGTACGTCAAATGCCTTGGAACCCGAGCTCGTACATTATTTCTGATACAGACACTACATAGGGACTCTACAAATTACATGTAAAATTATTAAAACCAAGGACTCGGCCTGCATAAAAAAAAATGTTAGCATAAAAGCTACCAACATCTAATGTGTTGAACCATGCCCAGTGGGAGAGAGGCTAAACAACATCTGCAAAAACTATGTTAGATAAAATCATAACAACCTCCCTCTGTTAGACATGACTCTCTGTAAGAAAATTACTATAATATACTGGTACGCATGTCTCACACCCAGTAAAAAAATAAAAATCAAGCAAAATGTCTAGCTAAGGTGTAAACCAAAGAAATAGTCAAGACATGAAAAAAATCCTAACTACACCCTAGCTCTAGTCTAGCAAGCATCTAAAACAAAGATGTTCAGCATCTAAGTGTGTGCAGAAAGTGTGTGGCTAATTCTGGCATATGACTTTGATGAGTCATCGACACCGACCCATTCTGAAGATCCAAGATATCTAATATGCATCACCCATGAGATATTATTTTAAAAGGGTTGACCTCATATATGATCTAGTCCGCTAGTATCGTAGTTTTAAAAGTAAGGTGGATAGCGCTAATAGAAAAAAAGATATATATTTTTTTCATTTTAAAATAAGACTATTAAATTCAAGTCTATGTCATGTAAGGTGGCGTACTTGAGAGTTCTTGGATCCTTAAGACAATCATAAATGTGTTAATCCTAATCTAATCACTCACATTTTTTACTGTGATATGCTAGAAAACAATGCTCGTTATTTCATCAAGACCAACATCAGGTCACTCTTCTAAAGAGATGGCTTGCCCTTAAGGCTGATCAGGTTATGATCATTCAGAATGTCAAGGCTGATCAGATCAAGATCGTGTAAATATGTGAAAGTGTTTTGGGGAATCGTGTATATTCATGATAAACTTGTCAAAAGGTTAGACATGATGTGACTGCTCTATTGAGGCGTAAGCAACTACACCGGATGTTAAATGATAGTTATAAACTATCATCAAATCAGCAAACATTTGTCATATACATATGGTGACATATATTCATAATGAAAGAACTGGTGTAGATGCAAATGTAGGCTTTGTCACATCGATACGCACAAGCAAAATTAGGTTTGGTTGCTTAGGGTATAGGACACCCTAGGGAGGGGATTACACCTCAGCCAAATAGCGACCAAGCACTTCAAACAAGTGGCAAACACATGGAATATGCAATGCATCACGCAATTGATTTGACTATGTCGAGTACAGGCCACCCTGAGATGGGGATTGCATCTCTCTCGAACATAATCAAATATGGATACGCAAGCGGCAAATAAGTAGCAAGTGATGAGATAGGCAAGCACACAATTTTACATGCATATAGGTCGGTTGAGATCTTCACTTCGGAGATCAATCAGGACCACAATGGTTACCAAAGGCTAGAAAGGAAAAAATGGCAACAAACATTGCAAACCCTTGGCAAAGATACAATTTTGTCAATGCCAAGACCATTAACATGGATCATCAAACATGAATATTTTTATGCATAAATATTATTGTTGACCATTTTTAAAGAGAATTAGATTTAGTTTTAGATTTATCACACACACACACACACACACACACACACACACACACACACAGATATATATATATATATATAATTTTGGAAAATATCATTTTAATTTGAAAATATGAAATCAAACTTATCACATATATGAAATAGTTCAGATAAACGAGTGTAATATCACAAACAATGCATCTATCTCGAGGAATAAACACAGTACTTGATGATATGACTTGATTAAATAAACTACAGAATTTATGACATCTGTTTGGTCTGCGAACCGTTTATATTGGCCAACAAGTTCTCCTATTTAATACAAAAGATTAAATAGAGTTTATATTACATAGGTTCTAAAGTTTCCTATAGAGACAAGTCTCTATAGTTAATTATATCCTAAATGAAGTCACTTAAGAAAACTCTCGATACAGATCAGTGGTTTTGCTCTTAAGAATTTTAAAGTTTAAGATTTTCAAGCATGGAACTGGAAATATCAAATGGGATAGGATCGAATTGGAACAGTTATTTTGGAATCCAAAGAAGTGAGAAGTAGGGGATGTCACAGACCCGAGGGAGAACCTCTGGCGACTTCCCAGACAATCCTATTGTTTGGCTTTGATTTTGGAAATTATTCATTGTTTCAATCCTGCCAATTTTATTTATTTAGGACTTATGTTTGTATGATATAATCATACAAATAGCCTGGAAGATAGGAGGTTTTATGTCGTGAAGAACGACAACCTCGAGATCCTAAAAAGAGTTATGGCTTAGATTGCACAATATGATTGTGCAAAGGCCTAAAGATATGGTGAGGATTTATGTTGAGCAAAACAAACAGCCTCGAAATCCTATGTCCTGTGATTTTAGTCCTAAGAAAAGTTTAGTTGATATAAATTCGTTTTGCTGTTAAAGATGGTTGTGCTGCCCACGATGTTTGCTTCGAGCTCCTCGTTGAAGTTGGTTTAGTTTTAGAAGTGTGAAGTTGAAGAGGTTGAGAGAAGTAGCAGGTTTAGAGGTTAAGTTTTCTAATGTGTCAAATTCAACGTCTTAAGTTTTATTATGGGGAAAGTTGATTAAAGCGACACCGGTTAGGATCCAACGGTTCCCTTACTCTGGCACCACTATTATCTTCGAATTCACTTAGTCCAGATGAATTTACCAAATTCAAGTAAATTGATTCAATACTTTCATTTAGACCGTGGGAAATCTCGTTAGCAGTCGTAGGTTGTACATCCGAGGGATTCCCAATCATCAAAGGGGGTGTATTAATTTAGTTATAATTTAAAAAAGGTTTTGTTTTTGTTTGTGATTAAGTTTTGAGTTGTTTTATCTTTCTGTTGTAGTTGTGAATTTTGTTGTTTAGCAGTTTATCACAAATATAGCGTGCAGGAAAAAGTAAAGCATTTGCTAAATAAAGCAGTATAAGTTGCAATAAATATAAATGCGCACCTGACAGTCTTCGAGTGCATCCCCTGAAATATTAGTATTCTGAGCAGGTATGAAAGTGGAAATTAAAGTTCAACGATTTAAGTTCAACAGGGGATCATAATTTATAACTTAGCAGGTCCCTAAGGTGTGTTAAGGATGATTTTCTTGATCAAAGAATAATAAAATCCAATTTTTTTTTCTAAAATGTCGCATTAGATTGAGGAAGTGTTCGGAGCATAACCCTAAACATCTTTTTAACTATTAGGATCATTTTGAGATCATTTGACTTCATTATGTAGTTCAAATAATCACCCATGTCCAATTAAGTTTTAGTTATGATGTCATAAACCTTTGCTCAATGAAATTAGATATTCTAATTATCCTTTGAGTGGGGTAACATTCACTTAATATTTCATTTAAGAGTTATGTGAGTGAAAGCCTTTAGGGGCAAATTGAATTATTAAGAAACTTTGCCATTTAGATTAAATTTGGGCTAGTAGAGTTTTCAAAATGTTTCAAAATGATTGTGTTCTCTTTTATAAACTTCATTAATCATTGTTAGGATTAAACCTGATTCATTACAGCCCTTAAGCTTTTATAAGTAGATTTATAATTTAAAGGAATATTGAATTAAGTAACATTTGATCTTTATTAAAAATTGTATTATTATTCAACTATTGATTAGGGGCTTTAGATTGGTGAGTTAAAATCTTCCTAGATCAAACCAACTTACTTTAGGATCGTCAAATTTGATTAACCTCCAAATTTCAATTAATTTAAGAAATTACAAATTTGCCCTTAATATGGAAATATGGTGAGTTAGTTTTTACCTCTTAGTCTCTTATGTTTCAATCATCTGAGAATGTCAATTAAGATTGTCCATTGCCCATTACCCTTTGGTTAGGCATAAATGTTAACTAAGGCTTAAATTCAATAATTACCATTTTGTCCTTTTAAGTTTATTTACTTCGTAAGTCTTTAAATTAAATTCAATTGACTTTAGAATTTTTATGTTACCCCACTCATGCGTTAATTAAAATATCAGAGAAAAAATGATTTTCTGATTTTTATTTTATTTTTAGAATTATTTATAATGCAAAATAGGGATTTTCAAAGTAAATTCAATAACGTAATCAATATTAACTATCTGTCCTTAGGAAAATAATGGGAGGTTCACCTAGGTCAGAGAATCACTTAGAACAAATTTCATGATTTTTTGAGTTTTAATTTAATTATTATAATTATTTAAATTTTAGAGTATTAATTAAATATAAAATATTTTTTAAGTTGAAAATTAAGCTTGATATTTTTCTTAAATCTCTCTGAGTTCAAGGAATCTAGATAAACATATTTCATTTTTTTGTGATTTTTCATTGATTTATTAGATTTATTTTAATGCAAAATTGAGGAAAATTCATTTTAAGCCTTTAAAATTCATTTTCAGACCTTTTAAAATTTGTAACTTTATTTTTAAAATTAAGAAAGTTATTCTAATTGTTTCTAAGTGATCAGGAAACAACTTAGAATATTTTTGTGCATCTTAATATTTTAGTGATTTTTATGATTTTTAATGATTTTTTAAATATTAAAAAATAGAAATTATGTTAAAAATGAAGTATTTATTTTAATATCAATTTTATTTTTTCTAAGTTCCTCTTGTCATAAAGAACTCCCAAAAATAATTTCATGATTTTTTTTTACTTATATTATAATTATTATAATTTTTTTAATGCAAAAAGCCTATTTTCATTAGAAAATCAAGTTTAGTGATCAAATCAATTTACATTGAGTTCAAATTTTTATGGGAAGTTCTCCTGACCATTTTCTTTAGTGTGGATTTATTTTTGTGATTTTTCTAATTATATTTTAAATATTTGATTTTTCTTATGGTTTAATAAGTTAATTACATAAAGTGAAATTTTTAATTAATTAAATTCATTTTATATTTTTCTTAGGATCCTTAACCTTAGGAACTCACCAAAGTTTATTTTATATTTTTTTTATTTTTATTTTAATTATTATGATTTAAATACTCCAAAACTTCAAAAATTAATTTAAAAATATTTAGTTAACTAAAAATTGTAATTTCAATTTAAAAAGTTCTTCTCCTTTCCCTGAGTTTATAACATCTTTCTGTTTATTTTTTTTTTTTTGAGTTTTCTACAAAAATTTATGTAAATTTGAAGTTAAATCAAATTTTCTAGAATTAAAAAAAATGCGAAAATATAAAGAAAATGGCGCAGTTCCCCGACGACCCCTGCACGCGACGACGATAGTTTCAACGGCCGAAACTTCCCGGAGACTGTTCTCCTCTGATTCTCAACCAAATTTCACGTTCTTGGGCTTGTTTTGTTCAGCTCGAAAAGTAGCTCACATCCATACGATTACTTGGGTGTTTTGTGATTTACTTTGCAATCTGGAAGGGATGATAGTTTGGGATTATCGTTTTAATTTAAGAGATATACCTGACCCTTAGAGGTTTGTCCTCAATCAGGTTTGAATAAGGAGGCTTCCTTGATCGTATCTCAGTCCTTGCGACGTCAGTTTGACGCAATTTTAGCATCGGGTTGGAAGTTCGCCAGAGTTAGCTCGGCTTCGCTTGGAAAAGGCGTTAACATCTGTGAAAATTATGAAAAATGATTGTTTTGGTCTTCTAAGGATCTAAGGAGGCTAATGGGATGGTTTGGGTTAAGTTTGGGAGAGTTTTTGGCTAGAAAGAGAGGTGGTCGTGAGTTTCAGTCGAGTTTTCCGGTGACGGCGGCGGTTTTCGGTGAGGGAGGTGGTGGTGGTTGTGTTCCTCAGATCAAGGAGCACAACTTTGCTCAAGGGTGCCGGTGGTTTTGGTGGCTCCAAAGGGAAGTTTTTTTTTAAATGGGAGGAAGAAGGAGATAATGGGGGAGGGAGGAAGGTGAAAATTCAATGCGGATTTGGAACTTTGGGTAAGTTGGCTAGCTTGGGTTTAACCCCTTGGTCCAATGGCTAAGCTTGGTCCCAATATGGTTAGAGCAGCTCCTAAGATCCTCAAGTGAGTTTAGGTGAGGTCAAATGGTTGGCTTGGGGTTTAACCAAGTGGTTTAATGTTTCATGAATGGGGATAATTCCAAGTGAAGGAGGAAGAGGAGTAGTCACTTCCCCTTTGACAAATTTGGCAAAATTTGACCTTGGATAGGATATGGGATAGGTTATGGGATGCATGATGCCATGGAAGTGTTTCAAGCAAAAGGAATTTAAGATTTTATGAGTTTTAAATGAGAGAAGTCAACATGCCTAATTTCAGTAAAGTTTGATGTGCATGCATGGAATGTTTCATATGATGCTATGACGAGTTGATTTAAGTTGTCATAGGACAAACAATGAAGGATTTTTGTCATGTGGGCTCAAATTGGGCTTTTTAAAATTAATGAAGTGGATTTTTTAAAATTAATGAAGTGGGCTTTTCAAAATGCATAAAGGGATGGGCCTTTTAACATGCATGTGGTGATTTTTTATTTTTTGAAATTGATTATGGGACGATCAAATTGGATTGGGGTTGATTGAAATTGAATTTAGACATATTGAAATTTGATTTGGATTTGAAATTGGAGCATTTTGATTGGTCATGAAGCTTAATTTGGGGAATTTGGGATTTTAGGTCAAAATTGGGGATTTTAGTTTGTGTTGGGTTTAAATCCAATTGATGGTTCAAATTAGTCTAGGTGTGTGTTATGAAGAGTTTAGAATTGAAATTGGGGATTTGGAGCAATTTGTGGAAATTAGAGTTGATTTGGGGATTTGGCAATTTAGGGGTAAAATTGGAATTTTGGTCAAAATTGGTCAATTTGGTCAAATTTAGCAAATTTGGAACAATTGGGTGATGTGGGGAAGTTTCAAATGATTTGAGGATTGAATGGGGTGAAATTTTAATTTTTGCAATTTTGGGTATTTTGGGGGTATTTTGGTAATTTGGTCAATTTTGGTCAAAGTCGTCAAAAAACTAATTTAAAGACTCGAGGTGGTTCAGGAAGAAATTTGGAGTCAAACGATAGTGTCTGGGGTCATTTTCGATCAATGTGGAAGGTTTTATGAACCTCGGAACGTTTTTTAAGTATCTATTATTTCGGTACTGAGGGGCCAAAAAGTTGTATGGAGGTTTGACAAGTTTACAGTCAAAATTCTTAGTGTGACATAGAGAATGTTTTGTTGTCATTCATAGGACTTATTAGTGAATCTAGGAAATTTTGGGAAATTTAGTTTGAAATTTAGGATTTATGATGAATTAGGGTTTAGGGGCCTCTGCTCATGAGTCTTAGCCATGCCTAACCACTTTGGGACCAAGTCTAGCAAACTGATAATCACTTTATGAATCTTCACATTTTGATCCTAGCCATCTT
This sequence comes from Papilionanthe hookeriana x Papilionanthe teres, assembly GCA_022702705.1. Lineage (NCBI taxonomy): Eukaryota > Viridiplantae > Streptophyta > Magnoliopsida > Asparagales > Orchidaceae > Papilionanthe > Papilionanthe hookeriana x Papilionanthe teres. The sequence goes on along the minus strand of CM040422.1, from coordinate 106,376,217 downwards.
AATCAAAGATTAGAGGCTTGAGACTATACATGTGAGTTTCTTAAAGGGTAGAGGGGAAAAGAAATGATTTTGGATTTTGGAACAAGTGAGGGAATTCAAAGGGGCTTAGGGGTGTGTGTGCAAGAGAAACCCTATTCACTCATGGTTGTTGTAAGTTCAATCACTCGTATGGGAACTCACATTTGGATCTCCACATGTTGGTTTTAACATTCCAAGTGATTTGGAGGTTTATAGCCATCCATGTAGGGTCCCAAGAGGAGCTAAGAAGTGGTTTAGATTTCTAAATGGGGGGTTTCATCTCTAGTCTTATAGGATAGTCAAATGAGAAGTCATATAACTAGATTCTAAGCACTAAGAGGAAGATTAGACCTCACCAAAAATAAGGTAAACAACTATCATCAAGCTAAAATGATGTCTCATGCATGTTAAGCTAGACATAAAGTCCATAAATATGATTACATGCATGATAGACCAAGTATCAAGCCAGAAACATTTTTACATTGAGCATGAATTGGACATTGACAGAAAATATTTCTTTTTTACATGCGCCTCTAATAAACTCATGCAAAAATCAAATTCAAAAAATGTTGCTTTCATAATATGATTATAGGAAACATAGCATCGAGCAAATATGATTTTCCTTGCATATGAAAGTAGGCATTAAATTAACATGTGTTTTCATGCATCACAAGTATGAAAGTACAAGAATGAAGCTTCAAAACACTTTTGATATATTGCACTATGTGCATACGTCAATATCATACAAATATATATATATATATATATATATATATATATATATATATATATATATATATATATATATATATGCATACATTTATGTTCAATCACAAGCAAAAATAAAGTAATACTTTCCACATACTTATAAGTGATAAAAAATATGCTTTGCCGAGCAACTTTCCAAGCTTCATGCACCATGCTCAACATACATATGCTCATGAGATGCAAATGCGCACATAAAGATGAACCCAATAGTTCTTGATGGAAAAACTCTCTCTCCTAGCGATCTCACGGGGAACTTAGGGTTGGGATAAAGTCGTAGTTGTTTTTCGTTGTGCAGCATAACGAATGGCATATCTGTAATTGTGTCGCAACATTTTGAAAGGCTATTCCATGAGAGAAAGCCTTCACAAAATGAAGGTTTCTCATGGACATAGCCTTTGCAATCTAGGGAATGAGGGGTCAAAATAAATAACTCGTTCTCTAGGTCTGAATGATGGCTTCAACACATCCATCAAGAGTGAAGCCATCAAAGTAATCACGGGATTATCATAATCCCGGCCAAACAAATTTATGAAGTAGGACTGATGTAAAATCTCAAGGGAATCAAAGCAGGAAGCACAAGAAAAGGCTCCTAACCTAGCGGCCACATCTAACAACAGCTTACCAAAATCCAAGGCTTTGCTAATGAAAGGAAGTAAACAGGAGTTCAAAAGATTTTCACCTTTATCTCACACTAACGTCAAAAAGTTATGTGGGTGGACGAAATGAACAGAAGGAGAACATGGTAGAAGGTGAAGTAAATAGAGTAGGAGAGGTAGAAGACAAGATTTTCTCACCAAAAAGTTTTTTCCACGGCTCCATTAACTCTCTCAAGCACTCTTTAGCTGATAACTCTCTCAAGAAAATGAAATTTGGATCCCTAAAGCTCTCCTCAACCAACCCATGTATTAATGGCCTTTTCCCTCCAAAAGCCATAAACTAATAGGCTTAAACCACCTAGGCACAACCTATTGGATGTTGGAGAAGTGTGCTAGTATGGAGGGATGTTATTGGACCCCTAACATTCATCCCATACCCAATCCATGCTCAAGAAACCAAGTGGGGGCCCAAAAGTCAACATTTTTGGCTTGCTGGCTGCACCCAGGGCATGGTCAGGCCCAGACTAGCAAAGGGTGGCGTGATTATGCCATTTTGGGGCGTGGCTACGCCAGTACAAGCCCCGTTTGGGCCGAAAATGTGCGTGGAAGAATTGTTTGGATTCCATTGATTATGGGAAGCCCCAAATAAACAGGAAATGAGTTTTAAACATTAAAAAAGACATTTAACATGCATTTATCAAGATTAATGTTAATCAATAATGACCACTCCTAGGCACGACTATGCCGATATCAAGCTCCAGGTTTGTGCCTAGAGCATCCTCAGGAGGGTTGTATCTTTTCTCTCAACTATAAAGGCTTTTAATGTGAAATATGATCTCATTTCATGCAAATGAATGTCCCATACATATCATATCAAGAATGGGTGCCAACTAAGGATGACCAATTTTGGACACGATCGAACTGACTCAAACACTAGTTTCGGGTCCTAAATACACTTCTAATGCTCATTGAAAGAATTTTTTGGATCTGTATACTACAAGAAACCACAAATCACTAGAATACGACCCCATGACTTAAAAATGAATATTTTGAAGATTTTATATTAAAAGATTTAGTATCTTTGAGGATCCCAGACCATCACACGGGTACAGCTGCACAAACCTTGATTTTCTCCAAAACATATATAAGAGGATTCTATGACTGTCTTTGACCACGGCAGGCTCTAAATGAGGGAGGAATTAAGACATTATAATGATCAACAGATGCATCCCATAACAAAACTGATGCCACCTAATAGTATGCTATCCCGGGCAAGGCTAAATCAACACCTTCCCTGTTCTATGCCCAGAACACATACCATACGATCTCAATGGATGTCTTGAGCTATGAATGGAAAATAGTCTCAAATCATTCAAGTGGACATCTTATATAACATATAAGACATCAAAAATTGATCCCACACCCCCCCCCCCCCCCCCAAACCCCACACACACACACACACACACACACACACACACATATCACAATTTTTAGTCCCCTTCATAGAGATGATCATGTGGAAGTTTTTAACCAATCAGCGAAGCTTCTCAAAGGAACATGGATTAAGTAGAAAGGTGGCGGATATGCAGAAGGATAACAGAATCACTCTTGCAATACCAAGTGCGTTGTGTTTAAGAAGTTTACATAAAGTAAACCTCATATAATCTAATGAAGACATTACTAGTAATTCCTTTAGCACCGAAACACTGAATCAGAACTAAGAAAAATGAGAAAAAAAAAAAAAAAAAGCCATCAGGCACAAATTACACTACCAAAAACATGTACAAAAAAAAAAAAAAAAGCTTTCCTCCAGAAGCCAAACCACTGTTCACTCAGCCCCTCGCTGAGTATACATCAAAATACTGCAACAGTTCTGATTGGGATGAGAAGTCTACCTTAGCTGCCGTTCTCTCATTCTTGCTCCTGTAAGAACTCCGGTTTGATGACGCGGGAGCATCATGTTTGAGGGCTGCCTGTTGGATCTGAAGCAAGGCCAGCATACTCACGGCAAAGAGAGCAGCGTTGCCTAATACACCACTAAACCTATCCAAGTTCAGTGATGATTTGGCAAGTACAAGGCTAGAAATCAACATCTGCATGAATGTATGTGGTTTGGGCTCTTTTTCAGTGCCGGCAACTTCGCCAGGTTGAGTTTTTGGTTCTACAAATAGGTTATCTGGAGCAATGAATTGACTAGCTTCTTGCACATCTGAAAGAAAGGCTTGGGCTTCTTCAATGACCTTGTGTTTTTCCCCCTGGTATTCAGAAAGTCTCATTGCCAGAATAATACGACTCTGTTCTAGCCGTGCTATTGCAGCATCTCGCTCTGCTTGTTGTTGTGATTGTATGGTCTGCAAGATGTGATGCACTAACATACAGTTAAAAGGATTGTCTTTCGAGTTTTTATACATAAGCATGCTAGTTGCCCTTCGATGGCAAGGTAAGCGTATGTGTGAAGGAACCAACCATCTTACGTTGTACTGTGGATCCCAACATGCATTTGGATAAACAATAAAAAGGGGGTCATTTACATACCATACCACACAAATTCTTACGAAATTACATAACACAATTTTTAATGTTTACATGCAAATCACTCAATCTTTAATATCACGTCAAATATATCATTATCTCCAACTTCTAAAAGTTTGATACACATTTTCATAGATAGGTTTATTACACCAAAATTTTATAAATGTAAATTCAAAAATTTAGGCGCTAGACATGTAAATATATAAGAATTTTTCGGTAATGTAAATTTCCCTAAAAAGGAGGGCGTGCATATTACTCTGTATTAACATGAACACAGTACATGATAAATGATTATTACTTATTGTAGGCTACAACAAATCCGTTAATCTCATGTCACAAGAAAGCGCAGAGCAAACTCAAGGGTAAATCAATAAATTATGTTTATTCAGCTTTAAGACAGGTACGAAAAAAACTAAATGTTACAAGATCTCAAGAATCATGCAAACAAGTGCAACAGTTTCATTTATCTCAAGAAAGAAGATAATATTTTCTTCAAAAAATAAAATTTAGACATGTATTACAAGGAGGACTGCAAACACGAAACTTGTTGAAATAATAAAAGCTCAATTATAAGTAGCATGTGTTCATTTTTGTCCCTGATGAACTTAAACGATAACTCACAAGGTCATTAGGAAAACATATATTGAAAAAAAAAATAAAAAAAAATAATCAATAAAAAAAAATCTGTTGTAAAAGTTTTACTTGCGACAAAATATTATAAAGAAAAGCATAGCCAAGATAAGTACTAACTTCATCAAAGCTGATTTATGCATCATTGGAAGTTTTCAGACTAAAACATTATGCAGATTAATGAAAGATACCAGGAGCCTATAAAAGAGTATAACCTTGTAAGCAGATAACAGCCAACCAATAGTAGTTGCTCGCATGAATAAAAAACAGAAAAAGTATGCTATTCATTAAGAATATTATTTGGTAGTGATTTTGCTTTCTAGTAAAAAATCTTGAAAATCTCTTTTTTTCTTAATGAAATATTAAAAGCCAATAGGGCATGTCCACCTCTATAGGTATTAAGCCACATCCTTTATTTTTATGAAAAAAAAAAAATTTATGGGGTTCAAAACTGTAACCTTGAGAAAAAACTTTGTTCTTTAACCACTGGAATACAGAACCTTTTCAAAAACCAACATATTAACAAAACATTTTCTAATCTCTGAGAGAGCAAAAGCTTTACTTTTTTTGACAAATAGAACACATCATGGAATGAAGCCTTACGGCTCATCAAATTAAATGATCCAAAGAGAATGAACAGTCTTTTAAGATACTTGCGTTGCTGCCTGAAAATATTTTCTTGCATGTGGCTCATAAATAGCATGTTTATTAGATAGTGCAGACAGACACTTTTTTTCCAATTAAATATGCAGCTCTGATTAAATACAAAATTAAAACATAGTTCGACAAATTATAAGCAAGACACCATTAGGACTTGAAACAAAAGGCATGCGATATAAATGAAGTTCAAATGAGAAGTGAGAGAGCATTCAGTTCAAGCAAAAAATAAACACAAAAGCAAAAGAATTTGAGACAAAGGGCTAAAAAATAAAGATGCATGCCATGTCTAAGTGCACTGGAGGTATTGAGTATTACTTGGTTTAAGAGCTTATTACACTCCTATTAAAAGTACTATTAACAATATAATACAAGACCTGAGAAAAACATTTAAAATGTAAATAAGGAATTGGAAACTGAATTGTAAAAAGTTAGGGGGACACAAAAATTTTGTCATTTTAGCATTCTGTGCAAGGAAAAATTGTATACTTAGCATTGTTCGATAACTTTTACATAGAAATTAAAGATAATTAAATAAGAGAACCATTTTTTTTAACAGGAAAAACAGTCCCTTGTGAAAAGAAAATATGATGATTGGCTACTCAAATGCAAGGTGAAACAGAACATCCACTAGAATCAGAGACACCATTTATAAAGGAACTACAAAATACAAACAAATAACAAAAGAAAAATAAAAAAAAAAGAAAAAGAAAAAAGAAAAGAATAAAGGGAAGGAAAGAGTAACCAGTGATTTGCTTTGCAGATCTATTCTAGCAAACATATAATACAAATTAAAAAAAAAAAAAAAAACAATCAAAGCTTGTTCAAGATTGTTTAAACATTACTATTTAAATAACAACAAACAATGCATAGTTAATAAACGCAAACATAACTCCATTACTCAAGACTTTTACCCTAAACCCAAAACCACAGATCTTTTTTCAGTGTTTTCCAAGATATCCTAGTATTATTTTGTGTGGACAAGTCCCCAACAATCATTCGACTAAGCCAGAGCTTTCACATCACTTCATAATCAGGTCAAAAGTATGTCAAGCAATCAGAAAACTTTGAAGACTAGTTTTAAAAAATTTTAAAAAGGTTTTTAGGACAATTGTCTGCGATTACATTATTTCAGCCCAATCATTGTATGATCAATTGCATATAAAGACTATTAGTGTACTGGTTACAACGTGTGGTGATTCCTAACTTGTAGGAGTAAAAAGGCATACTGAAACTTCCTTTGGCCAAAGTTGGGGAACAGAAAGAAAAGAGATCATCATACGGCTCAGATTTTAAATTCGCTCTTAGCCAAACAGTAATGTTTCCACACAAAATTTCAACATTAAAACTAGAATTCGTACCTAATAATGAGTTCAAAATGCCAAATAACATCAGCAAAGAAAAAGCATAAATGTAACTCCAATAAAAAATTCCAGACCATAATCCATTAGCTTTCGATCCTAAACAATAAAAAAAATATCAGCACTTATATCGTAAGGATGAATCTGAATTAGGAAAACATGAAAACCCCACGCCCATATACAAATTTGGCACTGAAGTGAGAGAGGAAATGGGGAATGCAATAAGGGAAGGCTCACATGGAAGACTTCGATCTGATCCTCGAGGTTCTCCAGCGCAGACCTAATGGCGTTGAGGCTCCTTGCCTCAGCGAGGGCGGCGTCCTCATCCGCCCTGAAACCCTTAACGAAAACGTACCCACATCTCCTTTCGTCACATCCATCACCCACTTCTTCGTTCGGCAGATGCTTCTTCTCCAGAGAAGGCCGAGAGAGATCCTTAATCGATTTCAGAAAGTGAGCTCGGGAGATCGCGTGGATGGCGTCGCTGATCTTGTCATGGATGTCCCAGATCCTCTCCAGGACAGCTTCTATCTGTTCCATCTCCATCTCCCATTTCATCCGGGAAGTTAGGGTTTCTGAATCCCACGGGCCGTTCTCGGAACCGCGCACGCGGCTTCGCCGGACTGGGAAATGAGGGGGAGTAGTAAAAATAATACGAGAAAATTGGGAGGGAGAGGAGGAAATTTGGTGATCTGGCCGTCCATTTGTTGACGGACGGCTGATGATGGGGCCCACCGGGGTTCATGGTCACCGCTTAAAGGCCGGCAAGTGTAGCAATTGTATGATAGGGGGATTCAGATACAATCATTTCCAATTTGTTTAGGTTACCTAAACTTCACCTTCTTACATTAATACCATCATAATGTTTCATATCATTTAATTGAGGGATTTACAATCATATCTTATCATACAATTCTCATATTAATACTTAAACTTTATGAATTTTTATTGGCATGGCACACCAAGGTTATTTATTTACATATCAAGCATGTGAAACTATTTACTTGTGCAGGACCCGAACCTCCCATTTGCTCCAAAATGGCCTTCTGAAGGAAATGGCAACATCTTCTCTTCTCCTTTTTTAGGTCAATAATCTCCTCATTTTCTTATTCATTTGTCCATATTTTTTGGAGCTCCCTCAAACGATTAGGTTAATGATCGTGTCGTATTATTCACTCGTACTCGCTTGTTCCTTGTTTGTTTATGTTTGTGCATTTTACTTTCTGAGAATTTATTTTATGAGGATTGGCTTCAGGTTACACTTTTGCTTTCCAATGGTAGTTGGCGAACTTTCTACTGTTGCTTTGAGTCGTCGACACTTGCTCGGTTTGATCTATCAACTATTAGTTGCATGTGTCTTTTTATGTTTTAGTTTTCTTTTCTAAGATTTTATTTTATTAGATTTCTTTTTAGAAGATTTGTGAATGTGTTGCTGTGTTGATTTGCTTTCAGAAGTTTTGCAATGTGATAATATAATTTGACATTTTAGATTCACAATTTAGATTGAGGGTTCAGATGCTCGGGAGGCGGTAAATCTATAGCTTTTTAGAGTAATTTCAATCGACATTTTTAATTGCTTTGTTAAGTTACAATTTTTTATTCGATGAATGAAACTTTGTTAAATTATGTGTAATTTTATTCTCTAATTATGAATCTGAAATTGCTAAGACCATAGTAGATGTTAATTCAAATGTTGAAAAGATGATATCATATCAAAAGAACAAATATGAGAGTAGCTTGCAATATTATCATTTTGATGAAATTTCTGAAATATTCTTTGAAAAACTTATTGAAATATCTGTTTTGTCAAAGTTTGAGAGCGTATTCTAAGAGTGGGTTGTCAGCTTGGTAGGAACATGGATTGTGCTTGATTCTTGATTAAGATTAAGTCCAAGTTGGTTTGGATTTAGACTTATTTTCAATGTTGATTGAACCTAAGGGTTAAGATTAAGTCCAAGTTAGTTTGGATTTAGACTAAGGTTCAATTTAGATTGAACCTAAGGGTTAGAGTTAACTCCAAGTTGGTCTGGACTTAGACTTAGGTTCAATTTAGGTTGAACCTAAGAGTTAGAGTTAATTCCAAGTTGGTTTGGACTTAGACTTACGTTCAATTTAGATTTAACCTAAAGGTTAAGATTAAGTCCAAGTTGGTTTGGACTTAGACTTGGTTCAATTTGGATTGAACCTAAGGGTTAGGGTTAAGTCCAATTTGGTTTGGACTTAGGCTATGGTTCAACTTAGGTTGAATCTATGGGTTAAGATTAAGTCCAATTTGGATTGGACTTAAACTTAGGCTCAGTTTAGTTGAACCTAAGGGTTAGAGTTAAGTCCAATGTGGTTGTGACTTAGACTTAGGTTCAATTTAAGTTAAACCTAAGGGTTAGAGTTAAGTCCAATTTGGTTTGGACTTAGTCTTAGGTTCAATTTAGGTTGGACCTAAGGGTTTTGGGTTGTTTAGGTTCAATTTGGGTTGAACTTAGGGTTTAGGTTAACTTAGGTTCAATTTGTGTTGAACCTAAGGTTTAGGTTGACTTATGTTCAATTTGGGCTGAACCTAAAGTTTAAGTTAACCTAAGGTTTAAAATGACTTATGTACAGTTTGGCTTAAACGTAGGGTTTAGGATGATTTAGGATAAATTTGTGTTGAACATAGGAATTAGGTTGACATATGTTAAATTTGGGTTGAACATAGGTTTAGGTTCAATTTGGGTTGAACCTAAGGTTTTGGTTCAATTTGGGTTGAACTTAAGGTTTATGATCAATTTGGGTTGAACCTAAAGTTTAGGTTGACTTAGGTTCAACTGGGTTGAACCTAGGGTTTAGCTTGACAGGTTAAATTTGGGTTGACCAAAGGTTTAGGTTGACTTAGGTTCGATTTGAGTTGAACATAAAATTTAGGTTGACTTAGATTCAATTTGGGTCGAACCTAAGGTTTAGGTTGTTTTAGGTTCAACTCGGATTGAACCTAAGTTAGGCCACCGCCACCACTAGACAGATCCAATTTCACCATTGAAATCCAAGGTATTTTTCGGCCTTAGCACCAACTTGCCCAATACCCTAATCCAACTCTTTCGAAAGCTTCACAAGTCCTCAAGGCATCTCCCCAAATCAAATTGAAGCTTCTCAAGCCCTCCAACCTACTCCAATACCAACTTGAGCCACCATTTGTTCTAGGACATACTTAAGCCATCCATAAAGAAACTTGAGGCATGGAGAAGGTTTGTGGCATCAAGGCGAAGCTCTCTGTCAAGCCAATTGATGCCTCACCTCTTTGGAGAAGGTTGAATTAAGTCTTTTAGAATTGAGCCTTGGGTTGTCCTTTTATGAAAGAATGAACAATGCATGCCCACTTAGCTGCATAGATAGGTTCGTTTCGAACTAGATGAAGGTGTAGGAACAAACCCTCCAAATTTGGTTGAGAATCAAGCAAGATATCAGGGTTTGAACATAGATGGTTCTCTGTTCTTTTCCCACGGGGACGTAGAACCAATAATGTCAGTTTCCGTATATTAGAAACGGACACAGAAGATCGAACCAGACCATAGAATTGCGGAGCGAGAAAGCTTCGGATCGGCTCCACCTCAGCTGCCCGCATGGAAAGCACGCCCAACCAGAAGATAACAAATGAGAGTTTGGAGACTACGAGGGGTGGCACAACGCCGCGTGGATAAGTAGGAAATTTGGGTTTTTTTGAATTAATTAAATCATAAAATTAAATAAAACCTCAAAAATTTATTTCTCTCTAAATAAAAATCACAAAAATAAAATAAAAATATTTTTAGACTAAGGAAATAGAGGAGAAAATAATAAAATTAATTAACTTGTGATTAATTTTTAATTATTAAATACTTTAAAGAGTATATTAATTATTAAAAATTAAGTATAGGGTAGAAAAATATGAAATTTTTAGGGATTTTTCCCTTCATCCTTGGAAAAACTCCCCAAGGTCAAAGAACCTACGTCACATTAAAATGACTAATTTTCTATCAAATTCATAATTATTTTGAAAAATAGAAAAATAAAAAATCGAAAAATGAAAATTAAAATGGAAATTAAAAATAAAATTTAGAGCATAATCCCAAGCTTTAAAATGGCAATTTTTGACCTTTAAAAACTTACAATAAAATTTTAAAATTTTGAGGTAAATATGTAAAATTTAATATTTTGCATTTTAGCCCAAGTTGCTCCATTAATTTTTAAATTTAGTTTAGGTGCCCTAACTTAATAACACTTTTAGGGTTGATATCATAACTATCCCCTCTGATTATGAAATCACCCCTAGTGAGCCTAAGTCCAACCCAATTTGACTTAGCCCGATCTATTTTGGTCTAGTCTAACCCAAACTAGGCACAGTTCAAATGAATTTAGTTGGATTCAATTCGATTGGGGTTAACTTAGGTCTAATATGGCTCAATTTAAACCTAGGTTGAGTCTATGTCCAGCCTCGCTTGAACTTAGCTCAACCTAACTCAAGCCCAAAACCCATCCTAGGTCTAACCCAATGTTGACCTAGTCCAAACCAACCTAAACTTGAAATATAACCTCTATCTATCATGGCCTAGACCTGGATTAACCAAGGCACTGAGCTTTATTTAACTTAGCCCTAATTTAACTCAAAACTAGTTCAATTTAAACTCAACCCTAGCTAGGTCCGACCTAAATAAGAACTAAGATCAACCTAACCCCACTTGAGCCTAGCCTACCCTAGGCCTGACTTGACCAAAATCTAACCTAGAACCTAATTTATGTTCAAATCAACTCAAATCACCGGGTTAACCAGATCTAAATCTGATTAATGCAAATTAACTCAAATCACCAGGTCAACCCGATACAACTCGGGTTTACCCAAATCAACCTTAATTTCCAGGTTAACCCGATCCAACTTAGGTTCACCCCAATCACCTCAAATCACCGGGTCAAACCAGCTCTAGTTAACCCAAATCAATTCAAATCACTAGGTCAACCCGATCTAACTCAGGTTAACCCAAATCAACTCAAATCACAAGGTCAGCCTAATCTGACTTGGATTAACCCAAATCAACCATCCTGATCAACCCAAACTAACTCAGGTTAACCCAATTCAACTCAAATTCATTCAACCTAACTTGACTTAACTCGGGTTAACCAAAATTAACTCAAATTAATCTCAGCTAACCCGACCAAACTCGGGTTAACCCAAATCAATCCAAAGCCATCTGAAGGTTAGAAATCAAACCAATTCGAATCCAACTCAGGCTAGCCTGATCTAACTTGGGTGAGCCCAAACCAGTACAAATTCAACCCCATTTAACCCTACCTAACTTGAGTGAACTCAAACCAATCCAATAATTAACCAGATCGAGTTCGAGTCTAACCCAACTTAGACTTGACTCAGTTGAAGTCAAGTCTAGGTCAACTGAGGCTTGACTGAGGTAGATCAAATAATCTGACAATCCCAGAATGACAAAAATTCATAGGTAACTTGACCTGGTTGTCTTAAATAAAAATAACAACTAATCAATCAAATTAAAAATATTTTATGCTAACTCTATTTTGCATGGCTGCTGAAGACAAAAGATAAACATGACCCTAGATTCACTTTGCACATTATTAGGGTGTATTAACTTTACTTTTGCAAGGACGATCATTCAAACTAAACAAAACATGAATCAAAGGGTGAACCTCAACTAAACCATTAAAAAATACATGGATAATATAATTGGGATTAGTAGCCCTAGCTTTCCCAATGGACTTCGTATATGAGGTTGTTCGTCTAGTCACAATGTAAATCCTTACTCTTAGTCTCCTACATGATTGCATGCCATACATCATAAGTCCTATTCTCCTAACAAAACACTGGGAGTAGACATCAAAATCACTCTTCAAAATGATATAAACTATAAGACAGTTCGGGAACTTAACAGGGCTCCTCTGAACCCTTAAGCATCCACTACCCTTTTTCTTTCGGATAGGACTTTAAAACTCTTTTCTTGGGAAAAAAAATTTTTAACTTTATAAGGATGAGTCACAACCTTAATCAAGATCTTTTTAAATAACCTCAGTTGTTTGAGATGTAATTAACTATAAGGGCTTGCCCTTATAGAAAGATGTAAACCCTCAGAATAGGTACAATAACCTGAATCTCTTGTTGTGAGTTTGCTTTCATGAGGTTTTCTTCGCAGGTGCATCTTCAGAGCATTTTTGAGCCTCGTGTACCTCAAACATACACTTTGGAGCTATCTACACAAAGTTTAAAGCTCCCCACGTGTTCTTTTTGTTCGTCTCCATCATTGTATTCCTTACTCCTCTGATCCCTGATCCCCGATAAATATATGTGCGCCAAAAACTTGACTCCACACCAAATATATGTACTGATGATTTAGATATGAAAATTATGAATTTATAATATAGGATACTACGCAAGTATACGTATTGTTTATCAAGTAATGTAGGACTTTCTGATTAAGCCCCGAGATATCGAACCCACAGGGAAGTTTAGAGATTAAGAACTAATTTCAGCAGATGCAATTACTATCTAGTATATGAAAATAAAGAACGCTTATACTAAACTCTATTACTTAATGAAACATTGCAATTTAGAAAAAGTATATTTCCCCTTGTTAAGAGAATTAAGTGAATGGATAATTGATTTAGTTAGAATTATATTGTGCCAAATAGGAGCATTCCTATTCTTTACCCCTTGGTCCAGGTATAAAGAACATTGACTAATTCTATGCTTGGTTACTGAATCTGTGGCTAGGCTGGGAGGATACCGGCTGCCACTTTAGAGCTCCCATGCTCCCCTTGCCTGAGGGATAACATCTACACTTCAGCTCCCAAACGATAGGTCTGAATTTAAAGATTTTAGTCTGTCACACTAAAATATTCAATTCTACGCCCGATAAATAATATTTCCCTATTTATTTGCACCCTCCTTTTAAGGCTTTTAATTTCCCTGAATTTTGGATGTAATCTTTACTATAGTTGATAATTCAACATATTTTAACAGTTCAATTGGCCAAATTGAAAGTAAATTAAGATTTAAGTAAAATATTATCACAATTTTTTATTGAATATTTAAGGCACAACTAATTTAATTTTCCATTTCACAAAATCTCAACAACAAGGAGAAAGACAGAGAAAACTACTCAGAATGCATAGGAAGAATAACACAAAACTTGGATTTCATTTAAAGCTATAAAACAATAAACAAAAACTTATCTCGAATCTTCTCCTCAAGCAAACTCCTTGAAGTTCCTCTGACTCTTCCTTCTTATACAATACACTCAATAAAACTTACTAATGAATGACACGCCTAAAATATATACGTTTTTTACTATATCATTTTACTCATTTTTTATAATATTATACTTTAAAGGAAGGTATTTTGTATGTTTTTTGGTTTTAGGTACAAGAAATGGTAATTGAAGCAAAAGAAAACAAAAACGGTGCAATTTATAGCAAAAACGAGCAAGAAATGAAATTCTGCCATGAAACCTTTCGATAAGTCTTTTGATGCTTAATCTCTTATACACTTCTTGCATATTTTTGAATGAGATTACACTTTAAAGAAAGGTTGTTTTTATGTTTATTTTGTAGGGCTATCAGTTACGAACACAACGCAACTAAAACGGGGCGAATCGGAGCTAAAACGGAGCCAAACGGAGCGAAAATGTGGAGCTGTGCAGAGCCTGCTGGCCGACGGCGGCCTCGATCTCGCCGTTGGCGAGATTTTACTGAGAGCACCAAAAAATGGCCAAAAAGCTTGCCAATAGTGAGCTCGAGCCCGCCGACAGTGAGCCTTAGCAGTTGGCCCATGTTCTAGAAGCCTGCCGACGGCGAGAACGAGCCCGCCGACGGCGAGAATGTCGGTTTAAGCACAAATTCATCGAATCTGGATGCCTTTTGAGGAGGTGCTTAAGCAACCTTTAGGAATTTATCTACCTCTTTAAAATATAGACGAATTTGAAGAGAAAGAAGAGGAATTTAGAGGAAAAAAAGTGGAGAAAAACTTTAAGGAATGTTTAAGATTCTTAGATTAAGAGTAGAAATGTAGATTTCTACCCTTTTGAGAGAATTTGTAAGGAGATGTTCTAGCATTGCATGGATCGCCGGGAGACTTTATAGGAGAGATCTTCGTCTTTCTTTCAAAAGGAAAAAGCTAAGTATTGTTCTTCATTATCTTATGATTTTGTAAACACTTACCTAGTGGATTTACTTTGGTTACATGAAGTTTCTATTGTGTTTTCTTCGCGCTTTGTGACGTATCTCTCTTACTTTTTCTTCTTCTTTGGAAATAGTGGCATGAGAAGATTATGCCATTATGTTCCTTTTACTTTTCTTTTGTAATGAGTAGAAATCATGTTTAAGATTTTGTGATGCATGATAGAAGTAAATTTAATTATAAATGTGATGGTTTTTACTTGCACTTCATTTACATTACAATAAGGGCCCATTGTAGTGTTAAAATTCGTTGTAATTGCGTTAAGTCCCGAAGGGGCACATGTAATTCTCAACAAAGTGGAACCACATTCAAATTCCATGGATGGTGAAGTTCATAGGGATTGAATGCAAATAAATAGGGAAATAATATTAATCATGCGTAGAATTGGAGATTTTAGAGTGACAGGCTAAAATCCTCAATTCGGTCCTATCGTTTGGGTGCTGAAGTGGAGATGTTAGCCCTCAGGCGAGGGGAACGTGGGAGCTCTGAAGTGAGAGCCAGTATCCTCTCAGTCTAGCCACGGATTCAGTAACCAAGTATAGGATTAGTCAATGTTCTTTATGTCTGGACCAAAGGGTAAAGAATAGGATTGCTCCTATTTGGCACATACAATATTTAATGCATCTCAATCCTATACATTATCTATTTCATTACATAAGAATAGTAGTTTTTAATATCTCAAAATTCTCCAAACCAATTCATCCAAAAAGGGTTATATTTAGAATTGTTATTTGCATTAGATATAGTTACTATCTTTACATTTAACACTTACATTTATGAATAGTTGCTAGATAAAAAACAATTTTAATCGACATTCCAAACTAAGGACTATTAGTAGTAGACTAGAATTTGATTAAAGACCTCTTACTTCGCTTCCTCGTAGGATCGATACTGGGGTTTTTAAAGAAAACTCTATATTACTTGAAATGATACGTATACTTGCGTAGTATCCCTAGTGTGTAAAATATTTTCTAATTTTTATATCATTTAAAATTTTGCACACTAGCCGCTATTTATAAATCGGGTCAAGTTTTTGGCCATCTTTTGGAAGTTAATTTACTACATAATTGCGGGTCGGGTCAATGAACACTCACACACTACAGACTCTTCAAACTTAGACTCTCCAGACTTAGATTAAGACACACACACCAAAAGAACACACTTTTTTGGCCATGATTTGTCTCTATTTAAAGAGGGAGAAATATTTCCAAAGGTTGCTTAAGCACCTCTTCAAAAGCGTCCAGATTCATTGTATTTTTGCTTGAACCGACCTTCTCGCCGTCGGCGGCAATGATCTCACCGTCGACGGGCTTCTAGAACGTAGGCTAACTGCTTAGGCTCACTATCGGAGGGCTCCTTTATAATATATTCAAATTCTCTCTGGAAAAACACATCATCGGCGGCCTATTCCTCACCGTCGACGGGCTAGTTCAATTTTCATCTCTTTTAGTATTTTTCGTTCCAAATTTGCTCGTTTTTCTATCTTTTTGCTCCATTTCCTATAAATTTTCATTCCTGCAATAAAACATAGAAAATACTTTTCTTTAAAGTGCAGTTTCATCAAAAATTGATATAATATTGGCATGAATTTCTCAATACATTTTTCTCTGGTCAAAATCCCCCAAACTTAACTATTACTTGTCCTAAAGTAATCTTGATACTACATAAAAGTAATGATTACTTGTAGTAAAGCTTTAATTCAGAAAGACTATGAATTTGATTTAAATAAGTATTATAGTAAAGTTTATTAGAAAAATTTTTTAGATAATTAAATTAATTATATAGATATAAGGCTATTTGGTTATAAAGTTTAAGAGTTCGAGTCCTCTATTCATTTCAAGAATGACTATATTTGCAATATCAGATTACTTAGGATATTCAGATGATAGGAAATTCATGAAAACACTATTTAGTAAAATACAAATCCATATATATAAGTTTAGAAATATAACTAAGTTTTATCCCTTTAGGTTGATTCAAATGAAGCCAATTTTTGATAAGGCATTTCCTCAAGCTTCTCCTCACTTACTTTTTCTTTTCTTTTCATTTTGGATTGATTTTCAATCCCTTTATTTATTTATTTTTTTTAACACAAGTGAGGATTACTATTTTTGGATAGCCTGTTAATAATTTTGAACTTCATTTTCCTCTTCCTAAATTTGAAACTTAAAACATTTCTTTACCTTATAAGTATTTCATAGCTTTCACTTTATTGAGTTTCAATTTTTTCTTTTTCCTCTAAATACCTTAGAATTTAATATTTTGGAATATAGTTTTCCTTACTTTAAATAGTTAACTATATTCTTATTCTTTATTCCAAATATCTTAATCTATAAAATTTATTTAATCATTAAAAGTATTTCTTTTAACTTTCTATAACAATTAAATAAATTAGTTCTAGTTTACTGAATTAAATTTACTACAGAAAATCATTTATATAAAAATTCTTGAAAATATAAATTGAGAACAATTTAATAATTAAATTTTTGTTTTTCCCTCCCCCAAACTTAAATTTTTCTATCTATTTATATAGGGTGAAAAGAAAACAACTATAAATTTAAATCATACCTTCGTGTTTTAGGTATTTCTCCTTTTGAAGTTCTGTAGGTTCTTTTTATCACTTAATTAACCTGTACAGTTAATAATTTTCTACACATATATAATATCAAAGAAATTGCTAGGTAAAGAAGTTTTGAAATAAGTACAAAATACTAATACAATTTATACCTATTATAATACTAAGCACAATTTAACACAACATCCACATATATTTCACTAATCTAGTTTCAGAGTTACAATCATAATTTGAAAT
Source organism: Papilionanthe hookeriana x Papilionanthe teres (assembly GCA_022702705.1). Taxonomy (NCBI): domain Eukaryota; kingdom Viridiplantae; phylum Streptophyta; class Magnoliopsida; order Asparagales; family Orchidaceae; genus Papilionanthe; species Papilionanthe hookeriana x Papilionanthe teres. The sequence goes on along the minus strand of CM040422.1, from coordinate 106,358,640 downwards.
ATTAAAACTACAAAAATTTAACTTATAGAACAAAGTTTAAATGTCTTACACAACATAATATTCAAAATACTTAAACTAAATAACTAAACAAACACACAACTTAAATATCTAATCATAGAATCTAATCATCAACATTAAAATCCCAAACTATATCTTCATCTCCTTGTTCAGCAGGTGAAGTAGGCTGGTAGTGAGTATAACGGGGGCACTTAGGAAATATAACATTAAGCTCTCCTCTCTAATAACGATTCTCAGCATCATAATAGGCTATCTCAAATTCAGAATGCCTCTGGAGATAATCACTGTCATAATCATGCCTCTGTTCTAATCCTCCAATTCTCTGATCAATATGCTCCAATTTTTCTTCAATCTTTCAAAACTTTTCTGCTGCAGAGTCATTTCATTCATCAAATCATAAAGGGTAGGAGAACTATAGGTAGGAGGGTTATAACTGGTAGAGGGAATATCCCTACTAGTTGAAGGTGCATAGCTCCTAGTCCCAGATCTCCATCTTTTGTGGGATTCATAATTCTTTATATTAGCCTGGGTAATGGGTTTCATAGGTTCAACCCATTCCTCATTATCTCTTGCCTCTACTCCAGACAATTGGCAGAGTGCATAAATCAGACCAGGATGTCCTATTCCTCCTCCACTTTCAATTCTTGCAATGGCTAATATTTTTATAAATAATACTCCCCTCATTTATACTTCTGTGGTTCTGAATATAAAAATTCAGAACTGCTCTATCTCTTGTGACTTCACTATAGTGATAAGTGGGTAGAAAAGTAGAGCAAATAAAATAATGTCAAGCCTTAAAGGTTGCATTTAACATAGAAAGGGGGAAGTTTACCCGTTCACGCTGCTTAATTTTTCAAGTTCCTTTCCCATCAGTGAGAAAGTTAATCACCTCCTCCAGCGGTCCTTCCATTGTTCCAAAAGTATCGTATTCACTGGTGTGAAGATCTTGTACTTCGTAGAAAGCATTAATCCGAGCAGCATTAAATTCAACTAAAAATCCTCTAACCTTTATAGGCTCATCCGCTATCTGGGTCAAATTGGCATAAAACTCTTTTATGATTTCAACTGCAGCTTTATTTATCGTATAACAGAAATTTTCCCGTCTTCGTTCTTTGATCGTCTGTTCTACTTCTCCTCCCGGAGTTTTGAAAACTTTATCTTGAATGCATTTTCTTGCTTTGATATTAAAGTTGTATCTTGATTGAGCTTTAGCATTCACGAATCGTGTCTCATCAAAATCTAGTCGCCTCTTCTGTTGTGGAGTCATTTCTCGATCTATCAAATTTACAAAAATCTCAACTAAATTACAAAATAATACTAGAATGGCTTCCAAATGTGACTTACAATGTGTCCAGAATGATCGAAGTGTTCCTTCATCCTCCAATCAATATGATCAAATAAATCAGAGATGTTATTAACTGAATTCATCATGTTTTGTACCTCTTTTTCCAATCCTTTAAGTTTCCGTAAGATTAGATTTGTTTTATCAGTAAAGGGCCTGATTGAAAGAGAATTTTTAGGTGTTTGATCCGTAATACTGGTTGTTTCATTGTCGTTATCTAGAGTAGGAAACATATCAGTTGGATCTAAGGGTTTCCAAGGAAAAAGTACCTCTTTCTCAGGCTTCATATGAAACTTGGTACTGGCTGCATAGTGCAAAAATTGTTGAAGGATTTCCTAGCCCATAAATCGATTCATGAATAACAGGCTTAAACCAGACTTCACAACAGTTGAACCAACATCGATAGGTAATCCCGCTTGAATACAATAATCCAGAATAGCACATTCCTTAGAAACTTTTTACTCTCATAGTGGGTAATAATTTTGAAGAAATAAAGAAGTGTCAGCATTTAGAGACGGGGTATAGAAGTGATACCGGAAAGTTAACATACCCGTCTTCTCTTGTTTCCCAATCTTCTGCTTCATCAGTCAAATATCGATAGATCTCATTCATATTATTTCTTGTAGGAACAAAGTTGGAATAGTGGCAAACGGGTGTATTCTCAATTGAATATAACTCATTAATTCTAGAAGGAGTGAAAGTTACCCATCTGCCTCGCACATAGACGTTTCCGTTGTTGATTCCGTGAAGATTGGAGTAGAATTCTTTTACTACAGGGATAACTACTGCAGAAGTTGTATAGCATAATACCTCCAACGTTGTCTCACAATCATCTCCTCAATAGGCGTTGTTGAATTCTCCACTCCTCTATTCACTAATCCTCTTTCTTTGATCATTCTCTTTTTCATCATCACTTTGTTGAAGATTCGCTGGGCCTCATAACTGACAAATTTTCTTCGATTGAACACTTGAGATCTAGTGATTTCAAGGTGATTGGATTCCATAATGATGAGTTTTTGTGGAGTTTCAAATTGTTTTTAGGAAGTAAATGGTTTAGAATTTGAGTTCTAGGCGTTTTTAAAGAGTTAAATCACTTAGAATTGCCAAAAGCCGTCAAAATAACTCCCCAAACCATTCATTCACCGATCTCGCCGTTGGCGGCAATGATCTCACCGTTAGCGGGATTCTTAAATAATATAAACTAAATTTTGGCGGGCAGAACTCGCTGTCGGTGGCGTCGATCTCGCCGTCGGCGGCTAAGGCAAAATTTGCCCAGTTTCGCTCTGGTTTAAATGCTTTACATTTTTTTTCTATGGACTAATATCATGATAAGTATAAAGATAAATATGAGTAGTAGAATTCATTTTATATCATAATTAATAATAAATCAAATAAATATAATCATTACACATAAATAAAGATAATTATGGGTTGCCTCCCATAAAGCGCTTGGTTTAATGTCATCAGCCCGACCTATTCTGATTATTAATCAAGTTGACTGAGCATTAAAACCTCTTTAAAATTTGGTCTTTTTCCTTCAAAATATGTTTTTAATCTGTGTCCATTTACTTTAAATCTGTGTCCAATCTTTTGATCTTCAATTTCTACAGCTCCGTATGTAAATATTTGAGTTATAGTGAAAGGTCCTAACCATCGAGATTTCAATTTCTCAGGAAATAATTTCAATCTTATATTATAAAGCAAAACTTCTTGTCCTGGTTCAAAATTTTTTTGGTTAATCTTCCGATCATGCCATAATTTCATCTTCTCCTTATAAATTCTATCGTTATTATAGGATTCATTCTTTAATTCTTCTAATTCATTCATCTGCAACAATCTCTTCTCACCAGCATCTTTTAAAATATAGTTGAATTCTTTAATCGCCCAATACGCTTTATGCTCTAATTCAACTGGTAAGTGACAAGTTTTTCTATAAATAAGTCTGTAAAGAGTCATTCCAATCGAAGTTTTATAAGCAGTCTTGTATGCCCATAATGCAGTGTCTAGCCTTGTAAACCAATCTAATATACTAGGGTTTACAGTTTTTTCTAGAATTCGTTTAATTTCTCGATTAGAAACTTTAGCTAATCCACTTGTTTTGTGGATGATAAGCAGTCGATATTTTATGAATAATGTTAAATTTTTCTACCAATTTCTGAATATATTTATTCCTAAAATGGGATCCTCCGTCAGTGATAGTCACTCTCGGCATTTCGTATCTTGTGAAAATGATTTTCATTAAAAATTTTGAAACACTCTTAGCATCACAACGAGGTAAGACTTGTGCTTCAATCCATTTAGAAACATAATCAACAGCAACTAATATATATGAGTTTCCAAATGAAGGAATAAATGGTCCCATGAAATCTAATCCCCAAACATCAAAAATTTCAACTTCTAATATAAAATTAAGAGGTATTTCATTTCTTCTAGATATATTACCTATTCTTTGGCATTTATCACAAGTTTTAATATATCTATAAACATCTTTAAAAAGAGTAGGCCAATAAAATCCAGATTGTAAAATTTTATAAGCAGTTTTATCAGTTCCAAAATGTCCTCCAAATTCAGAATTGTGACATTTTTGAATGATCTGTTCATTTTCTTCATAAGGCACACATCTTCTAATAATTAGATCCTTACATTATTTATATAAATATGGTTCATCCCAAAAATATTTTTTAGCATCGTGAATGAATTTTTTCTGTTGTTGTAGAGTTAGCATGGGTTGTAAAATATCACTTACAATATAATTAACTATACCAGCATACCATGGTATTTTCCACTCATTTATATTATAAAGTTATTCGTCAGGGAAACTGTCTGTAATTTTATTGTCAGTATCAGATAATTCTTTATATTCTAGTCTCGACAAATGATCTGCAATTTGATTTTCAGTTCTCTTTTTATTAATTATTTCAAAATCAAATTCTTGCATCAGTAATATCCATCTGATTAATCTTGGTTTGGTATCATTCTTTTGCATTAAATATTTAATAGCAGAGTGATCGAGTATGCACTAATACATTTAGTTCCAATTAAATAAGATCTAAATTTATCAAAAGCATATACAATTGTTAATAATTCTTTTCTCATGACTTGTATAGTTAATTTCGACATGATTGAGAGTTTTACTTAGCATAGTATATAACTTTAAAAATTTTATCATACCTTTGACCAAGAACAACTCCTATAGCATAATCACTAGCATCACACATAAGTTTAAATTGTTTCTCCCAGTCAGCCAATCAGGTGAAACTATTATAGGTGCTGTGATTAATTTATCTTTTAATAAGTCAAAAGCGTTTAAGCATTCTATAGTGAATTCAAATTTCATGTCCTTTTCTAAAAGTTGGCATAAAGGTTTAGTAATTTTTGAAAAATATGTTATGTAGCGTCTGTAAAATCCGGCATGTCCAAGAAAACTTCTTACCCCTCTCACTGTAGTAGGAGGTGGTAATTTAGCTATAACTTGAATTTTTGCAGGGTCTACTTCCATGTCATTTTCTGAAATTTTATGCCCTAATACAATTCCTCCTGCAACCATAAATTGACATTTCTCTCAATTTAGAACTAAGTTAGTTTTTTTGCATAGCTCTAAAACTTTTTCAAGATGATCCAAGCATGTTTCAAATGATGTTCCAAATACAGAGAAATCATCCATAAATACTTCTAATCCATCATCAATTAATTTACTAAATATAGACATCATACATCTCTGGAATATTGCAGGTGCATTACATAGTCCAAAAGGCATCATTCGAAAAGCAAATGTTCCATAAGGACTAGTAAATGTAGTTTTCTCTTGATCCTCAGGAGCAATAGAAATTTGATGATAGCCAGTATATCCATCTAAAAAACAAAAGTATTTGTGCCCAGCTAGTCTATCCAACATTTGGTCTAGAAATGGTAAAGGAAAGTGATCTTTCCTGGTGGCTGCATTTAATTTTCTATAATCAATACATATACGCCATCCAGTAACTTGTCTTATAGGTATTAAATCATTATTTTCATTAGCTTCAACAGTCACTCCTCCTTTCTTAGGAACACAATGAATTAGGCTTACCCAAGCACTGTCCGAAATAGGATATATAATATCATTATCTAACCATTTTAATATTTCTTTCTTGACTACATCTTTCATTATTGGGTTTAATCTCCTTTGGGGATCAACTCTTGGTTTATGTTCATTATCTAAAATAATTCTGTGCATACATATTGAAGGACTAATTCCTTTAATATCTGCTAAGGTCTAACCAAAAGCATTCTTATACTTTTTAAATTTGTTCATAAGTTTTTGCTCTTGTGATTCGTTTAATTTTGCCTATATAATAATAAGTAAAGTTAAAGAGTCACCTAAAAATGCATACTTCAAATGAGTAGGTAAAATTTTTAACTCAAGTTCAAGAGGTTTAATAATAGATGGAACTCTATTCTTTTCAGCTTTTTCCGTAATATCCAACATCTCAAATCTTTCTTGTATATAATCTAATTTTTCATTGTCTGTTTTTGCAATTAATTTTGTATTTTCTATTTCTGGTTTATCTTCAAAGTATTCTTTAAAATGTTCATTTCGTAGATGTTCAAGAATTTCCATTCGAAAACATTCATCATCTTTTTCTATAGCAGGATATTTCATTGATTTTGCAATGTTAAAAGTTACTTCTTGATCGTTTACTCTCATAGTTAATTCTCCTTTTTGAACGTCAATCATAGCTCTTCCAGTAGCTAAGAATGGTCTCCCTAAAATTATAGGTATTTCTTTATCTTCCTCCATATCTAAAACAATAAAATCCACAGGGAAGATAAATTTATCCACTTTTACTATCACATCTTCAATAACTCCCTTAGGATATATCACTGAACGATCAGCTAATTGAAGAGTTACTGAAGTAGGTGAGACTTCTCCCAATCATAATCTTTTAAAAATTAATAGAGACATAAGATTGATGCTGGCTCCCAAGTCACATAAAACTTTTCCATAAAATTTTTCTCCAATAGCACAAGGTATAGTGAAACTATCAGGATCCTTTAATTTCTCAGGAAGCTTTTTCAGAATAATTGCACTACACTCTTCGTTAAGTGCAACCGTTTCATTGTCTGTGAACTTTCTCTTCTTGTTTAAAATATCTTTTATAAACTTCACATAATTGGGCATTTATTCTAATGCTTCTACAAAAGGAATGTACACCGTTAATTTCTTCAGGATATCAAGAAATTTAGAAAATTGCTTATCCTTTTTATGTTGCTTTAATCTCTGAGGAAATGGTGGTGGTGGTTTCTCTACAGAAATTTTCATAGGTATTAGTGGATATTCTAAATTTCGATCTTGTCGATCCTTTTCTTTTTCAATTTCTACTTTCTCATTTTCACTTTCTGTTTCTTTTTGTATTCTTGTTTCTAACTCTTTTCCACTTCGTAACTGTATCGCTTTGATTTGTTCTTTTCCTTGATCTTTAGGATTTATTTCCACATTACTAGGAAAAGTTCCAGGAATTCTATTATTAAGTGCAGTAGCGATATGTCCAAGTTGAGTTTCAATATTTTTAATTGCAGTTCCTTGATTTTTTAATTGGTTTCCTTGAATTTGTAGTTGATTTCCTTAATTCTGCAAATGCTAACCCATATTTAATATTAATTCTTCCATAGATAACTTCTTTTCCTTAAATTGAGAGTTATTCTTAAAATCAGGTGGATAAGAGGTTTATAATTAGAATTTCCTTGGTTAGATGGATTTCCTAATGGGTTTATTGAGTTGTTCATCCATTGTTGATTAGCAGAGTTGTTATTCCAATTAAAATTTGGATGATTCTTCCAACCAGGGTTGTAATAATTTGCATAAGGATTATTAGGCCTATTATTAATAGCATTTAAAGTTTGATATGAAGTTTGAGCATCTATAAGTTGTCCAGATGAATTTTCTTCTACTATATTAGGAGAATAATTCATTCCAAAATGATCTAATTTCTTAGATATAGCAGCAATCTTAGAAGCTAACTTAGATATTGCATCAGAGTCATGTATACTAGCTATTTTTTAGGATTTAACCTTTCAGAAGGTCATTGAAAATTGTTGGTAGCCATTTCTTCAATTAATGAATAAGCCCATTAAATGGTTTTGACATTAATGAACCTCCAGCAGCAGCATCTATAATAGATCTAAGAGATCCTACTAATCCATTATAAAAAGTTTGAATAATTATCCAATCCAGTAACGCATGATGTGGGCATTTCCTAAGAAGATCTTTAAATCTCTCACAAGCTTCGTATATTGATTCTCCATCAAACTGACTAAAAGATGTTATGTCATTTCTAAGTTTCGCAGTTTTTGAAGGAGGAAAGTATTTGGATAGTAATTTTTGTGACAATTCTCCCCAAGTTCTAATACATCCAAGTGCTAACGAATTTAACCACATCTTAGCCTTATCCCGTAAAGAAAAAGGAAAAAGCCTAAGTCTAACAGCATCATTAGATACTCCGTCATATTTAAAAGTAGCACAAAGTTCCAAAAAACTAGGAAGATGTAAATTTGGATCTTCGTTCGGTGAACTACTAAATTGATTATTCTGTACCATTTGGATAATTACAGGTTTAAGCTCAAATGAATTAGCCGCTACATCAGGATTTTGGATAGTTAAGTGAATTTCATCTAATGTAGGGTTAGCGTAAGCTCTTAAATGTCTTGGTTAATTTGTATTTTCAATTGCTGGATTATTTGTCATTTGAATTAAATTTATAATTTCTTTTTTCTTTTTTATAATTCTTTTAATAGTGCGCTCTAATTCTGAATCGTAAGGTATTAAACTTTCGGTTCCAAATTTACGCATACACAACTTAAGTAGATTTTAAAATAGTCTGTGACTCTAGTAATTTTAATAATTATTAATTATTATATATATATTTTTTAATTTTTTATAATTACTTTACTTCCCCGGCAACAACGCCAAAATATTGATCTCCGATAAATATATGTGCGCCAAAAAATTGACTCCACACCAAATATATGTACTGATGATTTATATATGAAAATTATGAATTTATAATATGAGATACTACGCAAGTATACGTATCATTTATCAAGTAATATAGGACTTTCTGATTAAGCCCCGAGATATCGAACCCACAAGAATGTTTAGAGATTAAGAACTAATTTCAGCAGATGCAATTTCTATCTAGTATACAGAAATAAAGAACGCTTATACTAAACTCTATTACTTAACGAAAGATTGCAATTTAGAAAAAGTATCTTTCCCCTTGTTAAGAGAATTAAGTGAATGTATAATTAATTTAGTTAGAATTATATTGTGCCAAATAGGAGCATTCATATTCTTTACCCCTTGGTCCAGATATAAAGAATATTGACTAATTCTATGCTTGGTTACTGAATCTGTGGCTAGGCTGGGAGGATACCGGCTGCCACTTTGGAGCTCCCACGTTCCCCTCGCCTGAGGGCTAACATCTACACTTCAGCTCCCAAACGATAGGACCGAATTTGAAGATTTTAGTTGGTCACACTAAATATTCAATTCTACGCCTGATAAATAATATTTCCCTATTTATTTGCACCCTCCTTTCAAGGCTTTTGATTTCCCTGAATTTTGGATGTAATCTTTACAATAGTTGATAATTCAACATATTTTAACAGTTCACTTGGCCAAATTGAAAGTAAATTATGATTTAAGTAAAAGATTATCACAATTTTTTATTTAATATTTAAGGCACAACTAATTCAATTTTCCATTTCACAAAATCTCAACAACAAGGAGAAAGATAGAGAAAACTACTCAGAATGTATAGAAAGAATAACACAAAACTTGGATTTCATTTAAAGCTATAAAACAATAAACAAAAACTTATCTCGAATCTTCTCCGCAAGCAAACTCCTTGAAGTTCATCTGACTCTTCTTTCTTGTACAATACACTGAATTAAACTTACTAATGAACACTCACACACTACAGACTCTTCAGACTCAGACTCTCCAGACTCAGATTAAGATACACACACCAAAAGAACACACTTTTTCTGCCTAGATTTGTCTCTATTTAAAGAGGGAGAAATATTTCCAAAGGTTGCTTAATAACCTCTTTAAAAAACGTCCAGATTCATTGTATTTTTGCTTGAACCGACCTTCTCGCCATCGGCGGCAACGATCTCGCCGTCGGCGTGTGACCCACTTTTTATATGTTTGCAAATTATGTTAATAGCAACGGCACCAAAAACTTGATCCCGCTTTAATATATATATATATATATATATATATATATATATATATATATATATATATATATATATATATATATATATATATATATGATTTTATGATTGAATGTTTAATGTGGATTCTACGCAAGTATACGTATCGTATCAAGTAATACAGGGCTCTAGTGGAGTCCTGGTTATCGATCCCACAGGGAAGTTTTTAACAGAATTGTATCAGCTAAAATTTAAAGAAATAACTTACTAATATAGTAAACGGAAATTTAAAGTAACTACATCAACTAATGTAAACTAATGCTTGAAATAAAGTTGATTTAAATAATTCAAAAAAAGTATCCTTCTCCTTGTTTTTAGAAAATTAAGTGAATGATGAATCTAAATAGAATTCTTGAATTGTATTGTGACAAATAGGAGCATTCCTATTCTTTACCCTTTGGTCCAGTGTCGGCATATTTTTAGGTTATGTGTTTTGCAAAGGGGTCGCCTACAGAAGTTGTCGGCGAATTTTAAATTTAATTTACATATATATATAATTTAGAAAGTAGTATTTGATTTTGAAAATAATTTTAAATTTGAAGATTTTAAGATATGAAATCAAACCGATCTCACATCCCAAATAGTTTATATAAACGAGCACCGCATCACAAACCGTGTATCTATCCCTAAGGATAGACACACTCGCTGATGGTGGGGCTCGGTTAAATAAACTAGAAGATTTGTGACATCCGTTTGGTCCGCGAACCAATTTTATAAGCCGACAAATTCCTCGCTTAATATAAATGAATTAAGCGGGGTTTATATTACTCAGGTTCTTTAAAATTCCCTATAAGGGCAAGCCCCTATAGTTAATTACATCTTAAGTGACGGGAATCACCTAAGAAAACTCTTGATAATAATCAATAATTCCGCTCTCAAGAATTTCAAAGTTTAAGTTTTCAAAGAATTGAATTTTTGAATCTCAATAGGGAATGGATCAAGTTTGGAACATTTTATTTTGGGAATTCAAAGGAAGAAAAGTAGGAGAAATTACGGATTCGAAGTGAACTTCGATAATCTCCCGACTATCCTATTGTTTGGCTTGGATTTAGGAAGGTCCTAATGTTTATTTAGTATTTTGATCATGCCAATTTTAATTAATTAGGACTTATATTCGTATGATAAAATCATACAAATAGCCTCGAAGATGTGAGGGTTTATATCGTATCGGACGACTACCTCGGAGTCCTAAGACCGGTTAGGGCTTAATTTGCAATGCAAATGCCTAACGAAGAGTTGAGGATTTATGTTTCACTAGTGCAAACTACCTCGAAGTCCTATGGCTTTGTTGTTCAATTCTAGGAAAGTTTTGCTGAAGTAGGTTCAAGTTTTGCTGACGACGATGGCCGTGCTGCCCACCATGCTCCGAGCTCCTTGTTGTTGCAGAGGTTTAGTTTTAGAAATTATAAATCAGGGGATGAGAAAAGTGTTTTGGTTTAGAGAAGTCTTAATTTCCAAGTGTTTTTTGTGTTTTAATTAAAACAAATCTTAAAGTCGATTATAACAACACCGGTTAAGATCCCACGGTTCCATCCTTCCGGCATCATTATTTTTATCGGATTCACTTAGTCCAGATGAATTTGCTAAACTCAACTCGAATGAGTTCCACACTTTCATTTAGACGCGTGGAAATCCTGTTAGCAACACGTAGGTTACATCATCCGAGGTATTCCCGATCATCCAACGAGACGTTTTAATTTAGTTGTAGTTGTAGTTTTGTGGTTTTGTTTGTGATTAAATTTTGAGTTGTTTTATATTTTGAATGTTGTGGCGGTGAATTTTATCTTGTAGTGTCTTTTAATTTAGTTATGGGTTTCAGTTTTGGTTTCTGTCATAAAGGTGTAGGTTTTCATGCAACTGTTGTTTATCATGCAAGAAAAGTAAGTGCGATGCGATTAAATAAATTACCGTAAAGTAAATCGCAATAAAATAAAAGCGTACCCGGAGGGTCTTCCCGTCATCCCAAGCCGCACTTAAAACACAGTTAGAATATTTAAGCAAGTTCCTAGGTAAAGCTAAGGTAAGGGTTATGGTTTTCTACCAAATTCCTAATACTATACGCTAGTCATTTCCTATGACGTCTAGTTCCTTGTGTTTTTGGTTTGAAGACGATTTTCTTCATCAAAGAACAATTAAGTTCAATTGTTCTTATAAATATCCTATCATATTGAGGAAGTGCTTAAGAAGAATCTTAAACATCTTTTCAATATTTCTAGGATTGTTTTAAGTCCAAGAGAATTTAATTATGTAAATGAATCGATCGTCCGAGGTTTTCAAGTTTTGTTAACTTCGCTCGGTGAACTAGGATATTTGAATGTCCTATAAGTGAAGTAACATTTCATTTAACACTCCATTTAGGAGTTACAATAAGTAAAAGCTCCTAAGGGCAAAATGATATTTAATGATTTGTGATTCAAATTTAAGTTCAAATTAATGATTTAAGTTTAGAATAGTGTTTGAGTTATCTTAGATTTATTTTTGAATTCTTCATGTCTTTATATTTAATTTAGTTTAATTTAATTTAACTTAATTTAATGTAATGTGGTTTAATTTAAATTAATTTAACTTAAGTTAATTTAATGTAATATGATTTAGTTTAATTTAATTTGATTTAATTTAATTTGATTTAATTTAGTTTCAATTTAATTTAATTTAATTTAATTTAATTTAATATAATATAATATAATATAATATAATATAATTTAATTTAATTTAATTTAATTTAATTTAATTTAATTTAATTTAATCTAATTCTTAATTTTTAATTTAATTTTTAATTTTAGAGGAATTTGTTTTAAATAATTTAACTTTAATTTAATTTAATGATTAAGTCTTTTAGCATTTTAAATCTTAAACTTGAATTATCATTTTAATTAGGAATTAAACATTAATGAAATGATTAATTTAGGGATTTTTTAAATTAAAGAATAAATTTCTTCCTAATAATATCCCTATTTTAATAATTCCAATTTCATTATTCTTCCAAATTTAATCAATTATTTAATTAAAGTTTAATCATTTTAAATTGCTTAATGGGTTTCTACCCTTCAATTATTAAATTTCCATCATCCAAATCAGATTAGGATCAAATATTTTACTTGTTAATTTTTTTATTAAACCTAAAGTTTTAATTAAGGATTAAAAGAAATTTAATTACCACTTTACCCTTTAAGCTTAATAATTTCATAACTCACTAAATTGAACTCAAATGAACTTGAAATTTTTATGTGACTTCACTCATATGTCAATAAAGACATGAGAGGAGAAAATGTGATTTTTCTGTATTTAATTTATTTATATAATTATTTTTGGTAGAAAATAGAGATTTCCAAGGAAAATTTAATAACATGACCAAGGGAAAGTTTCTCTCCTTAAGAAAATTAGGGGACATTCCTAATGACCAGAGGACCACTTGGACCAAATTTTGTGATTTTTTGAATTATATTTTATTTATTAGAATTATTTTAAGTTCTGGAGTATTAATTAATTAAAAAAATAGAATATAAGTTGAAAAATAAATTTCATAATTTTTAAAATTCTCTCTGATATCAAGGATTCCAGAGAACCAAATTTTACAATTTTCTGATTTTTCTTTGATTTATTATAATTATTTTGGTGAAAATGCTAGAAAATACATTTTTTAATTTTAAAATTACCCTAGAGCTTTAAAAATTAATATTTCACCAAATAGGCCTGAGAAAAATATGGGGTTTGTTCCTAGGTGATTAAAATTCAAAATGTGACATTTTGGTGAATTTTATTATTTTTGTGATTTTTATTATTTTTTAATTATTAAAAATATTAAAATAATATTAAAAATCAACTTTTTTAGAAAATTGAAATTTTAATTTTCTTAAATTCCCCTGATATTAGAGAGGCTCCAAAACCAATTTGGTGAATTTTTGAAAGATATTTTGAAAGTTATGGATTTTTAAAGTTTAAAATGACTAAATGGCTTAATCAACCCATTTAGTAGGGCAAACCAAGTTCAATTGACTTCAAATTTTTATGGTGTGTTTCTCTGATCCTAAAGGTCAGTGGAGAATTGATTTCAAGTCAATTTGATGTGTGGTTAACTCTAATTAATTAGGGGTCTATTTTGGATGTTTAAGCCAATTAGGGTTATCTTAAGTGAATTAATCCAAGTCCTATTTTTCCTAGGGTTCTCTCGGTCATAAGGAACATCACCAAATTTTCCTAGAATTTATTTCACAACATGCTAATTTTTGGAATTAAAATACTCAAAACAACAACATGCATTTGAAAAATAAATAACTTTTCATAGGGATGACCTCGACTTTGGAAAATTCAGGGAATATTCCCAAATTCGGAGGCTTCAAAAGCCCTATGGTCTCATGCCATGGTGAATTGTATTCATACATGGAGAATTAAATGTATGCAGAGAGTAAATAAATTATAAAAAATAAAATACTTGATGAAATTAAATGATTTCTTTTCTACATTATTCTCCTCTCGTTCACCGAGCAAGAGGGTATTTTTATTTTATTTTTCTGATTTTCCTACACAAAGTTATGAATTTTCCAAGTTTAAGGAATTAAATAAATAGAAAATACCCCTAATTTTCTATTTATCCATGCGGTGCCGCGTCATCCTCGGCATCTCCGAATGCACACGCGTCACGCTCCCATTCGACGCCGCCGCTTGAGTCAGCAGCCCGGGCCCCGCGGTTCACGTACCATCTTCTGGTCCGACGCCATCTGAGCCGTCCGTCCGCGCGTGTATCGAATGGACGACATCCGTTCATCGTTCCCGAGCGTCCTCACCCGAGAGCCGTCCACACTAAATCCCTAAGATCTCACTCGATACTCGATGGATTTTCGTGTTCTTATGCTCTATGGATTCATCTTCGAGAAGACGAACACATCCATACGGTTATCATGCATCGAAATTAAAGCATTTGAAATGGAGAATCTCCGAAGCTCGGGATGAAGAATTAGCTCATACCTTGGCTCCGAGAGGTGAAGCCTCGATCGGAGATGCTCGGCACGTTCGTTGGAGCCGGCAGGAGGCTAGGGATGAAGCCCGGGGATGCGGTGAATCGCCTAGGTGTGATTTCCACCAAGGCCGATCACAACCTTTGGAGTCCGGAACAACCGGGTGGCTCCGGAGATGGGGCTTTTGACGGTGGACACCTTCTCTTGTCCGGTGAAGGTGTAGGACCAATCAATTCGAGGATCGATCCACCGCGGAGAAGTGTCCTGGTTTTGGGCTTGGATTTCAACTCGAAATCGAGCTCGCAGAGAAGAAATGGTAGGGGGATTTCAGTGGGGATCAAGTGCTCGTGTATGGGGAATAGTCCGGAACAATTTTGGCGAGTTTCCTTAAGGTTTTTTTTAGCACCTCTCATGGCCGAGAGAGTGAGGGGTTTAAATAGGCATGGCCGGAGGCTCTCCCGGGGGTGTCGAGGGTCGGGATCAGCCGCTCCCGGCATGTGAAGAACGTGCCACAATGGCCACCGGGGATGGGGCAGCTCGACAGTGAGAATTCCAAAGTTGGCTCACATGCGAGCTCTCGGCCATGGTGTTTTCCGACGACGGGGTGGGCGGCCGGCGAGCGAGGGTCACCCTCGTGGTCGAGTGGGTCGTGGCTGGGTGTTTGTGCAAGCAATCGGCAATGGCCAAGTGTAAAGGCCTTGATCCAAAATAGAATGGGGCATGGCTAGTTTTGGGTCTAAATGGGTCAACTCACCCATTTGGGCTTGGTGCACCCTCAAGGTGGCTTTGGGTGCCGTGGGGAATCAAAGGGATCACCTGGTTTGGCATGGAGAAGTCTCCATCCAAATATATTCGGATTAAATTTAGGTTTAGGTGAATCATGATTAAGGCTAATGAGCTTTAGGGATTAAGGAAAGGGTCCCTCCTTCCTACCCAATATGGTATGGTGGAGTGTCCAAGGCTCTCATGGCTCACATGTGGCTCATGCATGGCTTCATGGCTCACCTTTGGCTTGTGGGAAAGCTTGGTCAATTTCATGAAAATGGATTATAGGAATTTTTTGGTAATTTGATGGAAATTTGTATGGAACTTGATTTGGAATGATTTGATGATGAATTTAGGACTTAGGTATTGAGTTTAATTGAAAGTATGATGAGGGGAAATGTCATATGGGCTTTGGGACCAATTTTGGGCCTTTGGATGTGGTAAAGGATGAGCTTTTAAAATGGTTTAGGAAAGTGGGCTTTTGAATTTTAAAATGGATTTTGGGATGAAATTTTGGTAAAGGCTTGGGCCAAATAATTGTTGAGTTTGGTTTAGGGATGTGTCATGAGTGGTTTGAAACAAATTTGAGGTGATTTGGGTTTGAATCGGGTCGGATATGCGCCTTTTTGGTAAAGAGGCTAAGGTGGGCCAAAATGGGCTACCATGGGCCAAAGTTGGGCTAGAGTTGAAATTGATGTAAAATTAATGTTGGGAAATGTTTATGGGGGTGTTTCAAAGAGGTTTTGGCTTAGGTTAGGTTTTGATTTTGGGATTTGGGCTCATTTCGGCTAGGTTTAGGTTTAGGTCAAAATTGGGCTTTTGATTTTGGGTTGAATTTGAGTGGGGTTTGGGTCTAAATTTTGGGCAAATCATGTTAGTGTTTTGTTTATGGGGATGTCAAGGAGGGTTTAGAAAAGATTTGGGGTTAATTGGAGTTGAATTGGGTGAGTTTAGGTTAGGTTTGGGTCATAGGTCCAAATCGGGCTTTAAGGCCAAAAGTGAAATTGGATCCCAATGCCAATCAAATTGGGCTTGGATTTGGTCTAGATTGGTGTTGGGGATGTTGAATTGAAGTTTAGAATTGAATTGGACCAGAATTTAGGTCAATTGGGTAGGTTAGGTTTGACATCGGGTTCACTTTGGGTTAAAATGGGTCAAATTGGGGGTTTTGATAAAAGTGGGGTAAATTGACAAAATTGGCCCATGGTGTAGTTGAACAAAATGAAATTGGGAATATTTGGGATTTTCTGGAATTTTCTGGGAATTTTCTGAATTTTTGGATTTTTTGGCTAAGAGGGGTATTTTGGGTATTTGAAGGGTATTGGGAGGTATTTTTGGAATTTTTGGTATTTTTGGTTATGGATGATCAGTTTGAGTGATGTGGAAATGTTTGGGAATGATTTTGGAGAATTTTGGGTGATTTGGAAATTTTTGAGAAATTCGGCTATTCGGGGCTTTGGGTAGGTTGACAGGTGTTGGGTCCCGGGGTCAAAAATCGAAAATTTGGAAAATGGAAGATTAGGTGAATGTAAGTGGAATAAAATCATCTTGGTTGAGCCATGAAGCCATATCAAGCCCACATGAGCCATGAAGGGACTCATTCGAGGCATTCACTATGTTGTTCCTAACCCTCTTACCAAGGGCTTAGGGGTTAAGGACCATCCATGTGAATCATCTACATGAGTCAGGAGGTCAAGCTCGGGTATGGGTGTGTTTTAGGAGGTGTATGGAAGTGTAGTGTATGTGTAAGTCGCCCCTTCATCGACCAGGCCACTCCAAGGGTCCCTAAGGCCAAAGAGTCCCATAGAACCCATCCTTTTAAACTTCCACATTCGATTTCAATCCTCTAGTGATTAGGGGTCTACAAGTCAAGTTTGTGGAGTTTGCGAGGAGTTAAGAAGTGGTTTAAAATTCTAGATGGTGGATCCCAATTCTAGTCCTCTAAGATAAGTCAAAGGAAAAGCCTAAGGCTAGATCCTAAGTACTAAAGAGAAGAAGAGAAGACCTCATCAAAAATGAGGTCAACAAATGGACCCCTAATAGGTGTGGTGAGCCGACGGAGCACACCGCGCGTATCGGTGTTGACCGAAGCGATCAACAAAACCAACACGGATGTCCAAGTAACAAACTTAGGACGAAGTAGAAGAGTTTCAGCTGGGGAGTGTCAAGTATATCTCTAAGACTGGAGATTCCTGAACTCTCGCTGGGGAAAGGAAAAGGAGGTGAATTCCAAATCACAAGATCCGAGGAAATTTCGATTTAAATTTTGTTTCAGTCTAAGTTTTGATGTGTGAATTTAGATTTCAATTTAGAGTTTCAATTTAGATTGAAGTTTTGTTAAGATTAATTTTGAAGGGATTTGATTTGAAATGAAAATTGGAATTTTGAGGTTTTAGATGCAACATCTTCAACCTCAAAAGAAGATCGAATCGATTGGATTGGATCATTACAATGAGGAAAGATCTCGCAGTAATGCGGTATTGGATGTAAAATCCCTAACCTCAAGAGTTCGAATTTGATGTATTTCATTGCGATAGGGAAATGATCCTAAAGCAATGCGCCTTGGATGTCAAAATCCTCGACCCAAGAGTTCGAATTTGATGTATTTCAGTGCAATAGGAAAGAATCCTAAAGCAATGGTACTTGGATGTAAAATCCTCGACCCAAAAGTTCGAATTTGATGTATTTCGGTGCAATAGGGAAAGAATCCTAGCAAAGTGCGGTCTTGGATGTAAAATCCTCGACCCAAAAGTTCGAATTTGATGTATTTCAAGGCAATAGGAAAGGATCCTAAAGTAGTGCAGTCTTGGATGTAAAATCCTCGACCCAAAAGTTTGAATTTGATGTATTTTAGTGCAATAGGGAAAAAATCCTAAAGAAGTGCAGTCTTGGATGTAAAATCCTCGACCCAAAAGTTTGAATTTGATGTATTTCAGTGCAATAGGGAAAGAATCCTAAAGCAGTGCAGTCTTGGATGTAAAATCCTCGACCCAAGAGTTTGAATTTGATGTATTTCAGGTGCAATAGGGAAAGAATCCTAAAGCAATGGCATCTTGGATGTAAAATCCTCGACCCAAAAGTTCGAATTCGATGTATTTCAAGTGCAATAGGAAAGAATCCTAAAGCAATGCGATCTTGGATGTAAAATCCTCGACCCAAAAGTTCGAATTTGATGTATTTCAAGTGCAATAGGGAAAGAATCCTAGCAAGGTGCAGTCTTGGATGTAAAATCCTCGACCCAAAAGTTTGAATTTGATGTATTTCAAGTGCAATAGGAAAGAATCCTAAAGCAAGTGCGATCTTGGATGTAAAATCCTCGACCCAAAAGTCGAATTTGATGTATTTCAAAGGCAATAGGGAAAGAATCCTAAAGCAAGTGCAGTCTTGGATGTAAAATCCTCGACCCAAAAGTTTGAATTTGATGTATTTCAAGGCAACAGGGAAAGAATCCTAAAGCAAAGTGCAATCTTGGATGTAAAATCCTCAACCTCAAGAGTTTGATTTTGATGTATTTCAGTAGCAATAGGGAAAGAATCCTAAAGCAATGCGTACTTGGATGTAAAATCCTCGACCCAAAAGTTCGAATTTGATGTATTTCAAAGGCAATAGGGAAAGAATCCTAAAGCAGTGCAGTCTTGGATGTAAAATCCTCGACCCAAGAGTTTGAATTTGATTGAGGTTTGATGTGAGATCTGGAAAGATCGAATTTGAGATTTGAAATTTGACTGAGATTTGATTTAAGATCTGGAAGATCGAATTTGAGATTTGATAGAGATTTGGAATCCGGAAAGATTGAATTTGAAATTTGGAAGGATGAGTTTGAACTCGGTTGAAATTTGATTTAAGATTTGATTTGAAATTTGGAAGATCACATTTGAAATTTGATCGAGAATTCGATTTAACATTTATGTTGATTTTGTTTATCTTTTAATGATTCAAATTTTATTTTATCGTTTATTTAATGTTCATGTGAATTTGGTGTTTGTCATTTTTTTTTTAGATTTTTTTTTTTTAAGGAAAGTTTTTCTTTTATTCTCTTTTTTTTATTCCTTTTCTGTTCTTTGTTCGAAGTTCATTTAACTTTAACGGCGTTTCCCAATCAATTTGCACAAAAGAGGTGAAGGCCAAAAATGCGACATGGTCACTTTCATTCCAATCATGTAGAAGATACATCATACATCTTGATATGGAATATATTTCATACAATCCATGTAAACTCAAAACGGATCGTGTATGATCTTTGTCGATCCATCCAAAGAAGCATCTCGTCAAAAATCCATGTCCGAATAGTGGGGTACATGGTCAATAACATCACCTTCCAAGCCATCCTCGGCAAGGATGCCGTATGGATGTACATCGGAGGTGTGATATTTTCCATGTAACTCACAGCTCGTAAGGCCGGAGGCTCTCTAGCTCCGGGTCCGGTCGGAAATGGTAAGGTGTCTTCCTCGTCGTCCATCCTTCGAAAGTAACCGAGATCCGCTTCACTCGGTACCCCGGTATGCAATGCTTAGCGATATCCGCTCCGTTGCCCTTCGCATCATGACGGAACCTACCGGTAAAGGTATCTTTATCGGCCCTCGGAACTCACCCGGGCTCGCTTATCCGGAGGTCGGATCCGAACATGATATTACACTCGTTCGGAAAAGAGATCGTGCGAAAGGTCCGACAAAGTCGTGGTGATCATGTGCGGGGGTATGCGATCACCCTGTTTGTAGATGTTAATAATGCAGCTATTGGGTATGCAATCCGCCGGCAGTACCCTCCATGTTATCAATCTCTTTACCATTCTCTTGATGACTCGATGGCATCGGATCCACTTGCCCATGACGCGAGTATTCCCGATGGGTTTCCTTCCTGTCTTCCGCAAAGTTGTAACGAAGCATCCACATTGTATTGTGATTCTTCCTTTCCCCGTTATCCATCTCCGGGTTCCGAGTATGTGTTTTCCCTTAGGCGGCCCGCTCGGCCCATTCTTTTCAAATCCCGGATGCAATCCACGATTTGCTGTTGTTCATACTCTGAGAATACGTCTGTATGTAGCTCGAGGCCCTCCAGTATATTGATTCTCCTGCCTCTAATTCTCTCGAAGTATTCGAAAGTTTTCTTTTCAACATTCCGCATTCTCTCCGACTCGTATTCCGAATGATCTGCGGATGGCGAGGCCTCGGTGACATATCGTGGGATATACGGTTCAATCCCTTCACGTTCTCCCGCATACCTCGGCTCCTCAGGGATGATGCTTGTCGGGACATCCCCCGGGGTTGCTTCTGCAACAAGGTCATGCATCATTGGTGGTTCTATCCGGTGTCGTGGTAGCCTTCTTTCTTCTGATCTTCTGGAGATTTCCCTGGTTCTAAGTAAAAATTATCACAATTATTTTAATACTTCAACATATTTTAACACATCAATTGGCCAGATTGAAAGTAAATTAAGTTCTAAGTAAAAATTATCACAATTATTTTAATACATTAGGTACTTCTATTTAATTTCATCAATTCACATAATTTTCATAAACAAGGAGAAAGACTAAGAAAAACTACTCAGAATGCATGGGAATAAAATAAAGCATGGATTTCATTTAAAGTTATTAACAATAAACAAAGATACTTATCTTAATTTCCTCCCCAAGCAGACTCCTTGAAGTTCCTTTGACTTTTCCTTCTAGTACAAGACACTTCGACTCACTAAAGATTCACTAAGACTCTCTAAATAAACTCACTTAAGACTCCAGAGACACACACAAATGACACACAAAAGACTAAAATTCGTCCTCTATTTATAGAGGTAGGCAAAGGTCCAAGGGATGCTTAAACACCTCTTCAAAAAGCGTTCAGGTTCAATGTATATGCATTTTGAACTGTCTCGCCGTCGGCGGGAAACGACCTCGCCGTCGGCGGGAAACGACCTCGCCGTCAGCGGGGCTTCTATAAGGTCTTCAAACCGCGCGATCTCGCTGTCGGCGGGCTCAGGCTCGCTGTCGGCGAGGTAGTTATAATTCCTTCGTAAATTCTCCTCGTGATCTCGCCGTCGGCGACTTAGTTCATTTTGCATGAATTTCTACCTTTTTGATCCAAATTCGCTCCATTTCATGTTTTTTGCTTCCATCACTTAAAAATCTTCATTCCTGTAGTAAAATAAAGAAAATATCTTTCTTTAAAGTGCAACTTAATCAAAAATAGATATGAATTTCTTAATGTATTTTTCTGTGATCAAAATCCCTCAAACTTAATTATTACTTGTCCTCAAGTAATTTTAATACTAAATAAAAATAATAATTTCTGTAATAGAATTTTTCAATTCAGATATACTATAAATTAAATTTAAATAACATTATAGTAAAGTTGAATAGAAATACTTTTAAGTAATTAAAATAACTTTATAGATATAAGATTATCTAGTTATCACGTCTAAGATTTCTAGCTTTCTATTTATTTCAGGAATGACTATATTTAAAAAAAGTAAATTACTTAAGATATTTAGATGATAGGAAGTTCAAGAAAACACTATTTAGTAAAATACTAATCTTTATATATAATTTTAGAAATATAATTAATTTTTACCCTTTAGGTTGAATCCATTGAAGCCAATTTTTTATAAGGCATCTCCTCAAGCTTCTCCTCACTTATATTTTTCTTTTCTTTTCTTTTCTTTTTGGATTGATTTTTAATCTTTCCTTTTTTTTTCAGTGAGGATTATCGTATCCGGATAACTTCGTTAATAATTTTGAACTTCAACTTTTCTTCCTAAATTTGAAACTTAAAATATTTCCTTGCTTATATATATTTCATGCCTTTACTTCATTGAGTTTCAATCCTTTCTTTTTCACTTAAATACTTAAGAATTTCAATTTTAAAATATAGTTTCCCTTACTTTAAATAGTTTACTATATTCTTATTCCTTTTAACCAAATATCTTATTCCATTAATTAATTGAATTACTAGAAACATTTTATTTAACTTTCTATAATAATTAAATAAAGTAATTCATGTTTATTGAATTGAAAAACTACTATAGAAAATCATTTGATAATAATTTTTGAAAATAAAATTGAGAACAATTTAATAATTAAATTTGTATTTCTACTTTCTCCCAAACTTTAATTTTTCTATCTATACTAAATAGTGAAAAGGAAAGTATGTAGTAAAATTCATCATACCTTTCGAGTTTTAGGTATTTCTTTTCTTTGAAATTTTTGCGGGCTTTTTCATTATTTACGTAACTCGTATCGTTAGTATTCTTCCACATATAGTATTTAAAAGAAAGTGCAGGGATGAAATTTTAAAATAAGTATCAAACATAACAAATGAAAACTTATTCTATTACTACACATACAATCAACTAACCTACTTAAAAACATATTAAAACAATCTAAACAATATTAAAAGTTCATAACTTATAAAAACTTAAACTAACATCCTATATATAAAAAAAAATTGCAACTAATTTAACACACATAAGAAGTTTAACATCATAGCATAAGCAAACATACCAACATCCACAGTCCACGTAAAGTACGTAATAATTACACACGTAATAATAAAGTTTCCAAAATAATAATAAATCTAAACAAAACAAACAAACTAAACAAAGGCTCTAATCTTCTCGCATCAAAATCTCGAGCTATATCATCTCCCCGATCTCCAAGTCGAGAAGGCCGAGCAGTGTCGAGTATCGTGTATAGTGGGGGCACTCAGGAAAGACAACATCTAAATCACCACTCCTATATCGACGTTCAGCCTCATAATATGCAATTTCGTACTCTGAATGTCGTTGGAGATATTCGCAATCATAATCGTGTCTTCTTTCCAAGCCTCCAATCCTTTGGTCTATATGCTCAAATCTTCTTTCCATATTTTCTCCAAATAGCTCAAAACTCTTTCTACTCGTGGTTAATTCATTCATCGGATCTCGAAGGGTAGGAGTGGTGTACCGAGGGGGTTCATAACTAAGTAGAGGGTATATCTCTACTCGAAGAAGTACATAATCCCTCGTCCCGGATCTCCATCCTTCGTGGGATTCATATTTCTTTATATTAGCTCGAGTAATGGGTTTCATAGGTTCAACCCATTCCTCATCATCTCTTGCCTCTACCCCGGATAATTGCGCGAGTGCATAGATAAGACCGAGATGTCCTAGTCCTCCTCCACTTTCATTTCTTGAGGTGGCTAATATATTCTTATAAATTACACTTCCCACATTAATACTCTTTTGGTTCCGAATACGAAATTCAGACCGCTTCTATCTCTTGTTACCTCACTATGGTGGTAGGTAGGTAACAAAGTAGAACAAATAAAATAAAGTGTCGGCTTTAGATGTTGCATTTAGCATAAAAAGAGGGAAGTTTACCCGTTCTCGCTGCTTTATCTTCCAGACGCCTTTCCCATCAGTGAGAAAGTTGATCACCTCTTCCAGTGGTCCTTCCATAGTTCCAAAAGTTTCATATTCGCTGGTGTAGGTGTCTCTAACCTCGTAATAAGCGTTTATTCTAAGCAGCGTTGAATTCCACAAAAATCCTCTAACCTTAACCAATGCATCTTCGACTCGTGTTAAGTGCGTATAAAATTCCTTTACCACTTCTACAGACGATTCCGTTGGTCACGAAACGTAAATTTTCTTATCCTCGTTCCTTAATGATTCGCTCAACTTCTACTCCAAGATTCTTGAAAACTCGATCTTGAATGCATTTTCTTGCTTGTATGTTTTGAAAGTATCGAGTTTGTGCTCTTGCGTTAATGAATCGGGTTTCGTCGTAATCTATTCTTCGCTTTTGTCATGGAGCCATTTTCGATCTGTGAAATTTGCAAAAAATTTTAACTAAACTTCCAAATATTACTAAGAAGGCTTCCTACAACATCTAAAATCCATTTAAATCAATTTCCATGAAATTCTTCCAAATATTTTCTCCACATTTTATAAATTTTCAAAATTTCCCAATGTAGAAGAAATTCATGGTGAAAATAAAAAATTTTTGCATAGGAGTGAAGCTCTTACGAAGGGAAGATGAAATCCAGTGTCAAAAAGTGTTGAAATCGCCTCAAATCCAAGATCTCTCAAGCCCTAGGTCGGTTTTTTCAAAATTTTGAGGAAGGGGATGATGAAAAGTGTCGGTTGACTGGTTAAATATAGGTCTTTTCGTGATCTCGCTGTCGGTGAGGTTTTTCTCGCCTTCAGCGAGCTAATTAATTTGATAAGGCAAAAGTTTCAGAGAAAATCCGCCGTCGGCGAGCTCGGTCTCGCTGTTAGCGGGTTTTCTCTCTGTCGGCGAGATAATTCTCGCCGTCGGAGAGATCCCAAAAATTTTAAATTTTTGAAATTCGTCAATCATTTTCAACCTCGATTTACCCTTAATCAATCTTCCGATCACTTAATTTAATAATAATATGAAGATTAGATACTTATACTCACAAAAAGTTCACACAACACAAACAATATAACTTTATATATGAAATCCATGAAACTTACAAACTTCACACTAACAACTTAACACATACTTAACTTAAATGTTCAAATCCATTAAACTCAGCATCGCAATCCACACCACAACACTCTAAATGCTGAGACATAACAATTACAAATAATCTCATCAAATCTGAGATGATCAAATTAAAATTCAAATCATAATAAAACCAAAATTCAAATTAACACATATATACACAATATATGACATAAAATCAAAATCTTTCATACTCTTCAGTGTCTGAACTATCGTCTTCTTTGATATTTCCGATGCGACGCAGGTGCACAAATAAATTATAGCAAGGCCTGAAAGGGAATTCTGCAGTAGATTCTTCATTAATCCATCCCTTCTGTCTTAGTAAATGAATAAAACTGGGCCTCTAAATGTCCAAGTATGATCAAAGTGCTCCTTCATCCTCCAGATCAATGTGATCAAACATATCAGAGATATTGTCGATGGAATTCATCACATTTTGCAATTCTTTCTCCAATCATTTAATCTTCTTCAGAATGAAATTAGTTTTATCAGTAAGGGGCCTTGCTAAAGGATTGTTCTGTGATGCTCTGTCAGAAATAACGGTGATCTCGTCATTGTTATCCAAAGTGGGAAACATATCAGTAGAATCCAGGGGTTTCCATGGTAAAAGTATTTTTTTCCCAAGCCTCATAAGAAACTTGGTACTGACTGCATAAAGCAAATATAGTAGATGGGTGTCCAAGTCCATGCACTGACCCATGCACAATTAATCCCAATGCAGACTTTACTATTATTGATCCAACATCGATAGGTAATTCAATTTGAATACAGTAGTTTAAAATAGCGCATTCCTTTGAAACTTTATTTACTCTCATGGTAGGTAATAATTTTGATGATATAAAGAAATGCCGTTGCTTTCGAGACGAGGTTAAGAAGTGATGCGAAAAACTGACATACCCGTCTTCTCGTAACTCCCAATCATTCGGTTCGTCGGTCGAGTATCTATAGATTTCGTTCATATTGTATCTCGAAGGCACAAAGTTGGAATAATGACAAACAGAGGTATTTTCTATAGAAAACAATTCATTTACCCTTGCAGGAGTAAATGTTACCCATCTTCCTCTGACGTAGACATTTCCATTGTTGATCGCATGTAAATTAGAGTAAAACTCTTTAACTATCGGTATAACTACAACGGATGTTGTATAACAAAATATCTCCCAATGCCGCTGTGCGATCATTTCTTTGATTTTTGTAGTAGAATTCTCTACTCCTCTCGTCGACGAATCCTCTTTCTTTAATATGTCTTTTCTTCATCAAGCCTTTGTCGAAGATTCGCGTGCCTCCGAACTGACGAATTTTCTCCGGTTGAAAACTTCAGTTTTTGTGGTTTCTAAGAATTTGGAGGCCATTTTGGATGGAAAGGATTGGTCTCTAGTCGTTCCTAAGGAAGAAAATGGTGTAAAATCGGATTTGGAATAATTTCTTACGAAGGAATGGCTTAGATCCGTCCAAAACCGCACGAAAAATCTTTAAGAAACCAAATTTTCAACTGCCTCGCCGTCGGCTGGAAGTTCCTCGTCGTCGGCGACATAGTTATAAAACTGAATAAAGTAACGGTTCACGATCTCGTTGTCTGCGGGCTCGAGCTCGCTCTCGGCGAGATTTGTAAAAATCGCTCATTTTCGCTCTGGTCCGAATATTTTTCGATCTCATCAAATAGGTTCAATTTTGTGATGATTCTAATAAAAATTTGAGTAAGTAAGATTTGTTTTACTAATATAGACTCACTAATATGTAGATATTTTAAACATAAAAGACTACTATGGGTTGCCTCCCATAAAGCGCTTGGTTTAACGTCGTCAGCCTGACCTAATTTAGTTAGTGTTCAGGTTAACTAAGCCTTAAAACCTCTTTAAAATTTGGTCTTCTATTTTCGAAATATGGTTTTAATCTATGTTCATTTACTTTATATCTATGTCCTGTTTTTTGATCCTCAATTTCTATAGTTCCATATGAAAATATTTGAGTTATGGTGAAAGGTCCTAACCATCGAGATTTCAATTTCCCAGGAAATAATTTCAATCTAGTATTATAAAGCAAAACTTCTTGTCTTAGTTCAAAATTTCTCTGATTAATCTTCCGATCATGCCATAATTTCATTCTTTCTTTATAAATCTTATCATTATCATATGATTCGTTTATTAGTTCTTCCAATTCATTTAATTGTAACAATCTCTTCTCACCAGCTTCTTTCATATTATAATTAAATTCTTTAATCGCCCAATATGCTTTATGTTCTAATTCAACTGGTAAGTGGCAAGTTTTTCCATATATAAGCCTATAAGGAGTCATTCCAATCGGAGTTTTATAAGCAACTCCGTATGCCCATAATGCAGTTGTCTAGTCTTATAGCACCGCTCGATCTATGAGGATTTACGTACTTTTCTAATATACGCTTAATCTCTCGATTAGAAACTTCAGCTAATCCACTAGTTTGGGGATGATAAGCAGTTGATATCTTATGCATAATATTATATTTTTCTACTAGTTTGTGAATATATTTGTTTCTAAAATGAGTTCCTCCGTCAGTGATAATTACTTTCGGCATTCCAAATCTAGTAAAAATATTTTTCATTAAAAATTTTGAAACACTTTTAGCATCACACCTAGATAAAGCTTGTGCTACGATCTATTTGGAGACATAATCAACAGCTACTAATATATATGAGTTTCCAAATGAAGGAATAAAAGGTCCCATGAAATCTAATCCCCAAACATAAAAAATTTCAACTTCTAATATAAAATTCAGAGGCATTTCATTTTTTCTCGATATATTTCCTACTCTTTGGCATTTATCGCAGGTTTTTATATATCTGTATACATCTCTAAATAGAGTAGCCACTAGAATCCAGTATCGTAGAATTTTATATGCAGCTTTATCCGTCCCAAAATGTCCTCCAAAATCAAAATCATGACATTTTTGAATGATTGGTTCAGCTTTCTTCATAAGGCACGCATCTTCTAATAATTAAATCCTTACATTGCTTATAAGTATGGTTCAACCCAAAAGTATATTTTAGTATCATGAATGAATTTTTTCTGTTGTTGTAAAGTTAACATAGGTAGTAAAATATCACTTACATTATAATTTACTATATCAGCATACCAAGGTATTCTCCACTCATTTATATTATAAAGTTGTTCATTAAGAAAACTGTCTAAAATTTTATTATCAGTATCAGATAATTCATGATTTTCTAATCTTGATAAATGATCTGCAATTTAATTATCAGTTCCCTTTTTGTTAATGATCTCAAAATCAAATTCTTGCATTAATAATATCCATCTAATTAATCTTGGTTTATAATCTTTCTTTTGCATTAAATACTTAATAGCGGAGTGATCAGTATGCACAATACATTTAGTTCCTATTAGATAATGCTGAAATTTATTAAAAGCATATACAACTACTAATAATTCTCTTTCAAGAATCGTATAATTTATTTCAAAGCATCATTTAGAGTTTTACTAAGCATAGTATATAACTTTGAAAATCTTATCGTATCTTTGCCCAAGAATCGCTCCTATAAGCATAATCACTAGCATCACACACAAGCTCAAATGGTTTCTCCCAATTAGGTGAAACTATTATAGGTCGTCGTAATTAATTTATCTTTTAATAATTAGAAAGCATTTAGACATTCAATTGTAAATTCAAATTTCTTGTCCTTTTCAAGAAGTTGGCATAGAGGTTTAGTAATTTTTGAAAAATCTTTAATATAACGTCTGTAGAATCCAGCATGTCCAAGAAAACTTCCTACCCCTTTTACCATAGTTGGAGGTGGTAATTTATCTATAACTTGAATTTTTGCAGGGTCTACTTCCATGCCCTTTTCCGAAATTTTATGCCCTAATACAATGCCGTCCGTAACTGACCCACAATTTTATATTATGATATTTTTAATTTAATTGCAACGACGCCAAAAACTTGACCCCGCTATATTATATGTATAGAATTGTAATTATTTATGTTGTGGATGCTACGTAAGTATACGTATCGTATCAAGTAATACGAGGCTCTAGTGGAGTCCCGGTTATCGATCCCACGAGGAAAGAGAAAATTAAATAACAACTAATTTTAAAATAATAATAATAATAATTTAAAAATAAGTATACGAAAAATTGGAATTCTAAATTTAAGCGCAATAAAGTAAACTAAGTATTTTAATTAGGTAACTTAACTAAGTAGAAAATTAATACGTATTGAAAGTGCAGGAAATTAAACTAATTGCTAAATAAGTCTTAACTATTAAGAAAAAGTATCTTTCCCCTTGTTTAGAAATTTAAGTGATTGATGAATTTAAATAGGTAATGTTAAGGTATTGTGACAAATAGGAGCATTCCTATTCTTTACCCTTTGGTCCGAGTGTAAAGAATATTGACTAATCCTATGTTTGATTACCGAATCCGCGACTAGGCCGGGAGGATACCGACCGCCACTTCGCAGCTCCCACGTTCCCTCGCCCGAGGGCTAACATCTACACTTCGACTCTCAAACAATAGGACCGAATCGAATATTTTAGTACGTCACACTAAAATGCTCAATTCTACGCCCAAGTGATATTATTTCCCTATTTATTCGAACCTTCCTTCCAAGGCTTTTGAATTCCCCGAATATCAGATGTAATTTTTACTATAGTTGTAAATCAACACATTTTAACAAATCAAATGGCTAGTTTGAAAAGTAAATTATGTTTTAAGTAAAAATTATCACAATTTATTAAAATATAAAAGTATCTCTATTTTAATTTCATCAAGTCACTTAATTTCATAAACAGGGAGGGAGAAAGACTAAATAAACTACTCAGAATGCATGGGAACTAAACTAAGCATGGATTTCATTTAAAGTTAAAAACAATAAATACAAATACCTATCTTGATTTATCCCCAAGCAGACTCCTCGTAGTTCCTTTGACTCTTCCTTCCAGTACAGCACTACTCACTAATTACTCACTAAACTCACTAAAGACTCACTAATTATACTAATTAAGATTCTAAAGACTGCTCACACACTTATAACACACTTAGAACACACAAAAGACACAAAAGACTGCACACAAAAGACTGATTTTCGGCCTCTATATATAGAGGTAAGCAAAGGTCCAAGAGGTGTGTAAGCATCTCTTCAAAAGGTTTTTAGGTTCAATGTATCTATGCCATTTGAACTAGCTCGCCGTCGGCGACGAACTACCTCGTTTTCGGTGAGGCCTCTAGAAAGTCTTTGAACCGCGCTATCTCGCTGTCGACGGGCTCGGGCTCGCTGTCAGCGAGACAGTTATAAATCCTTCAGAATTTTCTTCCTCGTACCCTCGCCGTCGGCGAGCTTCGATCTCGCCGTCGGCGGCTCAGACAAATTGCATTATTTTCTTCCTTTTTGCTCCAAATCCGCTCCTTTTTATAATTTTTGCTTTTATCACCTAAATTCTCCATTCCTGCAACAAAATAAAGAAAATACCTTTCTTTAAAGTGCAATTTCATCAAAAATAGGTATGAATTTCTTAATAAATTTTTCAGTGATCAAAATCCCCCAAACTTACTTATTACTTCGTCCTCAAGTAATTTTAGTACTACATAAAAATAATGATTTCTATAGTAAGATTTTTCAATTCAAATAAACTATGAATTAGATTAATTAATATCATGATAAAGTTAAATAAAAATAATTCATGTAATTTAATTAATCTTATAGAAATAAATTATTTAGTTATCGAGTCTAAGATTTCTAGCTTACTATTCATTTCAGGAATGACTATATTTAAAAGAATAACTACTTAAGATATTCACATGATAAGAAATTCAAGAAAACACTATTAGGTAAAATTCTAATCCATAAACATAAGTTGGGAAATATCTAAGTTTTTTCCTTTAGGTTAATTCAAATGAAGCCAAATTTTGATAAGACATCTCCCTAAGCTTCTCCTCATTTTTCTTTTTCTTTTTCTTTTTCCCCTTTTTTTTTAATGAGGTTTACCGTATCTGAAGAGCCTGTTAATAATTTTGAACTTCATTCTCATCTTCCTAAATTTGAAACTTAGAAATATTTCTTAGCTTATATATACTTCATAATTTTTACTTCATTGATTTTCAATCTTTTCTTTTTCACTTGAATACTTAAGAATTTTAATTTTAGAATATAGTTTTCCTTACTAAAAATAATTTACTATATTCTTATTCCCTTTAACAAAATTTTTTTTATTCTATTTAATTAATTAAAGCACTAGAAATATTTCATTTAACCTTTTTTATAATAATTAAATAAAATAATTCATATTAATTAAATTGAAAAATTTGCTATAAAAATCATTTTATAATAATTTGAAAATAGAAATTGAGAACTAGTTAATAACTAAATTTGTATTTTACTCCCCCCCTAAACTTAAATTTTTATATCTACTCTAAATAATGAAAAAGGGAAAGTAAATAAATCATACCTTTCAAGTTTAGGTATTTCTTTTTTCTTTGAAATTTTTGCAGCTTTTTCATTTTTCATTGAACCTGTACTCGTTAGTATTCTCCATATATATAACAATTTAAAGAAAATGCAGGGATAACATCTGAGATAAGTATTAAATACAACAATTAAAATTAACTCTACACTACACATATGAATTAAAAAAATTTAAAATTTATAACTACTAACAAACATATTAAAGAAAAACTAACATTCTAATTAACAGAAAATTTGCAAATAACTAATACATAATCAAACAAACACAGACTCAAGCAAAATAATCAAACAAACATCTAAATTCACAATCCACATAACTACAAAATATTACAAACATAATAAAGTCTTCCAATAACATAACATCACATCAAAACAAACAAAACAAAGTCTCTAATCTTATAAATCAAAGTCCTGTGCTATATCATCTCCTCCCTGATCTGTAGGCTGAGAAGACTGAGCAGGATGATACTGTGAATATCGGGGGCACTCAGGAAAGACAACATCTAAATCACCACTCCTATAACGATGTTCAGCTTCATAGTATGCAATCTCGTATTTCGAATGTCGCTGGAGATATTCGCTATCATAATCGTGTCTTCTCTCCAAATTATCAATTCTTTCGATCAAAATGATCAAATCTTCTCCCCATCGTCTCTCCAAACCGCTCAAAACTCCTCCTATGCGGTGTCAATTCATTCATCGGATCTTGTAGGGTAGGGGTGGTAGGCTCGAGAGGTCCATGGCTAGTAGAGGGTATATCTCTACTTGACTGAGTAAAATAACTTCTCACTCCTGATCTCCATCCTTCGTGGGATTCATATTTCTTTATATTAACCTGAGTTAGGGGTTTCATAGGCTCTATCCATTCCTCATCATCTCTTGCCTCTACCCCGGATAATCGACAAAGTGCATAGATAAGACCGGGATGTCCTAGTCCTCCTCCACTTTCATTTCTAAGCAGTGGCTAATATGTTTTTATATATAACGTTTCCCACATTAATACTCTTCGGTTCCGAATACGAGAATTCAGAACCGCTTTATCTCTTGTTACCTCACTATGGTGGTAGGTAGGTAACAAAGTAGAACAAATAAAATAATGCCGAGCTTTAGATGTTGCATTTAAGCATAGAAAGAGGGAAGTTTACCGTTCTCGCCGCTTTATCTTCCGGACTCCTTTCCCATCGGTGAGATAGTTAATCACTTCTTCTAATGGTCCTTCCATAGTTCCAAAAGTTTCATATTCGCTCCGAGTGTCTTGAACTTCATAATATGCGTTAATCCTAAGCAACGACTGAAATCTACGAAAAATCCTCTAACCTTTACCGGTGCATCTTCGACTCGTGTTAAATTTGCATAAAATTCTTTAACCACTTCTACAAATGCTCTATATTGAACGTAACGTAAATTCTCCCAACCTCGTTCCTTAATAATCCGCTCTACTTCTCCTCCCGGATTTTTGAAAACCCGATCCGCAATGCACTTTCTTCCTTGTATGTTTTCAAAATATTTAGCTCGTGCTCGTGCATTGATGAATCGGTCTTCGTCGAATTCTACTCGACGTTTTTGTCGTGGAGCCATACGATCGATCTCGTGAAAATGGTAAAAATTTTCACTAAACTTAAAAATAATCCTAAGAAGGCTTCCTACAACATTTATAAGCAATTTAAATCAAATTCCATGGATTTCCACCGAATATTTCTTCCATATTTTGATTTTTCCCAAAATTTGCAATGTGGTGAAAATACATGGTGAAAATCAAAAATTTTTGCATAGGAGTGAAGCACTTACTAAGAGAAGATGAAATCCGGTGTTTTTGATTGATGAAATCGCTTCAAATCCAAGATCTCTCAAGTCCTAGGTCGGTTTTTGCGAAAATGAGAGGTTGGGGATGATGAATAGTGTTTTTGACCGGTCAATTAAAGTGTTTTTCGTGACCTCACTGTCAGCAAGATTTTTCTCGCCGTCGGTGAGCTAATATTTTTCGGAACCAAAAACTCTCGGGAAAAATCCGCTGTCGGTGAGAAATTTTTGCTCTAAACTTCGCTGTCAGCGAGATCAATCTCGCTGTCGGCGAGATTCCAAAAATTTTAAATTTCCGAAATTCGTCACTCATTTTCGTCTTTGATTTGCCTTATATTATATTTCCGATCACATCATTTATTAATTTAATATGAAGATTAGCTACTTATACACAAACAA
Source organism: Papilionanthe hookeriana x Papilionanthe teres (assembly GCA_022702705.1). NCBI lineage: Eukaryota > Viridiplantae > Streptophyta > Magnoliopsida > Asparagales > Orchidaceae > Papilionanthe > Papilionanthe hookeriana x Papilionanthe teres. The sequence continues at coordinate 106,325,161 of CM040422.1, read as the reverse complement.
ATTCACACCACACAACAAATTAACTTTAATATTGAAATCCATGAGATGTACAAACTAACATAATTTTAAACTCTATAATCAAACTTCAATTCTCCAATCCTTACTACTAATCAGCATCGCAAACCAATCCACGACACACTAAATGCTGATACAAAACTATGACGCATATCTCGATTAGGTTTGAGATATTCAAATCATCACTCCACACATAATAAAATCTAAATCAAATCAAATAACATAAACATAAACATACTATGGAAATCTTTACTACTACTCTTCAATGTCGAATCTTCATCTTCTCCGATATTTCCGATATGACGATGATGCACAAATAAGTTATAGAAAGGCCTCGAAGGGAAATTCCGGCGCATTCTTCGAGTGATCCAACCCTTCGTCTCGGCAAATGAAGAAAGCTAGCTTCCGTGTGTCCAGAATGATCAAAGTGTTCCTTCATCCTCCAATCAATGCGATCAAATAAATCGGATATATTGTCGATCGAATCCCACTTTCTGCAGCTTCTTTCTCCATTCCTTTAATTTTCTTCATAAGTAACTCCGTTTTATCTAAAATAGGCCTTCTACATAGGATTATTCTATGAAGCTCTATCGTAGATAAATGTAATGTCTTCATTATTGTCCAAAGTAGGAACATATCTCGTAGGATCAAGCGGCTTCCAAGGTAACAGAACCTTTTCCCAAGCTTCATAAGAAACCTGGTACTGACTGCATAATGCAAAAATAGTAGATGGGTGTCCTAGTCCGTGAACTGACCCATGCACAATTAAACCCAATGCATACTTTACAATTATTGATCCAACATCAATAGGCGATCCATTTTGAATACAATAATTCAATATAGCACATTCCTTCGAAACCTTGTTTACCCTCATAGTAGGTAACAATTTAGATGAGATAAAAAAAGTGCCAGTGCTTTGAGACATGATTCAAAAGTGATGCGGAGAAACTAACATACCCGTCTTCACGCATTTCCCAATCTTCCGGTTCATCGATCGGATATCGAAATATCTCATTCATATTATATCGAGAAGGCACAAAATTTGAATAATGACATACCGGGGTGTTTTCTATAGAGAATAATTCATTTACTCTTGATGGAGTAAACGTCACCCATCTTCCTCGGACGTAGACATTCCCATTGTTGATCGCATGTAAGTTAGAGTAGAACTCTTTCACAACAGGAATAACAACAAGCAGATGTAGTGTAACAAAATACCTCCCAGCAGCAGCTCGCGCGATCGTTTCTTCTATCTTCGTAGTGGAATTCTCTAATCCTCGATCGACAAATCCCCGTTCCTTGATAACTCTTTTCTTTACCAAAACCTTGTCGAAGATCCGCCGCGCTTCCGCACTCACAAATTTCCTCCGGTTAAACACTCTGAATTAGAGGAATCTAAGAATTTGGAGGCCATTATGGTGAATGGAATGAATTCTAGTAAAGAAGGCAGATCTAGAATGATTTAAGAATGGGTTTTCACAAAGGAATTGGTGTTGAAACCGTCCAAATCGGCATTCAAATTATAAATAACTCATCTTTATAACTTCCTCGCCGTCGGCGAGAAGTTTTCGCCGTCGGCGACTCGGCTTATAAAACCGCCTCCCATGTTCTCGCCGTCGGCGGGGACGTTTCTCGCTGTCGGCGAGCTCGATAAATAAACTCGAATCTAATTTAGGCGCGAACCTCGTCGTCGGCGAGTATCGACCTCGCCATCGCTGAGATTCCAAAATAATGTCCAATTTCGCTCTAAATCGAATAATTTCTTTTCTCATCATAATGGTTCGAATATGTGATGATTCTTAATAATAATCGAGTAGTAAAGTTTCAATAATATAGACTAACTATTAAGATACAATAAAAATAGATGACTAATATGGGTTGCCTCCCATAAAGCGCTTGGTTTAACGTCGTCGACCCGACCTAATTTCAATTATTAATCGAGTCGACTAAGCATTAAAACCTCTTTATAGTTAGGTCTTATACCTTCGAAATATGGTTTTAATCTATGTCCATTAACTTTAAATTTATGTCCAGCTTTTGGATCTTCAATTTCTATAGTTCCGTATGAAAATATTTGAGTTATGGTGAAAGGTCCTAACCATCGAGACTTCAATTTTCCAGAAATAATTTCAATCTAAGTATTATATAGCAAAACTTCCCGTCCCGGTTCAAAATTTCTCCGATTAATCTTCCGATCATGCCATAATTTCATCTTTTCTTTATAAATCTGATCATTATCATATGATTCATTTCTTAATTCTTCCAATTCATTTAATTGCGATAATCTTTTCTCACCGACTTTCCTACATATTATAATTAAATTCTTTAATCGCCCAATATGCTTTATGTTCTAATTCAACTGGTAAGTGGCATGTTTTTCCATATATAAGCTCGTAAGGAGTCATTCCAATCGGAGTTTTATAAGCGATTCTATAAGCTCATAATGCAGTTGTCTAATCTAATAGACTAATCTAACCTATTCGGGTTTACTGATTTTTCTAAAATACATTTAATCTTACGATTAGATACTTCGACTAATCCGCTAGTCCGTGGATGATAAGCAAGTGGATATCTTATGAGTAATATTGTATTTTTCTACTAGTTTGTGAATGTATTTATTTCTAAAATGAGTTCCTCCGTCAGTGATAATCACTCTCGGCATTTCAAATCTAGTAAAAATATTTTTCATCAGAAATTTTGAAACTCTCTTAGCATCACACCTAGGTAAAGCTTGTGCCTCAATCCATTTGGAAACATAATCAACAGCTACTAATATATATGAGTTTCCAAACGAAGGAATAAAAGGTCCCATAAAATCTAATCCCCAAACATCAAAAATTTCAACTTCTAATATAAAATTTAGAGGCATTTCGTTTTTTCTAGATATATTTCCTACTCTTCGACATTTATCGCAAGTTTTAATATATCCGTATACATCTCTAAATAGAGTAGGCCGAGTAAAATCCGGATTGTAGAATCTTATAAGCAGCTTTATCGATCCCGAAATGTCCTCCAAAATCGAATCATGACATTTTTGAATAATTGGTTCAGTTTCTTCATAAGGTACACATCTTCTAATAATTAAATCCTTACATTGCTTATATAAATATGGTTCATCCCAAAAATAGGTTTCGTATCATGGATGAATTTTTTCCGTTGTTGTAAAGTTAACATAGGTGGTAAAATATTACTAACTATATAGTTTACTATATCAAGCATACCATGGTATTTTCCACTCATTGATATTATATAGTTGTTCATCGGAAAACCGTCTATAATTTTATTTTCAATATCGGATAATTCATGATTTTCTAATCTCGATAAATGATCCGCAATTTGATTATCAGTTCCTTTCTTATTAACGATCTCAAAATCGAATTCTTGCATTAATAGCATCCATCTAATTAATCTTGGTTTAGAATCTTTCTTTTGCATTAAATATTTGATAGCAGAATGATCAGTATGCACGATACATTTTGTTCCAATCAGATAAGGTCTAAATTTATTAAAACCATATACTACCGCTAATAATTCTCTTTCAGTAATCGTATAATTTATTTCAAGCATTATTTAGAGTTTTACTAAGCATAGTATATAACTTTAAAAATCTTTTCATATCTTCGCCCAAGAATCGCTCCTACAAAGATAATCACCAAGCATCACACATAAGCTCAAATGGTTTCTCCCAGCTAGGTGAAACTATTATAAGTGCTCGTAATTAATTTTTCTTTTAAGAGTTCAAAAGCATTCAGGCATTCGATTGTAAATTCAAATTTCTTGTCCTTTTCGAGAAGTTGGCATAGAGGTTTAGTAATTTTTGAAAAATCTTTTATATAGCGTCCGTAGAATCCAAGCATGTCCAAGAAAACTTCTTACCCCTTTTACCGTAGTTGGAGGTGGTAATTTAGCTATAACTTGAATTTTTGCAGTGGTCCACTTCCATGCCTTTTCCGAAATTTTATGCCCTAATACAATGCCGCCCGCAACCATAAATTGACATTTCTTCCAATTTAGAACTAAATTTGTTTTCTCACATACTTCTAATACTTTTTCAAGATGAGTTAAGCATGTGTCAAATGATGTTCCAAATACAGAGAAATTATCCATAAATACTTCCATTCCATTGTCAATTAACTTACTAAATATGGACATCATACATCTCTGGAATGTTGCTGGTGCATTACATAATCCAAAAGGCATTCTTCGAAAAGCGAAAGTTCCATAAGGACTAGTAAATGTAGTTTTCTCGATCCTCGGGAGCAATTTGTATTCGATGATAACCGGTGTATCCATCTAGAAAATAAAAATATTTATGTCCGGCTAATCTATCTAACATCCGGTCTAGAAATGGTAAACGGAAGTGATCTTTCCCAGTGGCGGTATTTAATTTCCTATAATCAATACATATACGCCAACCAGTAACTTGTCTTATAGGAATAAAATCGTTATTTTCATTGGCAAGTGACGGTCACTCCTCCCTTCTTAGGAACACGATGAATCGGGCTTACCCAAGCACTCGTCGAAATAGGATATATAATACCATTATCTAACCATTTTAAAATTTCTTTCTTAACTACTTCTTTCATTATCGGGTTTAATCTCCTTTGGGGATCTCGCTTTAGGTTTATGTTCATCATCTAAAATAATTCTATGCATACGGATTGAAGGACTAATTCCTTTAATATCCGCTAAAGTCCAACCAAAAGTTTTCTTATATTTTTTTAAAGTTTCTAAAAGTTTTTGTTCTCGAGATTCGTTTAATGCGATGAAATAATAACTGGTAAATTGAAGAATTACCTAAATAATCATATTTCAAATGATCGAGTAATATTTTTAGCTCAAGTTCGGGAGGTTTAATAATCGATGGAACTATATTCTTGTCGCATTTTCAGTATTATCCAAAAATTCAAATCTTTCCCGAATATAATCTAGTTCTTCATTATTATCTTCAATTAATTCAGTGTTTTCTTTTTCTAATTTATCTTTGTAATATTCCTTAAAATGTTCACGTTGTAAATGTTCAAGTATTTCCATCCAAAAACATTCATCATCTTTTTCTAGCGCAGGATATTTCATTGATTTTGCAATATTAAATGTAACTTTTTGGTCATTTACTCACATAGTTAATTCTCCTTTCTGAACATCAATCATAGCTTTTCTAAGTAGCTAAAAATGGTCTTCCTAAAATGATAGGAATTTCTTTATCTTCCTCCATATCTAAAACAATAAAATCTACTTGGAAGATAAATTTATCCACTTTTACTAACACATCTTCAATAACTCCCTTAGGATAGGTAACCGAACGATCGACTAATTGAAGGGTTACCGAAGTAGGTGTAATTTTTCCTAATCCTAATCTCTTAAAAATCGATAGAGGCATTAGATTGATGCTTGCTCCTAAGTCACACAAAGCTTTTCCATAAAATTTTTCTCCTATAGCAGCGAGGTATAGTGAAACTACCAGGATCTTTCAATTTTTCAGGAAGCTTCTTCGAATAATAAGCACTACACTCTTCACTAAGTGCGACTATTTCATTATCAGTGAATTTTCTATTCTTATTTAGAATATCTTTCATAAATTTTACATAATTTGGCATCTGATCTAAAGCTTCGACAAAAGGTATATTGATTGTTAATTTCTTTAATATTTCAAGGAATTTAGCAAATTGTTTATCTTTTTTATGTTGAGCTAGTCGTTGAGGAAATGGTGGTGGAGGTTTTTCAACAAAAATTTTCATAGGTATTAAAGGATGTTCTAAGTTTGAATCTTGTCGAAGTGTTTCCTTTTCAATTTCCACTTCCTCTTTTTGGCTTTCAAGTTCTTTTTAAAATTGAGGTTCTAATTCTTTTCCACTCCTTAGTTGTATTGCTTTAATTTGTTCTTTTCCTTGATCTTTAGGATTTATTTCCACATTACTAGGAAAAGTTCCAGTGTATTCTATTATTTAGCGCAAGATAGCAATATGTCCAAGTTGAGTTTCGATATTTTTAATAGATGTTCCTTGAATTTGTAGTTGATTTCCTTGAATTTGTAGTTGATTTCCTTGATTTTGTAGTTGATGACCCATATTCAAAATTAATTCATCCATAGATAATTTCTTATCTTTGAATCGAGGGTTATTGTTATTAAATCCAAGTGGGTAATTAGGTTTATAGTTTGGATTTGCTTGATTAGGTTGATTCATCCATTGTTGATTAGATGTGTTATTCCAATTAAAATTTGGATGAGTTTTCCAACCAGGATTATAATAGTTTGAATAAGGGTTATTAGTTCTATTATTAATAGCATTTAAAGTTTCATAATTAGATCGAGATTCTATGATTTGTCCGGATGAGTTTTCTTCTAAAGTAGGAGAGTAGTTCATTCCAAAATGATCTAATTTCTTAGATATAGCATCAATTTAAGAAGCTAACATAGATATTGCATCGTTTTCATGAATGCCGGCTATCTTTTTCGGATTTACTCTATCAAGAGAGCCATTGGAAATTATTTGTTGCCATTTCTTTGATTAGTGCATAAGCTTCATCAAATGGTTTAGACATTAATGAACCTCCAACGAAGAAGCATCGATGATTAATCTTAAAGATCCTACTAATCCATTATAAAAGGTTTGAATAATCGACCAATCCGGTAGCGCATGATGTGGGCATTTCCTAAGAAGTTCCTTAAATCTCTCCCAAGCTTCATATATCGATTCTCCGTCTAACTGACAAAAGAAGTTATATCATTTCTAAACTTAGCAGTTTTAGATGGTGGAAAATATTTGGATAGAAATTTTTGTGATAATTCTCCCCAAGTTTTAATAGATCTAGGTGCTAACGAATTCAACCACATTTTAGCCTTATCCCTTAATGAAAAAGGAAAAAGTCTAAGTCTTATAAGCATCGTCGGATACTCCTCGATATTTAAAAGTAGCACAAAGTTCTAGAAAACTAGCAAGATGTAAGTTAGGATCTTCGGTAGGTGAACGACTAAATTGATTGTTTTGTACCATTCGGATAATCGCGGGTTTAAGTTCAAATGAATTAAGCAACTACATCGTGGTTTTGAATAGTTAAATGAATTTCATCTGATGTAGGGTTGGCATAATCTCTTAATGGTCTTTGTTGGTTCATATTTTGAATTTCAGGAATATTTGCCATTTGTGTTAAATTTATAATTTGTTTCTTTTGTTTTCTAATTCTTTTAATTGTACGCTCTAATTCAGAATCGTAAGGTATTAAATTTTCGTTTCCAAATTTGCGCATACAATTTTAGAATAGATATTAATTTATTTATTATGATTATTTTAAAATAGTCCGTTACTCTAAGTAAATTTTTCTTACTTTCCCAAGCAACGGCGCCAAAAACTTGACCCACAATTTTATATTATGATATTTTTAATTTAATTGCAACGACGCCAAAAACTCGACCCCGCTATATTATATGTATAGAATTGTAATTATTTATGTTGTGGATGCTACGCAAGTATACGTATCGTATCAAGTAATACGAGGCTCTAGTGGAGTCCTCGGTTATCGATCCCACGAGGAAAGAGAAAATTAAATAACAACTAATTTTAAAATAATAATAATAATAATTTAAAAATAGTATACGAAAATTTGGAATTCTAAATTTAAGCGCAATAAAGTAAACTAAGTATTTTAATTAGGTAACTTAACTAAGTAGAAAATGAATACGTATTGAAAGTGCAGGAAATTAAACTAATTGCTAAATAAGTCTTAACTATTCAGAAAAAGTATCTTTCCCTTGTTTAGAAATTTAAGTGATTGATGAATTTAAATAGATAATGTTAAGGTATTGTGACAAATAGAGCATTCCTATTCTTTACCCTTGGTCCAGGTGTAAAGAATATCGACTAATCCTATGTTTGATTATCGAATCGCGACTAGGCCGGGAGGATATCGACCGCCACTTCGTAGCTCCCACGTTCCCTCGCCCGAGGGCTAACATCTACACTTCAACTCTCAAACAATAGGACAAATTTGAATATTTTAGTCTGTCACACTAAAATGCTCAATTCTACGCCCAGTGATATTATTTCCCTATTTATTTGCACATTCCTTCCAAGTCTTTTGAATTCCCCGAATATCAGATGTAATTTTTACTATAGTTGTAAATCAACACATTTTAACAAATCAAATGGCCAGTTTGAAAAGTAAATTAAGTTTTAAGTAAAAATTATCACAATTTATTAAAATATAAAAGTATCTCTATTTTAATTTCATCAAGTCTCTTAATTTCATAAACAGGGAGAAAGACTAAATAAACTACTCGAATGCATGGGAACTAAACTAAGCATGGATTTCATTTAAAGTTAAAAACAATAAATACAAATACTTATCTTGATTTATCCCTGCGTACTACTCGTAGTTCCTTCGACTCTTCCTTCCAAGATACAGCACTACTCACTAATTACTCACTAAACTCACTAAAGACTCACTAATTATACTAATTAAGATTCTAAAGACTGCTCACACACTTATAACACACTTAGAACACACAAAAGACACAAAAGACACAAAAGACTGATTTTCGGCCTCTATATATAGAGGTAAGCAAAGGTCCAAGAGGTGTGTAAGCATCTCTTCAAAAGGTGTCTAGGTTCAATGTATCCGTGCCATTTGAACTAGCTCGCCGTCGGCGACGAACTACCTCGCTGTCGGCGAGGCTTCTAGAAAGTCTTTGAACCGCGCTATCTCGCTGTCGGCGGGCTCGGGCTCGCCGTCAGCGAGACGCTTATAAATCCTTCAAAATTTTCTTCCTCGTACCCTCGCCGTCGGCGGGCTCGATCTCGCCGTCGGCGGCTCAGCACAAATTGCATTATTTTCTTCCTTTTTGCTCCAAATCCGCTCCTTTTTATAATTTTTGCTTTTATCACCTAAATTCTCCATTCCTGAAACAAAATAAAGAAAATACATTTCTTTAAAGTGCAATTTCATCAAAAATAGGTATGAATTTCTTAATAAATTTTTCAGTGATCAGTAACCATAAATTGACATTTCTCCCAATTAAGAACTAAATTAGTTTTCTCACATACTTTAAATACTTTTTCAAGATGATTTAAGCGTGTGTCTGATCACAGAAAAATACATTAAGAAATTCATATCTATTTTTGATGAAATTGCACTTTAAATAAAGGTATTTCCTTTATTTTATTGCAGGAATGAAGATTTATAAGTGATGGAAGCAAAAAGCATGAAATGGAGCAAATTTGGATCAAAAAGGAGGAAATTCATGTAAATTGAACTAAGTCGCCGACGGTGAGATCGAGACCGCCGACGGCGAGATCGTGATGAGAATTTCTGAAGGAATTATAACTACCTCGCCGACAGCGAGCCCGAGCCCACCGACAGCGAGATCGCGCGGTTTAAAGATCTTCTAGAAGCCCCGCTGACGGCGAGGTCGTTTCCCGCCGACGGCGAGACAGTTCAAAATGCAAATACATTGAACCCGGACACTTTTCAAGAGATGTTTAAGCACCCCTTGGACCTTTACTTACCTCTATAAATAGAAACCGAGTTCTAGTGATTTAGTGTCTCTTTCTAGTGTCTTAAGTGTCATTTGTGTGTGTCTAATTTAGTGAGTTTGAGTGTGTTTAGCGAGTTCATTAGTTTAATTGAGTGTTATTTAGTTTGCTGTACTAGAAGGAAAAGTCAAAGAAACTTCAAGGAGTCTGCTTTGGGAGGAAATTAAGATAAGTATCTTTGTTTATTGTTGTTAACTTTAAATGAAATCCATGCTTTGTTTTATTCCCATGCATTCTGAGTAGTTTTCTTAGTCTTTCTCCTTATTTATGAAAAATTATGCGGATTGATGAAATTAAATAGAAGCACCTAATATAATATAAATAAATTGTGATAATTTTTACTTAAAACTTAATTTACTTTCAATCCAGTCAATCGAGTAGTTAAAATATGTTGAATTATCAACTATAGTAAAAATTACATCCAATATTCAGGGAAGTCAAAAGCCTTGAAAGGCGGGTGCAAATAAATAGGAAATATTAATTATCGGATGTAGAATCGGACATTTTAGTGTGACGTACTAAATATTCAATTCGGTCCTATTGTTTCGAGAGCCGAAGTGTAGATGTAAGCCCTCAGGTGAGGGGAACGTGGGAGCTCTCAAGTGGCAGCCAGTATCCTCCCAGCCTAGCCGCAGATTCAGTAATCAAACATAGGATTAGTCAATGTTCTTTCCACCTGGACCAAAGGGTAAAGAATAGGAATGCTCCTATTTGTCACAATACAATTAAAAAATCCTATTTAAATTCATCATTCACTTAATTTTCTAAAAACAAGGAGAAGGATACTTTTTCTGAATTATTTAAATCAACTTATTTCAAGCATTAGTTTACTTTAGTTTATTATAGTTACTTTGAATTTCCGTTCACTTTATTCGTAAGTAATTTCTTTAAATTTAATCGATAAAAAATCATTAAAAACTTCCCCGTGGGATCGATAACCGTGACTCCACTAGAGCCCTGTATTACTTGATACGATACGTATACTTGTGTAGAATCCACATTATACATTAAATCATATATCTATATTTAAAGCGGGATCAAGTTTTTGGTGTCGTTGCTATAAACATAAATTGCAAACATATTAAAAGTGGGTCAAGTTTTTGGTGTCGTTGCTGGGGAAGTAAAGAAATTATTTACTAAAGTAACAGACTAATCTAATATTTATTTTATAAAATTGTATGCAAAAATTTGGAAACGAAAATTTAATACCTTACGATTCAGAATTAGAGCGTACAATTAAAAGAATTAGAAAACAAAAAAGTGATATTATAAATTTAACACAAATGGAAAATATACCTGAAAATGAAAATATCAATCAACCAAGACCATTACGAGATTATGCCAACCCTACATTAGATGAAATTCATTTAACTATTCAAAACCCCGATGTAGTCGCTAATTCATTCGAACTTAAACCTCGCAATTATCCAAATGGTACAAAATAATCAATTTAGTGGTTCACCTACCGAAGATCCTAATTTACATCTTGCTAGTTTTTTAGAACTATGTGCTACTTTCAAATATGAAGGAGTATCTAACGATGCTATCGACTTAGACTTTTTCCTTTTTCTTTAAGGGATAAGGCTAAAATGTGGTTAAATTCGTTAAGACTCTGGATCTATTAAAACTTGGGGAGAATTATCACAAAAATTTCTATCCAAATATTTTCCGCCATCTAAAACTGCTAAGCTTAGAAACGATATAACTTCTTTTAGTCTGTTTGATGGAGAGTCAATATATGAATCTTAGGAGAGATTTAAAGAACTTCTTAGGAAATGCCCACATCATGCGTTACCAGATTGGTTAATTATCCAAACTTTCTATAATGGATTAGTAGGATCTTTAAGATCAATCATCGATGCCGTCGCTTAGAGGATCATTAATGTCAAAACCATTTGATGAAGCCTATGCACTAATCGAAGAAATGACAACCGATAATTTTCATTGGCTCGCCGATAGAATGAATCCGAAAAAAATAGCTAGTATTCATGAAAATGATGCAATATCTATGTTAGCTTCACAAATTGTTGCTCGTATCTAAAAAATTAGTTCATTTTGGAATGAATTACTCTCCAACTATATCGAAGAAAATTCATCTCGGACAACTTATAGAATCTCAATCTCAATATGAAACAATTAATGCAATTAACAACAGACCCAATAATCCTTATGCAAATTATTATAATCCCTGGATGGAAAAATCATCCTAATTTTAATTGGAATAATAATACAACTAATCAACCATGGATGAATAATATGATACAACAATTAGGAAATCCATCTAATTAAGGAAATCCTAATTATAAACCTAATTATCCACCTGGATTTAATAATAATAACCTTCAATTTAAAGATAAGAAATTATCTATAGAAGAATTAATATTAAATATGGGTCAACATTTACAAAATCAAGGAAATCAATTACAAATACAAGGAAACCATTTACAAAATCAAGGAACAACCTATCAAAAATATTGAAACTCAACTTGGACATATCGCTACCGCACTTAATAATAGAATACCGAAACATTTCCTAGTAATGTGGAAATAAATCCTAAAGACAAGGGAAATGAACAAATTAAAGCGATACAATTACGAAGTGGAAAAGAATTAGAACCTCGAATTCGTAAAGAACTTCGAAAGTCAAAAAGAGGAAGTGGAAATTGAAAAGGAAAAGAATCAACAAGATCCAAATTTAGAAAATCTTTTAATACCTATGAAAATTTCTGTTGAAAAACCTCCACCACCATTTCCTCAACGACTAATTCAACATAAAAAATACAAACAATTTGCTAAATTCCTTGAAATTTTGAAGAAATTAACGATAAATATTCCTTTCGTAGAAGCTTTAGAACGTATGCCAAACTATGTAAAATTTATGAAAGATATTCTAAATAAAAAAAGAAAATTTACCGATAATGAAATGGTTGCACTTAGTGAAGAGTGTAGTGCTATTATTCGAAAAAACTTCCCGAAAAATTAAAAGATCCCGGTAGTTTCACTATACCTCGTGCTATTGGAGAAAAATTCTATGGAAAAGCTTTGTGTGACTTAGGAGCAAGCATCAATCTAATGCCTCTATCAATTTTTAAGAGATTAGGATCGGGAGAAATTTCACCTACTTCAGTAACTCTTTAGTTAGTCGATCGTTCCGTTACATATCCTAAGTGAGTTATCGAAGATGTATTAGTAAAAGTGGATAAATTTATCTTCCCCGTAGATTTTATCGTTCTAGATATGGAAGAAGATAAAGAAATTCCTATCATTTTAGGAAGACCATTTTTAGCCACCGGAAAAACTATGATTGATGTTCGAAAGGAGAATTAACTATGAGAGTAAATGACCAAAAAGTAACTTTTAATATTGCTAAATCAATGAAATATCCTGCGCTAGAAAAATATGATGAGTGTTTTCGAATGGAAGTACTCGATCATTTACAAAAAGAACATTTTAAAGAATATTACGAAGAAAAATTAGAAAAAGAAAATATTGAATTAATTGAAAAATATGAGATAAATGAAGAATTAGATTATATTCAAGAGAAATTTGAATTTCTGGATAACACAGAAAATACTGAAAAAAATATAGTTCCATCAATTATTAAACCTCCTGATCTTGAGTTAAAAATGTTACCTAATCTTTTATAGTATGCTTACTTAGGTAATTCTTCAACTCTACCAGTTATTATTTCATCTGAATTAAATGAATCTCAAGAACAAAAACTTTTAGATACATTAAAAAAATATAAGAAAATTTTTGGTTGGACTTTAGCAGATATTAAAGGAATTAGTCCTTCAATCCGTATGCACAGAATTATTTTAGATAATGAACATAAACCTAAAGCAGATCCACAAAGGAGATTAAATCCGATAATGAAAGAAGTAGTCAAGAAAGAAATTTTAAAATGGTTAGATAATGGTATTATATATCCTATTTCTGACAATGCTTGGGTAAGCCCAATTGACTGTGTACCTAAAAAAGGAGGGGTGACTCGTCAAAGCTAATGAAAATAATGATCTTATCCCTATAAGACAAGTTACCTGGATGACGAATATGTATTGATTATAGAAAATTAAACACGACCACCTGGAAAAGATCACTTCCCTTTACCATTTCTAGACCAGATGTTAGATAGATTAGCTGGACATAAGTATTTTTGTTTCTTAGATGGATATACCGGTTATCATCAAATACAAATTGCTCCGGAGGATCAAGATAAAACTACATTTACTAGTCCTTATGGAACTTTCGCTTTTCGAAGAATGCCTTTTGGATTATGTAATGCACCTGCAACATTCCAAAGATGTATGATGTCTATATTTAGTAAATTAATTGATAATGGACTAGAAGTATTTATGGATGATTTCTCTGTATTCGGAACAACATTTGACACATGCTTAAATCATCTTGAAAAAGTATTTGAAGTATGCGAGAAAACTAATTTAGTTCTTAATTGGGAGAAATGCCAATTTATGGTTACAGGCGGCATTGTATTAGGGCATAAAATTTTGGAAAAAGGCATGGAAGTAGACCCTGCAAAAATTCAAGTAATCGCTAAATTACCACCTCCAACTATGGTAAAAGGGGTAAGAAGTTTTCTTGGACATGCTCGGATTTTACTGTGCGTTATATTAAAGATTTTTCAAAAATTACTAAACCTCTATGCCAACTTCTTGAAAAGGACAAGAAATTTGAATTTACAACTCGAATGCCCGAATGCTTTTGAATTATTAAAAGATAAATTAATTACAAGCACCTATAATAGTTTCACCTAATCGGGAGAAACCATTTGAGCTTATGTGTGATGCTAGTGATTATGCTATAGGAGCAGCTTCTTAGCAAAGATATGATAAGATTTTCAAAGTTCTATATTATGCTAAGTAAAACTCTAAATAATGCCGAAATAAATTATACAAGCTATCGAAAGAGAATTATTAGCAGATTGTATATGCTTTTAATAAATTTCGGCATTATCTAATAAGAACTAAATGTATCGTGCATACCGATCATTCTCGCTATAAAATATTTAATGCAAAAGAAAGATTCTAAACCAAGATTAATTAGATGGATATTATTAATGCAAGAATTTGATTTTGAGATAATTAACAAAAAGGAACCGATAATCAAATCGCAGATCATTTATCAAGATTAGAAAATCATGAATTATCTAATACCGATAATGAAATTTTAGCATGCTTTTCCCGATGAACAACTTTATAATATTAATGAGTTGAAAATACCTTGGTATGCCTGATATAGTAAATTATATTGTAAGTGACATTTTACCACCTATGTTAACTTTGCAACAACGAAAAAATTCATTCACGATACTAAGTCATACTTTTGGGATGAACCATACTTATATAAGCAATGTAAGGATCTAATTATTGAAGATGCGTGCCTTATGAAGAAACCGAACCAATGATTCAAAAATGTCATGACTCCGATTTTGGAGGACATTTTGGGACGTATAAAACCGCATATAAAATTATACAATCTGGATTCTACTCGGTCTACTCTATTTAGAGATGTATATAGATATATAAAAACCTCGCGATAAATGCCAAAGAGTAGGAAACATATCAAGGAAAAATGAAATGCCTCCGAATTTTATATTAGAAGTTGAAATTTTTGATGTTTAGGGATTAGATTTCATGGGACCTTTTATTCCTTCATTTGGAAACTCATATATATTAGTAGTTGTTGATTATATTTCCAAATGGATTGAAGCACAAGCTTTATCTAGGTGTGATGCTAAAAGTGTTTCAAAATTTTTAATGAAAAATATTTTTACTAGATTTGGAATGCCGAGAGTAATTATCATCGACGGATGAACTCATTTTAGAAACAAATATATTCACAAACTAGTAGAAAAATATAATATTATGCATAAGATATCAATCGCTTATCATCCACAAACTAGTGGATTAGTCGAAGTTTCTAATCGAGAGATTAAGCGTATATTAGAAAAGTCCGTAAATCCTAATAGTATCGATCGGTCTATAAGACTGTACTACTCGCATTACGTGCATACAGGATTGCTTATAAAACTCCGATTGGAATGACTCCTTATAGGCTTATATATGGAAAAACTTGCCACTTACCAGTTGAATTAGAACATAAAGCATATTAGGCGATTAAAGAATTTAATTATAATATGAAAGAAGCTGGTGAGAAGAGATTGTTACAATTAAATGAATTGGAAGAACTATGAAACGAATCATATGATAATGATAAGATTTATAAAGAAAGAATGAAATTATGGCATGATCGGAAGATCCAAAAACAGGACATATAATACTAGATTGAAATTATTTCCTGGGAAATTGAAATCTCGATGGTTAGGACCTTTCACCATAACTCAAATATTTTCATATGGAACTATAGAAATTGAAGATCCAAAAACAGGACATAGATATAAAGTAAATGAACATAGATTAAAACCATATTTCGAAAATAGAAGACCAAATTTTAAAGAGGTTTTAAGGCTTAGTCAACCTGAACACAAACGAATTTAGGTCGGGCTGACGACGTTAAACCAAGCGCTTTATGGGAGGCAACCCATAGTAGTCTTTTATTTTTAAAATATCTACATATTAGTGAGTCTATATTATTAAAACAAATCTTACTACTCAAATTTTTATTAGAATCATCACAAAATCGAACCTATTCGATGAGATCAGAAAATATTCGGACCAGAGCGAAAATGGGCGATTTTTACGAATCTCGCCGACAGCGAGCTCGAGCCCGCTGACAGCGAGATCGTGGACCATTACTTCAGTCAGTGTTATAACTATGTCGTCGACGGCGAGGAACTTCCCGCAGACGGCGAGGCAGTTGAAAATTTGGTTTCTTAAAGATTTTTCGTGCGGTTTTGGACGAATCTAAGCCATTCCTTTGTAAGAAATTATTCCAAATCCGATTTTACACCATTTTCTTCCTTAGGAACGACTAGAGACCAATCCTTTCCATCCAAAATGGCCTCCAAATTCTTAGAAACCATAAAAACTGAAGTTTTCAACCGGAGAAAATTCGTCAGTTCGGAGGCACAGCGAATCTTCAACAAAGGCTTGATGAAGAAAAGACTTATTAAAGAAAGAGGATTCGTCAACAGAGGAGTAGAGAATTCTACTACAAAAATCAAAGAAATGATCGCACAGCGGCATTGGGAGATATTTTGTTATACAACATCCGCTGTAGTTATACCAGTAGTTAAAGAGTTTTACTCTAATTTACATGCGATCAACAATGGAAATGTCTACGTCAGAGGAAGATGGGTAACATTTACTCCTGCAAGGGTAAATGAATTGTTTTCTATAGAAAATACCTCTGTTTTTCATTATTCCAACTTTGTGCCTTCAAGGTACAATATGAACGAAATCTATAGATACCTGACTGACAAACCAGATGATTGGGAGTTACGAGAAGACAGGTATGTCAGTTTTTCTGCATCACTTCTTAACCCTATCTCAAAGCACTGGCATTTTTTTATATCATCAAAATTATTACCTACTATGAGAGTAAATAAAGTTTCAAAGGAATGCGCTATTTTAAACTACTGTATTCAAATTGGATTATCTATCGATGTTGGATCAATAATAGTAAAGTCTGCATTGGGATTAATTGTGCATGGGTCAGTGCATGGACTTGAACACCCATCTACTATATTTGCTTTATGCAGTCAGTACCAAGTTTCTTATGAGGCTTGGGAAAAAAGTACTTTTACCATGGAAACCCCTGGATTCTACTGATATGTTTCCCACTTTGGATAACAATGATGAGATTACTGTTATTTCGATGCAGCATCACGTAACAATCCTTTAGCAAGGCCCTTTACTGATAAGACTAATTTTATTTTGAAGAAGATTAAAGGATTGGAGAAAGAATTGCAAAATGTGATGAATTACATTGACAATATCTCTGATATGTTTGATCATATTGATTGGAGAATGAAGGAGCACTTTGATCATGCTGGACATCTGGAGGCCAGTTTTATTCATCTACTAAGACAGAAAGGATGGATTAATGAAGAATCTATCGTGATTCCCTTTCGTGCCTTTCTACAATTTATTTGTGCACTCGCGTCGCATCGAAAATATCGTAGAAGATGTCGGTTCGTACATCGAAGAGTAGAAAAGATTTCTATATTTTTGTTATATTTGTATATATATGTGTGTGTTAATTTGGAGTTAGGTTTTATTATGAGTCGAACTTTTATTTGATCATCTCAGATTTGATGAGACTTTATGTAAATTATTATGTCTCAGCATTTAGAGTGTTGTGGTGTGGATTGTGATGCTGAGTATTATGGATTTGAACATTTAAGTTAAGTACGTGTTAAGTTATTAGTGTGAATTTATAAATCTCATGGAATTCATATATAAAGTTATATTGTTTGTGTTGTGTGACTTTTTGTGAGTATAAGTATCTAATCTTCGTATTATTATTAAATTAAGTGATCGGAAGATTGATTAAGGGCAATTCGAGGTTGAAAATGATTGACAAATTTCAAAAATTTAAATTTTTTGGGAGCTCGCCGACGGCGAGAATTATCTCGCTGACAGCGAAACCGAGCTCGCCGACGGCGGATTTTTCCCGAAACTTTTGCCTTATGAAATTAATTAGCTCGCCGACGGCGAGAAAAATCTCGCTGACAGCGAGAACGTGAAAAGACCTATATTTGACCGGTCAACCGACACTATTCATCATCCCTTTCCTCAAATTTTCGAAAAAACCGACCTAGGGCTTGAGAGATCTCCAATTTGAGGCGATTTCAACACTTTTTGACACCGGATTTCATCTTCCCTTCGTAAGAGCTTCACTCCTATGCAAAAAATTTTTTATTTTCACCATTGATTTCTTCTACATTGGAGAATTTTGAAAAATTTCGAAATGTGGAGAAAATACTTGGAAGAATTTCATAAAAATTGATTTAAATGGATTTTAGTTGTTGTAGGAAGCCTTCTTAGTAATATTTTGGAGTTTAGTTAAGATTTTTGCAAATTTCACAGATCGAGAAATGGCTCCACGACAAAAGTGACGAATAGATTATGACGAAACCCGATTCATTAATGCAAGAGCACAAACGCGATATTTTCAAAACATACAAGCAAGAAAATGCATTCAAGATCGAGTTTTCAAGAATCCAGAAGGAGAAGTTGAGCGAATCATTCAGGAGCGAGGATGGGAAAATTTTTGTTTCGTTACCAACGGAGCAAATTAGTAGAAGTAGTAAAGGAATTTTATGCAAATTTAACACAGGCTGAAGATGCACCGGTTAAGGTTAGAGGATTTTTTGTAGATTTCAATGCTGCTAGAATAAAAGCTTATTATGAAGTACGAGAAACCTATACTAGCGAATATGAAACTTTTGGAACTATGGAAGGACCACTGGAAGAGGTCATCGACTTTCTCACTGATGGGAAAGGAGTCTAGAAGATAAAGCAACGGGAACGGGTAAACTTCCCTCTTTCTATGCTAAATGCAACATCTAAAGCCTGGCATTATTTTATTTGTTCTACTTTGTTACCTACCTACCACCATAGTGAGGTAACAAGAGATAGAGCAGTTCTGAATTTCTGTATTCAGAACCGTAAGAGTATTAATGTGGGAAATATTATATATAAAAACATATTAGCCACTGCTAGAAATGAAAGTGGAGGAGGACTAGGACATCCTGGTTTTATCTATGTACTTTGCCAATTATCCGGGGTAGAGGCAAGAGATGATGAGGAATGGATTGAACCTATGAAACCCCTTACTCGTGCTAATATAAAGAAATATGAATCCCACAAAGGATGGAGATCTCGGGACAAGGGATTATGTACCTTCTTCAAGTAGAGATATACCCTCTACTAGTTATGAACCACCCCCTCGCACACCACTCCTACCCTTCAATATCTGATGAATGAATTAACCCTGAGTAGAAAGAGTTTTGAGTTATTTGGAGAAAATATGGAGAGAAGATTTGAGCATATAGATCAAAGGATCGGAGGCTTGGAGAGAAGACATGATTATGATAGCGAATATCTCCAGCGACATTCAGAGTACGAGATTGCATACTATGAAGCTGAACGTCGATATATGAGTGGTGATTTAGATGTTGTCTTTCCTGAGTGCCCCCGTTATTCACAGTATCAGCCTGCTCAGCCTTCTCATCCTGAAGATCAGGGAGATGACATAGCTTGAGATTTTGATGCAGAAGATTAGAGCTTTTGTTTAGTTTGTTTGGTGTGTTTAAATTTGTTGTTATTTTTTGGAAACTTTATTATTTTGGATGTGATTATTCCGTACTTTCTAGAGACTATGGATGTTGATATGTTTGTTTATGTTATTGATGTTAGATTTCTTGTGTGTTAAATTAGTTGCAATTTTTTATATATATAGGATGTTAGTCTTTCTTTAATATTGTTTAAGTTTTAAATGTATGTGTAGTAATAGATTAAGTTTTCTTTGTTATGTTTGATACTTATTTTAAAATTTCATCCCTGCACTTTCTTTTAAATATTATATGTGGAATAATACTAACAGTACAGGTTCTGTAAGTAATGAAAAAGCCTGCAAAAATTTCAAAGAAAAGAAATACCTAAAGCTCAAAGGTGTGATGAATTTTAATATATACTTTCCCTTTTTCACTATTTAGTATAGATAGAAAAATTTAAGTTTGGGGGAAGGTAAAAATACAAATTTAATTATTAAAATTGTTCTCAATTTCTATTTTCAAAAATTATTATTAAGTGATTTTCTATAGTAGTTTTTCAAATTCAATAAACATGAGTTACTTTATTTAATTCTTATATAAAGTTAAAGAAAATATTTCTAGTAAATCAATTAATTAATGGAATAAGATATTTGGTTAAAAGGAATAAGAATATAGTAAACTATTTAAAGTAAGGAAAACTATATTTTGAAATTAAAAATTCTTAAGTATTTAAGTGAAAAAGAAAGGATAGAAACTCAATGTAAGTAAAGGCTATGAAATATATATAAGAAAAGAAATATTTTAAGTTTCAAATTTATGAAGAGAAATTGAAGTTCAAAATTATTAACAAGTTTATCCAGATACGATAATCCTCACTTGAAAAAGAAAAAGAAAAAGAAGGATTGAAAATCAATCCAAAAAGAAAAGAAAAGAAAAGAAAAATATAAAGTGAGGAGAAGCTTGAGGAGATGCCTTATCAAAAATTAGCTTCAATGGATTCAATCTAAAGGGTAAAACTTAATTATATTTCTAAACTTATATTTGTGGATTAGCATTTTACTAAATAGAATTTTCTTGAATTTCCTATCATCTAAATATCTTAAGTAATTTACTATTTTTAATATAGTCATTCCTAAAATAAATAGAAAGCTAGAAATTTTAGACCTGATAACTAAATAATCTTATCTCTATAAAGTTAATTTAATTACTCAGAAATATTTATATATAATTTTATTATAATGTTATTTAAATTTAATTCATATTATCTGAATTGAAAAATTCTATTATAGAAATCATTATTTTTATTTAGTATTAAAATTACTTGAGGACAAGTAATAATTAAGTTTGGGGGATTTTGATCACAGAAAAATACATTAAGAAATTCATATCTATTTTTGATGAAATTGTACTTTAAATAAAGGTATTTCCTTTATTTTATTGCATGAATGAAGATTTATAAGTGATGGAAGCAAAAAGCATGAAATGGAGCAAATTTGGATCAAAAAGGAGGAAATTCATGCAAATTGAACTAAGTCGCCGATGGCGAGATCGAGACCGCCGACGGCGAGATCGTGAAGAGAATTTCTGAAGGAATTATAACTACCTCGCCGACAGCGAGCCCGAGCTCGCCGACAGCGAGATCGCGCGGCTCGAAGACCTTCAGAAGCCTCGCTGACGGCGAGGTCGTTTCCCGCCGACGGCGAGACAGTTCAAAATGCATATACATTGAACCTGGACACTTTTTGAAGAGATGTTTAAGCACCCCTTGGACCTTTACTTACCTATATAAATAGAAACCGAATTCTAGTGATTTAGTATTTCTTTCTAGTGTCTTAAGTGTCATTTGTGTGTGTCTAATTTAGTGAGTTTGAGTGTGTTTAGTGAGTTCATTAGTTTAATTGAGTGCTATTTAGTTTGCTGTACTAGAAGGAAAAGTCAAAGGAACTTCAAGGAGTCTCCTTTGGGAGGAAATTAAGATAAGTATCTTTGTTTATTGTTGTTAACTTTAAATGAAATGCATGATTTGTTTTATTCCCATGCATTCTAAGTAGTTTTCTTAGTCTTTCTCCTTGTTTATGAAAAATTATGCGGATTGATGAAATTAAATAGAAGCACCTAATATAATATAAATAAATTGTGATAATTTTTACTTAAAACTTAATTTACTTTCAATCTGGCCAATTGAGTAGTTAAAATATGTTGAATTATCAACTATAGTAAAAATTACATCCAATATTCGGGAAGTCAAAAGCCTTGGAAGGCGGGTGCAAATAAATAGGGAAATATTAATTATCGGACGTAGAATTGGATATTTTAGTGTGACGTACTAAAATGTTCAATTCGGTCCTATTGTTTGAGAGTCGAAGTGTAGATGTTAGCCCTCAGTGAGGGGAACGTGGGAGCTACGAAGTGGCAGCCAGTATCCTCCCGACCTAGCCGCTGATTCGTAATCAAACATAGGATTAGTCAATGTTCTTTGCACTCGACCAAAGGGTAAAGAATAGGAATGCTCCTATTTGTCACAATACAATTAAAAAATCCTATTTAAATTCATCATTCACTTAATTTTCTAAAAACAAGGAGAAGAATACTTTTTCTGAATTATTTAAATCAACTTATTTCAAGCATTAGTTTACTTTAGTTTATTATAGTTACTTTGAATTTCCGTTCACTTTATTCGTAAGTAATTCCTTTAAATTTAGCCGATAACAAATCCGTTAAAAACTTCCCCGTGGGATCGATAACCAGGACTCCACTAGAGCCCCGTATTACTTGATACGATACGTATACTTGCGTAGAATCCACATTATACATTAAATCATATATCTATATTTAAAGCGGGATCAAGTTTTTGGTGTCGTTGCTATAAACATAAATTGCAAACATATTAAAAGTGGGTCAGTGTCAAATGTTGTTCCAAATACAGAGAAATCATCCATAAATACTTCTATTCCATTATCAATTAATTTACTAAATATAAACATCATACATCTCTGGAATGTTGCAGGTGCATTACATAATCCAAAAGGCATTCTTCGAAAAGTGAAAGTTCCATAAGGACCAGTAAATGTAGTTTTCTCTTAATCCTCAGGAGCAATTTGTATTTGATGATAACCGGTATATCCATCTAAGAAATAAAAATATTTATGTCCGGCTAATCTATCTAACATCTGGTTTAGAAATGATAAAGGGAAGTGATCTTTACTGGTGGCTGTGTTTAATTTTCTATAATAAATACATATTCTCCATCCAGTAACTTGTCTTATAGGGATAAGATCATTATTTTCATTAGCTTTTACGGTCACTCCTCCTTTTTGGGTACACAGAGTGAATTGGGCTTACCCAAGCATCGTCGTAAATAGGATATATAATACCATTATCTAACCATTTTAAAAATTCCTTTTTGACTACTTCTTTCATTATCGGATTTAATCTCCTTTGCGGATCTGCTTTAGGCTTATGTTCATTATCTAAAATAATTCTGTGCATACAGATTGAAGGACTAATTCTCTTAATATCTGCTAAAGTTCAACCAAAAATTTTCTTATATTTTTTTTATGAATATAAAAGTTTTTGTTCTTGAGATTCATTTAATTCAGATGAAATAATAAATGGTAGAGTTGAAGAATTACCTAAATAAGCATATTTCAAATGATTAGGTAACATTTTTAACTCAAGTTCAGGAGGTTTAATAATCGATGGAACTATATTTTTTTCAGAGTTTTCAGTGTTATCCAAAAATTCAAATATCTCTTGAATATAATCTAGTTTTTCATTTATATCGGCTTTTTCAATTAATTCAGTATTTTCTTTTTCTAATTTTTCTTCATAATATTCCTTAAAATGTTCTCTTTGTAAATGATCGAGTACTTCCATTCGAAAACACTCATCATCTTTTTCTAACGCAGGATATTTCATTGATTTAGCAATATTAAAGTTACTTTTTGGACATTTACTCTCATAGTTAATTCTCCTTTCTGAACATCAATCATAGCTTTTCCAGTGGCTAAAAATGGTCTTCCTAAAATGATAGGAATTTCTTTATCTTCTTCCATATCTAAAACAATAAAATCTACAGGGAAGATAAACTTATCCACTTTTACTAATACATCTTCAATAACTCTCTTAGGATATGTAACAGAACGATCAACTAACTGAAGAGTTACTGAAGTAGGTGAAATTTTTCCCAATCCTAATCTTTTAAAAATTGATAGAGGCATTAGATTGATGTTTGCTCCTAAATCACACAAAGCTTTTCCATAGAATTTTTCTCCAATAGCGCAGGGTATAGTGAAACTACCAGGATCTTTTAATTTTTCGGAAGCTTTTTCGAATAATAAGACTACACTCTTCACTAAGTGCGACCATTTCATTATCGGTAAATTTTCTTTTTTTATTTAAAATATCTTTCATAAATTTTACATAGTTTGGCATCTATTCTAAAGCTTCTACGAAAGGAATATTTATTGTTAATTTCTTTAGAATTTCAAGGAATTTAGCAAATTGTTTATCTTTTTTATGTTGAATTAGTCGTTGAAGAAATGGTGGTGGAGGTTTTTCAACAGAAATTTTCATTGGTATTAAAGGATTTTCTAAGTTTGGATCTTGTTGATTCTTTTCCTTTTTAATTTCCACTTCCTCTTTTTGAATTCGAGGTTCTAATTCTTTTCCACTTCGTAATTGTATCGCTTTAATTTGTTCATTTCCCTTATCTTTGGGATTAATTTTCACATTACTAGGAAATGTTACAGGTATTCTATTATTAAGTGTAGTAGCGATATGTCCTGATTGAGTTTCAATATTTTTAATAATTGTTCCTTGATTTTGTAATTGGTTTCCTTGTATTTGTAATTGATTTCCTTGATTTTGTAAATGTTGACCCATATTTAATATTAATTCTTCTATAGATAATTTCTTATCTTTAAATTGTGAGTTATTATTATTAAATCCAGTGGATAATTAGGTTTATAATTTGAATTTCCTTGATTAGAGGGATTTCCTAATGGTTGTGTTATGTTATTCATCCATGGTTGATTAGTTGTGTTATTATTCCAATTAAAATTAGGATGATTTTTCCATCCAGGATTATAATAATTCGCATAAGGATTATTGAGTGCATTATTAATTGCATTTTTAGTTTCATATTGAGATTGAGATTCTATAAGTTGTCCGGATGAATTTTCTTCTAATATAGTTGGAGAGTAATTCATTCCAAAATGATCTAATTTTTTAGATACGAGCGATATCCGCGAAGCTAACATAGATATTGCATCATTTTTATGAATACTAGCTATCTTTTTCGGATTCATTCTATCAGCAGGCCATTGAAAATTATTGGTTGTCATTTCTTCGATTAGTGCATAAGCTTCATCAAATGGTTTTGACATTAATGATCCTTCGACGGCAGACATCGATGATTGATCTTAAAGATCCTACTAATCCATTATAGAAAGTTTGAATAATTAACTCGATACGGTAACGCATGATGTGGGCATTTCCTAAGAAGTTCTTTAAATCTCTCCCAAGCTTCATATATTGATTCTCCATCAAACTGAGTAAAAGAAGTTATATCATTTCTAAGCTTAGCAGTTTTGGATGATGGAAAATATTTGGATAGAAATTTTTGTGATAACTCTCCCCAAGTTTTAATAGATCCGAGTGCTTAATGAATTTAACCACATTTTCGCTTTATCCCTTAAAGAAAAAGGAAAAAGTCTAAGTCTAATAGCATCGTTAGATACTCCTTCATATTTAAAAGTAGCACATAGTTCTAAAAACTTAGCAAGATGTAAATTAGGATCTTCAGTAGGTGAACCACTAAATTGATTATTTTGTACCATTTGGATAATTGCGGGTTTAATTTCAAATGAATTAGCAGACTACATCGGGGTTTTGAATAGTTAAATGAATTTCATCTAATGTAGGATTGGCATAATCTCGTAATGGTCTCTGTTGATTGATATTTTCATTTTCAGGAATATTTGTCATTTTTGTTAAATTTATAATTTCTCTTTTTTGTTTTCTAATTCTTTTAATTGTACGCTCTAATTCTGAATCGTAAGGAATTAAATTTTCTTTTCCAAATTTTCGCATACAATTTTTGCCAAATAAATTTTAAAATAGTCCGTTACTCTAATAAATAATTTCTTTACTTCCCCAGCAACGGCGCCAAAAACTTGACCCACTTTTTATATCTTTGCAGATTATGTTAATAGCAACGGCACCAAAAACTTGATCCCGCTTTAATATATATATATATTTGATTTTATGATTGAATGTTTAATGTGGATTCTACGCAAGTATACGTATCGTATCAAGTAATACAGGGCTCTAGTGGAGTCCTGGTTATCGATCCCACAGGGAAGTTTTTAACAGAATTGTATCAGCTAAAATTTAAAGGAATTACTTACTAATATAGTAAACGTAAATTTAAAGTAACTACGAGAACTAATGTAAACTAATGCTTGAAATAAAGTTGATTTAAATAATTCAAAAAAAGTATCATTCTCCTTGTTTTTAGAAAATTAAGTGAATGATGAATCTAAATAGAATTCTTGAATTGTATTGTGACAAATAGGAGCATTCCTATTCTTTACCCTTTGGTCCAGGTGCAAAGAACATTGACTAATCCTATGTTTGATTGCGAATCTGCGGCTAGTGAGAGGATACTAGTCGCCACTTCGAGCTCCCACGTTCCCCTCACCTGAGGGCTAACATCTACACTTCAGCTCTCAAAAAATAGGACCAAATTGAATATTTTAGTCTGTCACACTAAAATGTCCAATTCTCGTCCGATAAATAATATTTCCCTATTTATTTGCACCCTCCTTCCAAGGCTTTTGACTTCCCTGAATATTGGATGTAATTTTTACTATAGTTGATACTTCAACATATTTTAACACATCAATTGGCCAGATTGAAAGTAAATTAAGTTCTAAGTAAAAATTATCACAATTATTTTAATACATTAGGTATTTCTATTTAATTTCATCAATTCGCATAATTTTCATAAACAATGAGAAAAACTAAGAAAAAATACTTAGAATGCATGGGAATAAAATAAAGCATGGATTCATTTAAAGTTATCAACAATAAACAAAGATACTTATCTTAATTTCCTCCCAAAGCAGACTCCTTGAAGTTCATTTGACTTTTCCTTCTAGTACAGCACACTTCTAACTCACTAAAGATTCACTAAGACTCTCTAAATAAACTCACTTAAGACTCCAGAGACACACACAAATGACACACAAAAGACACACAAAAGACTCAAATTCGTCCTCTATTTATAGAGGTGGGCAAAGGTCCAAGGGATGCTTAAACACCTCTTCAAAAAGCGTCCAGGTTCAATGTATATGCATTTTGAACTGTCTCGCCGTCGGCGGGAAACGACATCGCCGTCAGCGGGGCTTCTAGAAGGTCTTCAAACCGCGCGATCTCGTTGTCGGCGGGCTCGAGCTCGTCGTCGGCGAGGTAGTTATAATTCCTTCAGAAATTCTCCTCGTGATCTCGCCGTCGGCGGCCTCGATCTCGCCGTCGGCGACTTAGTTCATTTTGCATGAATTTCTTCCTTTTTGATCCAAATTCGCTCCATTTCATGTTTTTTGCTTCCATCACTTATAAATCTTCATTCATGTAGTAAAATAAAGAAAATATCTTTCTTTAAAGTGCAATTTCATCAAAAATAGATATGAATTTCTTAATGTATTTTTCTGTGATCAGCGGGCTTCTAGAACATAGGCTAACTGCTCAGGCTCGCTGTCGGCGGGCTCGATCTCGCCGTCGGTGAGCTCCTTTATAATATATTCAAATTCTCTCTTGAAAAACACGTCGTCGGCGGGCTAGTTCAATTTTCATCTCTTTTAGTATTTTTCGTTCTAGATTTGCTCATTTTTCTATCTTTTTGCTCAATTTCCTATAAATCATCATTCTTGCAATAAAACATAGAAAATACCTTTCTCTAAAGTACAATTTCATCAAAAATTGATATAATATTGGTATGAATTTCTCAATACATTTTTCTCTGGTCAATCCCTATTCTCTTTTGATCTTCCATATGACATGAGAGAGTTAGTTATTCGGAGAGAGAAGTTATACAAAGGTAGACAAGCTGGCGACTCTACACAACAATGACACGACATTAAAGCACGCGACGATAGCGAACAAACCCGACCAGTGGCACGAGGTGGAAGTAGGGAGCGAGCAATAATATTTATAAGTGAGTGCCTTATGATATATAAGGTTGGTGTGTCTGAAGGTGAGGAAGATATAATTGAATTTTATTTTGATACGACACTGTACAAGGTCCCATAGTTTTGACATCCCGACGTCGTTGGTTTTGGATCTAGGTAATCAAGATAGTCAGTTTCCTTATTCTAACAGGAAAATGCTTATCAGCAATCATAGGTTGCATCGTCTAAAAAATCCTTATAGACTCGAATGTTAAATATTAATGTTCAAATTGTCTAAGTTTGAGGTTGGTTTTAAATTTTACTGAGAAAATATTTTTTTTTTTTAAGTTGGTTTGAATTTTTCTGATTTTTATGAATTCTGGTTATTTTTAAAATTTTTATTTATTTTTATTGAATTTTTGAATTAAACCTCTTTATTTGCTTTTTGAAGATATATATCAAGATTTAATGTTTTTAAGGTTTTTAAAATCCAATAGATTACTTACAAAAGTGAATATGATTTTTATAAACTCAATTATACAATTTTTAAGCAATTTTTATTATTTATTAAATTTTTATGAGCTATCTTATTCAAAATTTTATGATTTTTAGGGTTTTGATTGAAATGACTTCAAAATAACTTAAAATTATTTCTAGAATTTAGAGTTAAAAGCTTTCAATAAAAGTTTTGTGAATTTTGAACTTTATTTAATTTTTAAAATTATTCAAACTATTGGATTATTTTTATTAAAAAATTTATAATAAATCAAAATAATCTCAAAGTTACTTGAAATATTACAGAGATGTTTAGAATAGAATTTCAAACATTCATCATAATTTCTCCTGTTATTTTAAGTTCATTTCAGATTTTTTATGGATTAATCAATTTATTAATGACTTTGCTAATGGAAAATTATGAAAAATTATTAAATGGAAATGTTTTTCATATTTTTCAGTTTCTTCTTATTCCAACTACCTTATGGGGGAAACTTCAATCAATTTGGAGTTCTAATGTGGAAGTTATTCAATTTTTATTTTATAGGACATATTTGTAAATCCTTTATTTACACATATACCACTTGTATTCATATTGAAAGTTTACTCTTTAGTTAATTGATCATTTGATTTAATTCAGTGTGTTTTACCACTTCAATATCTTTCATTGTTAGTGAAATCGTGTTAGGGCTGTCTCTGCAAATTCGGGAAAACTAACAAATATAGCCTAAATTCAATTCCATGTTTATTAATTTTTTACAGTATTTTATTATTTTTGTTCATTTAATAATTCCACTTAAGTTTTAGTGATTTTGAGTTGTATATAGTTCATTTTGGAGTTCTTAAAGTAATAAGGGTGATATTGCAAATTTCATGAAATTAATAAAAGTACCATAAATTATTTTCAAAAATACCAAAATTTATTATATTTCAGCTGATTAGTATATTAATCACTTATTATGTTCAAGTTGTCCTAATTTTAAGTTTCACTTGTTCCATTTTAATGATTAAAGATAAAGGAGGGTAATAATGTAATTTTAGAAAATTATACTTTTACTTATCTTTATATTTACAATTAAACTTTCAATTCATTATTTATATTTCACTTAAGCTTAAATTTTAGTGATTTTTTTATATTGAATTTTTATGTATATGACTTTAGAACTTAAAAGAATAATTTTGTAATTTTCAAGGAAATTGTAAATCTACCCATTCTAACTTTTGTTTTAAGTGAATTTAACTTAAATTTAAAATTTATTTGTTATATTGATTTTTTTATTGGATTTTACTCATTTTTCTGAATTCATTGCACTTTATTTCACATTTTTGTCATTTTTCCTTGATTTATTATGATTTTGTAATGATCTGAGCATTTTTCTTAAATTTTATTAAATCCCAAATCAACATTTTCTACTTTAACCACAGTCTGCAAGTGTCACGCTCCTGTTGGATGCCGCCGTCATGTGTCGCTTAAGCCTCCAACGACTGGCTACCCCCTCCGCATCTTCTCTATTCTGGATCTGCTGCAAGGCTCGAAACACCGTAACATCAGGCGATCACATTTATCCACTCTATTTGAAAGATAATGAACGGTATCAGTTCATCACCTCAAATGAATTGTGAACCGATGATCGTCCAACTTAAATCACATGCATCTCACTTAATTCTTAATAAAATAGTACGATTCAAACATCAAAACAATCGTCTCGCCAAGCTCTACAATTCTAACGGATATGATCTAAACTTTCGGAAGTTAGTTTCACAAAACTAGAAAATCAAATGAAATAAATTTAAAATCCACTGCCTTGATCCGGAAGATATCTTCTTGATCCAACCTTTGAAGTAGTTTTATACCGATCCAAACGAGCTCCTCCAAGTCGCAACTGAACAATTTGAAAGCTTCTTCACAAATTTGATCAAATCTGGCAAGTTCTTGGTCAAATTTAAGTTATAAGAGTTTGGTACTTGGGAAAAGAGTTGAGATTGCTATTTTTGAGTTCTAAAAATGTAAAGGATCAATTGGATTTAAAAATCTGATAGAGAACAATAAGATTTGGAGATATCCCAATTTAAGCCAAGGTATATTAATGGTGATTTGGCTATGGGGAAGGTGAGGAAATGATATGAAATGAATCCTACTAAGCTAAGGAAAATGAAGAAATGAATTGGGCAGATTTTCTCTATAGGATTTTGGAATTGCATGATCTAGCCTAAAAATGAGGGGTATTTGTAGTTTTGGAAAGGGCAAGGGCTAGTGCCACCATTAGTGCATTGGGTTAGCCATGGATCACTGACATGACAAGTCAAATCTTGATAACCAATGAGGGAGTGCCATGTCGCTTGGTCAACTTTGGTGGGCTTCCAATCAAGGCATGACATGTGGATTTGTGTGGAGTAGCTAACCATGGAAGATTTGAGGTGGCATGAGCTTGGTTTAGGTTCACCTTGGGCTGAAGTGGAAGTGGGATTTCAGTTGGTAGGAGTTCATGGACTAGCCAATAAAATGCTTGCAAGTGTAAGGGAAGTTATGCAAGGATGGAGCTTTCATGGAAGAAGGCTTGATGGAGGGCTTTGATGGCTTAGTGTGGTGGATTAAAGTTTGCTCCAAATTATTCAAGTTTGACTTCAAAGTGTATGGCTTACCAAGTGAATTTTAAGGCTATCATTTATGTGAAATTAAGTGTTCAAAGGCAACCGATAGGAAGCTTCAAAGGGCTACATGATGGTTTGGAAATGATTACCACGGTGAAATTTTTTGTCTTTCTACTTTTTTTTTAAATTTGGAAATTTGAGATGTTTTAAATCTTTAAAAATAATAGATGAACTTTTTAAATGTTTTCTTAAATGTTATATAATTTTTTTTTGAAAATTATTTTAAATTGAAGTGAATTAGATGGATTTTTAAAAATTTTCTTTTGAATTAAAGTGCATTTTAAGTGAATTTTAAAATGAAATGAAAATAGTAAAGAAAAATATTTTGAAAAAAAAAAGCCATTTTATTATTTTTTTAATTTTATTTTTTTATAAGATTTTATCAATAAAAGTGATTATTGAATTATTTTTAAGAAATTTAATTTATTTAACTTTTTTGAATTTTTTTTCTATCTTCTTATTTTTTAAAAAAAATTATTTTATGATTTCAATTTAAATTTTTAAATATTTTTTTGTAATTTTAAAATTTTATTCTTTTATTTTCAATTTATTGATTTATCTTGAAAATTTAACTTTTATTAATATTGAAAAATCTATTTATGTATTTTAAAAATTTCAACAATCTTGATTTTAAGTTCAAGTGATTTAATAATTTTTAAGGAATTTTTATTTTTATTTTTTCTTATAAATTAAGTAATTTTGGTGATTTTATTATTTCAATTATTTTATTAAAGGACGTGCCTCCTTTTAGCCCAAGGTGCTTGCATAATTAAATGTGTTCTCCAAGTGATAGAAAAGAAGTGTTATCTAAAATGAGTGAATGTGAGTGAAATGTCCCAAGGAAAAATACACCACAAGATTAAAGTCCTTAAGGTCAAAAGGTTACTTTGGGTATTTCAAACATATAGGAATTCAATTTGAGCTTCAATAATTTGGCTTCAATCAAGTCAACTAAAAGTTAACCAGTATTGGACTTTTTTTTGCAAGTGAGGCCTTTTTTAGACCTTCTCCATATAATTTTTAGAGTCCCTTGAGGATAATCAATATTGGAAATAAGGTATGAACATGACTGTCGGCGCTAAGCCTGGAGACAAATTCTATAGAGAATACCAAGAGTTATTTGCTCACGCCTCAAACCTTAATTTTTGAAACGAGGGTGTATATAAAGAATATGATCGCATTTTTATTATTTTAGATTATAGCCGACTCAGCAACACCTGGTCCTTTATTCTTTTATATTGAGTATGTTTCTTTATTTCACCTTACATGTGTTCACTCTTTCTCATGCGTTTGAATTGTCTGGATATGATCACGATTGGGCTCTTTACGATAAAATTTTTACTATAAAATTTAATCTTAAAAGATTTATCTTAATAAAATTTTGGATTAAAATTACAAGATTTTAAAAACAACAATTTATTTTCTCTTTACTTTCCAAAAAGGGCTTCAAGTTAGATTTAAAATGATCATAAAAATCATGAATATATCCCCTTTGCATATTAATATTGGCTCCTTGCTTAGGATGCCTTAGATTATTGCATATATATAGCATGTCCCAAGGAAATTACTATTACTTTCCAGTCTAGCTAGCCCAGCATTCATTCTATACAATTAGGTGGATGTATAATACAGTATAGGGTGTTGGAGAATTTTTTTTTTATCTAAATAGGATTGTAAGCCTTTTCTGGTTTGTTCATTCTTCCTTTTTTTGTTTCTTATCCAAATTCTCAGCATGTATAGCCTCTACTCTACCATTTTAGTTTAGATAGAATCATTGATTTTGAATCTACTTTAATACATCAAATGATATGACACATGGGTTGTTAATGAAGTGATCCTCAATTATGTTGGGAACGATTACATTCACAATTTAGTAGTACTAGGGTCCCAATAATTTAGTAGGATGGGTCCATAGGGCAACAACAAGGCTATCTATACCTATCTAGGTTTTTTCTAACCAACTTATTGATCTATCTTTCTTGGGCATTTTTGTTTCATCTTTCAAGTCTTTTGTGGATGAGTTTCTTAGGCTCTCTCAGCTTAGTGATAATTATATTTCAAATTATGGTGATTCACCCTCTTCCTAGTGGCCTACTTCTAACAAGATGTTAGAGGGATTTCCTTACTGGGATAGCCAAAATCTCATTGGGTAGTTATGTTTCAAGGTAATTTAGGTGAACACAACACCCTTTATCATGAATTTTTCCAAGTGAATATAAATGACCCCAAGGATATGTCAAAATGAGATGTCTCCATGAACCCATAACAAAATAAATTTGATTTTGCATTTTTGTTTGGTTACAATGGTCTTTTTGTAGGTACTTTCTCATATTTTCTCTTGGCTTGAGTACAGTAGTCCAATTTACCTTGGGCCACCATCCTTCTTCAGTTTATGTTATGAGAACTTTTATTTATAAATATATTCATAGTTCTTTTTTTTTCTTCTTAGTTTTTGCCAATTTTTTGAACTTACTTTTTTCCTTTGCTTTTTTTCTGTAAGGGTGACTTAGAAAGAGGATCTTAAAAAAAAAGCAAAGATGCTAAGAATTACATTTCGGGTAAGAACAAAAAGGGGCACGAATAAGGGTCTCATCCTCTTCCCAATTTGATACTTATAGGTTGAGAACTTTGAATCAACTTACTTTATCAAATGTAAAAAAGCAATTGAAACCAAAAAAATATATCTAAGATGTTATAGGTATGGAACTCGATGATAATTAATTTTTTTTAGTTTAGAAGATGATAATATTAATGTAATGGAAAAGAGGATGGAAGAGATAGTGGTAATTATGGACTTTCTTCAATGATCAAATCCAAGCAACATAACAAGCACTCATGAAAATATATAGATCTAAGGTTGTTCATGCAATCAATAAAATGAACCCATGGTGAAGTTCCCCAATAAGATAAGGAAAAATTTAAATAGTTATTATTATAGAAAAATATATGAAGTAGTTGGTGAAAAAAAATATTCAAGGAAGTGTTACAACATATATAGGGTAAATCATCAATTCCAAAGGAGTTGATGTGGTAGAATACCCTAAGAGTTTTGTGTCTCCATCCTTCGAGGTCTTTGATGACTTTAGAAAATGAAGGCAACATATAGTTCATTTAGGGCTAGTTTTTTTAATGCTAGAGGAAGTGATGCATTACTTTTGAAAGTTTTGTTGGATCTCAATACTATATAATTGTTGGTGATTTGTTTATTAAAAAATAAAAATACAATAAAATCATGGTTTACACTATTCTTAGATGGAGGAAATTTAACACGAAGTATGATTAACAATTTTCAAAATAACATGCCATAAAGATCTTAATTAAGACTATCCACATAGACTTATACATTTTTATTAAAAAGATTCATAATTAAAATCTTTAAAAGCTATTAGGTAAAGCTTGTCTATAAAGAGTAAAAAAGAAAACAAAATTTCTTGATTAGTCAATTAAGTAGAAGAAATTGAAACATTAGATAATATTTGAGAATAAGCTTGGTATATTTTCCTTAATTGACAAGAAAATTAACCAATCAGAATGTAACTATAAAAGCCCTTGCAATAATAACAATATCAACACCAACTTTTGTAGTCTTGTAGAATATAAATTATCAAAGAGTTCTTAACCACCTTTGATGAATGGATGGACCATTTTTAATTTTTTAAGAAAGAGAAGATAAAAAAGATTTATTAAAAAAAAAACTCAATTTTAAATTTCTTTAACCTAGTAAGCAAATGACGTGGAAAAGAGTAGTAAATATAATCATTGTTAGTATCACCATCTGTTTGAGCACACAATTAAAGAATATTTTACATTCAAAGAATAGTTGGAGAGAAACTATAAGAATGAAATAGTAGTAATTTATAAAGAATATCTAGCAGAGCTTGAACAAAAGTCTGTTAGCGTTGTCTTTAGTAACTCTACTATTCCATTTGACCCTTATAAGTCCAAAAAAGCTTGAAATTTTGCTAGGTCCAAAAACTCTCTAGAAATTACCTAAAATATGAAATATTTCATGTAGTGATATAAGGGAGCTTGCGAGCATATTAACTTAGTTAAAACCTTAATTTCTCAAGGAAAGAGTTTAAGAATGAAAATAAAGATGAAGTTGTGTCTAATAGAACTAATGAAATTATTATCTCATATAAGATGGTTAAATTCATTATACCACTTTGATTATTTAATTTTTATTTTGCTCCTCTTGGAACTATTAATATAATAAATAAAGAATTTGTGTATGTCCTGTCTATTTTTAACAAGAATAAGTCAACTAACCTAGTATAAAAAATGATGATGATAATAACAATACACACCATAACTCTCAAAGTCATAACCTAAATAATTTTTATGAATTAATAATAATTTCTCTAACAGCGATGACCTTAGTTTTAATTTTTAGGTTATTACTATTGTGATTAAGTTAGTGCTTTTTAAGTCTATGGATCTTTAAGAGAAGCTTCAACTACAATTAAGAAGTTTTTAGATGACATTGTGGTTCTTCCTTCAAAAGATGTATTAAAGGTTAATCTTCATATTTGTTAGGTCCCATCACCTATGATGCTACCTGAAGATGAAATTAAATATGTCACTAATTCAATGAAAAAACTGCACATCTATAGGATGATTTTTAGGATACGCAAGTAATGGTTGAACTAGAAGTTAACTATGATGTTATGGCTCATCAAAGAAAGTTGATAAGCACTTTTAATAAATAAGATGCTTATGTTATATCTAAAGAAATGAGAGAATCACTAATGAAAGGCTATTAAATCTTTATATATATTTGGCCTAAGTGGGACTAGTTCTTTAGGAGATTCATGATACCTAAAGGATCCTTCTACAATATTTTCTTATGATGAAGGTTTATTACATTGGATAGCGGATCATAACCGTCCATTTTAAATTTGTATAAATATGAATGGTTTCATGTTGTCTAAAGTACTTGCTAACTCGAGTGAGTCGATAAAAATAATGAAATTGAGGACTCTCAAATATTTAAACATAGATAAACTTATCTTTGATAAGGCTTTCATATATGTTTTAATGAAAAGGGAAAGTATGTTTTAGGTTTAATAACTCTCTTATAAAAAATTTAGGGATTTCGTATCATGTGCAAATTTTATAAAAGTGACTTGGTAATATCTTTTAATGCACTTTCTGGTAGACCCTGGCTTCATGAACAAAGAATGATTCCATCCTCCCAACACCAATGCTTCAAGTAAAAATACAATAATGTTAAGTGTTGTATCAAATGAAATTTACAATCATTTTATGTTTATGAGATTGGGATAATAAGATGTGGCCTATCAACACCATAAGAAGCAAGTTATATTCTCTAAAAAACTATCTCATAATGATGATAAAATAAATAAGAACGTTTTATAAATAAGAGTTAAAGCATTATATAATATTTTTTCACTCACGGTAGCTTCATAGCATTCTACTTCTCCTACATAATGAAAATCTGATGTGGTTTTGGTGCTCGAGGAAATCTCCAAGGAAGACAAATGTAAGAAAAGGATGAAACTACCTTCTAAAGAAACCAAAAACCAATCATAAATATTGACTCGTAGATCAATTCAAAGGATGAGTCATATGCTGGTGGTAGTTCTATCAAAGCAACCAAGTTAAAAACTCGTTTGAGGTATCTCTAAAGATGGATACTAATGATGATTAAGGGCCTAAAAGAAGGCAAGAATAACTCGGATTCATCTCTATATGGAAAAATTAATTAATATATATGCACCTTAACTCTATCCCCACAGTCTTTTGATGTTGAGGGTTGGATGGTAATATTGCACTCCACTAAATAATTATAAACCCAAAAAATTAGATAATGGTTTCTCTTCCTTGAGTTTCATATTTGATTTACAACATAAGAATGAATCTTCTAAGGAGTTAATATAATTTCTTTTTAATTGGTATTCACTTTGTGACTGTAACATGACAGAATAGTTTAATACCGTTTTCTTTTGCCTTAGAGTGAAATAAAAAAACTTTGATAAACTTTGGAATAATAAATATCATAAATCTAAATAAAATCTTAGAGTATGATTTGGCATAATATGACTGATTGATGATATAGCTTTACCATTACAGATCATTTAGGACATAATATATTATTTCAAAAAAAAGCAAACTATTTTGTGAAATTTATTAAAAAATATTGCATTATCTAGATTACCTCCTTGAATGCACCTTTGATGAGCTAATAGAAATATGTATTGGTAATATTGAATACTGCTGGCCAACATTTATAAATTCACTATTGAATGAATCTAAAGCAATTGGTAATTGTGTTGCCCTTCGTGTTTAAGTATTGTTTTGCTTAAGAGTTATGATAATCTATCTAGATTAGCTTTTGAGATACCAGTTCATAAATTCGAGATATAATACAAAAGGGTTCCAGTGAAGTTGGCTCCATGACACATGCACATATAGATTGATTAACAAGTAATAACAATATTGTCATGCATATATGAGTTTTGATTATATCCAAATTAAGATGGCACCAAAGAATAAGAAATATATTGCATTTTGCACACAAATTGGAAATTACTGCTATAAGATCAAACATCTCAACCTTAAAAAAAGAGGTGCTACCAATAAGTAGACCATGATAATAATATTTTATAAACTCACACATAATCATGTATAGTGATTTCTTAATGTTATAATTATAAAAAATAAAGAAAAAGAAGATCAACTTATAATTTATGAGTTTTTTTGAAAAGTCGCGTTAGAACAATCTTGTGATGAACCTTCTAAAGAGTGCCTTTGAGGTAACTTCAAAAAGTTTCTCGAGTATATGGCAAGTAACTATAGAAGAATAAACGATAAAAAAAATATTAAGATTATCTTAAAATACTACCACCAAGATGTTTAACTCATAATTGGCCTAGTTGAAGTACAACATCCACTTCTAAATTGTTAGCAAAATAATAAACTTATTTCAACAACAATTAAAACTTAATCATTCTTTTTTGTTGATTGATGGTGTGAACGATGCACATACTTTATTCTAAAGAGGATCCGGATCTGATTGACATGACCATTACAACTATTTTTTTTTAGATTTGCCAATAAAGTTGATGGGACCTTTTTTTATGAATATTCATATGTACTAACTTTTATCGTTGTTCTTATTAGATACAGTTTATGTTTTGATTCATGAGAATAAAATTTCTCAAGAATTTTAAAAATTAAAAACTTTAATTGAGAATTTACTTCACATTAAAATATTTTATTTAATACTTGATAGTTGTGGAAAATCTGTGATGCTTTCTCCATTTTCCAAGAAAATAAGATAGAGAAAGAACTCGTCTATCAAATACTTCGTAATAAAGTAATGTTCTTGAAAGGAAGAGTCGACATAGTTCTAACACAATTAGGAGTATGCTTCACACTAAGAATGTTAAACATGTTTTTAGGCTAACTGCATTCAAATTGATATTAATGTGGTTAAAAGAATTTCTTATAGAAGTTCTAGAAATATTTTTCTATAGTCCAAAAAGCTTAAATATTTCGCACTTACTAGTTTTTTGTTCAATCAAATTTGTGCAAATTTCATGAATCTTCTTATGATAAGCCTGTCAAGTGTATGCTTTTTGGCTAGAACGAATCAAAGAAGGGTTATCTCATGACATATCAAGTATGCTTCTTGGCTATATGCGACTCCTAATGCATCTTATTTTATTATTGATATCTCTACTTCTAAACCAAATTAAGTTCAATTTTATATTGTTACCTTGCTTAATCTTCTCCTCGAAGTTAGCTTTTCTCATAGAACTTCTTCTTCATCATTGTGTTGTTTTGTGTGCGAAGAATTAGGATTTCTTGAATCTTGTTTGTAGACATGTAAATGAAATTACTAATCGACTGCATGTTATTTTACAAATTCTACACTAGAGAGGCAAGGTACTCGTTTACACTTAAAAGGCCAACGGTGATCGGTAGAAAACCGAGGAAAATAACTAACGACCTATTTTCCATTCTATCTGGTGGTTCTTCTATCTAATTTCATGTCTACTTCCCACAAAAACTTTTGCAATGTGCTGCTGTAATAGTTTGAATGAGAGCTTAGCGATCTCTAAAAATTTGCATAAAAGGAGAGTGTTAAATTATTGCATACTTTCAAAATTATATATTCCATATATCTAAGTTCTAAAAGGATGTCAACATAGATTTTTTTTTACTATAAATTGGGTTGAGCAGGGCAAGCAAAATCATTAGACTGTTATACCAATTTTTTTTTGTAACATAATTTCTATTATACAATATGAGATTTCATGGTGTAAGAATTATAGAATTCGTTTCTCTCACAAGATATTTTACAGCACATTAATTTTACTTTCAAAACGTTTTCCTTTTTATTGTACTAAGAATATCTAGTATACACAGTACCTATGACCACATGCATTTTCAAATGTTAAATCATTTTATTAACTTTTTTTTTTCTTTTTAGACATTATTAGCTCGAGAAGCCTATTTTTAACAAAATTTACATGCAAATGTAAGGAGTTTGAGAATTGATGACATCAGGGATGATCATAAAAATTTAAGATGTACCAGTTTGAAATAAGGAAATGTTGGAAAAGCAAGTAAAAAATTCACTACACCACAAACACATACATAGCATAATTGATTAAACAAATAACAAGAATAAACAATACCATATTATAACATGGAAAAACCCTTAAATAAAGTAAAATCACTGAACTCGTAGGACACATAAACACTTCCTCTAATCAACTTAATGACTATATAAAATTCTTCTCTTGAACACTACTGGTGGAAATAAATAACTAACAATCACCGAATAGGTGATATACATCAAGTACATCAAGCAAAAGGGTTTAGTAATCTCACACAATTCAAGATAAAATAAAAACTGTCTTACTATATATGCCTTTCACATTGACGCCATTCTTCCTCAATCATTGTTGTAAGGCATAGAGAAGTATGAGAAAGACCCGAGTCTCAGAGACCTTTGAACGTCACGATCCCCTGATTATTTCAAAGACCTTAAAACATTGTGATCCCTTTGTTTCCGTCTTTTTGCTAAAATCGCAACTATATCACGAGGGATTCAGTCATGATGGCGATGGTTTTGAACGAAATTGAAAGACTGTGGAGGGAGGTTGTCGAGGATTTTAGGCAGGATGATAGGAGTCGAAAAAATGTAGGAGCACCGAGGCCATAATACATTTTTTTCTAAATGGAATACTAAGAGTCAGTTTAGCAAACTGCATAGAGAAAATATGTTCGCGTGGGAGGGACCCACATCAATCTCACTCTCGCGATCACGAGAAGAAAAGGCTCCCCCATTCCCGTGGTTTCTCACCATACAATAAACTTCTCTTTCAATAACATTTTTGTCATAATATTAGAACAATTCTCATTGAAATAGATCTTCTCAAGTTGTAACATCCTCGAGTTTGACACACCACAAATCCAATGATATCTTACATCAATTTGCTTTGAACGTGAATGAAATGTGAAATTCTTGCTCTTGGATTAGATATAAAGCATACTTATCTTGCTTATGGCCTAACTCATAAAGAAAATTGTTTATCCACAAGACTTTTTTATAAGCTTCTATGATGGTAATTTTCTCAGCCATAGTAGTTGACAAAGCCACACACTTTTATTGTTTAGATTGCCATAAAGCTGCTCCCCTTTCAAAAGTAACCAAGTATCCCGAAGTGGATTTCATCATGTTTACATTATTGATCATCTATATATATATATATATATATATATATATATATATATATATATATATATGTGTGTGTGTGTGTGTGTGTGTGTGTGTGTGTGTGTGTGTGTGTGTGTGTGTGTGTGTGTGTGTGTGTGTGACCATTCAGAATAGTCATTTCCAAAACATAGACACACTTTGAAATATTCTCTAAGATAACTAAAAATCCACTTGACCGCTGCCCAATGATTTTTTTCTGGATTGGAAAAAAAAACCAACTGACAATGCCAATTACATGTACAATATATGGCCTTGTACATACCATAACATACATCAAGCTACCCACAGTGGATGCACGAGGCAAATTCTTCCTTTTTCGCTTCTTATTCCCACTATAGCTGAGTTTTATCTCGATCTTCTCAATCTTAGTCCCATCTTGACCAATGATCAACATATTATCGACATATAATAAGAGAATCACAATATCAATATCAGAGTGCTTCCTTACAAAAACACAATGTTAAGAAGTAGTTTTAATGTACCCATTTTCTTCCATGGAAGTACCTAATTTGTGATACCATTGTCTTAGTTCTTATTTAAGCTCATATAAACCATTTCTTAATATACAAACAAGATCTTTTTCCTCATCTTTGAAACCCTCTTGCTGCTTCATGTAAATTTCCTCTTCTAAATAACAATGAAGAATGTTGTCTTTACATAAAGTTAGTCCACCTCCAAATTCAAACTAACAGCTAATCCTAGTATAACATAGATCGAACTCATCTTCACCATTAATGAAAAATTTCATTGAAATTGACACAGTTTGTCTGATTGAATCCCTTCACAACAAACATATCTTTGAATTTAAGGTTCGAGCTATCTCCTTTGA
This sequence comes from Papilionanthe hookeriana x Papilionanthe teres, assembly GCA_022702705.1. NCBI lineage: Eukaryota > Viridiplantae > Streptophyta > Magnoliopsida > Asparagales > Orchidaceae > Papilionanthe > Papilionanthe hookeriana x Papilionanthe teres. Next base: position 106,283,517 of record CM040422.1, on the reverse strand, counting down.
TTTCAGTCTTAATACATATTTATTCTTTAAAGCTGTCTTATCCTTTGGTAAGTTCACCAGATCATACGTGTGATTCTCATGAATGAATTTTATTTTCTATGACACTCAGCCACTCTTCCTTCTTCTCATATGATAAAACCTCCAAATAAGCCTCTGGTTCTGTCCCATTAGTAAGCATCACATATTTAATGGTAAAATATCTCCTAGAAGGTTTTCACTCTTCATTGGATCTATTAATAAAGGTTCAGTTGGTGCCTCTTCTAGGTTCTCGTCAGATGGATCATCATCAGCTAGAAGTGACTCATCAACCTGTAAACCCTTATCACCATTACAATCAACTATAGTTGGATGAGCTATAGATAAATCAACTTTTTCTTTACTGTTAGTCTTTTGACTCATTTGATTTTTAAAATATCAATTGTCTGGTCTTCAAATCAATTTGCATCTCTGCTTTTGACAACCTTCTTTTCAACAAAATCCCAAAATCTATACCAATTTCTTATGATTATGTCCCAAAAATATGCACCGCTTTGTTTTGCTCTAAAGCTTAGACCTCTCATATCTAGGAACATGCACAAATACTCTGCATCCAAACACTCTTAAGTGCACATATGAAACATCTTTCTTAATCCAAACCCTTTGTGGTATGTTATTATTTGAAAGAACTGAAGGAGAAAAATCAACTGCTAATCTCATAACCTCCCTACAAAAATACTTCAGTAGTTTTGAAAGAAGTAGGATGCAACAAATACTATAATTAATTATGTTCATCCTTTCAACAACTTCATTATACTAAGGAGTTTTTGGCTCTATCTTTTTAAGTTTGATCTCATGAGTTTTGCAGTACTTCTCAAATGCCCCCAATAGTCTAATAAACCATTATCTGAATGGATGCACTTCAGCTTTACTTTCAGTTTCACTCTCAACTGAAACTTGAAAAATATTTAAGAAACCCAAAGTTTGGTTTATATATTTTAATGCGAAAACCCTTAATTTCCAGGAATGATCATCAATGAAAGAAACAAAATAAAAAACAACAATAAGGCTTTAATTATACATAAAATGGCTATCACTATGCACCAAATCCAGCACATTAGCTTTTCTATATGGACGGGGAGTTTTAAAAGCAACTATATATTTTTTATCAACCAAATGATGAGTACATAACTCTAATCCTTTAGATATCAAGTTAGGAAAAATTTATGTATCAAGAGCTTCTTCATACCATTTTAACTCATGTGTCTGAATCAAATATATCATAGTTGAGTGGATGAGTTATTAATTGCATTCAATTCTTTCCCTAAAGATCGAGTCTCAATAAAAAAAGAGAATTGTGCTTCTTTCCTCCAGCAACCACAAGAAACCCCTTAGTTTCCATCTACCTTCACCAAAGTGGTCATCAAGCATAAATGTAGAGATCATATTCAAGTGAATCTTAGGAATAGCCTCACATCCTTCAAATACAATCGACATTCAATATTAGTACTCATGTAGCCATTACCCATGTCCATAACTTTACATTTTGCATTGTACCCCAACTTCACATGACCAAACTCAACTTTATTGTACATGGAAAACACATCAAGATGAGAAGTTACATGATATGAAGCACCAATATCAACTTTCTAATGATAATCTTGACATTTGAGATCAATATCATTGATATCACAAAGAATAGGAACATTCCTATCTACGATCACTGCTATATTAGCAGCTTTTTTTTTCTTCCTTTTGCTTTTGTTTTTTTAATCTTTTTTTCACAATTTACATTGAGCCCGTTTTTGCCCTAATTTATCAAAGTGGAAATATCTAAATTCAATTATTGTTTGAGAATTTCTTAATTTGTGAACTTGCATAGCTTTCACAACTCTTATGAATTCTGCTTTTGCTTCTACCCTATTTCTTTGAAACTAACAACTAATTCTGCATAGTTATTCATCTCTCATTTTTTCTTTTTTCTTCATCAGCATGGTCTCTTTCAACATCCTCATAGTAAGAATGAAATTTGGAGTGAAATTGCCAAGAAAAACAAAAAGTGTCCCAATTATTTTGGTAAGGAACTAATCAAACATAAAGCAAGGACCTCAACTGCTAACTTCATATCCAATGCAGCTAATTGAATATCAACATCCACATGAAAAACATTTAAATTACAAAAAATTATAGTCCCCTCACTGTCTTTGATATACATCAAATTTCTGAAAAGAAAATTTTTTTCTCTGTGCATTTTCCTTTTGGTGCGACTCCCTCGAAGATTCTCAAAACTTTCTGGCATTTGTTTCTTAGAAACATGCTCATGAAACTATTTTCAACTCACCGTCAAATCTTACGAATGAATTTTCTATTCAACTTAGACAAATTCTAATCAGATATTTCTATTGATTTGCCCTTATCACCCAATAAGTGTATCTTTTAAGTCTAGATAACAAAGCAAGTGTTGCATACATTGTTAGATATGACTCATATCTAGGGAGTTGGAGTTTCTTGGTGAAGAGGCGTGACTCCTGGTGAAAAGGAGTGTCTCTTGGAAGTTAGTGGGTTGGGGGGAGCGAGGGCGTGTTTGTAATTTATTCATGGGTTTTTTCTATAAATAGATGTGTAAACCTATGGGTATGTAACTCCTCTGAAATAGTGCATTCGCCGGCTCGCTCCCGAGGACGTAGGCAATTCTTTGTCGAACCTCGTTAAATCTCTTTGTGTTCTTCTGGTTTGTGTCGATTCCTTTCTCGCTCTGAATTTTCATAACAATTGGTATCAGAGTCTCGTTCGAGGGAACAGGAGGAGATCGACGAGGGAGATCGAAGAAGAAAAGAAGATTTGGCTTCGTGGTTCGAAGAATTGCGGTGTTCTAGGACGGAGTTTGGCGCGGAGCGGCAGTTCTCGGAGAGGCTTTCGTCGCAGGCGGAGTTCGGCGGACTGAAATTTGCGGTTCGCGGGAACAGTTCTTCGCGCGGCTCGGTTCCAGTCGCGACAACAAGGAGGAACCCAGGCTTGTCGCGGATCGGCTGCAAGGTCGTTGCGGAAGCAGGAAGGTTCGGTTTCAGTTGGCGGAGCAGGTCACGGAAACAGGCTTGGATCGTGTCGCGCGGTCAGGCGCGGAATTCTTTGAGGAGGGAAATTTCGACCCAGGGATTCGCAAATAGGATCACAGAGGAGCAGTTTTGGGACGCGGCGATTAACTGGCCGAGCTGGACTCACCGGAAGAAGGCCGGCGGCGGAGTTCAGGTGCTTGTGCAGTCGCGGAGGAAGCAGCAGCGGTCGGTCCTCGGCAGTTTGGGAGGAGTTATGGCTCGGAGGCGGGAACGGTTCTAATCGTGGACAGGGAAGGAAGGAGAGAAAGGGAATCTTCCATTTCTACTAGAGGAATATTCCCTCCCATTTTGCTGCATTGATAATCCCTTAACAGCAAGAGCAAACCTTGATCCTAGGTTTGGCTGAAAGGGAAGGAAGGGAGAGGAATCTTTCATTTGCACTAGGAGAATATTCTCCTTTCCCAGGGAATTTATTCCCTCTTAACAGGTGGAGGAATTAATTTCCAAGTAATTAATCCCTGGTTAGATCCTCCTTAATCGCAGCATACCAAGGAAAGGGAATTAAAAGGGTAATTCTTGGAATTTCTTAAGGCTGAGGAGGGAATTTTTTTTTTAAATTCCTGCAGAGGAGTTCGGCTGGTTCAACAATCCGTGGGAAACAGAGGCTGTACACCGTGAACAGGAGCCTCGTTTTGCGGGAAATTGATGTGTTCAACCAGTTAAATTCACCAGTTTGTTGCAGAAGATTTTGCGACAGGTGGAGTTGGGCAGGGTGTAGGTGGCGAGCAGGCATGATTATTTCGTGAACAGGAGTTTCGTGGAGGTATTCCTCAAACAGGTGCGAAGGGATTCGTGGCTCACGGAAACAGCAATTGGCCGAGGTACTGGTACGAACAGGAAGTGTGCTTCGTGTGAGAAAATTTGATTCACGAATCACAGGAGAATCGTGGGATAGTTGCTGCATTTGACAGAGAATATTTCAGGTTTCTTTGAATTTATTTGCAAAGTATTTTCTTTTGTTTTTCGAAGCAAGGCAGAAAAATACGGTGCAGGATTAAATTCGGATGGCAATGTCTGGAGCAAATTTGAGATAGTGAAGTTCGATGGAACCGAGAACTTTGGATTGTGGCAAACAAGGGTAAAAGATTTGTTGGCACAATAAGGAATTTTGAAGGCTTTGCGGGCTATGAAACCTGATAATATGGAAGATGAAGATTGGGAAGAGTTACAACTTCGAGCGGCAGGTACCATACGTTTATGTCTGGCAGATGAGATTATGTATCATGTTATGAATCTGAAATCTCTAGGAGAAGTATGGAAGAAATTGGAATCTCAGTTTATGTCCAAATCTCTGACGAATAAACTGTATCTGAAGCAAAGGCTGTATGGGCTGAAGATGCAGGCAGGCACTGATTTGGTTTAGCACTTGAATGTCTTCAATCAAATAATCACGGATCTGGCACGACTTGATGTGAATATTGAGGATGAAGACCGAGCAATGATTCTTTTATGTGCGTTGCCTACTTCTTATGAACATCTGGTGACTACTCCTACATATGGGAAAGAAACAATTAAAATTAATGAGATTACTGTAGCATTGTTGGCTCACAACCAGCGGAAGCAGAATGCAGAGGAAAGCTCTAATGGTAATTGCTTATATGTTAAGGGTAATCAGGATCGTGAAAGTAAGGAGGAGAAGGAGAATTCTGGAAGGCAAAATTTCAAGTCAAAGCCTAAAGGCAAGAAGATTCGTTGCTTTAAGTGCAAGGAACAGGGACATATGAGGAGAGATTTGCTAATGCTCAAGAAGAAGACTCGTGATCTATCTTCCAGGGCTGGGAATATGGTGCAGAGTGATATAGATTACAGTGACAGTGATGCGCTTTCAGTTACGACAACTCAGTTAAAGGATGGATGGATTCTTGATTCAGGATGTTCTCATCACATAACACCGAACATGAGTGGTTTTCTTTATACAGGTTATCTAATTCTGGTTCAGTCTATCTGGGTAATAATAGACGTTATAATATTGCTAGTATATGTAATGTCAGAATTAAGATGTATGATGGAACTGTTAGAACATTATGTGATGTCAGGCATGTTCCAGAGTTGAAGAAGAATTTGATTTCCTTGGGCACTCTACACAGAAATGGTTTCATTCCTAAGACAGATGAGGATAGGGAAATCATCAGAATTGTTAAGGGTGCACTGACTGTGATGAAAGGGAAGATTACTGCAGGTAACATCTATAAACTGTTGGGGAGTACAGTTGTAGGTGGAGCTCACTCTGTTAGAACATATGATGGAAATGCAGCAGGAATTTTGACCAAGCCAGGTTAGATGGTTTGGTGGCCCAACCCACTTTGGTGTAAGAAACTTCATGATCTATTTCTCCTAAAAGGCTGGATATTCGCAAGGTGGAGATTTTCTCCTAAGGGGCTGGATATTCACAAAGGTGGAGATTGTTAGATGTATTTTCTCCTAAGGGGTTAGATATTTGCTAAGGTGGAGATTTGTTTGGTAGGCACATATACTGGGGGAAGCATTTCTTCTAAGGTGCTGGATATTCGCCAAGGTGGAGAATTGTTAGGTATGGCTCATATCTAGGGAGTTGGAGTTTCTTGGTGAAGAGGTGTGACTCCTGGTGAAAAGGAGTGTCTCTTGGAAGTTAGTGGGTTGGGGGAGCGAGGGCGTGTTTGTAACTTATTCATGGGTTTTTTCTATAAATAGATGTGTAAACCTATGGGTATGTAACTCCTCTGAAATAATGCATTCGCCGGCTTGCTCTCGAGGACGTAGGTAATTCTTTGCCGAACCTCGTTAAATCTCTTTGTGTTCTTCTGGTTTGTGTCGATTCCTTTCTCGCTCCAAATTTTCATAACATACATGACTTTCAATTCATGTAATTAGTTCTCATGAGCTTAATCACTTATTATTAGTTCACTCCTCCATTTGGGTAGCACGAGGAACCTGTCTCCGATACTATTTGTTGGAAAAGCAAGCCAAAAATTCACTTCACTTCGAGCACAGACACAATAGAATTGGTCAAACAAATTACAAGAATAAATAACAACAATTTTTAGCCTGAAAAATCACTTAAATAAGTGTAAAAATCAATGGGACCTATAGGCCACTTAATCATCTCTACTAATTAACTTAACTAGTACATAAAGTTCCTCTCTAAGAAAACTACTATAAAAAAATCAATAGTAAAAAATTACCAAATTATGGTATACATCAACTTCATCAAGCACAGGAGTTTGATAATCTCACCTAATCTATGTATGGAACTAAGGAGGAGAAATACCTGAGAAGCAGAGGCCTTTCAACATCTTGATCTCTTGGTTGCCTTCCCGCTCTAATCACGATCGTATTGTTGAGGGCTTTAGTCACGACAGCATTGGTTTTGGGCAAAACGAAAAAGAGATAACTGGCGTTTTTTTTTTAAAGAAATGGAAATCGGTTTCCAAAACTGCACAGAATAAAATAGGTCACTTGGGAGAACCCACAGCAATATATATATATATCTGCAGAATATCTGCCACTTTAACGAATTTTTATTCGGTCCGGACCGCGTACACAGCGCTGCGTCCGGTAGCCATTAAAAACGCGCCACGTGGATTTCTGGACCCCACCATGGCACGTTTGAAAAAAAGGCTTTTTATCTCGATTCGCCGACCCGACCCGACCCGAGCAGAAATTTGCCGAAATTTTTGCCGCTTTATTTTCCCGCCAAATCATAAAGGCATTTTTTGTCTCCATTATATTATTGTAGTTAAGTATGTAAATGCTATATATTACAAAAAACACTGAATACGGTGGACTGTATCTTCGAAACATTTTGCCGAATACAGCTGAGCGTAAATTTAATAACATATAATACACTCTAAAAACGATCGGAATATTACATAGATACAACCGCGCTGAGGCATGATTGGGTAGAAAGCCGTTGTATTGGAATATTCCTTGTTTTATTCATGGACAACGCCGGTTGTATTGGAATATTCGTCGTGTTCCTCCAACTCGTCTTGCTTTGTTATTGAATAAGATCCAAAAAAAGAGTTTTTTTATATTAAATATTTATAATACATTTTTTTTAAATATACTCTTTTGAATAAAGAAAAAAAATGTATTCTTAAATTAAATTCCGCGCCATCGCTGAGGAAAGCTACGCACCTAATACTGCTCCAATGCCGACGAAATACAACTCGGAAACGAAACGTCTCGAGTACTTTGCCGGAGGAAAGCTACGCATTTATACCGCTCCAATGCCTAGGAAATACAACCGGAAACGAAACGTCTCGAGTACTTTGCCCGGAGGAAAGCTACGCACTTATACCGCTCCAATGCCTAGGAAATACAACCGGAAACGAAACGTCTCGAGTACTTTGCCCGCTACGCATTTAATAGCCCTCAAAAATTTAAATTTTTAGATTTTCAGAGTATTGCGTTTTCTAATCGAGTAGAGAAGAACATTAGAAGATACGATGGAGTCAGAAGACCAAAAAAAGAAGAAGGGGACTAGCAGCAAAATGGTCACCGGCGACAGTTCGTCGAGGTAATAGTCTTAATCTACATTCGTATTTTTATTAGGAGATAGCATTCTTATACTTAAACTCCGAACAATACTGAAGTACAATCTGGATAAGTCGCCATACAATCTTTCCTCTTTTAGAAATAAACTCTACTTTGTTGCGATTCTACATTAACCTTATAATTTTTGTCTTCATTTTCTAAACAACAAGGAGCCTCGCATTTATTCACTACCAGCTCACCTTTTGGAGGAAATATTGCTGAAAATGATCTCTGTCTCTCCATCACCTATCAGAGATATTAGAAATTTTCGGAAAACGTGAGTATAATTTATTATGGAATTATCATTTTTACTAATTTGGCATACCTCTTTCAATCATGTAACTATGATATAATTAATCAAAATATTGGTCTCTTTATAGGTGCAAAAAATTTCATGCAACATCTTCATCAAAAAGGGTAGGAAAATACATGGTCTTTGAAGATTGGGGCATGCATTAGCACGACAAGCAAGGATATTTAAGATTTCTTCGAGTTGTCTTGATAGCGAAAATAGTAATGCTCTCTTCTTGCTTGGATTGGTAAGCGATAAATATTTTTAACATTTTTATAATACAATTCTCAATATTCATTTATACTTTATATATGTATTATAAAGCAATATTCATCAGCATAAATATCTCAATATTTTAGGAGGAGATGTGGATTCAAGAAAGAATTGAGATTGGTTTACATTATCTCACGATAGGCTGCAAGTCGAGGGCATCTTTTTTCCAAATATACCGCGGGGTTAGTGTTGCTACGTGAAGAGACATCTCGCGCGCATGGGATCGATCTTTTGAACGAGATATCGAATAAAGTACATCGAGTGTCGAGAAAAGGTTTCAAGAATCTTCCATAAAATGAGTTGGAAAAAATGGTACGTTCTACCATTTATTCATTGCAACAATTTGTTATGTGGAAAACCAACTTTAGAAGCTGATAATAGATGGCTAAGTGAAGACCTCGTGGAAAGAAGATTCTGCAGTGATCTTTGCAAATGGAGTCATGAATATGTATTGTTTTTCAATATGAGTTTTTTATCAATATGATGTAAGCAGGGGCTCAAATTGTAAACTTTTGATCTAATCTAATCATGCCCTATCGTGGTTGTGTCCTAGTAATATTACCATCGTTTTTAGAGTGTACTATCTAAGTATTAGAATTACGCAATTCGTAAATTTTAAGTATTGCGTTAGTGTATAAATCGTTTCTTGAATACAACTCGAAAAATTCCCGATATATCCAAGATCCAATCGAGATCGATGATAAATCGACGTGCGATTTTTACGTGGTGTATTGGGATTATATCTCCGTTATATTACGGTCGTAGTGTCGACGAGTTGGAGTAAAACGCGGAATATTCCAATACAACCGCTTTACCTCCAATCATGAACGAGCGTGGTTGTATCTCAGTAATATTCCCATCGTTTTGAGAGTGTACTATCTGGTATTAGAATTACCCAATTTGTAATAATAAAATTTTGATAATTATGCAATTTTATCTAAATATTATTTCCCTTATTGTAAACTTTTAAGTATTACGTTAGTGCATAAATCGTTTCAATTACAAAATAAGACTGGATATGTTGGACTGATCCTTCGAAACGGTTTGCTGAATACAACTCGAAAAAATCCCTGATATTTTAAGTATTACGTAAGTATGTAAATTTTTTTCAAATACAAAAAAAAGACTGAACACGTTGAATTGTTTCTTCGAAACAGTTTGCAGAATACGATTCAAAAAATTCTCGATATTTTCACAATGTAAATGGAGATCAATGATAGATCGATGTGAGAGTTATCTCTACTGTATTGGGATGATATCGGCGTTGTGTTCAGGTCGTAGTGCTGACGACTTGGAGTAAAACGCGGAATATTCCAATACAACCGGCGTTGTCCACGAATAAAACAAGGAATATTCCAATACAACGGCTTTCTACCCAATCATGCCTCGGCGCGGTTGTATCTAAGTAATATTCCGATCGTTTTTAGAGTGTATTATATGTTATTAAATATAAATTTGGTTGTGATTTTAAAATTTTAATAATTGTGCAATTTTATCTAAAAATTATTTCCTCGATTATAAACTTTTAAGTATTACGTAAGTATGTAAATTTTTTTCAATTACAAAAAAAGATCGAACACGTTGGATCGTTTCTTCGAAACGGTTGCCGAATACGAATCTCAAAAAATTCCACGATATTTTCACAATGTAAATGGAGATCAATGATAGATCGATGTGCGAGTTATCTCTCTTGTATTGGGATGATATCGGCGTTGTGTTCGGGTCGTATCGTTGACGACTTGGAGTAAAACGCGGAATATTCCAATACAACCGGCGTTGTCCACGAATAAAACAAGGAATATTCCAATACAACGGCTTTCTACCCAATCATGCCTCGGCGCGGTTGTATCTAAGTAATATTCCGATCGTTTTTAGAGTGTATTATATGTTATTGAATATAAGTTTGGTTGTGATTTTAAAATTTTAATAATTGTGCAATTTTATCTAAAAATTATTTCCTTGATTATAAACTTTTAAGTATTACGTAAGTATGTAAATTTTTTCAATTACAAAAAAAGATCGAACACGTTGGACTGTTTCTTCGAAACGAGTTTGCCGAATACGACTCAAAAAAATTCCACGATATTTTCACAATGTAAATGGAGATCAATGATAGATCGATGTGCGAGTTATCTCTGTTGTATTGGGATGATATCGGCGTTGTATTCGGGTCGTAGTGCTGACGAGTTGGAGTAAAACGCGGAATATTCCAATACAATCGGCGTTGTCCACGAATAAAACAAGGAATATTCCAATACAACGGCTTTCTACCCAATCATGCCTCAGCGCGGTTGTATCTAAGTAATATTCCGATCGTTTTTAGAGTGTATTATATGTTATTAAATATAAGCTGGTTGTGATTTTAAAATTTTAATAATTGTGCAATTTTATCTAAAAATTATTTCCTTGATTATAAACTTTTAAGTATTACGTAAGTATGTAAATTTTTTTCAATTACAAAAAAAAAGACTGAACACGTTGGACTGTTTCTTCGAAACAGTTTGCCGAATACAGCTCAAAAAATTCCCTGATATTTCACAATGTAAATGGAGATCAATGATAGATCGATGTGCGAGTTATCTCTGCTGTATTGGGATGATATCGGCGTTGTGTTCGGGTCGTAGTGCTGACGAGTTGGAGTAAAACGCGGAATATTCCAATACAACCGGCGTTGTCCACGAATAAAACAAGGAATATTCCAATACAACGGCTTTCTACCCAATCATGCCTCAGCGCGGTTGTATTTAAGTAATATTACAGTGGTTTTTCGACTGTATTATCTGTGATTAAAACAATGATGCAACGAATTGGGGATAAAAACCACAACTTATAGGGTAAAACGACAAGGAGACAAAAATAGTAACTCAATAAATCAACCATAAGCAATATGGTACGTCATTCAATAATATCAAAAACTATGTTCAAACAAATTATCCTACATGTTCATTAGCATCAGTAGAACAAGTCTTTAGCAATCTAGATATCATCGTCCAGATTCATTAGCATGCTTGTATATGTCTCTGTCTGTTGTGATGTAGGCAGTTCCTGGAGTAATTTGAATAAAAAAATTGTAAACAACACAGATTGAACAGTAAATAAATAGCCTCGTCCACATTATAATTTACCTGACTTAAGTGATCCGACGTTCCAAACCAGTTTGCCTTATTTTGGAAAACTGTAGCATCACTTGGACCGGCATCTTTATCCGTTCCTACAAAAAATTTGACACTTTATGAAAGAGACATTATAAGTTTTAGAAATTAAAAATATTTCAGCAAACTAAACTTACTTTTTCTTTTCTTATTTTTTTCCCAATATCCTTTTAATCTTGAATTAGATATCCCTTTAGGACGCATCTTTACTGGGTCATTCAGGTTATTCTCTTTAGACGGGGTCTTCTTCTTAGTTGGTTTTGCCTTTTGTTGGGGTTCTCTCCCATGTAATATTTCATCGGCGTCAAGTGTTAGTTTTTTTAGTGTATCTAGCACAAACTTCTCAGCAACTTCATGGCCTTGTGTTCTTGTACTTATCTGGTACGCTAATTTATGAACATGTGTGCGATATATAAGACCACTTGAGACGATTGGCAACATTTGAGACCCCTTAAGATGTTGATATTCCAAACTTTTGTATATGTCCCTTTTTGCATGTGTACACCATCGAAGTAATATGTGTTTCTCGAAATTTTGTACACGTTATCATGCTTGAAGAACCCTTAGAGCGTGAGCACACGGTAACCCCATCATTTCAAATTTTTTACAACTGCACGCGATATCCAAATTAGCTCTGTCTAGTTTCACAATCCAGTATTTGTCTGTGTCTCTATTATCGAAGGTTCTTATGTGAAATTCTGAATCATTGTTGGCAAATCCTTCCAAAGCAAGTCCACCCAAACCATGAAGAAACTCTGACTCGAACTTCGAGTATAAATTCCGCGTGTAAAGTAAAACGACTTGCCTCGAACGGGTCGCATTTTACTGCGGGGACAATAACGGATTGCTCGCATCGGAAATCTTCATCCTTCTCATTTCTTCGCCAAGTTTTAGCAATATGTTCAAGGGCCGGAAAACATTCGGTTACCGTGCTTGTTGGCTTACGAAACTATGACGGATGTTATTAGTCGACTCACTCCTCGCGTAGATAGGATCCCCATTCCGAAAATGTCTTTATTGAATGCTTGTTGACCAACGATGCCTTATATTATACAATTCATCCAACCATACATTTTCTCGAAGTTCTCCTATCTCAATCATTTCGCCCCAAGTTTCTTCGAATTCGACTTACGAGTCACATCTACGCATGCATTTAAAAAAGAGATCGTGTACTATCTTGTTTTTCCCAGAACCACAATGCACTTTTGAAGATAATTTTTTGTATATATGCCATTGACATAATCTATGTCTAGTGTGCGGCAAGCACTCTTGGATTGCTCTACTCATTGCTTGATCTTGGTCAGTGAATATTGTGATTGGGTGCTTGTTATTCATTATACGGATAAGGGCTTTGAATAACCACTTGAAGGACTCGATCGTTTCATCCAGACAAAAAGCCAACTGCAAAAAGCACATTACGCGATGGTGGTTCACACCGACAATCGGCGCACAACATAGGTTGTATTTATTCAGTCTATAGCTTTTGTCAAATATTATGACATAACCAAAGCAATCATAATCGAGTCTGGACATCCCATCACTCCATAAGAAATTCAACAAACTGCCTGACTCATCAATTTGGACGTCCCACGCAAACATTGGATCCTCGGCTTGCCGTGCAGTGAATAGTTGTAGTAAGGAATTAGCATCCCCAAGTTCGATGTGTAATCTTCTCTCTCTTTGTAAGAGATTATATGCATCCCTCTTCGTACAGTCTAGGTTCTCCACTCCACCAACTTCTGTAGCTAGGAAGCTAAACGCATCGGTGGTTCTAATCCTCGCTTTTGACATTGATGCGAGGACATCCGCACCGATGTCACTCATCTTCTGCCTCGAACGCAATAGGTGAGTGTCGCCAACATTCGCCAACGGATGGTTATGACTTTCTATGAATTTCTTTACCGACCAGTTCCCTTGGACATCAACGGCATATCGGATCATGGCAGGACAACCAGTCCTTGTATCCGCTCGCTTGTACCTCACCGATACATTGTCCTTCAATTCTCTCTTCATACCAGCCTTACCACAAACAAACTCCCTTGTCTTGATCCTCCTTGAATTCGGCCAATAACCAATGTGGTCCTTTCGCACAGTAAATCCAACAATGTGTGCATAGGCACAATATTTTTCATGTGCCTCCTTCTCATTATTGATAACGACATGAAGCAACATGTTTACAAGTGGATCATTGGAAGCGCTGTGATCATTGGAAGCACTGTGATCATTGGAAGCACTGTCTCTCTCGAGTATCTGCAATTGAAAATAGATTTGAATGTCGGTATCACTATACTTAACAACCAATAATACAAAAATAATATCATGATAAGCACCACGATAACACCATAATAATAACTATAAAAGCATTGGTGTTTTTCAGGTTTTATCACGAATAATACACCCAAACTAGTAGAGTACTGCCTTCAAATTACCTAAATAAAACCACAGCGAAATCTGAAGCAAAGTTACTCTTAAGAAACTGCCTTAATACCACCACAAAATTCCCAAATTAACACCACGTAACGCTAAAAAAAAAAATTAACAAATATACTTTTCTCAAACTACCTCGATACACCCATAATATTACCATAATACCATCATGTCCCACTATGAAAGAAAACTTGACGTTACTCTTTTGAAACTACGGGCATACTACCGTAATAAAACAGTAAATAGAACAAATTTTATTAAGTTTTATTTAGGTAGTTTGAGAGTACTAATCCAGCGTTTTAATAAATATAATAACAAAGAAACGCACCCTCCACCAAACTACTAGAATACTACCTTCAAATTGCCAAAATCGAAGCCAACTTAAGTTACTCTTAAGAAACTATCGAATACCACGACAAAACTACCAAAATATCACCACGTACCGCTGAAAGAAAACTTTGGCATATATACTTTCCTGAAACTACCTGAATACAACCATAATAATACCAAAAAAATATCATGGCTCTTTAAGAAAGATAACTTGACTTTGTTCTTCTGAATCTACAGGCATACTACCTTAATAAAACTTAAAAACAGTGAAACACCAATAAAACATTGCATACAACTAAATTTACCAACCTCGAGGATTTCTTCTATCGCAGCTAAACTAAGCTGCGAATCTTGTTCGTCCAATATATTTTGAGATTCGAACTCATTGTCGACTTGATCGGTAGTTTTTTCTGCAAACGGTAGCATTCTTTAGCTTTAGGTTAAAATCAAAATTCAAATTTCTGCTCCTCAGCTCCACGACAAGGTAGGTCAGACAAAAACCCTAAATGTCGGAATCCTAAAGATAATGGAGACAAAAAATGCCTTTATGATTTGGCGGGGAAATAAAGCGGCAAAAATTTCGTCACTTTTCACCGGGTCGGGTCGGGTCGGCAGAATGGAGATAGAAAGGCTATTTTTTTCAAATGCCGACGTGGCGCGTATTTTTTTCAAATGCCGACGTGGCGCGTTTTTAATTGGCTACGGACGCAGTAGCTGCAGTACTGTGGTCCGGACCGAATAAAAATTCTATCGCTTTGTTTTTAATTAATGCTATATTAAAAACTTTTACTAATAAAAGAACGCATATCTCTAAATATTTAAAAGCGTCGAGCTTCTATTAAGAAAAACTTTTAGCTAAAGAAAAGATAAGGAAATTTTTTTTAATAAAATAAGTAGAAGATAATAACTTTGAAAAGTGAATAAATGTCTAATAAAATCTCTAAAAGTTACAAATGATTACTTATTCACACATCTCACAATTATTTATCTTTTGTTGTTGGAGAAAATATTATGTCCGGTGAACTCGACATGCGATTGCATCAAACTGTTGAATTTATTGTGTGCTGCGTTTCATACGGTCGTCTGCACGCCGGCTGATGGACCTAATATTTTCTCCATTCCCTAAAAAAAATACTAGCCGAATAAGGCAATAACCACACCAAAATCAAATATTTCTCTTATAAATTTCTTCCTATCTCTTCTTCAGAAAAGCATTTCTCCTTCATTGTTGGCTACTGTTCGTACCTCATGAGCCTCCAGTTTGTTGCTATAAAACGATCATCACTTTCAGCCACGCTTTTTTGCATTGATGCAAACTCACAATTGATCATTCAAGTTATGAAATTACAATTCTCGAACACAAAATTGGTTAGAACATATCCTAAATAAAATTTTTTGTATGGGACCGGCATTGAAACAGCATTTTTATTTAAGCAGATTATCACTCTCTTGCATCTTCATTATATTTAGGAGATCTCAAATTCTAAATATTATACTTGAAGGTGAAATTACATATTATAAAATCTTTTTGGTACTAATTAATTGGTAAGGTGCTATGATCCTCGTGCATAAATAAAAAATTTTCCAATTACAACTCCTATTTAAAATCTTTAACTTAGGGTCCGTTTGTTTCGGGCTTTTGTGCGCGGCGCGGGGCGTTCGCAGCAGGTTCGCCCGAATTTCTTCCGTTTGGTTGCAGCGGCGCGGCGGAAGCGGAGACGACGCGGGCAGCAGCAATATACCTACGGCGCAGCTTCCTCACGCAGTTATTTCTCATCCCTACCCCCGCGGTTGCCTTCCGTCTCCCTTCTGCCTGCTGATTATCTCCGGTATCTCTGGCCTTTTCTTCTTCCCTATCCACTCGAATCGGCCGAGCTCAGGTAAAAATCGAGTCATTTTTGCCGATCTACTTGCAGATCTGAGGTATTTTACGTATTTTATCGTCATCTCCCTTCTCTACTCCCTCCAGTTTTCTCGACATCTTATCCCTGTTTCTATGTTTACGCCTTATGAAATTCGTTTGAATCTGTGAGATGGCATGAGATTTTAGGAAGTTTATGCCTTTACTGTTCTTTGCGGTTTTCTGAAATGAAGTTCCAGCTATCTCCTTGTTCTCCATCAAGCATATGCTTCTTACACTGACTATGGATTCAGTTCTTGTTTGCGGTTTTCTGGTATTTTCGTAGGCTTGATCTGTTCAAAATAGCTAATGTGGAATAGCTAGAATGGTTTTTTGAGTTATTTTCCACTCTCATTTCTATGCAGTAATGACAAAATGGAGTTTCATGGCATGCTTTGTATTGAATATTACCATTGAATTAGCTCATTTGGCATGTCGTTGGGGTGCTATGGCATTCAGAAATGTTCTGGGGGCAGTTGGTCTTTCTTCTGCATTGTTGTTTGGGGTTATATGGCTATATACGATTTTTTGAATCTTTCAGAATTTCATTTGGGTACATTTTGTTTGGGTTCATTTAGCATTGAAAATCTTTGAGAAGGATTTTTGGCTTTGAGAAATGGGTGTACAGGTGTTGAATATGAGAGGACCTTTTATTTGGTCTGTTGGTGGTGTTTATTTGGGTACATTCTGTTTGGGTTCATAACTGCTCCAAGTTGAACTTGATCTCATTTTATTTTTGCTCGGACTGTTGGTTTATTACCTCTAATGGCTTATAATTCTAATGGGGGATCGAACATACTATTATGCTTGAATGGGGGATGCCTTTGTGCCCATCAATATCAATTCCATAAACCTATCCTTGTTGTCATCTGATTTTGGTAACCATCGCAGCTGTTGATGGTGTATGGCATTCAGAAATGTTCTGGGTGCACAGCTGTTGATGGTGTATGCGGACTTCTCTGATTTTAGTTATTGATGTATATTGCTATTAGTTTTACCATTTAAAAAAAAAGAATGGGTTAGGCATGCCTCATTCTCGGTGAGACAACAGTGCATGGCTCATATCAAGATCAAAGCTTAAGAATATATCACATGCTTGATTTATTTTTTTATTTTTTCTGTGTGTGTGTTCTACTTTTGATTAGTGAATGCCACTGCTTTATTTATTAATCATAACTCTTGATAGAAGAATTGCTGGGATTCTACTCTTGATGGAAGAATTGCTCGGGTTCGAGCTTTGTTTAATCTACTCGGGCCTCGTTTGTAGTTGTATTTGAAGTCTTATGTTGGAGGTGAATTCCTATGTTTGAGCTGCTTCTGTTGGGGTGAAGCTGTCTCGGTTTGGCTGTTTGTAGTTGTATTTGAAGTCTTATGTTGGAGGTGAATTCCTATGTTTGAGCTGCTTCTGTTGGGGTGAAGCTGTCTCGGTTTGGCTGTTTGTAGTTGTATTTGAAGTCTTATGTTGGAGGTGAATTCCTATGTTTGAGCTGCTTCTGTTGGGGTGAAGCTGTCTCGGTTTGTCGTTTGTAGTTGTATTTGAAGTCTTATGTTGGAGGTGAATTCCTATGTTTGAGCCGCTTCGTTGGGGTGAAGTTGTCTCGGCTTGTCGTTTGTAGTTGTATTTGAAGTCTTATGTTGGAGGTGAATTCCTATGTTCGAGTCGCTTACGTTGGGGTGAAGTCTGTCTCGGTTTAGCCCTTTATAGTATGTATTTAAAGTCCTATGTTGGAAGTGAATTCCTATGTTTGAGCTGCTTCTGTTGGGGTGAAGTTGTCTCGGTTTGGCCCTTGTAGTGGTGTTCTGAATGTGAAGTCCTATGTTGGAGGTGAAGTAATGTATGAAGGAAAGTCTTGTACCTACCCTTTCATCCTGTAATAAAATTTCCATTTTTCTTTCCCGTGGATGTAGGTCATATTGACCGAACCACGTAAAATAATACGTGTTCTTTTATATTTTTTGCAATTTTTGTTTTTAATTTTATGTTTAGCTTGGATGTGATGAAGGTTTAAAATTGAATGCATTTCATTTCTATGTTGTTTCAAATGTTAGCCCAGTTATGAATTTCAATATATTTATTTTTTATATGTGCTCTAGCTTACTATAACATGGCCAGTAAGGGAAAGGAAATTGCTCAACCTGCAACATGGGAAAAGGATATAAAATATCTCTTTTGTGATCTATGCATAAAAGAGATAGAGTTGGGAAATAGACCATCCACACATCTCAATAAAGAAAGTTGGGAAAATGTTGTTAAGGGTTTTAAAGAAGCAACTGGTAGGACGTATGATAGGTCGCAATTTAAAAATAAATGGGATCAGATGAAAAAGGATTAGAAGACATGGAAAGATTTGAAAAATGGGTGTACAGGTCTCGGATGGAATCCAGCTACGCGCACCATAGATGCATCTGAAGAGTGGTGGGCACAACGACTTGCGGTAAGTATATAGATGTTTTTTCCATAATTTCAAAAGTTATTACAATTATTGCTTAATTTTAATAGATCCACTTTTGTCTCAGGTTGTTCCCACTGCAAAGAAGTTTAAACTGGCTGGAATTGAACCTGATCTCGAGGAAAGGATGGATCGGATGTTCAAGGGAATCGTCGCCACTGGCAAGTTTGCATGTGCACCCAGCGAGGTCGGATTTGCTGAGACCCAGGAGACTGTGGCTGTCAGTCTATCTGATGATTCTCCAGTACTACCTAGCCTTGGACATACTGAGATGCAGTCAACGAATCGATCAAAGCATCCTCGCTTCGAAGGTAGGAAGAAGAGTGGAGCTGCATCATACAGGGCTCTGCTCTCCTACTTGGTCGAATCTTCAAATGATGCACCGCATAAAGTGCAGAAAACCTCGGTGAATGATGTGGTTTCAATTTTGGAGGAGGATGAAGACATTGCAGGTGATGATGACCTATATTATTTCGTAGTTGAGCTGCTACAGGATTCGGTACACAGGGACTTCTTCATGGCAATATCTAAGAAACGTAGGGTGAAGTACATACGACATTTTTATTACAGGAGGAACATCTGACTTGGGTGCAAATTGTAGTTTAAATAGCACATTTGGACAACTACGCATTTGTTCTAAACTTATGATTGTCTTATTGTTTCTTTGAACGATTTATTTTGTTAAAGCAGTTTTCTTTCGTCGTCGTTCCTTTCATATTGTTCTGATAAGTGTTTACATTATACATGTGACTTGGGATAAATTATGCATATGAATTGCTTATTTATTTGGTTTTCTTTTTAAATTCAGAGTAAAATCTAGTATGGATCCTGAGGAACGTCGTCGTAGGAGGAGAAACGCAGCAATAAACCTGGCAATAGATTACTACAACACCTACATTGACCGTCCCCGATGTTACACATCAGCACAAATTGGGGAAAAATGGGTTGTAGAGATGTTAGAAGGACATCCAACCAGATTCCACAACATATTTAGAATGAGTCAGGAGGTATTTAAAGATCTTTTATATGAGCTTGTTGACTCTCATGGACTGCATGGGTCTACGAGGACAACAAATCGGGAGGTATTAGCAATCACTATTTACATACTTTCACAGAACGAGTCGATGCGTTCAGCGATGGAACGGTTTCAACATTCGTCAGAAACAATTAGTAGGTACTTCACGGTAGGTTTGAATGCTCTGCTTAGCCTCGGTAGAGATGTTATCAAGCCACTTGATCCAACATTTGCACAAATACCACGAGAGATTCGTAACGATCCTCGGTACATGCCGTTCTTTAAGGTATTTCATTTACAATTCACTGTTCATTTTTTGAATCAACATAAAAATAATGTCCCTAAACATTTTTATGATTGTATCGGAGCAATTGATGGAACACATGTCGATGCACGTGTTTCGAACAATGAGAAAGTTGCATTTATCGGACGAAGTGGAATACCAACACAAAACGTCATGGCGGTATGCGATTTTAACATGTGTTTTACATTTGACATGCCTGGCTGGGAGGGTAGTGCACATGACAGCAGAATATTTAAAAGTGCAACGAGAATTGAACGCTACCGTTTTCCGCATCCACCAAACGGTATGTGCATTCTAACAAAATTCAATTATGTGATCTTCATACATAAAAAATTACTTACAAATTTTAAACAGGGAAATATTATCTGGTGGATGCCGGTTATCCGATGAAAAGAGGTTATATGAAACCATTCCCGGATACAAGGTATCATATACCGGACTTTGAAAGAGCAAGTAATGTGACACGAACCCGGAAGGAGATCTTCAACAAACGACATTCTTCCTTAAGAGGCGTGATCGAGAGGACATTTGGTGTTTGGAAGAAAAAATGGGTTATACTACGAGACATGCCCTCGTATCCGTTTTCTAAACAGGTGCAGATCGTTATAGCAACAATGATGCTGCATAATTACATTAGGCGTCATCCATCGAGATTCGATGTTGATTTCTGCAGTGCAGAAGTAAATGAAGAAGTAGCTCCACAACCAGCAGAAAACCAAGTAGGTTCTGATGATAGAGAACAGCCTAACATTTGCACCAAGGACGGCGAAGGTGCTGAAGAGATGGCATCTCTTCGAGAAGAAATAACAAATGCGTTGGTTAATATGACATAGAATTGTATCCCCTTAGCTAGATTTTTTTATCAGTACATCTCTTCGAGAAGAAATAACAAATGCGTTGGTTAATATGACATAGAATTGTATCCCCTTAGCTAGATTTTTTTATCAGTACTATTTTGTCTTGTATCAGAGTTTTATTAAATTTTTTGGTATGTAAAAGTAATGTATTTCTTTTATATTTTGTGGTTTGATGATTATGTTGGTGATGTTTGATGTTTAGTTTAGTTTTTGGTTTAGAAATTGCGCAGTTGGCAATCAAAGTTATTAATTTACATATTCGCTTGCATTTCAGGAAGACATGAGTTCCACCATGTCGGCTACCTCTCACCGAGTGTTATGTCACTGTGGCCTCCAGACTTCGCTTTTAACATCACGAAAACCGCACAGTTTTCGCCAAAAGTTTTATTGCTGCCCTCGGAACATTTCACAGCAATGCGGTTTCTTCCGATGGGCGGACAGTCTAGCGGATTCTCAGGAGACAGATGCTAGGGAGTGGATGGCTCCACCAGAAGAATGTGTGACACGGGAGTTACATGACATGAAAACTAAATTGAACATTATTATCCTGTTAGTTGTTGCTGTAATTGTCCTACAGTTCTTTTTCACTGTACTGTTGCTAGCACGTGCTTGAGAGGACACAATGTACATCTGCAGCACTTTATGACTTTTTGGGATATGCAATCGTTATCTTCATGTTTTTTGTTTCAAAGCATTCTCAATTACATTATTTTAAACTCAAAATTTTAATACTTTTAAATGACATATATATTAAAATATATACATATAAATCGATAAATATTTTTAAACACATCTTTTACAAATTTAAAAATATAAATATATAGATATGAAATAACTTTTAATATATGAAAGTTTTAAGCTTTAAATATCTATTTAAATATATAGACATATGGTTGAGTGTTAAAATAAAAAAACAAAATTTTGGCGTTAAACTTTTAAAAATAAAATTTATATTTATTACTTTCAATATTTAAAAAATAAAACTTTTAAAAAAACTTGTATATCATATAAATAAATCAAAAATTTCGAGCAGTTTTAATAAACAGGGGCAGGCCAATCATTTTTACAGAAAAGCTGCCCTGTACTGCTTTTCCCATGACTGCAACCAAACACATGAGCTGACTTCCCGCAATAGCTTCCTGGGAACAGCACATGCAATGTCAAAGTCCGAATGACATTGCAACTGAACCAAACAGGCCCTTAGTGAGATCAATGACACAACGCTAAGCATTGACCTCCTTTATCAAAACTGTGTTCAAAATCAATTTTATTTTTTCGAACTCTTCCACTCTTATAATCTATTTCAAACTTCTTAGTTTTTATGACATCTCATACCTCAAGCTTATAAGGTGCTTCCCTCGAATGTGTTTACAATCAAATTTAATTTCATCAAAATTCTAATTTTTTCCAACATTCCCACTTAATCATAAAATCAATCCATAATCAGGTTGCTTTCCAAGCAAAATTTTGTAAGATACACAAAACTCTCAAAATGATTTTGAATCTCCATAGTTGGAATCTGAATCCAATTTGAACCCTCCAGATTCATATCTATCATTATATGTATGAGAATGAGAAGGTTGTTATTGTAGCTCACCACTCCTGACACCGAAGTATACATAATTTTTTTAATATTATATTTTTACTCATCAAAAGAACGGTGATTTGATGCTTGTGATAGTAGTAGTATGACCAGATGAAGGATTAACATTTTTTTAAGGAAATCGGTGAGACGTAGTCTCCCACATCAGCAAAAGAAGCCAACACACCATCTAACCATGCCCTACCATACAAGACCGAGCAGGCTTTCTCATTCTGTTTAAAGGGATATGGTTCTCAGGTAGAATACTTTTGATTTAATGGAAGTTGATAAGGAGTAGGCCTCACGATTCAATGGATGAATAATAGTAGAGTTGATAAGGTAAAACAAGAAGTTATGCCCTCTTTGTAAATGCAAAAAGTGTGTGTGTGCATGTGTGTGTGTGTGTGAGAGAGAGAGAGGGTGTTTGTGAGAGTGGCCAAAGGCCTTGTATAAATGATTGAATAGCAGATTTTAATTGTACATTCCTTACCGATGAAATAAGTAAGCTTTTTTTTTTTCAAACATACTTTTATTTCCTTTTATTCTTTATGAAAAATTGTGTATGTGATAATATATTTCTTACTCACTTTGTTTATTAGTTATCCATGATGGACTCTAATTAAGTAACAAGAAAGTGAGTGGCACTTTGAGGGTGAGTTCCCTAAATATGGGTGTGTCCATCCATCTGAGAATTGTGTGAGGGTATAATGATAACTATTCATCTCCATTTGTTATCAAGAAAAAAAAATTAAGGATTCTCTTCGTTGTGTTGTTTGTGTATTCATGTTTATAATAAAGAGTGGTTTTGATTCATTTTGGTGAGAACTATATGTCACATGATAAGGGACCTTCGAATTTCTTACAGATCTTATTTTATCGAAGGATTCATGAGCTACACCTACATGATTCTACTTCTTAGGTGCTTATGGCCTTCCAAATGGAGTATTTGACTACATTTCCAAATGTGTATCTTACCCTCATCATTGTTCGAATGATTCTATGAAATAGGACCCTAAAGCGAATCTTTCATTTAAAAATTATTGTAATTTGTTTGCCTAAGGGAGTCACAAGTGACAAAATATGTAACTTAAGGACATAATAACTTCAAGTCGACTTCACTCCACATTCAGAGTATTACTTTTCTTGTGAATGTTTGTAGCTTATATGCTTCTATGGAATATCATTTACTAATGAATGGGTTGGTCCAAGTCTAGGTCAAGCTTTTAACAACTTGGTTGCATGTAACTAGAACAACCCTTTGCAATGTGAGGTCTTCATCTTTAAAGAACTTCTGTAGGACATTAGAATCAAATTAACAAGCTATTCTCCTCTTGAAATTTTCTTACTTGAAGGGTGACTTAGTATGATCTTATTTAAGAAAGCTGTGTGAGAGTTTTGTTATGCTTTGTTGATGATTTGCTACTCATTAATGTTCTTTCTTTGAATATTGAAGTTGCCACTACCCATTGGCTGTGCAAATTGTACTTAAATTTAGTTTAGCTTCAGTTCCATGTTGGAGCGAAAAATGGGATTTTTCCAGACATGACGGAGGGTGTTCTGAGAGCCTATAGTATAGTTGGAAGAGCAATTAATCATTTGCATTTTTATCCTTTGACTTTCTTTTTAAGAAATTTGAGAATTAGTTTATTTTTGCCTCGACTTATCCATTCATCCTTAAATGATGAATCGAGGTGAACTTCAAATTTATTCCTTGTCTTACAAATGTTTTAGACTTGTTGATTAGCAAATTGTGTCCCTTTATCAGTGATTATTATCATGAGTTGGCTATATCAATAGATAATATATGTATAGATGAAATTGAGGATAACGTTGGTGTTGGTTCTTGCCAACGCCTTGGCCTTTATTCCTTTTGAAAAATAATCAAAGAAAATCAATATAAACTTATGTAATTCTTTGGAAGGGGAAATGACCTAAAGAGATCGCGTCCCAAAATAATGAATGGTTAGGGAATCCTGATTGTTTTAATTTATGAGAAGGCTTACGTTGCATGTGAGTAAATTTATGGCAATGCTCGTACTTTCTAGAGAAAATTTATGCATCTTTTCTTAGAGTATGCTTGAAATAGTTTTATCTGAGTACTCAATTCACTAAAATTTATCATCCATAGTAGCACCAACATTCATCTTAATTGAATCCTTTGGCATATCAGCCATTTAGTCTTCACATACACACCTCATTTATAGTGAGGTTACAAACCTACTAACAAATTCAACATCCATAATGAGATATTGTGTTTCCTTAATGTGGAAATGGTTGAGAGATTTTAGTGAAAAGTGAGTTCCCTGGTTGGAGAAAAGGGATGTGGGTTCTAGCAAACTCTTTGTTCTCCCCCTCTGTATCTTTATCACTCAATCTTTTTTAATTATTTGACAAGTGACATTCTGTGTGATGCTTTAGCTAGATGGTTGAACTTGAGTATGGGGTCGGATAATTAATTCTCATCATGAGGGCGTGTTAAATTTGGAATGACCCAAGTTTTCTTATCTTCATCTTCACCTTGGTGAGATATCTTATCATGGTTTTTTTTTTGGATTTGAACAATCTGTTCACTTGATTCACCTCCAATTTGGAGTTGAATCACACTAATAAGTGTCATAGTAAAATCCTATTTGCAAAGAATAATACAATGATAAGAGCACCGTACATAAATTGATAGTTAGTTAATTCGAACTCGATAACAACTAAGTGATAAAGGTGGTACCCAGTTAGGCATATTTGCAAGACCCTTAATCCAACTCAACTTAAGCTTGATGCCCCACTGTGTATAGGATCCAAGTAGGATTTTGGTTATTGTTTCCTCCAAGTGGTTGCTTGGTTCAAATAAATCTACAAGATAGTCAACTACAACCTATGCTTTCATTTTTGTGTTGTGAATGCAGAGCATATAAATTTTATTAAGCTCTAATGCCCATTTAAGGAGCCTCATGAAATGCTTTGACTTGATAAAGATGTTATTCAGCTGAAACGCTTGTTTGCACTTGGTCATCCAATCAAAGCCTTGGTGTTTCTCAAATTCTTAATAACATGACACACTTATCCTTAGATTTAGAGATGAAGCGACTTTGATCCACAACCTATTTACTTAATTTTGAATTTTCCTAATGTTGTGAGGGGTTGGCAAATTTAAGTGTTCATGAACCTTCCCAAAATTTTCTTTGATTCCTCTTGGTGTTAGCAACAACCAAAGAAATTTTTTATCTTGGCTCCGAACAAGTTATTAAGTGGGTTCAACTTTATTTAAATATCTTCTTAGTATTTCAAAAGTTTTTTTTAAGTGTTCTATGTATTATTTAGGCATTTTACTTTTAACATTTATATCATCGAAATAGACTCCAATGTTTTTTTCTTTATAATCATTTAATATTATATGTATCATTCATTGCACCATTGTGCCCAAATCTTCAAACCTTAATGACAATACAATAAAATCAAGCACACCCTCATACGTGATGAAAGCCGTCTTCTTAGCATCCGTATGGTGCATTTTAATATGTCAATACACAAAGAAGGCAACCAAGAAGCTGATGTCTAAGTTATTGATTATTGAATCCACTGATATATCAATCTATGATGGAAGATAGTTGTCCTTCAGATGGGTTGAGCTGAGGCAAGTGAAGTTAATAAACATTTTCCACTTTTTTTTTAACTTTAGGACCATCCCTACATTGGCTACCCGATCTAAATATTATACATACATGATGCAGCTTGTCTCTAGTAACTTTTCTGCTTCTTCCTAAATTGGACTTACCAACTTTTTTAATGGGTTAAGCCTTCGAGTTGATGTTTAGTCGAAGAAAGGTGCCATTAATAGAGACTCCTAGCATCTTCTCAACTGACAATGCGAATTTTGGCATGATAATCCCAAAAGCAATGCAATGAGCTATTCCCTATGACCTATATTAAAAAAAAATATTTATAAAAAAATTACCATTATTCTTGATTGTGGTTAGGATCTCCTTGATTTCCTCAATGGCTTCCAGGCCACTCCCTTGTTAGACATTTTACTCCAAGATTTCTTGATGTACACCGCTTACAAATTTTAGGTAGCAAGTGTGTAACCTGTGCATGTTATCTCAGACAGTGATCACTTCTCCTTCTCTAAAAATTCAAAGTTAACATCATTTCTTATGACCTACCCGCTAATTGATGGGTAGAGTTTGGAATCCCAACATCTCATTCCTTCCTTTAAAAAAGTCTTACAAGATCGCATATAAGGTTGAGAGATACACGGTTCCTAGGTTCATCTTTCCAAAGATAGACTTGATTGAGATGTTTAGCAAATTCCTTGTATCGAAGAAAATCCTACTAATTTGGAAGTTAGTGATCAATGATGTGGTCATCATAGCGTTATTGTAGGGATTGCCTTTAGCAGGTAAATCTTCCTCCATGAAAATGATAGGCAGATAGTGTATGACTTGCTTTCGTGATGACGATGTCACTTTGAGTTCACTTGAGTAGAGTATCTCCAAAATAGTCTGTCGACAGGCTTCGACTCCGTCTCCTTTAAAAATGGTAGGGATGATAGCTACGATGTGAACAACATGCAAGCAAGTGTGCTCTTTGCATTCTTTCTCTATTGGCGATTTCCCATGCCTCTGGGTGATCGATGCGAGTGCTATGATTTACTTCAAATTTTAGGCTTTGATCAATTTATTAATCAAGCTCCAAAAGTGGCCCCTATGATCCCTATCAGCACCTTTGTTGATCCTTAATGCAACCTAGGACCTTCATCTAACGGGATTCCTAAGGAATCATTTATTATAGATGACTTCTATTATTTCAACAATTTAGATTCTGCAAAGTTTGATAAGGGATCTCAAGAATCAAAGTTGCAGATCTCCTTTTCGGATGGCAATGCACATGCCATGCTAGATGTCGAGCTCATCCTTGCAAGGGCAAAATTCTCTTTTTGGCGTAAGGGTTCTTCCCTAAAAAAGATAAGCTTAATCTTCTCATACATGAGCTTGGACACTAGTCACAAGGATGATTTGACTTCCATTCACCTTCTTGGATGATCCTCTTTAAAAATAGCTTCTATGAATGTTTGACCTCATATGGACTGAAGGCAAGTTGTTCCTTCCATTGATATGTGATTTTTGGCAAGTTATAGTAACTATGCCAACATCTTTAGTTGTTGTAAGCTAAATGCAAAATAAAATTGAAATTCCTTTAGTCCTTGAGCTAGGGTGGCGTGAGTGACTATAGGCTCTAGGTCTAGCATTTTATTTGCATTCATCTGGAAGAAAGTCATGAAAGTGACTCTCCAAACTCCTAGTAGAGTTGCATCAGTGCATGTGAACTCTTGTAGGGCTTCTGCACACTTCGAATTGCACTATGGAAATCCTATTAAACTCTATGAAAAAGATGATCACTCAAACTGAAAAGCTAATGAATTATCGGAGGGGAACTCCTTAAGAGTCATGTAGAAACCTCGACAATAATGCATCATTATTAACAAACACTTAATATCTTTAAATGAGGTGCGGTTGAAAGGATCTGATCAACTCTGGTAGGACTCCAAGGATGAGATTTTGAAGCACTTGAGAGCTTCAACTTCATAGATATCCCTGGAAAAGACATTCTCCAGTTCATAACGTCCTAACATTTCATTATGCATTCATCTACTGTGATCTGATGAGGCCATACCGACACAGCCTGTATAGTATGAGCTATCCTTTTCATCTCTGGCTAGTGAAAGGAGTCTTCTATAATTAAACCCAACTCTGAGTACCGTGCGTAGTTTTAATTTCCGTAACAAGTATATAATTAATTCTTTTAATCGCAGAGTTACTAATCAACGCAAGTATACATATCGTTCAAGTAATACAGGGCTCTAGTGGAGTACTGAATATTGATCCCACAGGGAATATTTTAGAGGCTACAGACTTAGGATTACATAAATCAATTCAGAATCACAACTAAATCGAAATTGTCTATCTGTCACTAATATGCAATCGAAAATAATATAAAGTTTAAATTTAACTAGTTCTATTAACAGATAACTAATTCTACTAATGTGAAGTTTAAATATATAAGTAAGAATCTTTCTCCTTTGTTAAGATATTTAAGTGAATAGAATAAGTTTAAAATGGTGTTGTGTCAAATAGGAGTATACCTATTCTTTACCCTTTAGTCTAGGCATAAAGAACATTGACTAATCCTATGCTTGGTTACTGAATCTGCGGCTAGGCTGGGAGGATACCGGCTCTCACTTCAGAGATCCCACATTCCCCTCGCCTGAGGGCTAACATCTACACTTCAAAACCCAAACGATAGGACCGAATTGAGGATTTTAGCCTGTCACTCTAAAATCTCCAATTCTACGCCCGATGAATATTATTTCCCTATTTATTTGCACCCTGCTTCCAAGGATTTTGATCTCCCTGAATCTCGGATGTAATCTTTACTATAGTTGTTAAACTCAACATATTTTAACTATTCAACTGGCCAGATTGAAAGTAAATTAAGATCTAAGTAAAAAATTATCACAACTTCTTTAAATTATTAGGGCACACTAATTCTATTTATCATTCCACAAAAATATCAAAATTAGGAGAAAGACAAAAAACCACTCATATTTCATGGAGAGGATACAATAAAACTTGAATTTCATATATAAAAGTAAAGTTTTACAAACTAAAGTAAATAAACACAACTTATCTAAAATTCCTCCCCAAGCAAACTCCTTGAAGTTCCTCTGAATCTCTTCCTTCCTTTACAAAATGTGGAATTCTCCTTAAAAATAGCAATGCAGAAGAGATCTCTCACTTCCCTTCCACTCTTACAATCTCTCGAAGAATTCTTCACAAATTTCACTATCTGAACTCACTATTTAACACTCACTAAATAACAACAATGGATACTAGTGGACTCTCTAATTTACACTAAGAAACTCTTAGAAGACCCCAAAAGGACTTGTTAAAGACTCTTAGTGATTTTTAGAAGACCAAATAGAACCCATTTTTTTGACCTAGAATTGTTCTTTTTAAAGTTGTTGAAGAGTCTTGAAGGTTTTCCAAGCATCCCTTCGAAAATCGTCCACATTCGACGTATTTTGTGAAAGAACCGCCGATCCCGTCGTCGGCGGCCTCTAGCTCCGCCGTCGGTGGACTTCTAGAAACAATGATTTGAACTGGCCCCGCTGTCTGCGGCCTCCCTTGAAATATATTCTGAACTCTCGGGAAAATTACGCCGTCGATGCCCTAAGTCAAATTTTCATAATTAAGCCCTTTTTTCTCCAAATTTGCTCCTTTTTGCATATTTTTGCTCCATTGTCCTTAAACTTCATACTTGCAGAAAAATACCAAAAATACATTTCTTTAAAGTGTAATATCATCAGTATAAAATAAGCATAAAAATCTTAACATTTTTTGCTTGGGTCAATAATCGACGCTAACTTCTCTTCATTGAAATGGTGCGGCTACCGGTTGGGGTTTCAGTGCTATAGTTTGGGTAAGTGATTCACTAATCATTCCCATCGTCAAGTCTTTGCTACTAGATTTGATGGGTTAAGAAATTTCAGGTAATCCATACTACTCGCAACTTGTCGATGGCTGTGTTATTCTCCGTATGTTATTCCACTTCATGTTTGTGGCTAGGGTTGTAAACGAGCGAGCCCAGTCTCAACTCGAGTTTGGCTCATTAAAAATATCACTGTTTGTGTTCGACTCGTTTATATTTTGAACAAAAAAAATTTGTTCGTATTTGACTCGTTTTCTTAGTGAGCCAAGCACGAGATGTTCATGATTGAAGACTCATTTTGACAACCCTAATCATGCAAACGTATGCTGCTAAGAGTTGAGACAAGATTTAAATCTTATTCTCTATAAAATATTATTTAAATATAATTTAATATTATTTTATTCAGTTTTTTGAATTAATAATTTAAATTAATTATAAATCTTTGTACCTTTGTAACCAATTTAATTTTTTAAAGATACTACTCATCAATCAATCAATATATATATATATATATATATATATATATATATATATATATATATATATATATATATATATATATATATTGTGATGGCGGGGTCACTTAAGTCTCGGGATAGGGGTTCGCTCCCACCATGGAGCGGGGATCCGTCCGTTTAAGCACATGGCGCGGGCCCTCATCATAGAGCCCAAACGCATGAGAAGCCGATATTTGGGCCTCCGTCAAATATCGGTTTCCCTATATATATATATATATATATATATATATATATATATATATATATATATATATATATATATATTGAAAAGTAGTAATCGGATCACATTTTCTTTGCTTGTCCTTTCTCTCAAGAGGTTTGGTCATCCTTGTTAGACAGGCTGAACATTGACACCCTTTTGTTTGGTTGGAACTCATTCTTTACCTGCTGGGTGGACTGGGAAGCAATCAAGTTACTTGCTATTCCCTGCCTGGTTGCTTGGTTCATTTAGATGGCCAGAAATCACTCCAAGTGATGATAAACTCCCCCAGGTTCACTCTGTGGTTACCAACTGTCTTTCTTATCTTCACAAGCTTATTCACCATCATAAATTTCCAAACATCTGCAAGTATTGGCAGCCTACTCCTTCATCCCCGCCAAGGTTTACTTCTCTCATCTTGTGGTAATCTCCCCCTTATTCTTGGATGAAAGTCAACACTGATGGCAGCTATTGTATGAATGCTGCTGGTTTTGGAGGGATTTTCAGGAATTCCCTGGGGAAATGTCATTTGTTTTTCTCCTCTCCCATATCTGCTTTGGATGCCTTAGAAGCTGAATTCATTGCCATATTTTGGGCTATCTACATTGCTCACAGATGCAATTTCAGAATGCTTGTGGTGGAATTCGACTCTCTCACTTGCATTAACATTTTGGAACATTTGGTGCAACCCACTTGGCATATTGGAAGATGGCTGAATAGAGTGACTCCTTTATTGCAAACTTCTCAGATCAAGTTTCAACGTATATCAAGGGAAGGCAATGGTCCGGCTCACTGGTTAGCATCTTCTGGGAGAAATATTGAGTCTGTTGTTATTGATATCACCCCCCCCCCCCCCTCTCCTCCTTCTTTTGCTTTTTTGTTACATGGGGATAGCTTGTGTATTCCCTACCTTCAAACCTTGAAATTGTACTCACATATTTACATCTTAATATATTGCTTGCCCTAGTGGCAAGACTTTTTGGTTAAATATATATATATATATATATATATATATATATATATATATATATATATATATATATATATATTGATGAGTAGTATTTCAAGCCAAAATTAACTGAACACGAACATACAAATCTTTGTTCGTGTTTGGCTCGTTTATATATCGAGCACAAAAAGGTTTTTGTGTTAGCTCGTTACCTTGGTGAACGAATCAAACACCAACTTCTTAATGAGCCGAACACGAACTGTTCGTGAACAACGAGCTGTTTTGACAACCCTATTTTGTTGCATACATTTTCAGGATATTGAACTCAAAATTTTCAGTGTGTTACACATAAGGAATATATTGTCCAGAAGAAAATATAGATGGGGGTGTGCAAC
This sequence comes from Papilionanthe hookeriana x Papilionanthe teres, assembly GCA_022702705.1. Classification (NCBI taxonomy): domain Eukaryota; kingdom Viridiplantae; phylum Streptophyta; class Magnoliopsida; order Asparagales; family Orchidaceae; genus Papilionanthe; species Papilionanthe hookeriana x Papilionanthe teres. The sequence continues at coordinate 106,251,785 of CM040422.1, read as the reverse complement.
TTTGTTAAGATGAGACAAAAATGAAGACAGTGATATAGATCAGTGAGATTTTTTTTTTTAATTCCAGTGAGTGGAAGACTATGAAAATGAGGATAAAAATTTTGAAGGTTGAATCAGAGACGTAAGGTCATGGTTTATATTTAATACCTCCTATTTTTAGGGACTGTCCTTCATAAAATGGTTGATTCATACTTATATAATTCCCAAGTCTCTAGACGTATAGTTGTCGTTTATAGTCATCATAAACCTATTAAAGTTGAGGATTTGGAGAAATTCTCTTATACTCGACTTCTTTGCTAGTCAAAGAGGTTCTTTGTCTCATCCTATCATACTTGGTCTACCATACTCGACCTATGAGAGCATTATTAACTACTCGCTGATCGTCTGTCGTCTTGAATTGATCTTTTTGTAGTCCACTTATGGATTCGTCCACCATGCTATTTTTTGCTTATAGGTGGGCCAAAAGCTATTCACTCTCTGCTAGTCGGAGTGGCCACTTTTGGTTTCACTGATCGGGTTGAAAGCAATTCAGTCCCTGTTGGTCCGATTAGTCCGCTTTTCGTTACAATAAAGATATAGAAGTGGCTGTTGTACTTCAATTAAACAAGATTTTAGCTTAAGAACTGACGAGGAAAAAAATTCTAATAAATTATGTAGATAATGACAGAAATCTAATGAAATCTTTTAAAGTGAAGAGATTTCAAATAAAATGTAATAGTTCTCGCAATTATACCACTTTCACTAGCCGGCAAAGACACTGGAGACCAAATTTATTTTTTTATCATCGTATACCCTTCGCAAAATATTATCACAATAAAATTCTTCTTCTGTTCTTCAAAAGTGCTTCTCTCCATTATTAGGTAATGTTCCTCCGTTATGAGCCTTAGATTATCGCTATATCCTATATATATTTCTGAGACATCAAATTCCAAATATTATATCTTGCCCGTATTTGGTAGTTGCAATTTATCAAATTTAATGATAGATTGACATAAATCCGGTCAAACACTTATAAATAAATAAATAAATCGACACTATTAATTCTAATTTTTTTTGCGTTTCCTGCGCTCCCATTCCGCCAATTAATGCGGAATTCTGGACTCTATAAATATTAATATGAGAGAATTTATTTCGTCGTGGAGGGTGAAATCTTTCCGTAAGATTATCAATTTGATAAATTCAAATTTATCGAGAATTTAATAAATTTTACTAAATTTTAAGGGTCTGTTTGGTTAGTTGTAACTACCGAATTTCACTGAATGTACTATACTTCTGCGAGAAGCATTGCTGGGAAGTTGATTGTCTGTTTAGTTGCGAGTATGGGAAAACAGTATGCAGAGACTAGTATGTGAAAATATTGACCTACGTAAAATGAATTATTTGAATGATCGTAGGTTTACAATTATAGGCAAATGAATTTTTGTTAGCCATTCAAAATATTTCTTTAAGCAAGTTCATATTCAATCAAACAAGCAAAATTTAATAGACCACACTGCTCACTGAATACCGTTCTGAACCAACTAGTTCCATGGAAGAAATAAAACCTGTTATTATTACCTCAATGATGGAAGCAAGACACACAATTTAACAATCTAAAAAGAAGATTTAAAGTATTCAAGCACCATAGACTACCATCTCTCATGAGCAGAATCCCATTGTATCTTCACCACACACTCAAACCATGTTAAAGGATGAACAACAATGCATTAATCTTCCATTACCAATATGCGATGTTTCTTTCTTAGAAAAGAATGGCATGAATGAGAGACTTCAAACAAGCGTTCATCAACAAGTAACACATCAAAAGCATTACAAAGCTTTGAAAGTATTAAAACAAATAAAGTTTGACCCTAAATTCAGCCAAAATTGTAAATTTTAGCAAGGTTTGTAGATCAAGGGAAATCAACATTATCATAAACAGAACTCGGATCTACCATAAACATGAGGTGATTGATTTGAATAACTCATGTTACCCTTTGGGGCCTTGGGCTCAACTTTCCAGGAAAAAAAAAAAAAAAACTTAGCAGCAAATATGCCCTGCAAGGATTCATAACATCGCGTGCTCAATCAATGAATTATTTAAACAGCAATATCAAAAAGAAATGATCAGATTAAGCAAACAAGCAATCAGGTACATTGCCCATAGCAGAAACCTAACTGAAACAAAAAAAAAGCCCAAAGAACCTAAGATCCACTCTGGATTTAAGAAATTTGACTCCCAATTCAGCTTGCAGATCCAAACGCCAAAGAAAAACACATAAAAACAATAGTGCAATCAAATAAAATCAAGAATTTAGCTCTTCTTCTAACAAGAAAACGCACCATCGAATCCCCTTCCTGGCGAATCATGACCAACTCGTTCCTCCTGTAAGATCCGACAACCAAGCCCGCATTGGCCTCCATCGCCTCGATTCTCCAAACAAAACCTGTTTCCTCAACTACTTCACAGAGAGATCTTCAAAAAAACATTTGCTTGCAAGCTGAAAAATGGGATCCATCTTCAATTCGCCCGCAAAATTGCTCCTTCTCACACTCCCTCCGCTGCATAACAGGTTCCTCCCTCTTCTCCCACTATCCCTCCATCACAAGCATTCTCCTCTTCCTCCTCTCCTTTATCGCAAGAAGCGCGGGCTGGAGGAAGAAGATCGGAGGAGGAAGAAGCTCGGGCAGGAAGAAGAAGATCGGAGGAGGAAGAAGCTCCTCGCAGCTCACGATGACGAACGCAGTGGCCGAAGCCAGGCCGCGGGGTTGATCCCGCGGTCGGCTTCTTCGTAACTTTCGCGACAGCTGTGCCGCGAAGTCGTTAAACAAACAAAGAAAAAAAGGGCGCGGCGGCTTTCGCTGACCGCGCCGCGCCCTAAAGCTTTAACCAAACGGAGCCTAAGTTTAGTTGAAGCTGTTACAAATTCTATTTCATATGTAGATCTTTACTTTTCGATTTTTTTTTTCGGCCCATAAACTTCCTCTTCAAATTTATATGCTAGTGATTATTATTTCTTTTTCGACAAGATGAATCCTCAAATTTAGGCCCCGTTTGGGGCAGTTATTCACACTTCTAGCATTTTGAAAACACCGAACTAGTGTTTATTTTTTGCATAAGGACGGCGGATTCGGAAATGGTAGTATCGTGTTAGATATGACTCATATACCAGAAATTGAAGTGAAGAGATGCATCTCTTGGAGTGAAGAGATGTGTCTCTTGGAGTGAAGAGATGTGTCATTGGGAATGAAGATGTGTGTCTCTTGGAGTAAAGAGGTGTGTCTCTTGGAATGAAGAGACGTGTCTCTTGGAGTGAAGAGACGTGTCTCTTGGAGTGAAGAGATGTGTCTCTTGGAGTGAGAGGTGTGTCTCTTGGAATGAAGATGCTTCTCTTGGAGTGAAAATGTGTGTTTCTTGGAGTTAAGTGGGTTGGGAGAGCGGGGGTGTTTTAGTAATTTTATCTGTGGATTTTATCTATATATTTGATGGGTAACACTATGGGTATGTACTGAACTTTTCTTTTGGAATAGTGAAATCGTCGTTCTGCTCCCAAAGATGCAAGCACATTGTCGAACCTCATTAAATCTCTGTGTTTTCTTCTGGATTTGTGTCGATTATTTCTTTTATTTGCCATAAAGTTCTCAACAAGTGGTATCAGAGCGAGGTTCTAGGGTAGAAAAGTTCGGCGCAGGAAGGTTCGACTAGGGCTTCGGGGAGTTCGAAGATTGCAGCTGTTAGGAGATAAGGCGAGCATTTTAGTGAGAGGAATTCACGTCATCGGGACCAGATGAAGGTCAACGACCTGATAAAGTTTCCGCGATCCGGCGGCTTCAGCGAACATAAGGAGTTTGCGGCTTCGATGCTTTGCAGGGAAGTTCGCGAATCACGGGAGGAGGCGGTATGCGGTAGTTTCAGCAAGGCAATTCACAGAGGAGTTGGCAAGCAGGCTTCAGGGAGTTCGATGAGAAGGTTCGAGACAGTTCAGACCAGGCGACGACGTAGAGGAGTTTGGCGGAGGAGTTTTCACAGTTTGGCGATAAGAGGAAAGCGATTTCAGAAAGAAATCTTCCCTGAATCGAGAATCGTGACAAATCGTGATAGGAGTAATTTCAGATGACATTGTCTGGTGTAAAATTCGAAGTGGTGAATTTTTATGGAACTGGTAACTTTGGATTGTAACAAATAATGGTGAAAGATTTATTGGAACATCAGTGAATTTTGAAGGCTTTGCGAGCAATGAAGTTTGATAATATGGAAGATAAAAATTGAAAAGAATTGCAACAATGAGAGGCAGATATCATAAGTTTATGTCTGTCATATGAGATTATGTATCATGTTATGAATCTAAAATCTCTAGGAGAAGTATAGAAGAAATTGGAAACTTAGTTTATGTCCAAATCTGTATTTAAAGCAAAGGCTGTTGGGCTGAAGATGCAGGCAGACTCTGATCTGGCGCAGCACTTGAATGTCTTCAATCAACTGATCACAGATTTATCACGGCTTGATGTGAGTTTTGAGGATGAAGATCGGATAATGATTTTGTTGTGTTAATTGCTTTCCTTCTATGAACACTTGGTGTCTACTCTTACATAAGAAAAAAAACAATTAATATTGATGAGATTACTGCAGTATTGTTGGCACAACCAGCGAAAGTAGAATGCAGGGAAAAACTCTCATGGTGATAGTTTATATGTTTAGGGATAATCAGAATCATGAAATGAAGGAGGAGAATGAGAGTTTTGGAAGTCAAAATTTCAGGTCATAGTCTAAAGACAAAAAGACGATTCATTGCTATAAGTACAAAGAGTCGTGTCACATGAAGAGAGATTGTACAAAACTCAGCAGACTGATGAGAAACGAGATGTATCTTCCAAGTCTGTGAAGGTGCAGAGTGACAATTTAGATTGCAGAGATGATGATATGCTTTCAGTTACAACAACTCGGTTGAAGGATGCATGGATTCATAATTCAGGATGCTCTTATCACATAACACCTAACATGAAGTGATTTTATTTTATACAAGTTATCTGATTCTAGCTTAGTCTATTTGGGTGATGATATATGTTGTAATATTTCTGGTATTGGTGAAGTCAGAAATAAGATATATGATGAATCTGTCAGAACATTATGTGATGTTAGACATATTCCAGATTTGAAGAAATATTTATTCCTTGGGCACTTTACACATAAATGATTTTATTCCTAAGGCAGATGAGGATAGAGAAACCATTAAGATTGTTAAAAGTGTATTGACTGTGATGAAAGAACAGATCACTGCATGTAATATCTATAAACTGTTGGGGAGTACAGTTGTAGGTGGAGTTCACTCTGTTGAATCATATGATGAAAATGCAGCAGATATGTTGACCAAGCCAGTTACTATCAACAAGTTCTTGCATTGCTTGAACTTGTTGAATGTTTGCAGTTGCTAGATAACATGGTAGCCCAACCCACTTTGGTGTATGAGAAAATCCAAGGTATCTTTCTCTTAAAGGGCTGGATATTCGCCAAGGTGGAGATTTGTTAGATATGGCTCATATACTAGAAATTAGAGTGAAGAAATGTGTCTCTTAGAGTGAAGAAATGTGTCTCCTGGATTGAAAAGATGTGTCTCTTGGATGAAGTGATGTGTCTCTTGGAGTGTAGAGATGTGTCACTTGGAATAAAGATGTGTGTCTTTTGGAGTAAAGGGATGTGTCTCTTGGAGTGAAGAGATGTGTCGCTTGAAGTGAAGAGGTGTGTCTCTTGGAGTTAAGTGGCTTAAGAGGTGTGTCTCTTGGAGTTAATTTTTTTTTTAATTTTTGTTTCTGAGCTACGATGCTCCTATGTTAAAGAGAAATGTTATCTATCAATATTGGCGTTATGCACTATTGCATTTCAACGGTTGAACAATTAACATTAAGTCCATAAGTTTGCAACTTCATCAAACTTTGATGTTGTATACAACTGTGTGCAACCTTAAATATACAAAATTGGTGGATGTAGACAATTGTGTTTCAGTATTTTCCAGCAATTTAAATAATTTTTCATGCCAACACTGTACATTAAAGCAAGCTAATTGGAACAAAAGTTGTATAAGCTTAATAATATTATAATATGCATTGCTTGGTTCTTGTACAATATTGGAACAAACCAATTTTTAGTTGTTTATCAGTGTTCTTCTGCAACTCCAAATTGTGGTGCTACACACAACTATATATAATCTGTAAAACATGAAATCATGTTGTACTCATTTCTACACATGCTTTTTTTTTGGCTACTTCATCATTGACTGTACACAGCTGTGCGTGATATTAAAAACTCAAAATTATTTCTATAAATAGTCGTGTACCTGTGTTTTTCGTATATTCTTCTATTCTTAATGATGTAGATAATTAAGTATACCCTTGAAAGCCCAAATTTAGGGTTAAATTGGACAGACCAATGTTATTCAACAATGAAATCTCTCTTTTGAGGTTAAACTATCTTTGAAGGTCAAACAACTTTGAACCTCTACCTTAGTAAATAGCTTATTGAACTAGAAAAAGTGATCAGATTGGTGAAGTTATTTGTTGAACTGGAGAGGCAACTATTGAACTCATTTGTTTTTATTGGCCCAATACTCTCAGATTTATAATTTTGTTTTGAAACTCACTCTTGACCTTTGTTAGGAAATTTGTGAGATCCACGAGCTATTTTGTTAAAATAAGTTCGGAATTGCTTAATGCATTTTATTATGAAATAGCTTTTCCAAGCTTCCTATAAGAATAACCATTAATAGAGTTTCCTGCCGGTAAGTGAAATAGAGCTAACTCTTCAAAGGTTTTATGTGTGAAGAAATCTTCCCATTTATGACGAGTGACAATAAGATGCAAACATGGTGATACTACATAAAAGTTTTCCCAACGTCACTTTTGAACCATCTATATATATTTTATCTTTTACGACACGAGACCGAAGACACGGCTTCCCGCACCCACCTCCAACTTTGTAAATACATCAACCACGATTGATTTCTTTAGTTTGTAACTAATTACGGTAAGTTGCCAGGTAAATATTATTTAGACAATACTAGATATTCTTTACAGAGAGGGTATCATAATTTTAATTGTAAATTTAATATTTTTTTCTTTTTTTTTATTAAGTTTGATTCTCACTGTTAAGTGATGGCCGTTTCATCTTTTTGTTCATTACTGTTCTGTATTTGTTTTCTGCTTCTGCAGTTTCAAAGATAATGTGAAGGCTGTTCTATCACAAAGATCATTAGTTAACATGACAAAATGTTCAATTACTCACAAACAACTGCAAATCAATTATTTTCAAACAATTACTTTGAAATAATCAGTCAGCTGGATAAACAGCTTTATCAAGATAAATTATTTATCAACATATTATTCAATATGTTGCAGCTGCCCAAATAGACCTAAGCCTGCCGTTTTGAGATTATGGATTCTATTTTTAGGTGGTGTGTTGCGACTTGCGAGTACGACAATGTTGGTTATCTCTTTATAAAAAGACAAATCAACGGCCACTTGTTCTATTATATATATTTTTTTCCTTAAGGGTGCCCGCACAACAAAAGACCCTCGTAAAAAAAAAAAAAAAAAAAAAAAAAAAAAAATCATTCAGTGAACCAACGATAAAAGTTGCGTATAAAGTTGCGCATAAAGTTTTGAGTGCTCCTTTGACAGTCACTACTATATTTTTTTAGGGCATTTGCATACATACCACAACATTTTGATATAATTATATATATAACACCCAAGTTTTTCTATTTATAAAGATGACACTTAAATATTCAACATCACAGGTATAGATTTATAACACCAAGTGTTATAAATGAAAGTATCAAACTCTATGTAAATAGATAAGAATTGTGTGGTATAGATGTTAATTTTCCTATTTTCTTTGATTAAAAAAGAAGGTTTAAAAAAAAGAAATTGTGGGCACTATTCTGCATGCGGAAGATCATTCAATCATTTCAAGAAGCGACTAGAAGATGTAGTATTATATTAATTCCACGACTTTATCCTTATCGGCTAAGTGGCAATCAAATAATAGGAGGATATTCATACAGAGGAAAGGGATATTTAGCTTTTTATGTGCGGTTCACTGCACAAAAAGTATTGAACATCATAACAAATGGGACAAAACAATGCATCGATCTAATAAGGTTATCATTGATTCCAATTTTTTGCCCTGAAGCAAATGCTTTATGTCAGTTTCAGTTGTTACACGTGTTGTTTACTTTAACACGTGTATCGACTTGCTGGTGAAAATGATCATAATGAATTACTTAACAGGGAAAAATTGGAATCTTTAATGACTTTTAGGTTGTGCCTTTGGGTTATAGCTAGAGCTAAAATACATAGGATGAATTTCTTGTTTATATTATTGGAATAGTTTATAAAAGAAGTTTATCCAAAAAGTCTTTTAATCATGACACGGGATACATTTATTTATTTCTAAGAAAATATTCTTCAAGAACTTTAACATCAACCATGCGCATCAACATTTCATATAAATGTTATCGAAATTCATTAATTTACATTAAACATTATTATGTAGACTTCGTATTTTGCAAAAAAAAAAAAAAGTAATAAGAGAGCAAGAAAAACGCTTGTCCAATTTTGATTCCTTTGCGTTTCCAATTTCATGGCAAGAAAACTTCCCAACCTAAAAAATCACTAAAAGAATTTAATTTATTTCCAACGGCTTAATACCGTTGAATATTATTTAAAAACTGTTGGTAAAGGGTATGATTTATTAAACGTAGTAAAAATGGTTATCGATAATGCATTTACCTAGAACAATACCAATGGTTCTTTTAAAGCAGGGGTTAACTGATGAACCTCATTGGTCACTGTTAACTTGAATATAAAGATATGATTTTTTGCCATACCTGAACTGCAGTGGTCTGTTGTCCAGGACCACCCTCAATTCATGCACATTAAATTCTCAATTGGAAGCCAGATGAGTTATGTTACCTTTGTTTATGCTAGCTGCAATGCTGTCCAACAGCTTAAATTTGTGTTGGTAAAAATGTCCTACTTTCTGAGAGTTTTACGACGGCTTATGTGTTGAGTTATTTTCAATGACGTAACAACAGAAAATATCATCACTTGAACAGCAGAATAGTATCCGATGGTTTTCACTATAACCGACACATTTCGCCATCGTTTATAAGCACATAACAACTGACGACCATATGTCGTCGGTTATTTACTACCCGCCATTTGGTAGGGCATTAACCACAATCATTTTTAGTAACTGACAGTCCGTGCTATCTGTATTAATGTTAATAACCTACAGATTTGATAATGTTTATAAGCTGTCAGAAAGAATCCTTTATACCGCCGAAATTCATTTCACCCCCGAAATTGCCCTAATCCAAACCCCCCCCCCCCCCCCCGATCGCTCCCTCTCCCTCATGCCCTAACCCTCCCCTCCCCTCTCCCGACAACTCCAGCGCCCCTTCGACAGAAACTCAAGTGACCCCAGCTTCGGCGACTTCAGTTCCGGTGACTAACCCCAGCTCCGATGCTTTGACATTAATACTGACGCTCAAAGGTACATTTTTATGGTGATGTAGAAGGGGATGTTATGAGTAGAATTCAATTTGGTTGGTTGAATTGGGGGAACGCTTCGGGTCTATTGTGTGATAGGAACATACCGCTTAGGTTGAAAGGAAAATTTTATAAGATGGTGGTGAGACCTGCAATGGTATAGAACAGAATGTTGGCCTTTAAAAGAGCAGCATAAAATTAGGTTGTGTTGCCGAAATGAGAATGCTCAGGTGGCTGAGTGGCTTTACTCATAAAGATAAAATGTGAAATGAATATACCCGTGAAAAGGTTAGTGTAGCTCATGTGGCGGATTAAATTAGGGAGAATCGCCCAAGATGGTTTGGTCACATTAAACGTATACCATCTGATGATCTGGTTAGGAGAGTAGATGTTTTAAATTTGATTTATTGTAAGAAAGGTAGATGTAAACCACCAACAAAGACTTGGACATATTGTATAAAAAAGATCCTAATTTATTAAAATTAAATGAAAATATGACACTCAATAGGAAGTAATAGAGGAAAAGGATTCAGAGAGACATCCCTATTTAGTGGGTTAAAGGCTTGTTGTTGTTGGTGGTGAGACCTGCAATGCTCTATGTCATAGAATATTTACCTTTAAAAGAGAAGCTTAAAAATAGGTTACGTATCGCCGTGGTGAGAATGCTCAAGTTGATGAGTAGCTTTACACTTAAGAGATAAAATGTAAAACGAATATATTCGTGAAAGGGTTAGTGTAGCACTTGTGGCAGACAAAATTATAAAGAGTTGTCTTAGATGGTTTGGTCACATTAAACGTCAACCATCTAATGATCCGATTAGGTGAGTAGATGTTTTAAATTTGATTTATGTTATGAAAGGCAAATGTAAACCACCTAAAAAGACTTTGGCATATTGTATAAACATGATCTTAATTTATTAGAATTAAATGGAAAAATGACACTCAATAGGACACAATGGTGAAAAAGGATTCGAGTAGCCAACCGCATTTAGTGTGGTAAAGGCATGTTTTTGTTGGTAGTGAGACCTGCAATGCTCTGTGGCACGAAATTTTAGCCTTTAAAAGTCAAGCATAAAATTCAGTTAACTGTTGCTGCGATGAGAATGCTCCGGTGGATGAGTGGCTTTACACTTAGAGATAAAATGTGAAATGAATATATCCATGAAAGGGTTAGTGTAGCTCCTGTTGCAGAGAAAATTACAGAGAGTTGTTCTAGATGTTTTGGTTACATTACATGTTGACCATATGATGATCCAGTTAGGAGACTAGATGTTTTAGATTCAATTTATGTGAAGAAAGACAAAGGTAGACTACCTATAAAAAGTTGGGCATATTGTATTAGAAATGATCATAATTTATTAGATATAAATGAAAATATGACACTCAATAGAACTCAATGGAGGAAAAGGTTTCATATAACTGACCCCACTTAGTGGGTTAAAGGCTTGTTGTTGTTGTTGTTGTAGAAACACTGAAGCTTGTGAAATTTTGTAAATCTTATTAAAGCTACCAAGTAGTTTGTGAATTGTAATTTGCAATTTTCCCTTTCATTTACTTTGTACTTTTATTTTTTTTTTTAGTTTTAGTAGAATGTAAATTGTACGCATGCAATTTAGTATTATCCTTTCTTTCTACTGCATATTATTACACTTTCAACTATAGTAGTATGTAGATGTACTAATAAAATGTATTTTCTTACTTGCATATGACTTCTGAAGAAAGGGGCGTTATGCCCCACACCCCCTTCGTCAGAGGAAATGTTGGCTTACAAAAGTTCGTAAGCCGACGAGGTCATGAACGTGGTCGTATAGAGGGCACCACATTGGCACACCACTTACTCCACCAGTCACGACCTTGGCAGCACTACCATCACTAGCCACGACACCACCAATGCTACCAGCCACGAAACCACTAACTGCCAACACTTGTGGCCACAACACCAGCACAACCACCAGTCGCAACCACGACACCACTAGTACCGTCAGCATTGGCTGCTATTGAGGCATCATTATGTTTGAACAACACGAGAAGTCGTCATTAGCTCAGGGCAGTTAGGAACATGTAAATTTTAGTTTAATTCTTGCATTACTTGTGTTTTTTTATTTAATAGAGAACTAATTACATGTTATTTTCATATTTTGTTATGTTAATCTCATTTTGATGAGGCCTAGTCTTCTTCTTAGAATTCAGGTTCTAGACAAAGGACTTTCCTATTTACTATCCTAGAATCTTAGTGATGGAACTCACCTCCTTTAGATATTCAAACCACTTCCTTACTCTTCTTGGAGTTTCACATGTGTGATTTTAACCTCAAGCACTTAAGCGGTTGAGACCAAAGAGAGTCCCCATAGGACCATTGAAATCCTAAGTTTGCCTTATGCACCACACTCCTCATCATGCCCACTTTTCACATTCATACCACCGCCCTAGCCCAAAATTTACTCCAAACTTCCTAGAATTCCCAAAACCAAATCTAGCCTTACCCAAGTTTGAACCCAACTTCAAATCCAAGTCCCTTGAACTTAAAATCCAAAGATACATCAATTCCTAATCAATTTTCTCCACCCCAACCCAACATTGCCAAGAAAACACCAAATTCTCCTCAAATTCCACCCAATTTTCAAATTCAATTCATTTCAACCAAATTTATAGTTAAAAATTCAAAGTTGACACATTCAAATCCAAAATCACCTCAAATCCATCAAGTTTTATGTGCCAAATTCCCATCCATTTGCATCAAATTCCACCTAATGTTCAAAATCAAATTCAATTTCATCAAATCCCAAGTTCAAACTGAATTTTTCCAAATTGACCATGCCTAAGGGTTCACCAGGTCACCAATTGTGCTTTGCTATGTGGATATGAGTCAAATTGGGCTAGTAAACTAGTTTAGGTCCATTTGGGCTTGATTTGAGCTAACTCGAGTCAATAACACTACAATACCCTCAATAACACCAAATACGACTGCGGCCCCAAGCCAAATAACCCCACCAGCCAAAATCACTCAATGCTGCCCCCAAACCGCACCATACCTCTAATAACATTGAAATACAACCACAATCTAACCCCTCATAACGCCACCTCCATGGTCTCTTCATAACACAACGGAAACGTGCCTCCGTTCCGTAATACACCCACCATAAAACCAAATATGCCCGCAAACAATGCCAAACCCGCCTAAGCCGCACGATAACACCGTGGAGCCCCGAATTGCCGCACAATAACATCACAGAAACCACAATTCATCGTCAATACCACCCACCCTTGCCAAATAGTCGGCAATAACACTGAGTATTACCGCGGTACACCCGCAATAACACCAAATTGTTAATTTTCCCTCAAAAAAAACCAAAACTACTCTCCACTTCTTCACATTTAAACGACACCATTTGACTTTGCCCGCAGTGTTACACCCATTTACCACCCTAATAACACCCAATAAAATCAAATATAATCGAATAACACCAAACTGCTAAACTTAGTAACACCAAAAATAACACAATAACACCATCGAAGACCTAAAACAGTTAAGAGTGGCACTAGGATTGCCAAAATTAGATCCCAAAGAATAAAGAAATTTCTGATTAAATAGATGAAGATTTAAGCCTGGAAGCCTATTCCTGATTGGCAAAATAGGTGGCTCCTCCATAGGATTGAATTCAAGGGCCCACTTCAGGATTTTCATATAATATTTTTCAATTAAAAGAACCTTCCTAGAAAAAAAGTGGTATAGTCGTCCTCTTTTTTTTAGTTTAATCATTAAATTCCTTCCATCAATTAATCCTAACTTCCAGTTACCATATAGCTTTAACTCAGAAAAGTATTTTCGAATCACTTCCAACATGGGATGGGCAAAAGTAAAGTTACACACTAATGTAAATTTCAGAGGCTCAACAAGAATATTGGTATCCTAATCATGTAAAAAAAGCACCAACTTACCATTTTTCATTGAATCTTTCTTTAGCAAACCATACGAAGTACTATCAACAAGTTGATCTTTAAAAGACAGCGGAAAAAGAAAATTAACGAATTCCTTAAATCTAACAACAACAATATCCACGAAGGAATGAGCGGCTTCTCGAGGAGGGGAAGCCATCAGAAGGAAGCCGAACAAAAGAAAATCCCCACAAAAGAAAAGGGCAAGAACCCTCAAGAACTCACAGAAGAAAGGAAAATAAAACCTCGAGCTCTAATAGACCTTGGAACTCTAGACACATCAAATCTATAATTAAATAAATTCTAATTAATTAAATTTTATATAAATAATTTATCATATATATAATACAAATTACTTTTGGGCTTAATATCGAGTATATAACAAGTTACTTGTTTGAACGACAAATAAATTTGATCATGAACATAAACGAACATGTTGAACTATTTCATATTCATGTTCACCTCATTTAAGCTTCAAACTTTAAAAAATTATTTATATTTAATTATTTATTAATTTGAATGACATGATCAAACATTAATCTTGAGCTCAATTTATTCATCTAAATGCATTGATTCATTTACAGCCCTACTGTTGACTACCCAAAACTACTGCCATCATCGCCTAGCCATTCAATGTCATCGCTCCACTAGCCCACAGACAAATTTATTCAGTAGTCAATAAAACAATAAATTCCCTAAATACAAACTTCGCCGTCTGCGATCAGAATGCTATCAACAGTATTCTCAATTAAAATATTACAGCACACATGTGAAATCCTTCCGGCTCTCCTCTTCCTCATCGAATAACACACTATTTTCAACATCGAGCTCCTCATTTTCCGGCGAGGTCCTCACTTCTAAGACAGATTACGGTAAGGATTTAAATTGAAGGGAATAAAGTTCCAATCTTTTATGAGTTAAGTTTCACCGTCTAGGATTAGAGGGGAATTAGGTTACCGGGAGAGGAGAAGAGATCTGAGTTATATTCTGCGCTAGAAACAACACAAAAAATATTCTGTCCGGAGTCCCGTAAAACATTCAGGCCTGGAATGGTGAGATTCATAATAGACAAAATTTCGAGGAAAAAAAGCGCGCTCGACAGTATTGTGGTGTCATTCAAGTAAGTATGAGATTTTATTTCAATAATATTGTGGTGTAATTGCGATAAAAAAACATGCAAATAATACGAGGTGGTATGTATGTAATATATTTATTTTTACAAGTAATTGACTAGGGTGAGGCAGGGCCGCAAAAGCGTGTTTTTTCTTTAAATTTATTGCTCATATACCAAAAATTTAGAGTCTCTTGGTAAAGTGGTGTCTATTGAAATTTAGTGAGTTGGGGGGAGCGAGGGCGTTTTAGTAATTTATCTGTGGGTTTTATCTATAGATAGATGTGTAGCTCTATGGGTATGTAACCGAACTTGTAACTCTTCTGAAATAGTGAATTCGCTGCTCTGCTCCTGAGGATGTAGGCATCTTTGCCTGACCTCGTTAAATTGTTCTTCTGGATTTGTCTCGATTTGTGTTTTGTTCGCTATAAATTTCTCAACAATTGGTATCACAGTGAGGTTCGAGGGTAGAGGAGAAAAATCAGCACAAGAATGACTCGGATTTGTGTTCTACTAGAGATTGGTGTGGGATTGGTGGTTAGGGCTTCGAGAAACTTGAAGATTGCGACAATTTCGACGAAGCAGATCATTCATGAGAAGATAAGGCAAATCATGGTAGTAAGGAGCAGGCTTCGCGCGACATTCGGCCAATCGAGGCTTCCAAGTGTGACAATACATTCACGAACAGGAGTTCGCGTGAGGCGTAAAAAACCGGACGCGGAGGAGATCGCGACCTACAGTAGAGTTCGGCTCAGGAGGCGTTCGGGACGGCATCCTTCTGGAGGCGAGAAGGATCTGCGACGCAGGAAGATCTGCAGTAGGTCGGAGCAGACAATAGTCCAGTCAGGAATCGGCGCGAGTTACGGCTTCCAGAAATTCGCGGAAGAGGAGTCAGGGAATCAGAATCTAAGATTTGCACCATCTCCTAATCAGGAAATTTCTCGATTGGCAGCAAATTTGGAAAGCAATCTGGAATATTTGATTTGCAGAAGGGCGTGAAATCTGGAAAGAATTTGCTGGAAAGAAATTTGAAATCTTTTATTTTTGTCAGGAGAAATATTTTTTCCTGATTGGCAATTTTCAAGTTCTGATTCGCTGAGAAGAAATTCCGGGAGGCTTAATTAAGGCAATACTTAATTAAGGAAACTCAATTGAGGGATTATGTTTTGAAATTCCAGGAACTTAATTAAGTCAATACTTAATTAAGGAAACTCAATTGAGAGATTCTGTTTTGAAATTCCAGGAAACTTAATTAAGGCAAATACTTAATTAAGAGATTTTGTTCTGAAATTCTGAGAAATTTAATTAAGGCAAATACTCAATTAAGGGGAACTTAATTAAGGAAACTTAACGAAGGGATTCTATTTTGAGTAGATACGATCAAGGGAAATAGCGATTTACGGCTTTTCAGCAATTTGACAACCGAGTAGAGGAGTTAGGCGCGAACTGAGGCGTTCGCGGCATTCGGCGAGGTGTTGTTCGCTCGACCAGGCGCAAAGGTTTCATGAAGGTATTTTTCGCTTGTGACCAGGCTTGAAGGCTTCGCGAAGGTATTTTGCGCATTTAAACAGGAGCGAACATGCGAAGGACTGCGGGTCTTCTTCGCAATCGAGGAAGAGGCTCATGTGGAGCAGTTCGCCAGGTGTTTGCGCAAGCGTCTGAGATTAGGATCGCGAGGTGGAGTTCGGTTCCGCGAACAGGAGCCTCATTTTGCGAACAGAGGAGTTCGGCCAGCGGAGTTCACAAGTTTGTCGCAGGAGGAGTCTCGACAGGTGGAGTTCGATTGAGGCTTTCACACGAATAAGAAAGGGCTTCAGGCAAGGCGTTCACAATAATTCAGCTGAATTTTTTCGCATACAAGAAAGTGCTTCGTGGGAAAAATTTGATTCACGAATCACAGGAGAATCGCGTGAAAATTGCTGCAGAGGAAATATCATTTTTCTTTGAATTTATTTGGGTGTGTTTTTTATTTCATCAAAAGGCAGGAAAAGTTCACTTCATGTTTAATTTCAAATGACAATGCCTAGAGCAAAATTCGAGATAGTGAAGTTCGATGGAACCGAGAACTTCGGACCGTGGCAAATAAGGGTAAAATATTTGTTGGCACAACAGAGAATTTTGAAGGTATTGCGAGCTACGAAACCTGATAATATCTATAAACTGTTGGGGAGTACAGTTGTAGGTGGAGTTCACTCTGTTGGATCATATGATGGAAATGCAGCAGGTACGATGACAAAGCTACATATTATCAACAAGTTCTTGCGTTACTTGAACTTGTTGAATGTTTGAAACTATTAAATGACATAGTTGCCCAACCCACTTTGGTGTAAGAAACTCCATGTTGTATTTCTTCTAATTGGCTGAATATTCACCAAAATGGTGATTTGTTAGGTATGACTCATATACCAGAAATTTGGAGTCTCTTGGTAAAGAGGTATGTCACTTGTAATTTAGTGGGTTGGGGGAGCGAAAGCGTTTTAGTAATTTATCTGTGGATTTTATCTATAAATATATGTGTAACCCTATGGGTATGTAACCAAACTTGTAACTCATCTCAAATAGTGAATTCACCGCTCTGCTCCCGAGGATGTAGACATCTTTGTCGAACCTCGTTAAATTTCTGTGTTGTTCTTCTGGATTTGTCTCGATTTGTGTTTTGTTCACCATAAATTTTTCAACATGAACCATAATTCAAGGTAGGTCCCACCATTCCAGGTGTGTGCGTTTTACTGAACTCTGAACGTAACTCTACGTCCGAAGCCCGGACGTAATATTTTTTCCGCAATAGAAGATTTGAGTTAGTGGATCATCATCCATCAAATCAGAGAAAAATGATATTTTTGGTGGTACAGATTTGTGAATATCACAGTATTTATGTTCGAGATGTGAGATTTATAAATAATAATGTTTTGTGTGCCTTATGTGTAAAAACCTCTTTATTTTAAATTAAAATAAATATATAAATAAATATTAAAATCAACAAGCAAACTTATAAAGGCTTCAAATGCACCATTATCAAATGAAAAACATAGAAGTAAATTTCGAGTTTAACAAAGTTAAACTCAATAAACAATACAAAATAAGAAAATTAAAATGTAAACAAAAAGGCTGATCTTACTACCAGATCACTTTACAAATTATTCTAAAAACTTGTTAATGCTTTGATTTAGAAACTTCAAAGCTCCGAAAATGATTGTTCAACAGTTCGAGTCCGTTGGTTTTGGATTTCAAAACCGCGTTTTAAACTAGACGGCGTTTTATTGGTGTTTGGCTTGGAAAAAAAATTATGTACGTAAATCGTACGCAGGAGCTGCGTGCGGAATGGGGTACACAGAGGTTACAATAGGGTTACAATCGGTTTACATGAGCGAGTCGTAACCCCTTTGTACCCTCCACGTAACTCACTTAGTAACTCGCGCGCTCATATTAGTAACTCTTGTAACCTACAACTAGATGAAATATGAGCATACAATGGGGTACACGGAAGTTACAATCGGGTTACAATCGGGTTACAATTGGATTACAATCGAGTTGTAATCCATTTGTCCCCTCCATATAACTCACTTGTAACCTGCGCGCTCATATTGTAACCTTTGTAAAATAGTAGCGCGCATGTTACAAGTGAGTTACATGGCTCGCTTGTAACCCGATTGTAACCTCTGTGTACCCCATTCCGCACGCAGCTCCTGCGTACGGTTTATGCACGCAATATTTTTCCGTTTGGCTTGCTGCATTTCATCGTCGGATTTGTTACGAAAAAATTTCTCTTATCATATTTTTTGAATTAGGGCATTTACATACCACACGATTATTATTTATTTACATATTTAACACACCGAATGTTGACTATTATTTACCTTTTAATGAGTGAAATTCATCCTTCCATGCCTATGTTGAGGACACCGAAGTTCTATAAATGTAAATATGCCATTTTAATGTGTTTAGGGTGTAAATACATAAAGATTGTTCGCTGCGCATGTAAATTCCACATTTTATTCTACAAATGTGGATACATTATGTTTTATGTCTCCATCTGTTTTACAAATCATTATTGTTGGAAAAAGAAAAAAAGACTTCAAGATTGAATAGGGTGATTTATTTTTGAACTGTCAACGTATAATATTATCTTACATTTGTTAGGCTGAATGAATAATGATGGTGATTTTTTTATAAGATGTCGAAGTTTTGAATAGTACGCATGAAAGTATGAATATTTAGGTGTTCCATACTTCCATATATAATTTTTTGGTATGTAGGTCAACTTCCTATTTATGTCATATTATAATGAAATGTAATTAAAGGATAGATTTCATGCTCGATGCACTTGGTTTCGCGTAAATATGCTTACCAATTTTTCATATCAACTGACAATTATGCATAGTGTAGCATATTTTAGTATCTAGGATGTTGTCAAATTTATCTTATGATACGACAACAAATGGACAATATAGGGTACAACATCATTCGCTGTGATATTGTGTTTGAAAATAACAATAAAAGTTATGCTTAGATTGATTCCACTGGCGGTATTTTCATAACTGTATTTTTTGAGACAGAACTGTGTTTATATAATGAGGGGTATTACAGTCATTAGTCAACAGATTATACTTTTAGAAATATGTCTTTCAAACAAACCAATTACTTCTGAAACACCAGCTTCTAAGTAACGGATTTTTAACAACAATTTTTAAATTGAATTTTTCTACATCCACTGCATAAACAAACACACTCTAAAAAGAATTGATAATGAAGGTAGTTTAGAGAGTTTTGGTGAGAAATAAATTTCATGATGCAAAACTAATATACTAAAAAAATAAGTGATTTAATGCATAAAATTTAATCTAGAAAAGTGATTTTTGTTGTCTCACTAGACTATAATATATTCCATGAAGTTAAAAAATAAACGCATATTAACTTGCAATATTTTTTAAGGATTTAGTATGATCAATATATGGAACTAATATGGTATATTTAGATCTAAGTTGGGATTCCCCAAAAATAAAAGCTCTAATTGTTAATTCTATCCTAAGGGTTAAGCCTTAAAAAAACTCCAGATTGAATTCATGCTAACATTTTAGATTTTAAAATTATTCAGGAAAGGGAATTGAGAGCACTCTTTAAGACTGGATAAGCTTGAAGAAATGTCATGTATATTTCAATGGAGAAGAAATTATGATTTCTTAATTTCCAACAAATCAGAAAACTCAAGCATACTAACTTGCATTGATTTATTAGTGATCATAGAGGGTATTTTTTTAATTTAAAGTTGATATAATTTTAAAAATTAAGTACTATTCTCACATCTTGAAGATGAGGTCATTATTAGGGATTGGCTTGAGATGAGATTTATAATATCATAGTAGATATTTGAAGTGTCTTCAACAAACTTTTAATCATCTTGCATGATTCTCTGTGTTTTTTTTTTAGCAATAAGTTCTCTACATGATCCGATTAGGAGAGTAGATGTTTTAAATACAACTTATGTTAAGAAAGGCAGAGGTAGACCTAGGAAAACTTGGGCTTATTGCATAAAAAATGATCTTACTTTATTAGAATTAAACGAAAATTTGACACTAAATAGGACGCAATGGAGAAAAAGGATTCATGTAGCCGACCCCACTTAGTGGGATTAAGGCTTTGTTGTTGTTGTTGTTGTTGTTGTAAGTTCTCTAGTTTCAAATTAAAGATTATCCAAGGCCTCAATTTTATCAAGTCTATAGTCAGACTAACTGTCTTGACACAATGAACACGATGATGTCAAATTTAGGCCAATCTGGATCCAATCAAGCCCAAATCAAGCCATTAAAATAAATTTGGAGGCTTTGCATCATCCATTGATTAGTTAATTGAACTCTAAATTTGTCATATCTATAATCAAATTGAGCTTTTCGACGAGAGGAATCCAATGAGCCAATGATTACTCAATTCAAGATCACAACAACCCTCAAATCATCAAATAAATTTAATAATTAAGGGGATCAATGTGGGTCGTCGATCAGATGTTTATGAGAGTTGTTCGCTAAAGGAAAAAAAATGCTACTCTCCAAGCGGCTATAAATAGACCTCCTCTCATTACCTGAGGAAGAGGAGGAGAATAAAGAGAATTTTCGTATTGTTCTAGACTTAAGACTTGACGATAAGTTCCGGCCTCCGTAGCCGATGACCAACAATGACCACTACAGGCCTTCCACTGTCGACCACCATCTACTTCCCTTGGTCCTTGCCATCATCTAAATTTACTTTCTAATGATGTAACTTAAGTACGAGTGTAATGATTACTGCCACTTTTAAAACTCGACGATAACCTCCTGCATCAGCAGCCATTGTCGACCATTGCTTGTATACAAAATTTCCCAAATCTGGTCATAATGTATAACATTGTATTGAAGATGTGACGATAATTTTCGACCTCTATAACTGTCGACAACCTTTGCTTGTTAACAACATATCCCAAGTATGGTCGTAACGTGTAACTTGTATTGAGGACCCAATGATAACTCTAAGCTCCAGCCTCCATAACTACCGATTTCCCCTGCTTGCAAACTTCAACATATCCCAAGTATGGTCGTAACGTATAACTTGTATTGAGGACCCAATGATAACTCTAAGCTCCAGCCTCCATAACTACCGATTTCCCCTGCTTGCAAACTTCATATCTTAAATGCAGCTGTAATGTGTTGATGCCCCAATTATACTTTTCAGACTCTGTAGCAGCCGACCACCGTTAAACACTATCAGCTATCACCATCGACCACGGTCAACTATGAGCCACTGATGATCATTGCTTACGACCGACATAGCATGAATACAATGGTTATTCCTAGCACCTATATTTTTATTTACCTTGTGTAAAGACTAATGAAGTGTTCAATATAAATTTGTAACTCCGTTCTCTCTGAGATAAGGGGTCCAAACACTAGTTATGAATTTTGTGGCCAACTACTACTATCGCAATTCCCAACTAATGTCTCTGTGACCAACTGTAGTTATTACAACCACCAACTACAATCTTTGTAGCTAATTACTATAATTACATTCATTAATTATGGCCTCTATGGTTAGCTGAAGTTATTAAAGTCAACAACAGTGGCCTCTGTGCCCATTAATATGTTTGCACTCACCAAACACTACTTCTATGGCCAACTGTCGCATCTGTATTCGCTAACTAAAGCCTCTATGGCCAACTAATGGTATTGCAATCGCCAATTATGGCCTTTCTGGCAAACTAACATTATTGTAATCAACATCTAAGACATATGTGGCCACCTAATAATATTGTAGCCACCAAATATGACATTTGTGGCTACTACATTATTGTGATTACTAACTACAACCTTTTAGCCAACTAAAGCTATTTCAATCACCAACTATGGCCTCTGTGGCGAACCGGCTTTATTGTAGTCATCAATTGCAACCTATGTGGCCAACAATGATTTTGCAGCCACAAATTACAATATAAATGACAAACTATTAGTATTACAACTTCCAAATATGGTCTGTGTGGCCAACTGATACTATTGCAGCCATCAACTATGACATAGGTCAAGTGATGATATTACAGTCACTAACTACGACCAATGTAGCTGATTAACGATATTAAAGTGTCCAACACGACCAATGTGACAAACTACTTCCTGTGCAGAAAATAAATATGAGCTTTGAAGCCGACTACTACTGCAACAACAACAAGTATAGCATTTTTTATTATTGTAGCCACTAATTACATTTTTTATGATCAATTGCCTTTGTTGTAGCCCAATTACGACTATTATAGTTGAACTATGATTGTACATATGTAACTATCAGCATTATAATTCCATATTTTCCAAGACATGATAAGGTGGGACCAATGTAACTACAATCATAAAGTAAATTGCTTTGACTGGGCAAAACCACATGTTTTATTTTCTTTCAAGGGTTTTCATGTATAAGATCTTAGCATTTTGTCCTACTACTTTCTATTATCTATGTATGCGTTAGATCTTCGTGTAATGCTAAAACATTAAATATACCGTTGCAAATCTTTCGACATGCAACAGTAATATTTATGTTTAATCTAATTTATATAATTACTTAGCATATTAGTAGGATTTGGCATTCTAGTTATATGCAAGGGCACAGGTAAAAAAAAATTGAATTATCATGCATTTTTTTGTTCTTTCATATTGATGATGGCATTACATCTTATTCATCATCTCTTTCAATTCTTAATTCGTTGGTTTACCCCATATCCTTAACCTACAATTAAATGACTTTTTTTTTTTATCCTTCTACCTATTTTTTAATCATCATTTTTTCTATTATAGCTATTACCTATTTAAGACCAAAGGGTATAATAATTTGTTAGCCCTACAATGATTTATAGTAGCTTGACTGTTAGAACTTGCATCAGTGTAAACTGATATTATAAGTCAATAATAGCAATGATATGATTTCCAAATAGCTACCATAAATGTTATAATTTATTCTTCGTTTTACTAGTGTATTGACCGTCTCTAAAATCTTTCATAAAACAAACTCAATAAATTTATACGTAAAAAAATATAAACATGCGTACAAATCCGATAAATCCCTTCTTCATACCTTTGAGCTTGAATTGTCATTAATGCAACTTCAATTAAGATTTTCAAGTAATCAAACATCTAAGCAAAGCTACAGTACAACATCATCATCACAACTATTAGTCAATCTGATGGTGACACAAACAAACTCACTCGTCAACATCAATTTATTCTTGATTCCACCTTTAGGCCAATAACAGTATGACTATTGTGGCCCTTTGGTTTGATTAAGTCGACACCTTTTGACCTACAGTTGCTTTCATTCATCCCCTTAGTTTCCACCGTTTAGCCAATCGTAGCCGCTACCTTAGTTCCTTTCACATCCTTTATTTCTCCATATTAATCATCAGACTTCTACCACATCTGACTCTTCGATTTACACAGATTTCCAACATAAGACTCTTTTGATTTGATTCTCTTTATTATCACCAACTAACGCACAATCTTGTTATAATCAAAATTCGATTGACATAGAAGCATTATTGTATCGATGTCCTTCTCACCATTCGTAAGGTAGAAAAACCTTCATATTTAAATAGAAAAATATTGCAACTTCCGCCTTTAGGTAGATTTTTGACATCACAAAATTATGATCCCAAATTTCTAAGCCTAAGCAATCACAGATTTGTCACTTCCACGATTCATAGAAGACTTCCTGAACCCCACAATATACATCAGACAAACAAACAAACATAGAGGCTGCTATCAAGGTCACCAATAGAAGAAATATGAGTAGATGGATCCCACACATAATGTAATGAAGGAACTTCTAATACATTTCATGCCAGCTTGTCGTACCGTGAACTGGTAACACTTCACCTGGACTTCCATGGTTGAGGAAAAAGCATCTGAAGATGCGCAAGGCCCACCAAACTACACGTCATCTTCGGTTCAAATTGTTCCCATTTAAGCTGGTGAGATCTACATGAATTTATTATTATTATTATTATTATTATTATCATTATTAGATTTATTTTAATTAAAAATGGGGCATTTACTTACATGCCACTCAATTCCTAAGTATTTATACATCTATAACAACTAAAAATTGGTTTTTATAATTTAATCACTCAAAAAACTTTCATATCATATAAAAAATACAATTTTTTTTAACTTTAGAAAGTTAAATGTTCCTTTCATGTACAAATAAGGTGGCATATATATATATATATATATATATATATATATATATATATATATATATATATATATATATATATATATATATATATATATATATGTAAAACTGAAATTAGATATATTTATATATTTTTGGTAAATAGGTTGATTTGATGGACAATTCTTGGAAAATAAAAATTATTCCTTTAAAAATTAGGGAATAGATTTCTTACCATCTCGACTGAATAAAAATTGAATGAAGCTCGAAATTTCACAGACTTCATTTTAAAAACTCGTTTAATGAGAAAACGTGCTTAGAACAAGTTATTAATTTTAAGAATAGATTGAGATACAATTTAAATCTTAGCAAGGAGTTTTTGAAGTTGTTCATAGTACTTTTTCCAAGTCTTGAATTTAATAATCACTTCTTGAAATCAGGTGACCTAGACCTTGATGGAAATAAGAAGCTATTAAAATATGATGAATACTAAGAAAGAAGGGTAGTAGTTGGGGCATCCATATAATGGCGTCCAATGACATAAAGAATGTCTAGCATGGTGCAAGGCAAACAACACAAGCTTCCAACAAAGCTCTTGAAAAATATTGGGTTAACCATTTCTTCATTCTCGTTTTTGGAAAACTTGTCTTCACATTGCATGGGGCTTGCAATCATTCATATTAAGCTTCCTGAGAATTTATTTTACATAGTTTCTTTTACAAATAAAGATGAGTTCATCCTTTCGCGTAACTTCAATGCTGAGATTAGTACACCATTTAACTAATATCCTTCATCTCAAAATTTCTAGAGAACTCTTTAAACATGCATTGATTACTTTAGTGAAGATCAATTCATTCACATACAAACACACTATCAAAATATATCCATCATTGACTTTGATGTAGAGGGCTTGCTCATGAGACCGCATGATAAAGTTTTCTCAAGTAAATACTTGTCGATGCGGTTGTCCATGCTCTTGTACTTGTTCCAAACTTTAGAGAGCATTCTTCAACTTCAAAATCTTGTCTTCTTACCCTTTTAGATTTATTGCCTAGTGGTTATTGAACGTAGACTTCTTCCTCAAGGACTCTATTCAGAAAGCCATATATTACATAGATTGGATGTATTTCTTACCTATTTTGAGAGCTAAAGAAACAATTAGCCTAATAGTTTCAAGTCGAGCACTATGAGCAAATACCTCATCATAGTCAATGTCAACTATTTTGTTGTAGCTTTTTTCTCACCAATCTTACTTTATACTTCTTAACTTCTTCTTTGCATTCTACGCCCACATCATTCCAATTATCTTGCGTCCATTTACAAATGTAGCTATTTCTCAAGAATTTTTCTTCACAAATGCCTTGATTTTTTGAGCCTTGACATCCTTTCACTTCTTACTTTTCACAACTTCTTTAAAATTAATGACACAAGATCAATAAAAAGTTAAATGTGAATAAGATTGGTTTGATTATTTTTGAAGTCATAAACTTATTATAAACATGTGATGTGTGAAACAGTTTCACTTGAACCTATATTTGAAGGGGATAAAGACGATGAGTCATCTTGAGTTCACGTAGTTGCTGTAGTTGGTGGCGTAGCTAGCTCCTCTCTTTCTAACTCCGTCCTTAGTTGCTCCACTTCTTTAATATTATCATTGTATGTAATGAAGTGATAGTCCTTATCATATTAGTTCTAATCCCATTCTCCTTGTTCATCAAATGAATCATCAAGTCTGATGATTGTCTTCCAGTGTTTTGATTGTACAACTTATAGCCTTTCAAATTGGAGTCATCACTGATGAAAAGGAACATCTTAGTTATGTAATCTAGCTTACTTCATTGCTCATCGGGTATGTGCACATGAGATGTGCTTCCAAACACTCTTAGATGAGAGATAATAGATTTCCTTCCACTTTATGCTTCTTGCAATGTCATTCTCCTCACACTTCTTGCTGGAGATTGGTTGGACAAGTAAACTGTGCATGCAACCGCTTCTACCCTAAATCCCTTAAGCAACCTCTTACTCTTCAGTGTACTCCGAGCCATGTTGAAGATAGTTTAGTTCTTTCTTTCTGTTATACTATTTTATTAAGGGAAACTTGAGAAAGGCAATAGTCAACATATTTCATTAGATTCACAACATTCTTGAATTTTTTTAAAAAGTAAACTTGTCTCCAAGATTAGTTTGCGTGGTTTTGACCTCGACACAACTTTCATTCTCCACCAAAGACTTAAACTTCGTGAACACTCAAAAGATATTTAATTTTTGCTTTAAAAAATATGCCCAAGTTTTTTTTTTTTGAAAATCATCTTTGAAGAAAAGAAATAATTACTCTTACCAAGAAAGCTTGGTTTGATTAGACCACACCCATTCATATTTTTGTGCTTAAGCAGCTATTGTGATATCAAATTTGACTCCTTTAAAAAACTCTTCCTAAATTGCTTTTTAAGAAAGCAGCTTTCATATATATGACTCCCACCATTTTCTTCTTTGATAATAACTCTAGTCCTTCTAAATTATGATGTCTATGTTGAACATGCTGGAACCAACATTGATCCTTGTACCAAGCCTTAAGAAACATGGCAATAACATTTTTCACTACAGAAGATGTTGTAAAGAGTGTCAGAGTTTTCTGTCTAAATTTAGGATGGACCTATTTGTGCCAAATTTTATGAATTTTACATGGCATAAAATAGTTAATGTTATATGTAATTAGCATTAGATTAGCTTCTAATTGTTCAACGCAAAAGATAAGTCCATAGCGGTGAAATTTAAAGTGGTTTTGCAGTAGTTTTTGAGTTGAATTAACTTCAATAAATTGACACAAAAGATGTGATTATAAGTAAAGAAAAAATCTGACGCACAGTAGATGAAAAATATTACATAATAGACCTAAAATATTCATTGCGCCCTCAATTTCATTTTCTTCTATGCGCTCCCTTGAAACCCTCGCATCTCCTCTCCTCCCTCTCACGGCATCGAAACCTCTTCATATACCTTGACATCGCAAGATACCTCACCGCCATCAGTCAACATTACCTCCTCGTTGTTGTGGCACTCACTATCGCTGATAGTTCTTACCCTAGCCGGCAAGGTCGCCGCTCGATCTCCCGGTTGTGATCAATCGAGGAAAATAAAATGTGTTATTTGCCTCATTTTTTCTTCCTTTTGATGTTTCGAAAAGTATATTGGATTTGAATTTTAGGTGCTAGGTGTGTTTATAAATAAAAGTTCAGGGATATGTATACAAATCTCCTTACATTGAAGTTTAGGTGTTAGCTATGTATATACATAAGTATTGGGTGGTCTGTGTGAGAATCTAGCTAGATGGAAATGTTATTAGTAGAATTTAAGTTGTTTAATTGCAGTTGTGGAGTAATACAACAGGTTTGTCATGCAAAGTGACGTTGACATAGATGGGAACGTTATTAGTAGAATTTGAGTTTGTTGATTGAAGTAGTGAAGAAATGCATCAGTTCTATTGTTCAAAATGATGATATAGATGGAGACGCTATTTGTAGAATTCATGTTGACTGGTTGAAGTGGAGGAACACATAAGGCATATTGTTCAAAGTGATAATGATATGAAGGGGATGTTTTAATTTGTAGAATTCTTGTTGACTGGTTAAAGTAGATGAATGAATCGAGTTATTTTTCAAAGTGACTGTGATATTGGTGGTGATTTTATTGGTAGAATTCAAGTTGATTAGTTGAAGTTGAGGAATGCATCGGGTCTATTGTGTGATAGAAGAGTACCTCTTATACAATTTGGAAAATTTTATAAGATGGTGCTGATTCCTACATGATGTTGGCTTTTAAAAAGGAATCATAAGAAAAAGATAATTGTTGCTGAGATGAAAATGCTTAGGTGCATGCATGAGTGCTCTGACACTTAGAAGACAAAATGATAAACAAATCTATACGTGATAGTGTTACAGTTGATCGAGTGGTGACAAGATTAGATAGAGATGTCTTAGACATGGTTTGATCACAT
Organism: Papilionanthe hookeriana x Papilionanthe teres; assembly: GCA_022702705.1. Taxonomy (NCBI): domain Eukaryota; kingdom Viridiplantae; phylum Streptophyta; class Magnoliopsida; order Asparagales; family Orchidaceae; genus Papilionanthe; species Papilionanthe hookeriana x Papilionanthe teres. Next base: position 106,223,541 of record CM040422.1, on the reverse strand, counting down.
TAAAGATCAGCCAACTGATCTACTTAAAAAGTACCTATTTTTATGCTTTATTTATGATTCAATTTTTAAGGATATTATGCTTTAATGAAAGGTATTTTTATATTTTTTGGATATAGGTGATGAAAAAAGAGTTTAAGAAGGAAAAATGAGCAAAACGGAGCAAAAATAGAGCTAAAAAGCAAAGTTATCGAAATTATAGGTCTGGCGCCTAGGCGCCAGTTCGATACTGAAGCAGTTAAGATTTTTGACAACTTTGGGCAGTTATTTTGACGGTGTTAAGTGGTTATCAGACCTTCTAGAAGACTGGGAGTTACTTCTAATACATAGGACATGTGACACAATGCATCTGGATACAAGAAAACAGTTTTAATCGTGAAGAGGTGAGATCCAAAGTGAAGAGGTGCGAAGACTTGATCACGGAATCCGGCGCCTAGGCGCCACAGTTACTTTCTAAAAGATTCATTGAATTTGGATGAATTTTGAAGAGGTACCTTAAGAAAACGCTGGTCATTTTTGAAGCTCTATAAATATGAGACATTTCTATAGAGAACAGTGTCCCCTAGATCTCCTGCATCCAGAGATAGATTTAGAGAGCCATCATATTTCCTTCTTGAGTATTTAGTGAGTTTCATTTAGTTATTTTGAGTGTTACTACTCAATTCCTTGAGTAGTAAGTGAGAGTTTGTAAGTGTTGCTGCTGTTAAAGTCTTGTACCTTGCATTGGAGTCAGTATGAGTTAAATGATCACTTGAAGGAACATTTCAGATAAGTATTTTTAACTTGGTTCAAAGTTTTATAAATATGTTTTGTTGTGTGAATTCAATGTGTTCTGAGTAGTTACTTTTCTTTCTCCTTTCAACTATGAAAAGATAATAAGATAATTTGATTTTGTTGGAGAACTTAACTTAACATTTTTAAAATTATTGCGATGATATTAATACCTGATATTAATTTACTTTTTAAACTAGCCATTTAAATTGTTAAAACCTTTTGAAGAATTCTGAGACCTATCCGGAGATGAGTTCTTAACTAGTAGATATCACATGAATCCTTGGGTAATCGAAGGCCTTGAGCGGGTTATTCATGGTGAAGTGCAAATAAATAGGGAGATATTGTTTATTGGGCGTAGAATTGATTAGTTTTTAGAGTGACAGACTAAATTCTAATAATTTGGTTTATAGAAAAGGAACGGGTCACTAGTAGGGCCGACCATAGCCACCCTTGGACATCTAGAAGTGTAAGCCTAGATTAACCCATTCTACTAATAATACATCCTGAACCAATCTATAGATTAGCCAATGTTCTTTATACTATCGAGCGAAGGTAAATAATAGGAATGCTTCTATTTGGCGTAATACCATAATCTCAAGTTTTCCATGAATGATAATTATTCTGAAAAATCTTGGATTAGTTGAAAAGGAGAAAGTTGTTTTATTTATACTTACATTAATCTTTACTTTATTGTTACATTTTAGTAGAAATTTCATTAAACATAAAATCTGAATTTTGAAAAGAAATAAAAATTATAATTAGTTTTAATTTGAAAATCTATTAAATTCCTTTAATTAATCTTCCCTTAATCTTCCCTATGAGATCAATAACCAGGACTCCAATAAAACCCTGTATTACATGAAACGATACGTATACTTGCGTTTTAAATTGAGACTTTACGAAATTATTATAAATATTTAAATATAAATTCATAAATTATTGCATATACAGATACTCGTAAAGGTCAATTCACCAACCGATGAGCCTTGAGAGATATTGAGATTTGTTAATGCTTATTTGATGAGTCCTCTGTCACATGGTGAGGCTTAGAAACACTTTGATCATAATTACCCAGACTTTGCAGCTGAAGCACATAATATTATGCTTGGCTGATGAGCAGATGGTTTCACCCCATATAGTGATGCCATAAGATTTTTACCCCCCGATATGTGTATGACTGTGTCATTCCTATTTCTAAACTTGATCATACCATGTTCATGATCGTTGCTCTGCCACTTAGGTAAAAATTTAAAAGGTAGTTTCAGTTCAGTTTTAAAGTAAAATTGGTACAATAATTAGACAGCCACTCGTACACACAAGTATACATATCGTTCAAGTAATACATGGCTCTAGTTGAGTCCTGGTTATCGATCCCACAAGGAAGGTTGTAACTTTTCAAAGTGTAGTACAAAAATCCAATTCTCAATTCACAATGCACGTTTAGAAAATATTAAAGTTGCTAGTGTAAAGATGACTAAAAGCTAAGCTTACTAAAGTTACTTTCTAAATTTCTAGATAGAATTAACTAACACAGACTATGTTTTGTATTGAAAGGTTCAAATATGGAAAAACATCTTTCTCCTTACAATGATACTATGATGTGTGAATGATAAAGATTGATAAAAACTTGTATTGTGCCAAGTAGGAAAATTCATATTCTTTACCCTCTTCAGAGTACCCTCTCTTTTGAGTTTTGTAAAGAACATTGGCTAATCCTAGGCTTAGTCTCTAAATCCATGGTTAGGCTAGAAGAATACTGGTTGTCAATTCAAAGCTCACACTTACCTTCACCTGAAGGCTAACCCTAACTTTAGTTTCCAAACATTAGGACCAAATTGGAGATATCAATATGTCACCCTAAAATCTCCAATTCAATGCCCATCAAACCAGATTTCCCTATTTATTTTCACTTAACCCCCATGTACTACTGACACGCCTAAAATATATACGCTTTTTGCTATATCATTTTACTTACTTTTGATGATATTACACTTTAAAGGAAGATATTTTGTATGTTTTTTGGTTTTAGGTACAAGAAATGGTGATTGGAGCAAAAGGAAGCAAAAACGGTGCAATTTGGAGCAAAAACGAGCAAGAAATGAAATTCTGCCCTGACACCTTTCGATAAGTCTTTTGATGCTTGATCTATTTTACACTTCTTGCATATTTTTGAATGAGATTATACTTTAAAGAAAGGTTATTTTTATGCTTATTTTGTAGGGCTATTTGTTACGAACGCAACGCAACTGAAATGGGGCGAAACAAAGTTGAAACGGAGTCAAACGGAGCGAAACCGTGGAGCCGCGCAGTAGCCTGCTCGCCGACGGCGAGATTTTCCCGAGACCACCGAAATATGGCCGAAAAGGCCGCCAACAGCGGCCTCGAACCCGCCGACAGTGTCCCAGATGACCACGAACCCACATTTGGCAGTTTTGAGCCAATATTCGACGTATTTGGACGCTTTTTCGAAGGGGTGCTTAAGGAAACTCTTCAAAATTCGTCCATACTCTTTAAAATGGTGAATATATGTTAGAAATGGGAGAGAAACAAAAGAGGAAAGGAGAGAAAAACTTAGAGGAATGTTTAGGATTCTTAGATTAAGAGTAGAAATGTAGATTTCTACCCTTTTGGAAAGATTGGAGAGGAGATTTTGAGAGAATTTGTAAGGGATTTCGCTAGCATTGCATGGATCGCCGGGAGACTTTATGGGAGAGATCTTCGTCTTTCTTTCAAAGGAAAAAAGCTAAGTATTGTTCTTCATTATCTTATGATTTTGTAAACATTTGCGTAGTGGATTTGCTATGGTTAAATGAAGTTTCCTTTGTGTTTTCTTTATGTTTTGTGACGTATCTCTCTTACTCTTTCTTCTTCTTTAAAAATAGTGGCATAAGAAATCATGTTTTCTTTTACTTTTCTTCATTATCTTATGATTTTGTAAAAACATGATTTCTACTCATTTACATTGCAATAAGGGCCCATTGTAGTGTTAAAATTCGTTGTAATTGCATCGACCCGAAAGGGCGGTGTAATTCTCAACAAAGTGAAACCACATTCAAGTTCCATGGATGGTGACGTTCATGCGGATTGAATGCAAATAAATAGGGAAATATAATTATCGGGCGTAGAATTGGAGATTTTAGAGTGACAGGCTAAAATCCTCAATTCGGTCCTATCGTTTGGGTGTTGAAGTGTAGATGTTAGCCCTCAGGCGAGGGGAACGTAGGAGCTCCAAAGTGAGAGCCGGTATCCTCCCAGCCTAGCCACGGATTCAGTAACCAAGCATAGGATTAGTTAATGTTCTTTATGCCTGGACCAAAGGGTAAAAAATAGGATTGCTCCTATTTGGCACATACAATATTTAATGCATCTCATTCCTATACATTATCTATTTCATTACATAAGAATAGTAGTTTTTAATATCTCAAAATTCTCCAAACCAATTCATCCAAAAAGGGTTATATTTAGATTTGTTATTTGCATTTAGATATAGTTACTATCTTTACATTTAACACTTTCATTTAGGAATAGTTGCTAGATAAAACATAATTTTAATCGACATTTCAAACTAAGGACTATTAGTAGTGGACTAGAATTTGATTAAAGACCTCTTACTTCACTTTCTCGTGGGATCGATACTGGGGTTTTTAAAGAAAACTCTATATTACTTGAAACGATACGTATACTTGCGTAGTACCCCTAGTGTGTAAAATATTTTCTAATTTTTATATCATTTAAGATTTTACACACTAGCCGCTATTTATAAATCAGGTCAAGTTTTTTGCCATCTTTTGGAAGTTAATTTACTGTGTAATTGCGGGTCGGGTCGACTACGTAACTCATTCATGGACATTGAATAAATTCTCCACTTTTGTTGTAGAACACTTAGTCCTCTCGGATTGTATATTTCACAATAAGTTATAACATTTCAATTGGCCAGATCGAAAAGTAAATGAAGTATAAAGTGAAAAATCATCACAAATTCTTAACATTTAAATGACACATAAAATCTACATCATCACTTCACCATATCTCATTCCAAGTAGAAAGACAAAGAAATCTGCTTAGAATTCATGTGGACGATATGATAAAACATGGATTTTATATATAAAAGCAAAGTAATACAAACAATAAGAAGTAAATACAACTTATCTCAATTTCTTTCCCAAGCAAATCCCTCGAAGTTCCTTTGAATCTTTTTCTCTCTTTACAACAACACACAATTCCTTCTTAGAATAGTAAAGAAGAAGCACTTTCTCACTTTCCTTCTTATCCTACACTTTTTAGAGAAGAATCCCTCACAAAACAAGACTCTCACACACATTAACCCTAGACTTCTACTAACTTTCACACACAAACACACGTACTCTCCAAAAACCCTAACACACTCCACTCACATCAAAAGACACCTCTCCCTCTCTTCTCTAACTTTTTTGGCGTCCAAATCTATTTAAAATAGTTTAGAAAGAATTCCCCAAGAGTTTCCTCAAGCAACCCTTCAAAAATTGCCCAAATGCATTGAATTTGACCTCCACCGAGCTCGGGTGCCGTCGGCGCTAGTCTGCTTCAATTATTCTGAACACTCTGGAATTGGGCGCCAGCGGCGCCAGTAGTCTGAATTTGCTATTTTTCCTCCTTTTGCTCCAAATTCATTACTTTTTACTTACTTTTGCTCCAAACACTTGAAATTTTTATACCTGCAGCAAAACATAAAAAATACATTCATTTAAAGTGCATATCACAAAAAATGAGTTCAATATATATATATATATATATATATAATCTAACATATTTTTGGTGCATAAAAATCCCCCAAACTTAACTATTACTTGTCCTCAAGTAATTCTTTTACTACATAGAAATATAACTCATAGTAGTGAACTTTTACTTAAAGAATACTATAATTTTTTATTTAAATGATTATAATAGTAAGATTCTTAAAAAAAATTTTAGTAACTCAAGTTAAAACTACAGGTGTAAGAACATTTAGTGGTCAAGTCTAGGAGTTCTAGTTTCCTATTCATTTTAAGAATAAGCATAATTCGTCACATTAAGGGTACTTTGAAGGATCATATGAAAAAGAATTTGAGGAGAACTCTATTAGTAAAGATGCTAATACATAAATATAAATGTTGAAATGCAACTAAGCTCTTCCTTTAAGTTGATTCAAGTGAAGCCAATTTTTTATTAAACATCTCCTCACATATATTTTATTTTCCTTTTTATATATGGATTGTCTTTCAATCCTTTGTTTTCTTTCTTTTTTGTTTTGGGATTGCTTTTTATTCCTAATTTTTTCTTTTCAAGTGAGAATTACTATATCTGGATAGCCTTAATAATTTTGAACTTCGCTTTCTTCCCCCTAAAGTTGGCACTTATCACATCTCTTAACTTATAGATTTATATTAGCTTTTAAATGATTCATCGTAGGATTTCAATCCTTTCTACACATATAAACTTCCAAGAGTCTTAATATTTCAAAAAAATAATTTTTTTTACTTTAAATAGTTAACTATAGTATAATCCTCTTATACTAAATATCTTAACCCATAAAGTTAACTTTTTTTACTAAAAATTTTCATTTAAATCTACTACGGTATTTAAATAAAATTAAAAATATAGTTACTTAAAGTTAAGTTCTACTACCATAAGTTATGTTAAAATTTTTGAAAATATATTTAAATGAGAACAAATAAGAGCTAATATTCTCCCAACCAAACTTATGTTTTTCATTACATATAAATTTGTAATAGGAGAGAGTAAAACAGAAAGAAAACCAACCTTTTTGTGTTGGGTCTAAAGTTATGCTAGTATTAATAAAAAATTTAAACTAGTAAGAATGAAACAGTTAGAAGTAGTAATACACATACTTTTAAAAATTTTGCAGGGTGAAGAAATATTAACGACTTAAACTTTAAACATTCAACATAAGCATTAAAGTCTCAATACATATCACTAAACAAATAAACATAGAGTTCATTACATTTTCATAACTAACAAAGAGGCCAATCACAAGTTACATCGATCACAGAAAAGCAAACAACTAACACACATAAGTACTACATAAATAAATGAAAAAAAAATTCACATCTCTACCAATCATCACCAACAGCTTCTTCAGCCACATCTGCATCATCAGGTCGGTAAGGAATATATTTGGGGCAAGTAGGAAATATCACACCAGTGTCTCCCCTCATACATCTAAACTGAGCATCATGGTAAGCTATATTGTATTCAACTCTCATCCTCTGATAATCATCATTAACATTGCTCCGGGCTTCTAATCCACCAACCTTGTTATGGAGTATCTCAATAATAGCATGTTGAATCCTCAATTGCTCCATAACATCACACAATGTAGGCGCTTCAGAAGAAGAAGGTATGTCCTGGCTAGCAAAAGGAATATCAGTACTCCTACTTCCTCCTCTCCATCTCAAATGAGCCTCATAAGTACGAATATTAGCCTTGGTAATAGGCTTCAATGGATGGACTAACTTATCATTGTCATCAAACTCCACTCTAGACTATACACATAGTGTATGAATCAAGGCAGGATGTCCTAATCCACCAGTGGTTTCCCCTCTTGCAATAGTTTGAATACTCTTATAGGTGACAGCTCCAATATCTATCTGTTTTATGTTCTAAATGCAGTAGTTCAGAATTTCTCTATCTTTAGTAACTTCACTGTGATGGTAAGAAGGTAATAACGTTGCTCAGATGAAATATGCCATTCCTTAGTTGCTACATTCAACATGGAATCAAGGAAGTTAATCTTTTGTCTTTGCTTTATCTTCCATTCCCCTTTTCCATCAGTAAGAAAATAAATCACTTCATTTTGCCTAGCATCCATAGTACCAAAATTTTTATATTCATAGAATGTCGTTCTCCTTAACTGGTAAAAAACATTAATACGATCAGGGGTAAATTCTACCATTTTCCCTCGCACAAGCACATATACACCTTCAGTCCACGATAAATTTGCATAAAATTCATGAACTATACCCATAATCACATCAGCAGCAAAATAACAAAATATCTCCTATTCTCGATCAGCAATTAAAAATTCTACCACTCCATCCGGATTTTTAAAAGCTCGATCTTGTAAACATTTCTTATTGTAAAGGGTCGAATTGAAACGAAATTGTGCTTTAACATTCACAAATTTATCTTCATCAAAATCCAATTTCCTTTTCCCTTTACTCATTATTGGAGCCATGTCAAAATTTTCTAGAAATGTGCAAGAAAAATCTAATAAATTAAAAAATTACAATGTAGAAGGCTCCTAAAGCAAATTTTAGTAAGTAAGAACTTCTATCGGCATGGATAATATCAAAGCAACATAAAAAATTCTAAATTTTGGATCTACATAATGTGGGAGATTTCCATGGTAAAAATAAAAAATATTTAGTTTAAAGTAGAGCTCTTACCAAGAAAAGACAAGATCCAAACTTTTAAAGCCTTGAAAATGCCTCAAATCCGCAAGCAAGCAAGCCCTAGGTCACTATTCGGCCTTGGCGGGTAAAGGGCAAAAATCGTGATTTTAAATGAAACTGGGCCTGTTCAGGTTTCGGGCGCCGTCGGTGCTAGTTCAATTTCTGGGTCTGTAACATTTTTGCAATTTAGATCGTTTCTAAGTTACACCATTATATAATTAGCCATTTTAAGCATTTATTTCATCAATTAAGCAATTAACTAACATCAATTTCACACAAACAACACAAAACATCACTTTAATATTTAAAATCCACATTATTAACATACACATTTAAGAACTCAACTATATGATTTCTTCAAGCCATATAACATAGAAACTCAACATAACAATCAAACTACAATACTCCAACGCTGAAAAGTAAACATAAACACAAATTCCAAGCATAATAAGTTTAAACACACATTACATAGTCAATCAAACCAAATATTAAGCACACCATAACATATTAAAATTTAAATACCTAGTACTAAATATAAAGTAGAGTCACAACTCTTCATCAGTCTCAGTACTATCATCTCCTCTAATATCTCCCATGGATTGATGATGAATGAACAAATTGTAAAACGGCGATACAAGAATTCATCAGTTGAATTCTCTGCAATCACAGTTTTCTTCTTCATCAAATTTAACAAACTTTCTTCAATTCTCCCAATATAATCAAATTGTTCTTTCATCCTCCAATCCAGGTGATCAAATAAATCAGAAATATTGTTAAAAACATTCATAAGATATTGTACCTCTTTCTCTAATTTCATGATCTTCTTCAAAATCAACTATGAACTTTCAGGAAAATAGAGTTGAATAGGTTGTGAACTCTGGGATGGTTGATATGAAATTATGCTCATATCATTCTCATCTCCAATTGCTTGAAAATCAAATAGGTTAGTTGGCTCCAGGGCTTCCATGGAAGAAGCACTTTTTTCCAGCTTTCATTTGACACTTATGACTAGCTGCAAAGAAGTTATGTGGTGGAAAGATGTCCAAACCCATATTTAGATCCATTTACAATCAATCCCAAAATAGATTTTACAATTATAGTGCCAATATCAATTGGCCTTCCCGTTTGAATACAATAGTTAAAAATTGCACTTTCATTTGTCACTTTACTTATTTTTATAGTTGGGAGTAACTTTGCATATATGAAGAAATGTCACTACTTCGACACAAGATGTAATAATGTAGTAGAGAAACTTACATATATGTTATTCTTATCTCCCAATCTTCACTTTCATCCTTCAAATATCGATAAATCTCATTCATGTTGTCTCTCATTGGAGCAACATTCGTATAATGGCAGATCGGCACGATTTCAATCATAAAAAATTCATTAATCCTTGAAGGAGTAAATGGTACAAACATGCCTCCCACATAGACGACTCCTTGTTTGATTCCATGAAGATTTGTATAAAACTCTTTCACCACAGGAACGACTACAGTGGCAGTAGTGTAGCATAACACTTCCTAGCGCCTCTGCACAATAATCTCTTCTATTGGAGTACTTGGACGTTCAAACCTTGATTCACGAAGCCTCTTTCTTTGATAAGCCTCCTCTTCATTAGCACTTTATTGAACAGCTGTTGCGCCTCGAAACTAATAAAATTCCATGACTTGAAAGCTCAAAATCTCAGAGTTTCTACAGAGTTGGAATCCATCATATGTGAATTTGGAATGAATCCTTTCATTTTTCTAGAGTTTAGGGATTTAAAATTGAGTTTGGGAATTTATAAGGGTGAAAATCCTGCCAAAAACTACAAATTGAAACCCTAAAAACCGTTACCAGACCAACTGCGCCGTCGGCACCTGATAAGGCGCCGTCGGCGTCCAAACCCTGAAATTTGGAAATTCTCGGGAAATGGGCGTCGTCAGTGCCAGTACTAAAAAATGCACCAAACTTCGTTTTGGTCCAAAATAGTCCAAATCTTTGATATGATCCATTAATTATCATTTTTTTATGATATTTATGAGTGAGTAGGAAACAATTATGATTAACTACTATTATTAAAATTATGGGTTGCCTCCCACAAAACGCTTGGTTTAACATTGTTAGCCTGACAAACATTCAGTTATCTTAACATTAAAACCTCTTTAAAATTTGGTCGATACCTCTCAAATTATGGTTTTACTATATGCCCATTAACTTTACATATTCTTCTAGTTTTAGGATTCTTGATATCAACAGCTCCAAATTGAGAAACTTTTATAACAGTTTGAGATCTTATCCAAATAGACTTTAGCTTTCCAGGAAATAATTTTAATCTTATATTATATAGCAAAAATTTTTGTCCAGGTTCAAATTTCTTTCTTATAATCTTCCGATCATGTTATATTTTCATTTTCTCCTTGTAAATTCTATCATTATCATAAGTTTCATTTCTGATTTCTTCCAATTCATTCAATTACACCAATCTTTTCTTTCATGCGCTTTTTAAATTTAAATTTAACTCTTTTATTGCACAATTTGTTTTATGTTCCAATTCTACATGTAAGTGACAAGTCTTTCAAAAAATTAACATATAAAGAGACATTCTTATAGGAGCCTTGCAAGCAGTCCTATATGCCTATAATGCAGTATCTAATCGAACAGGCCAGCCTAAATTGTGAAGTCTCACAGCTTTCTTCAAAATTCATTTAACTTCACGATTAAATATCTCTGTTAAACCACTAGTTTAGGGATGATAAGTAGTAGAGATTATATGAATAATATTATATTTTCCAACCAATATCTGAATCAGATTATTTCTCAAATGAGATCCACCATCAGTAATGATCACTCTCGACATTCCATACCTTGTAAAAATATTTTTCTTTAAGAATTTTGAAACACTTCGAGCTCATCAAATAAACATAAAACAAAACAACAACACTACTAAGCATCACCATCATCTGGTTCATCAGACTAGTATGGAGTATAGTCAGGGTATGTAGGAAACACAGTGCTAGTATCACCCCTGAAGAATCTCATTTGTGCGTCATGGTAGGCTATCTCGTACTCTATTCACCTCACTTGATAATCATCATTAATCTTCTTCCTTGTCTCTATTCCCTCTACTCTTGTATTTAGTCTCTCCAACTGATCCATAACATCATGAAAACTAGGCTCACTAGATGTAGATGGTCTATCTCGACTAGAGGATGGTTCATCAGATGTCTTACTCCACTTCCAACTCACATGGGCTACATAGGTATTCAGATTTAGCTTGCTAATGGGCTTTAGGGGGTGGATCACCTCATCATTATCATCAACTACTACACCTAACTAAATACATAGGATATGAATCAGGCTAGGATCTCTCAGTCCTCCTGTAGTCTCTGCTTTTGAAATAGACATAATACTTTTATGAATAACAGCCCCAATATTTATTTCCTTCATGTCCTGAATATAGTAATTCAGAATAACTCTATCAACAGTTACCTCGCTGTGATAGTTGGTGGGTAGATGTTTTGTATAAATAAAGTAGTGTCAGGCTTTCTATACAGGATTCAAAGTAGAAAGGGGGAAATTAATTCTCATCCTTTACTTAATCTTCCATTCCCCTTTTCATCAGTCAAAATTTTATAATTGTATCTAATGCTTCGTTCGTCACAACAATGGATAGGTTCTCGCAATTGAAATAATGCATTGATGCGGGCAGGGGTAAACTCAACCATCTGACCTCTAACCAAAATATACTCGCTCTCCGAATAGTATAGGTTATCATAGAATTCTCGAACAATATGCAACATCGCTTCAGCAGTAAAACAACAGAAAATCTCCCATTGATGACTCTTTATCAACTCTTCAATTTCTACTCCAAGATTTTCAAAGGCTCGCTCTTGAATACATTTCTGTTAGTAAGAGATGTACTAAAGGACGAATAAGCCTTGAAACAAACAAATCTGCTCTCATCATATTCAAAGTTCCTCTTCCCCTTAGCGAATCTTGGAGCCATTTGTCTAAAAATTTCAAATTAATCCTAATAAATTCCAAGATCACAATGTAAATGTCTCGAAAGTAAATTAAGTAGGTAAGAACTCAAATCTCATGGAAAATCTCTAAATCTTTTCTAAAAACCTCAAAATAACAAATCATCCAAATGTAGGAGATTTACACGGTAAAAATAAAAAAAATTTAGTTTAAAGTGAAATTCTTATCGAGAGAAGATGAAATCCAAACTTTTCTGGCCATGAAATCGCTTCCAAACCCAATGCTAGTGGACCCTAGGTGCGAAAATTAGCTTTGGCTAGAGGCAGAAAATGGTGGTTTGGACAAAATGGCAGGTCGCAGGGTTAAATTGTGAAAATCTAGAGTTTGGGCAAAATTTTTGACCTAGCACTGAACGGCGCAGGCGCTAGAGTCGTTCAGCGTAATTTTCTGCATTACAGGCCAAACTCTCTGACTTTGGGCGCAGAACGGCTCTGGATAGGGCGTCGTTCGGTGCCAATTCAAAAACTGGGTTTCCAACTTTCTTTTGCAATTTCGATCATTTCAAGCCCGCTCCGATGTCTAATTTGTCTTAATAAGCTTTGAATAACATACTAATGCCTTGACAAACTATATTCATAACAGAAACAAGATAAAACATCACTTTGATATATATAAAATCCAAATTACAACCAAATTGTAATAACACTCAAAATAACACACAATCAAACCATATGCTCTAAGATTCAGCGTCGATCACAACCACAACACAATAATGCTGACAACTGAACAAGAAAGCAAGTCCAAACATAACATCTAATCAAAGCAAAGCAAACAACACACAAACATAGACACATAAACACAATAATCAAGCCTTCACTCTTCCTCAGAACTATCCTCAACTCTTAAATCTCCAATGGACTGAGCAAGAATGAACAAGTTGTAGAATGGACGAAATGGGAATTCTTCAGTGGAATCCTCTTCAATCCAACCTTTCTTTCGCATCAACTGAACCAAAATTCCTTCAAGATATCCAGAATGATCAAAGTGCTCCTTCATTCTCTAATCCAGATGATCAAAGAAGTCGGATAGATTGTTGATTGCATTCATCAAGTATTGAACTTTTTTCTCCAGTTCTTAATTTTCTTTAGGATTGTTGACCTCATTTTTGATGAGGTCTTCTCTTCTTCTCTTTAGTACTTAGGATCTAGCCTTAGGCTTTTCCTTTGACTATCTTAGAGGATTAGAATTGGGACCCACCTTTTAGAAATTCAAACCACTTCTAAACTCCCCGCAAACTCCACAAACTTGACCGTAGACCCCTAATCACCTAGAGGGTTGAAATCAAATGTGGAAGTTTAAAGGATGAGTTCCCTATAGGACTCTTCGGCCTTGGGACTACCCCAGGTGGCCCGGTCGCAGTGAAGGGTTGACTCACACACACACTACACTCATACACTACACTTCCATACACCTCCTAAAACCACACCTATACCTAACTTGACCTCCCGACTCATGTAAGTGATTCACATGGATGGTCCTTAACCCCTAAGCCCTTGGCTAAGAGGGTTAGGAACAACATAGTGAATGCCTCAAATGAGTCCCCTCATGGCTCATGTGGGCTTGATATGGCTTCATGGCTCAACCAAAATGGTTTTATTCCACTTACATCCACCCAATCTTCAATTTTCCAAATTTTCAATTTTTGACCCCGGGACCCTATACCCGCTAGCCTACCCAAGACCCTTGAAACTACCCAAATTTCTCAAAAATTTCCAAATTACCCAAAATTCCTCAAGACCAATCCTAAACATTTCCACATCACTCAAACTGATCATCCATATCCAAAAATACCAAAAATTCCAAAAATACCTCCCAATACCCTTCAAATACCCAAAATACCCCTCTTAGCCAAAAAATCCAAAAATTCAGAAAATTCCCAGAAAATTCCAGAAAATCCCAAATATTCCCAATTTCATTTTGTTCAACTACACCATGGGCCAATTTTGTCAATTTACCCCACTTTTATCAAAACCCCCAATTTGACCCATTTTAACCTAAAGTAAACCCAATGTCAAACCTAACCTACCCAATTGACCTAAATTCTGGTCCAATTCAATTCTAAACTTCAATTCAACATCCCCAACACCAATCTAGACCAAATCCAAGCCCAATTTGATTGAAATTTGGATCCAATTTCACTTTTGGCCTTAAAGCCCAATTTGGACCCATGACCCAAACTTAGCCCAAACTCACCCAATTCAACTCCAATTAACCCCAAATCTTTTCTAAACCTTCCTTGAAATCCCCATAAACAAAACACTAACATGATTTGCCCAAAATTTAGACCCAAACCCCACTCAAATTCAACCCAAAGCTAAAAGGCCCAATTTTGACCTAAACCTAAACCTAGCCCAAATAGGCCCAAACCCCAAAATCAAAACCTAACCAAAGCCAAAAACTCTTTGTCACACCCACATAAACATTTTTCAACATTAATTTTACATCAATTTCAACTCTAGCCCAACATTGGCCCAAGTTAGCCCAATTTGACCTACATAGGCCCACTTACCAATTAAACCCAAATTCAAACCAATTCAAGTCCAAATCACACCAAATTGACTCCAAACCACTCATGACACATCCCTAAACCAAACTCAACAATTATTTGGCCCAAACTCTTTACAAAATTTCTATCCATAAATTCATTTTCAAACCTAAAAGCCCACTTCCCTAAACCTTCCTAAAAGCCCATTTCCACCAAATACAAAAGCCCAAAATTGGCCCTAAAGCCCACATGACATTTCCATTTGCCATCCATTTGATCAAAGCCATTCCCTAAGTTCTAATCACATCATCAAATAATTCCAAATTAAGCCTCATGCCAAATTACCCCCTAAATGACAAATATTTCTAAAACCCTTTTTCATGAAACAAGTCAACTTTTTTTTCAAGCCAAATGCAAGCCATGCAAGCCATAGACAAGCCACATGAAGCCATGGGGGGTTTGACTTGTCACCATGCCCAAAATGGCAAGAAGAGGGGACCCTTTAATGATTCTCTTAAGAGTGATTAACCACTCCCATGTCTCCCCTAACTCTCGCTTAAGCTTAATCGTACTTGGATTGTGACTTGACCCCACTAATCAAGCTGATCCAAGTGACTTTCCCTTCAGCCCAAATTGGCCTTGGAGGGTGAACCTAACCCAAAACCAAGAGTTGACCCATTTAGACCCAAAACTAGTCCTTTTCCCATTCCACTTTGATTCAAACCCTTTACACATGGCAATGGCCAATTGATTGCACAAACCTCTAACCCTGACCCACCTGGACCTGAGGGTGACCCATGCCTGCCGGCCAGCCGCCTGGGTCGCCGGAAAACACCATGGCCGAGACCTTGGGAGGAGCCAAACTTTGGAATTCTCCCTTGCTGAGCTGCCCCATGCCTAGTGGTCACCATGGCTGTTCTTCTCCTCACCAGAGCAGCTGATCCCAGCCCTCAACTCCCCCTGGGAGGCCCTCCAGCCTCTCCTATTTAAACCCCTCACCCTCACGGCCAAGAGAAGTGCTGAACCAGACCTTACTGAAACTCTGCCAAAATTGCTCCAGATCATTCTCCATACTTAGAGCGAGTTGATCCCCGAGTGCTAGATTCGCCCTAATCCCCACCAACGAGCCCAATTTCTTAGCCAAAATTCCACCCAAAACCAGGACACTTCTCCTCAGTGGATCAATCCTCAAATTGATTGGTTCTACACCTTCACCAGACCAAGGGAAGGTGTCCACCAGCAAAAGCCCCATCTCCAGGCCACCCAGTTGCTCCGGCCTCCAAGCTTTGTGATCGGGCTTGGTCGAAATCACATCTAGACAATTCACTGCACCGTGAGACTTCATCCGGAGCTTGTCGGGATCCAATCGAAGGTGCAACAACTCTCGGATCGAAGCCACACTTCTCCGAGCAAAGGTATGAACTAATTCTTCATCCCGAGCTTCCGGAGATTCTCCATTTCAAATGCCTTAATTTCAATGCATGATAACCGTATAGATGTGTTCGTCTCTTCAAGACGAATCCATAGAGCATAAGAACATAAAAATCCGTTGAGTATCGAGTGAGATCTTAGGGATTTAGTGTGGACGTCTCTCGGGTGAGGACACTTGGGGACGATGAACGGATGCCGTCCATTTAATACACGCGCGCACGGACGGCCAGGATCGCGCCGGATGAGGAGACGGAACGATATAGCGGGCCCCGGGACGGCTGACTCAGATGGCGGCGCCCAATCACAGCGCGACACGTACCCCTTCGGAGCTGCCGATGTTTCGCTGGTGCCGCGTGGATATGTAGAAAATTAGGGGTATTTTCTATTTATTTAATTCCCTAAACTTCAAAAATTCATAACTTTGTGTAGGAAAATCATAAAAATAAAATAAAAATACCCTCTTGCTCAATGAACAGAGGAGAATAATGTGGAAAAGAAATTAATTAATTTTGTCCAGTATTTTATTTTTAATTAATTATTTACTCCCTGCATTGTTTTAATTCTCCATGCATTCATACAATTCACCATAGCATGAGACCATAGGGCTTTTGAAGCCTCCGAATTTGGGAACATTCCCTGAATTTTCCAAAGTCGGAGGCCATCCCTATGAAGAGTTATTGATTTTTCAAATTCATGTCACCGTTTAGAGTATTTTAATTCCAATAAATAGCATGTTGTGTAATAAATCCTAGGAAAATTTGGTGATGTTCCTTATGACCGGAGAACCCTAGGAAAAATAGAACTTGAGTTAATTCACTTAAAATAACCCTAATTGGCTTAAACACCCAAAATAGGTCTCTAATTAATTAGAGCTAACCATACATCAAATTGACTTGAAATCAATTCTCCACTGACCTTTAGGATCAGAGGAACCCACCATAAAAATTTGAGGTCAATTGGACTTGGTTAGCCCCACTAATTGGGTTGATTAAGCCACTTAGTCATTTTAAACTTTAAAAATTCATAACTTTCAAAATATCTTTCAAAAATTCACCAAATTGGTTTTGGAGTCTCTCTGATATCAGGGGAGTTTAAGAAAATTAAAATTTCAATTTTCTAAAAAAGTTGATTTTTAATATTATTTTAATATTTTTAATAATTAAAAAATAATAAAAATCACAAAAATAATAAAATTCACCAAAATGTCACATTTTGAATTTTAATCACTTAGAAACAAACCCCATATTTTTCTTAGGCCTATTTGGTGAGATATTAATTTTTAAAGCTCTAGGGTAATTTTAAAATTAAAAAAATGTATTTTCTAGCATTTTCACCAAAATAATTATAATAAATCAAAGAAAAATCAGAAAATTGTAAAATTTAGTTCTCTGGAATCCTTGATATCAGAGAGATTTTTAAAAAACATAAAATTCATTTTTAAACATTTATTTTATTTTTAAATTAATTAATACTCCAGAACTTAAAATAATTCTAATAAATAAAATATAATTCAAAAAATTACAAAATTTGGTCCAAGTGGTCCTCTGGTCATTAGAAATGTCCCCTAATTTTCTTAAGGACAGAAACTTTCCCTTGGTCATGTTATCAAATTTTCCTTGAAAATCTCTATTTTCTACTAAAAATAATTATATAAATAAATTAAATACAGAAAAATCACATTTTCTCCTCTCATGTCTTTATTGACATATGAGTGAAGTCACATAAAAATTGCAAGTTCATTTGAGTTCAATTTAGTGAGTTATGAAATTATTAGGCTTAAAGGGCAAAATGGTAATTAAAATTTTAACCCTTAATTAAAACTTTAGGTTTAATAAAAAATTAACAAGTAAAATATTTGATCCTAATCTGATTTGGATGATTGAAATTTAAATAATTAAAGGGTAGAAACCCATTAAGCAATTTAAAATGATTAAACCTTAATTAAATAATTGATTAAATTTGGAAGAATAATAAAATTGGAATTATTAAAATAGAGATATTATTAGGAAGAGATTTATTCTTTAATTTAAAAAATCCCTAAATTTAATCATCTCATTAATATTCAACTCTTAATTAAAATGATAACTCAAATTTAAAATATTAAAAGACTTAATCATTAAACTAAAATTAAATCATTAAACTCTTTCAAAAATTTCAATTAAATTAAATTAAATTAAATTAAAAATTAAATTAAATTAAGTAA
The DNA here is from genome assembly GCA_022702705.1 of Papilionanthe hookeriana x Papilionanthe teres. NCBI lineage: Eukaryota > Viridiplantae > Streptophyta > Magnoliopsida > Asparagales > Orchidaceae > Papilionanthe > Papilionanthe hookeriana x Papilionanthe teres. The sequence goes on along the minus strand of CM040422.1, from coordinate 106,205,195 downwards.
ATTAAATTAAAATTAAATTAAATTAAATTAAGATTAAAAGTTGAATTAAATTAAAATTAAATTAAATTAAATTAAGATTAAAAGTTGAATTAAATTAAATTAAATTAAATTAAATTAAATAAACAAATTAAATTAAATTAAATGAATTAAATAAAATAAATTAAATAAATTAAATTAAATAAATTAAATTAAATAAAATTAAATAAATAAATTAAATTAAATTAAATTAAATAAATAAAATTAAATAAATAAATAAATTAAATTAAATAAATTAAATTAAATTAAATTAAATTAAATTAAATTAAATTGAATTAAGTTGAATTAAATAACATCACCTAAGACATAAAGAACTCAAAAATAAATCTAAAATAACTTGAACACTATTCCAAACTTAAATCATTAATTTGAACTTAAATTTGAATCACAAACCGTTTGAACACCAATTTACCCTCAAGAGCTTTAGTTATCATAACTCCTAAACGAGAATATAAAATGAAATGTTACTTCACTTATAGGACATTCAAACGTCCTAGTTCATCGAGCAAGTTAATAAAATTTGAAAACCTCGGACGATCGATTCATTTACATAATTAAATTCTCTTGGACTTAAAACAATCCTAGAAATATTGAAAAGATGTTTAGGATCCTTCCTAAGCACTTCCTCAATATGATAGGACATTTATAAGAACAATTGAACTTAGTTATTCTTTGATGAAGAAAATCGTCCTCAAACTAAAAACACGAGAACCTAGACGTCATAGGAAATGACTAGCTATAGGATTAGGAACTTGGTAGAAAACCATAACCCTTCCCTTAGCTTTACCTAGAAATTGCTATGAATGCTTAAATGCTTTAAATTGTATTTTAAGTGCAGCTTGGGATGACGGGAAGACCCTCCAGGGTACACTTTTATTTTATTGCAATTTATTTTATTGCAATTTATTTAATCGCATCGCACTTATCTTTCTTGCATGATAAACAACAGTTGCATGAAAACCTACACCTTTAGGACAGAAACCAAAACTGAAACCCATAACTAAATTAAAAGACACTACAAGATAAAATCCACCTCCACAACATTTCAAAATATAAGACAACTCAAAATTTAATCACAAACAGAACACAAAACTACAATTACAACTAAATTAAAACGTCTTGTTGGATGATCGGGAATACCTCGGATGATGTAACCTACGTGTTGCTAACGGGATTTCCCACGGTCTAAATGAAAGTGTGGAACTCATTCGATTGAGTTTAGCAAATTCATCTGGACTAAGTGAATCCGATAAAAATAATGATGCCGGAAGGATGGAACCGTGGGATCTTAACCGGTGTTGTTATAATCAACTTTAAGATTTGTCTTAATTAAAACACAAAAAACACTTGGAAATTAAGACTTCTCTAAACCAAAACACTTTTCTCATCCCCTGATTTATGATTTCTAAAACTAAACCTCTCGCAACAACAAGGAGCTCGGAGCATGGTGGGCGAGCACGGCCATCGTCGCCAGCAAAACTGAAACCTACTTCAGCAAAACTTCCCTAGAATTAAACAACAAAGCCATAGGACTTCGAGGTAGTTTGCCTAGTGCAACATATATCCTCAATTCTTCGTTAGGCATTTGCATTGCAAATTAAGCCCTAACCGGTCTTAAGATTCCGAGGTAGTCGTCCGATATGACATAAACCCTCATATCTTCCAGGCTATTTGTATGATTCTATCATATAAATATAAGCCCTAATTAATTAAAATTGGCAAGATTAAAACATTAAATAAACATTAGGACTTTTCTAAATCCAAGCCAAACAATAGGGTAGTCGGGAGATTATCGAAGTTCACTTCGAATCCATAATTTCTCCTACTTTTCTTCCTTTGAATTCCCAAAATAAAATGTTCCAAACTTGATCCATCCCCTATTGAGATTCAAAAATTCAATTCTTTGAAAACTTAAACTTTGAAATTCTTGAGAGCAGAATTATTGATTATTATCGAGAGTTTTCTTAGGTGATTCCCGTCACTTAAGATGTAATTAACTATAGGGGCTTGCCCTTATAGGGAATTTTAAAGAACCCGGGTAATATAAACCCCGTTTAATGTTTTCATATTAAGCGAGGGAACTTGTCGGCTTATAAAATTGGTTCGCGGACCAAACGGATGTCACAAATCTCATAGTTTATTTAATCGAGCCCCATCATCAAGCAAGTGTGTCTATTCTTCGGGATAGATCCACGGTTTGTGGTGCGGTGCTCGTTTATATAAACTATTTGGGATGTGAGATCGGTTTGATTTCATATCTTAAAACTTTTAAACTTAAAATTATTTTAAAAATCAAATATTATCTTTTAAACTATATATTTAAATTAAATTTAAAATATAAAAAATTCGCCGACAATTTCTGTAGGCGACTCTCTTTTCAAAATAAAACACTCAACCTAAAAATATGCCGACAAGGATGATGTATGAACTCTCAGGAAAGTAAGGAGGAATATGTGTCGATATCTGAGATGGTTGATCTTCAATGATACTCATATCACTCAAATCACCAATTCCCTGACTACTATACTGATCTATTGAGTCGATAGGATTCTAAGGTAGAAGCACTTTCTCCCAATTCTCATAATGCACTTGTGATTGACTACAGAGTAGAAATATGGTGGAATGGTTTCCAAGCCCAAAGCCCATATTTAGATCCATGAATTATTAATCCCAAAACAGTCTTTACAATTATTGCACCAACATCAATAAGCATTCCCATTTGAATATAATAATTCAGAATAACACTCTCCTTAGTTACTTTACTGATTTTCATAGTTGGGAGAAATTTTGCACATATGAAGTAATGTAAGTGCTTCGACGTAGTATTTAACAGTGTGGTCGAAAAACTTACATACCTGCTATCTCTTATCTCCCAATTATTACTTTCATCCGTCAAATATCTGTATATATCATTTAAGTTGACATTCGTTGGGGAAAATGTAGAATAATGGTAGATCTGCATATTCTCAATAATATATAAATCATTAATCTTCGCAGAAGTAAATGTAAAAAGCCTACCTCACACATAAACTAATCCTTGGTTGATTCCATGAAGATTTGCATAAAATTCTTTAACATCCGGAACAACTACGGCAGTAGTTGTATAACATAACACTTCCCAACGTCTCTGTATAATTATTTCTTCAATTCGAGTAGTAGAAGAATTCAAACCTTGATTCACAAAGCCTTGCTCCTTGATCAATCTCATTTTTGAGATAGTTTTGTTGAAAAGACGTCGTGCTTCGAAACTCACGAGCTTCCTAAAGTTGAAAACTTGAAATCTTTTTGTTTCAATCGAGTCAGAATCCTGGGACGAGGTTTGAGATCTTCTTTTTCATTCCTGTGGTAGTTTCTGCATCTAAGGGCGATTTTTGGGAGTTTGAGTGGAAGAAATGCCGCTTAGAACTGCCAAAACTCGAGTTTAAAGACGAGAAACTATTTTCTGATTAGCGGCGCAGTATGACACTGGTGACAGCGCTGTTCGGCGCTAATTCAAATTTCACCGAACTTCGTTTTTGTCCAAATTTGTTCCAAAATTTGATTCAATCCATTTCTTTAATGTTATAAATGATAATTAAGGAAGGGTATGACTCAATTAAGTATCAAACAAACACAACAAACAAACAAGCAAGCAAACATACACTAAATAAATGTGGGTTGCCTCCCACAAAGCACTTTGTTTAACATCGTCAGCCCGACATAACTTTCAGTTATTCAGGTTGATCCAACATTAAAACCTCCTTAAAATCAGATCAATTTCCTTCAAAAAATGGTTTTAATCATTGTCCGTTAACGTTAAATTTCCTTCCAGAATTGGGGTCTTCGATAATCACAACACCAAATGGATAGATTTTAGTAACAGTGAATGGTCCAGTCCATCTAGACTTCAGTTTCCCAGAAAATAATATCAATCTTGTATTGTAAAATAAAACTTTTTGTTCTGGTTCAAATTCCTTCTTAAAAATCTTCCAATCATGCCAGATTTTCCTTTTCTCATTATATATTTTATCATTATCATAAGATTCATTTCTGATTTCTTCGAATTCATTCAATTGCAACAGTCTCTTCTCACCAGCATCTCAAAAGTTAAAATTCAATTTCTTTATCGCCCAATATGCTTTATACTCTAATTCAAATGGCAAGTGGCATGTTTTTCCAAATATCAGTCTATAAGGGGACATTCCTATAGGAGTTTTATAAGTAGTTTTGTATGCCCATAAAGCAGTATCTAATCCAGCAGACCAATCTAATCTCTCAGGATTAACAACTCTCTCCAAAATTCGTTTAATTTCACGATTAGATACCTCTGCTAAGCCATTTGTTTGGGATGATAAGCTGTAGAGATTTTATGCATAATATTATATTTTTCCACCAATCTCTGAATCAGATTATTCTTGAAATGGGATCCTCCATTAGTGATAATTACTCTAGGCATTCCATATCTCGTGAAAATATTTTTCATTAAGAACCTCGAAACACTTCTAGCATCACACCTAGGTAAAGCTATTGTTTCAATCCACTTTGATACATAATCAACAGCAATCAGTATATAAATACTTCCAAATGAAGGTATAAATGGTCCCATAAAATCTAATCCCCATGCATCAAATATTTCAACTTCCAAACTAAAGTTAAGAGGCATTTCATTTCTTCTAGATATATTGCATACTCTTTGAAATCGATCACATGTTTTAATAAATCTATAAAAATATCTAAAAATAATAGGCTAATAAAATCAAGATTGCAAAGTCTTATGTGCAGTTCTATCAACTCCGAAATGTCCTCCAAATTCAGAATCATGACATTCTCTAATAATTCTTTCAGTTTCTTCATAAGACACACATCTCCTAATAATCAGATCTTTACATTATTTTTATAGATAAGGATCATCCTAGAAATAAAATTTGGCATCATGAATAAATTTTTTCTCTGTTGCACTGTAAATTCAGGTGGTATAATATTACTAACAATATAGTTCACAATATCAGCATACCACGATAAATTTTCTTCAATGATATTATATAATTTCTCATCAGGAAAAGTTTCTCTGATCTCTCTTTCGAAATCATCCAAATTAGTTTGTTCAAGTTTAGATAAATGATCAACTATTTCATTATCAACCCCTTTTCCATTAACGATCTCAAAATAAAATTCTTTCATTAACAGTATCCAACGAATCAGTCATGGTTTGACATCCTTCTTTTGTATTAAATATTTAATAGCAGAATGATCAGTATGCACTATGCATTTAGTTCCAATCAAATACGATCTAAATTATTCAAAGGCATAAACAATAGCTAATAATTCTCTATCAGTAGTGGTATAATTAATTTAAGCAGCAGTAAGAGTCTTACTAGCTTAGTATAAAACCTTAAACATTTTATCGTGTCTTTGCCCTAGAACTACTCCAATAGCATAATCGCTAGCGTCACACATTAATTCAAATGGATTATCCTAGTTAGGTGAAACTATTATAGGGGCAGCTATTAATTTTTTGTTTAATAGATCGAAAGCTTTTACACATTCATCATTAAAATCAAACTTCTTATCTTTTTCCAACAGTTGACATAGAGGCTTGATAATTTTTGAAAAGTCTTTAATATATCGCCTGTAGAATCCTACATGTCCCAAAAAACTTCTTACCCCTCTCATAGTTGTTGGAGGTGGTAATTTTTCTATAATTTGAATCTTCGTAGGATCTAATTTCATGCCATATTCAGATATTTTATGCCCAAGCACAATTCCTCCTGCAACCATAAATTGACTCTTTTCCCAGTTTAGGACTAAATTTGTTCTTTCACATACCTCCAAAACTTTTTGTCAAGTTCCATAAGCATGCATCAAATGAGTCTCCAAATACTAAGAAATCATCCATAAACACTTCTATTCTGTCATCTATTAATTTGCTAAATATTGACATCATACATCTTTAAAATGTTGAGGTGCGTTACATAATCCAAAGGGCATCCTTCTAAAAGCAATAGTTCCATAAGAGCTAGTAAATGTAGTATTCTCTTGATCCTCAAGAGCAATAGGTATATGGTGATAACCGGTGTATCCATCCAAAAAGGAATAATACTTGTGTCCCGCAAGTCTGTCTAGCATTTGGTCCAAAAAAGGTAAAGGAAAGTGATCTTTTCTGGTGGCGGCATTTAATTTTCTATAATTAATACATATTCGCCAACCAGTGACTTATCTTGTCGGAATAATTTCATTTCTTTTAGTTACATCAACTGTAACTCCTCCTTTTTTAGGAAAACATTGAATTGGGCTTACCCAAACACTATCAGAAATAGGATATATGATTCTAGCATCTAACCACTTTATAATCTCCTTTTTAAACACTTCTTTCATTATCGAGTTCAATTTCCTTTGTGGATCAACTCTAGGTTTATGTTGTTCATTCAACAAAATTCTGTGCATACAGATTGAAGGATTGATTCCTTTAATATCAGCTATGGACCAACCGAAAGCCTATTTGTATCTTTTTAAGGTGTCCAATAATTTTTGTTCTTGATTTTCATTTAAATCCAAAGATACAATGACAGGTAAAGTAGATGATTCTCGTAAAAACATATACTTTAAATGATTAAGGAGAATTTTTAGTTCAAGTTCAGGAGGTCTAATGATAGATGGAATTAAACATTTATCTCCATTTTCCATAATATCCAATCTTTTAAATCTTTCCTGAACAAATTCTAACCTTTCATTCTTCATATCGTCCAATTCATCTTCAATTTCACTTCCATCTTCATCCTCACATTCCAAGTTTTATTCAAATATTTCTTTAAAGTGATCTTCTCTCAAATAATCACAGACTTCCATTCAAAAACACTCATTATCTTTTTTCAGTTGAAGGGTATTTCATAGATTTCAGAATAAAGAATGTTACATCTTGATCATTAACCCTCATAGTTAATTCTCCTTTATGAACATCGATCATAGCTCTCCCAGTAGCAAGGAATGGTCTTCCCAAAATAATTGGAATCTCCTTATCTTCTTCCATATCTAATACAATAAAGTCCACAAGGAAGACAAATTTATCCACCTTTACTAATACATCTTCCATAACTCCCTTAGGAAAAGTGATAGAATGATCAGCTAATTGAAGAGTCACAAATGTAGGCGAAATTTCTCCTATTCCCAATCTTTTGAAAGTTGATAAAGGCATAAGGTTAATACTAGCTCTAAGATCACATAAAGCTCTTCCAAAAAATTTCTCACCAATAGCACACATGATAGTGAAACTACCTGGGTCTTTAAGTTTTTCTGGAAGCTTCTTGTGATTAATTGCACTACACTCACCACTAAGTGTAACAGTCTTGTGGTCTTTGAACTTTCTTTTTCTTTTAAGAATATCCTTCATAAACTTTGTATAATCAGACATCTGCTCTAACGCATCAACAAAGGGAATATTAATCGTCAACTTCTTAAGGATTTCCAAAAACGTTGCAAATCTATTATCCCTGTTATGTTTTTTTAGTCTTTGAGGAAAAGGAGGAGGTGGTGTTTCAATATTTATCTTCATTGGCTCCAACAGATAATCGTCAGGATATATCTTATTAGAACCTCCTCGTTTTCAACTTCAACTTCTTTTTGAACTCTTGTTTCCAATTCTTTTCCACTTCTTAATTGCATAGCCTTGATTTGCTCTTTGTTTTGATCTTTTGGGTTGATCTCAACATTGCTTGGAAGATTTCCAAAAGGTCTATTATTAAGCACAGTAAAGATATGTCCTAATTGATTCTCAATTTTCTTCATTGCAAAATTTTGAGCTTGAATTTGATTTCCCATTTTCAAAATCATTTCATCAGTAGAAAATTTTTTTCCCTTAAATTGTGGGTTACTATAAAAACCTAGAGGATAAGAAGGTCTAAATATGGTATTTCCTTGGTTGTTTGGATTTCGAACTGGATTCATATGATTGTTTCCCCACTGCAGGTTAACAACAACATTAGTACTATTCTAGTTGAAATTTGGGTGATTCCTCCAACTAGGATTGTAATAAATCGAATAAGGGTTATTGACTTTGTTACATATGGCATTCAATGACTCATAAGGTGGTTGAGAGCCTATTATCTGTCCTGATGAATTTTCTTCCAACATTAGTGGTGCTAAAGAATAATTCATTCCATATTGATCTATTTTCTTTGAAAGTGCAGCAATTTGAGACACTATCATAATTATTGCATCAGAATCATGAATACTTGCTACAGTCTTAGGATTTACCCGCTCAGAGGGCCATTAAAAATTATTAGTAGCCATCTCCTCAATTAATGAATATGCTTCATCAAAAGGTTTAGACATTAATGATCCACCAGCAATAGCATCGATAATAGGTCTCAAAGATCCCACTAATCCATTATAAAATGTTTGAATTATTAACCAATCTGTTAAAACATGATGTGGACATTTCCTCAGGAGATCTTTAAATCTTTACCAAGCTTCATATAAAGATTCTCCATCAAACTGACTAAAAGATCTGATATCATTTCTCGACTTAGTATTTTTAGAAGGAGGGAAATATTTTGACAGAAACTTTTATGGAAGATCTCCCCAAGTTCTGACAGATCCAAGTGCTAACAAGTTTAACCACGCCATAGCCTTATCCCTTAGAGAAAAAGGAAAAATTCTAAGTCTAACAACATCGTTCGACACTCCATCGTATTTAAAGGTAGCACATAGTTCTAGAAAATTAGAGAGATTTAAATTAGGATCTTCGTTAGGTGTTCCTCCAAATTGATTATTCTGTACCATTTGGATAATAGCAGGTTTAAGTTCAAATGAACTAGCAACAACATCATGATTTTGAATAGTTAAGTGAATTTCATCTGCTGTTGCGTTAGCATAATCTTTTAAAGGTCTTGGAATGTTTCCATTTTGATTGTTTAAATTGTTCGCCATTTTGTGAGGATTTTCAGATTTTTTTTGTTTTTCAAATTTTTTTAATTGTACGCTCTAATTCAGAATCGTAAAGCAATAAACCTATAGATCCACTACTACGCATACAATCACAATAAGCACACTAACAGTAAACAAACACACACAATTATGACTTGTAATTCAAATATAAGATTTTAAATACTACGAAATTACTTTTAACAGTTTTCCTTACCATACATCCTCAGCAACGGTGCCAAAAACTTGGTGTAATTTGCCAAAATTTAGGAACTCAGATTTATATTTATATTAATTTAGATTTTCAAAATGAGTCACACAATTAACGCAAGTATACGTATCGCTCAAGTAATAAAGGGCTCTAATGGAGTCCTAGATATCGATCCCACAGGGAGGCAATTAATTTCAAGGCGTAGCACAAAAATCACTATTCAAATCACAACACAATTGCAAGTAAGTTTAATTTTTGAAATATGTACAAACAGTAAAAGTTAGTATTACTACTAAAGTACGCAACAATAAGTCAAACTAACACACAACACTAAATTTATAACTAAATACAGTTGCAAGAAAGAGTCTTCCTCATTTTCAATGTTAATGTGTTGATTATTATGACATAGATCAGTGATGCAAATGTATTGTGCCAAATAGGAGCAATCATATTCTTTACCCATATTTCAGCGTATAAAGAACATTGGCTAGTCTTAATTTTAGTCCCCAAATCAGTGGCTAGGCTAGGAGGATACTGGCTCTCACTCCAGAGCTCCCACTTCCCTTCCCCTAAAGACTAACTCTTGCTTTGGTTTTCAAATCTTAAGACCAAATTGGGGATATTAGTCAGTCACTCTAAAATCTCCAACTCTACGCCCATTAAAGTATATTTCCCCATTTATTTGCACTCAACCCCCATGAATTACGTTCGTAATTCATTGACATTGAATGTGATCTTTATTTATGTTTTGGACCTTATAATCCTTTCAGAACATAAATTTCCCAACAAGTTTTAACAATTCAATTGGCCAGATCAAAAAGTAAATGAAGTTATAAGTGAAAAGATCATCACAAATTATCCATAATTAATCGGCAAATCATTTCCATTTCACAACATCAACACATCACATGAGAAGGAGAAAGACAAAGAAATCTACTCAAGACTCACGATGAAAGGATGACACAACATGGATTTTATATATAAAAACAATGTCAGACAATTAGAGTAAAGAAAAGACTACTTATCTCAAACTCTTCTCCAAGTGAATCTCAAGGAATTCCTTTGACTCCTCCTTTTTCTTCACAACAACACACAAATCTCTCTTTAGAATAGTAAGGAAGAAGAAATCTCTCATTTTCCCTCTTCTCCTACACTTCTTGGAAAACAATTTACAAACCCTAGATCACTCTCTCTAAACTTCCCTAACACTCTCTACTCTCTACCACTCACTAAACACACACACACCCCTCTTAAATATCTCGCAAAAGTGGTTTAAATTCGGCCATAACTGATTTCTCAAGAGTTTTTGAATGCATCCCTCCAAAATCCGTCCAAATACATTGAATATAGTTTGAAATCGGGATAGGGTGCGGTTTGGCGCTGGATAGGGCACGGTTCGGCGCTATTTTCTGCCATTTGGACAATAACTCACTGGAAACGGGCGCGGTTAGGCGCTGTTCGGCGCCAGTTCAACTTTTACACTTTGGCTCCTTTTTGCTCCAAATTTGCTCCTTTGTGTTTTCTTTTGCTCCAAAGTTCTCTAATCATTGTACCTGTATGAAATTTGAAAATACCTTCCTTTAAAGTGCAATATCATCAAAAACAGGTATGAAATGAATGGTAAAAAGCTATCAAATTTTCAGTGGATTAGCTGTCATTTCAGAGCTCCCACTTCTCTTCACTTGAAGGCTAACCCTAGTTTTACTTTCCAAACACTTGGACCAAATTGGGGATTTCAGTCTGTCACTCTAAAATCTTCAATTCTATGCCCATTAAACCATATTTTCATATTTATTTGCACTCAACCCCCATGAACTACGTAACTCCTTCATGGACATTGAATGAATTCTCCACTATTGTTGTAGAACACTTAGTCCTCTCGGATTGTATGTTTCACAACAAGTTTTAACAATTCAATTGCCTAGATCGAAAAGTAAATGAAGTAAAAAATGAAAAATCATAACAATTTCTTAACATTTAAATGTCACATAAAATCTACATCATCACTTCACCATATCTCATTGCAAGGAGAAAGAAAAAAAACCTACTCAGAATTCAAAAGGAAGATACGACAAAACATGGATTTTATATATAAAAGCAAAGTCATACAAACAATAAGAAGTAAATACAACTTATCTAAATTTCTTCCCCATGCAAATCCCTTGAAGTTCCTTTGAATTAATTTCTCTCTTTACAACAACACACAATTCCCTCTCAGAATGTAAGGAAGAAACAATCTCTCACTTTCCTTCTTCTCCCACACTCTTTAGAGAAGCATCCCTCATAAAGCAAGACTCTCACACACACTAATCCTAGACTTCTACTCACTTTCACACACTAACCCTAGACTTCTACTCATTTTCACACACAAATACACTTACTCTCCCTTAACACACTCCACTCACACCAAAAGACACCTCTCCCTCTCTTCTGTCACTTTCTTGGCATCCAAACCTGTTTAAAATAGTTTAGAAATGAATTCCCCAAGAGTTTTCTCAAGCAACCCTTCAAAAATTATCCAAATGAATTGAATTTGGCCTCCACCAAATTCGAGCGCCATCGATGTTGAATAAGGCATCGTCAGCACTGGTCTGCTTCAATTATTTTGAACTCTTTGGAATTGGGCGCCGATGGCACTAGTAGGCTGAATTTGCTATTTTGCCTCTTTTTGCTCCAAATTCATTCCTTTTTGCTTACTTTTGCTCCAAACACCTATAATCATCATACCTGCAGCAAAATATGAAAAAAACTTTCCTCTAAAGTGCAATATCACCAAAAATGAGTTCAATATATATATGAAAAATCTAACATATTTTTGGTGCATCAGTCCACATAGCCCAAAGGGGAATTGATTTCTACTTACAACATTTGACTGAAGAGCTTCAAATTTTAGGGAAGACAGGTGTGTTTACTTTGAGTGGCTCTTATGTGGGCAATTAGTAATTTTCCAACCTGTAAGATGTTAGTTGTTTGGATTACAGTCAGGAAATTGGCTTGTCTTTACTGGATGAATATGTTTAAGGGATTTACTCTGAAACTTAGAAAGAAAAAACTATTTGTTCGACTACCAGTGAAGATTTCTTGGTCGTGATCACCCATTTAGTATGAACAAAGATGCATTATTCAAAAATAGAGTTTAAAGATCAAGTTCACCACCTAGGATAACTAGAGTAAAAATATTACAAATGACGTACCAATGATCAGCAAGAGACTAGAGTTAGTTTCAACCAATCTTCCTGGTTTTAGTGTCAGACACAACTAGACTAAGCGGAGTATATTTTAGGGATCTTCCATACTGGAAGAATAATATAATTAGATATAATCTCAATGTTATTCATGTTAATATGAATTTTCTCATAACATCTTCAATATTATGATGGATATCAATGGTAAAACAAATAATAATGTGAAAGCTATAAAGATTGTTGCAAGAGGAGGACCATAGAGCTTCAAGAGACAAATGAAGATAAATTAATAAAGCTCAAATCTTGATACTGTCCTGCACTAGAGCAAGGAGAACAATATTTGAGTGGGAGGATGCTTTGAATTTCCTCAGCGGCTGCAGCTCAAATTTTAGTCGTTGTTTTGACTTAGGAATGGGGAAGTTGTTTGGCATGAAGAATCATTAATGACATATATTTTTGCAGTGCTTATTACATATTGCATTTCATATGCTGCGAAAGCCAGTGCTTGATCCCTTAATCGAAGTAAACTTATTCTTCATAGAGTTGTGTGTAAGGAATCTGAATGTTGACTCCTTGAGAATTCTTGAAGCGAGTATTCCCTTATTGTTATGCAAGCTCGAGCAGATATTTAATCATAGTTTCTTTGACTCTATGGAGCATCCATCTATACATCTATGTTATGAGGCTATACTGGAGAGTCCATTGCAGTACAAATGGACATATATCTTCGAAATGTATGTCTCCCAATGCATATGATTGTGAGTTGCATTTTACTTCGTATTAAACTACCATCATACTCAATGTAAAATCTCCTTGCACTGCTAAATTTTTAAATAAAATAAAAAATGATTAAGAATAAAACACATCTAAAAGAATTGATATAAGAAGCATACTTGTTGCAGGAGACATTTGCTTTCTGCTCATATTATTTTGAGTAAAGACATAAAATAGGTCATACTGTAGGTGACATGCTTTCATAGCCAGGATTATCTTTATTTCAAATATCAAGGGAGTTATCATGGAGGCATAGTACAATATAGTTCACAATATTTAATCGATAAAGAGCTTCAGACAGCTACATTATATGTCCTAATGAATTACGACGAAGTCCAGCCATTTATACAATAAGATCCATTGTGCCCAAACTCAATACTATCATTTTTTATTGAGAATGTTATGTATATGCTAATTAATTTGAAAATACAAATGATAATGATGGGAGCAGGTTATTTATTGACATCCTGAACATGGAAGATAATAGCTAATAAGCAAGAAGGTTGGAGCAGAATTTATGACATGGTTTAAATTATACGTACGTTGAAGCAACTGTTCAAATCACATGTACGTAATATATTTGTCATGTTCAAAGTTAGACTAATACTACCTTTGAAATTTTATAGGTTCACAATATAATCAATGAAATCACAAATCATACATTAAAAGATATTGCCTGGGTGCCTAATGACAGTGTTGCTACATGACAGATATTTGATGTAAATGGCTATAGATTCCATATGAGTTTCTAGTGTGAAGAGAAGAAGAAATATAACTTTTGTGTTACTGTTAAAGTAAACACACATAGATAGCGTGTACTTGAAGAAGTCATCCGATTGCAATATCTAGCTAATGACAGCTATATTAAATACTTATTAACTGTCAGTGGATTGATCATGTTTCTAATCGAGGAGCTCGAACACTTACCACTTATGATATCATCAAAGTCAAAAAGAGCAGACGATATGCGAAGTTGGATCCATTTGTTCTGGCACGCCAAGCTACCTAAGAATATTACCTTTGATTCCTTACTAGAGCAAGGGATAAAGTTGATTGGGCTGTGATTATGAAGAATAAACCAAGGAAAACTAATGAGCTATAAAGTAATATAGAACCAATTCACTAAGAGGAAGGTATGTCAAATTTTTGCATCCAGATCTACAAAAACAATAAAATGTTTGCGCTAGATAATACCATGGAGATTTTTGAAGTGGTTCCTTATGATATAGATTAGAATGATGATAAGAATGAAGAATAAATATTAAGTTCATCTTCGGTGACGAGTTCCTCTAATGAATTAATAACAATGATTTGTAATTTTGGATTAGAGTTTACTGCTACTTTTCTTCTTTTAGATTTTTTTTTAGGTGTAGCTGCGACATATGTCCTACTTTAGTTTTGTACATACTCATGTTTACTTTTTCTATTTGTCTTACTTTTCCTTTTTTTTTTATTTACTTTTATTTTCTCTTGATTATTTTGTTGTCATTACTAATTTTCTTAATGTCATTACTAATTTTCTTAATGTTATTCTTTTGTTTATAGCTACAGTTGTTGCAGGTGGTTAGCCACATAAGAGATACTGTGTTCTGGGGACATTAGAGACCAGCTACCAGAGCATGAAGATGGGGGTTATTTAAAAACCAATTTCATATGCGACTTAGATAATGAAAATTTAATCATAGTCTTTCTTAATAATAATCTAAGCAAATTAAAGTATAAACCTGCCATAAAAAATTGTGAAGATCTGTTGAATGTATCATCAAGTGCAATTAAAATAAAAGAGCTTAGTCTCTTTGGAAGACTAATTGTAAAATATATTCGTAGGTATATATATTTAACCATGACAATATGATTTCTCATGCATATTTAATATAGATTTATATGTATATTTATTGACAATATGATTTCTTATGCTTTCTTATAAAGTCTCCTATATAGTAAAAGCACTTTAATATGATCATTTTCTTTTCTGCTACAATAGAACTAGCTATCCATGTTTATAGGCCGTCAAATACAAGTTCAATTTACTTCAAAATACAAGTAAATTTGAAAGTTCTAATTGATGCATGTATGGAAGATTTTGGTCAAAGAATTTGTAAGATATAATTCATTTAGAAAAAAAAGAAAACGTTGCTTGTTTAATGAATCTAAACAATCAAGAAGGAAAAACATGAAAAGTTGCAAATTAGAAGCTAAGAAGATAAAACAATAAAGCTATTTTATGATCTATGCATTTTGTGCCCGCCTACCCCCCTACTCCCCTCTCTAAATAAATGTTATTCAACTGATATCTATAATTTTATCATGATAAATGGATGGGAAGCATTTATATAACCTTATATTTCATTGAAAGAGTAGAAATTAAATATGACATTACAAAATAAATATCATAGTTTATAATATTAATGATGGTATGACTTTGTGATTTTTTATTTATAAATTATTTAAACATTTTTATGAAGTTACTATTTGAACCATAATCAAGCTTAAACATTTGAGTAATCGATGTTCCAATCCCCATCCCAAATACTTTATGCTATGAAACTATAATGGATTAGAAATAATATGCTTCTTACTTTAAAGTAGAAGTGTATGTATCACTTTTGGTCATTAAGAAGGAACTTAATGTAAGAAGATTATTTTATTTAATCATGTAGTATATGAGAGGGCGTAAGCATTTTGTGAATTTTAGAGCATAGTTATGCTAGATATGGATATTAGTGAATGGTTATAAATAATGAATATTAATAGTGTCCAATTGTTCACAAATTATTTTATTTTTTAATTACATAAAATTTATATGAATTCATTATCACGTGCTGATACACTTGATTTCTTTTTCATGAAAAAAATAGTTAATCAAACAAAATAATCATGCTTATGTTGACCTTAATTTTGTTGAGGTTTAGTCTCTTTTTTTTGGGAGCCTAAGATCTAGCCATATGTATTTCCTGTTGACTATCCTAGAGGACTAGTGATGGAACCCTACCCATTAGAAATTCCAAACACTTCTTTACTTTTCTTGGAGTTAAGTATGCTTGGTTCTAACCTCTAGCACTTAGTAGGGTGGAGCCAAACATTGGGGAGCTTAAAAGGGTTCCCATAGGATTGCCTAGCCTTAGGGTTAGACCTGGGTGGTGTGGCCTTGGTCAGTCTTGCACAGATACACAACTCCTTACCTACACTCACAACCCTAAATGAATCACTCTTAACTTGTTTCCCCACTCGTTTGGAAACTCATGTGGGTGGTCCCCCAAACCCTTAATCTTAGGCTAGGGTTTCTCTAGGATCAACACATGAAGGGTCCAAAATGAGATCTCTTTTGGTCTTATGGCTCAATAGAGGTAATTCTATGATTAACATTCTTAATTAAACCCAATTTTGCTAAATTCTCAATTTTGACCCATTTTGGCCCCAACTTTTCCAAAATTACCAAAACACCCCTGAAACCCTAATTTTTCCAAAATCATCCAAAATCTCAAATTCTCTTCAAAAATTATTTCAAACCATTCCAAACCACTCAAATTGCCCAAAATACTTCAAAATATTGAAAATTTTCAAAATACCCTCAAATTTGCCAAAATTACCAAAATGCCTCTCATACCCCAAAAAATCCCAAAATTTCCAAATTCACTTTGAATATCCCCAAAATCAATTTTAACAACTTCATATCATCAATTTCACCTAAATCCACCAAAATTAGCCAAAATTTGCCAAAATCCCCAACTTGCCCTTAAATGCCTAAATTCTCTAAATCGCCCCCAATTTCCACCAATTTGATTTCAAACGTACCCAATTTTAACCCCAAATCAATTTTCATCCTATCCAAACCTAATTTGAACCAAACTTTAACCCATTTGAAACCAATTTCAAGGCCAAATCTCAAACCTAATTTAAATGCCTCAAATTGATCCTAAGTTAAAATTCCATCAAATTGAACTCCCTAACCCATTCAATTCCACCAAATTCACTTCCTACACTCTTCATAACATTCCCCTAGGCCATATTCAATCTTCAATTAGACTAGAACTAAGATCAAACCTAACCCAAATCTAATCCAAATAAAAATCTCCAATTTTGCCCCAAAATTTAAAATCTCCCAAATTGAACTTCATATCTCCCAAATTTCAACCTAATTGATATCCGTACTCCCCATGAAAATTATCCAAACCAAATGGAACTTCCAGTTTACCAAAATCCAAACCTTAGATAAGTCCAAATCCAAGTTCAAGCTTAATCCATGCCCTTGAACCCAAACCCAAATTTTGCCTCAAGTCAGTTGGTCCAACCAAACCCTGACCACCGCAGCTACCTTTTGAGCCCTAAGATCCAGCCTTGATCCACCTAGCCCACCCTAGGTGAGCCATGGACCCAGGGTCCCCCAAATTAGGGGTTTTCTTTCTATAAATGCCTAAACCAAAAGGATCCTTGTCACCAGCCTACCCAAGCCCCCAAGCAATCACCATTAAGCTTCCATGGCTCCCCTGAACCAGATAGTCATCAGCTTTACCATGGCTGGCCTATTCTCCTGGAAACCCAAAACTGAGAGGGTCATCCCCATGAAAAAAATTTCACCCATCAAATGTGGCTAATCCTCATTGGTTTCTTGTGCCGCTCATCCCTCCACCTAAGCATCGCCTTGCACCCACTGGCCAACCCAATTGGCCACCCTTTAGCCCTCTATTTAAACACCTCCCCCTTATGGCCAAAGGGATATAAGATTAAATTCCTTGGGGAGACTCTACCAAAATCCTTCAAGAGCTTCTCTAAACCTTCCTAAGCTCAATCTTATCATTCTTTAGCCATCTTCCCCACTATCTAAGTCCAATTTCTCCACCCAAAAAACACCCAAAATAGGACATTCTCTGTCACACCAACAAACTCCACAAACCTTCAAATTATACTGTCCCAGAGCTTCCCCTTGCCAATTAAGGAAGATCCCCATTGAAACCTCCATCTCCCAACCTCTCTACAACTGACTTTGATAAAATTCGCACCATCTGTTGGAGAAACTCCTACTCGGACCCATCCCCAGAGCATGGTGACACTTCGAGGAGGTTCGCCAGACTCCATTGAAGCTTCTAAAAGCACCCAATCGAGTCCACACCTCTTGCGCTTAGGTATATAACATTTTCCCCAAAATTGAGCTAGATTTGGGTCTTTATGAAGAGAATTTTCATTTCATGCTTGATTAGTGGTATAGATGTGTTCGTCTGGACTAGATGATGGTGTAGGAACAAACCTCATGCAATTTGGTTTAGTATAGGGCGAGATCGTAGGTCTAGAAGGTGGACGGTTTATGGGTTAAATCAGTTTGAGATGAAGACGGAGAACCGTCTGTTTGTGCGTGTATCAGATGGACACTCCAAATCAAGCCGAATGAGGGAATGGAGAATAAAGCACGGGCTAATTCAATCGCTAAATGGATAGAGGCATCGAATGGGAGTGTGTCGCGTGGGCTTTCGTAGCTTTCGTAGGTTGAGTCAGCGTCGCGTGGATAAGTAGGAAAATAGGGTATTTTCATTTATTTAAATACTTAAAATTTAAAAATTCATAACTTAGTAAAGAAAAATCATAAAAATAAAATAAAAATACTTTGTTGCTTAGTAAACAGAAGAGATAATTATGGACTAAAAATAAAAATTATTTGTCATATATTTTATTTTTAATTAATTAAATAATCTAGACAATATTTTTATTATATTTAATTAAATCTTAATCATCTTGGCTTGAAATTTGGAGGTCTTATTTTGTATAAGGATAGAGATGTTCTCTAATTTTTCTAAAGTCAGAGAACACCTCTAACCCTAAAAGCCTTAATTTTCAAGTCTAGTTGTGTATTATTGTTTAAAATAATTATTCACATTAAAATAAAAAAATATGGGATTTATTTTGGTAGGTTTCTTGTGGTTAGATGAGTCTAGGAAAAATTTGAAATGACTTTGAATAATTATGTACATTACTATAGCTAATAAAGTCACTAAAATTCATAAAAAATTAAATAAATATTATATAATCCAAAAATTACAAAAATTCATTTCATACTGTGAATAATGACTATTTCAATCCTTTGTAAAAATCTAAAACCTATTTGAAGCACATTAAATTCTATTTTTCTAGTAAAATGAGATTTTTGTAATAAAATAACTATAATAAATAAAATATAACTAGAAAAATTATGAAAGATGGTTTTAAGTGTTCCTTACGATCAAGGAACCTAAGAAAATTAAAATTGATATTAAAATAAAAAATTCATTTTGAGCTACTTTTTAAACTAAACAAATTAAAAATAATTAAATATTAAAAGATATATAAAAATACAAAAAAAGTGTTTCTAACTATCTCTGATCATTTAGTACCCTTTAAAATATTTTTTCTAATTTTCCTAATGTGGTTATGTATTTTTAAATGCTAAAAATGTATTTTTCTTAATTTTTCATTAAAATAATTATAATAAATAAAATAAAATTCATAAAAATGAGAAGTTAGTTTCTCTGAGTTCTCGAGACTTGGAGAGATTTAATAAAATTATAAAAAGTATTTTTTTGAAATTAATTATATTTTCTATTTAATTGATCAATAAAATCAACAAATAATTATAATAATTAAAATATAATTCAAAAAATCATAAGATTTCATCCAAATGATTCTCCGACCTAGGTGAACCTCCAATAATTTCTCATAAATAGAAACTTTACTTTGAATAACTAAATGAATTAATATTGAAAATCCTTATTTTTGAATAAAATAATTATTAAAAAATAAATGAAAATTAGAAAATCATAATTTCTCCTCTGATATTTTAATTGATTCATGAGTAGGGTAACTATGAAATTTCAATGTTATTGGAGTTGTATTTGATGAATTCTGACGTGGAGAGCCCTAGGGGCAAAATGGTAATTTTAGGATTTTGATACCCTAATTAAATTTTAGGTTGAGCCAGAGGCTGAATGGGTAGTTTTGATTATAATAAACTATTTTGGATGTTTGAAACATAAGAGTTAAGAGCTAGAAACCAACTTGTCATCCTTTCCACATTAAGGATAAAAATGAAATTTTATAAATTGTTGAGGTTTGGAAGATAGATTGATTGGATGACACTAAGATAGTGGGACTAAGCTAGGAATATAATAATATCCTTATTTAAAGCCCTTAATTGGTAATTAGATGATAAGTGTGATCCTTTAATGAGAATTGAATCTCATTTAAATGAACATTTTGATTATTGCAAATCTACCCTGAAGATTGGATTTAAGGGTTTAGTAGTGGTAGGCCTGATTTAAATTTGTCTAGTGAGAATTAGAAAAAAGATAAATGATTATTTAACGAATACATTTAAACACTACTAGCCCAATTTTAATCATGGTTATAAAATCTTTAATGATTTGAGCTTGCCCCTGAGGACATCCACCCACATAATTCTTAAAAAAAACATCAGGAGAATACATAGTTACTCTGTTCATGGGTTAATAAAAAACAACAAGGTTCATTGAGCCCAAGTTAAAATATTACCACTTAACCTTAGCTGCAGAAGAATGATTTATCAGCATAATAAGTTCAGAAGAACTCGAAACGATTTAATGGATTTTAAAAGTTGTTTAGGGTTATTCCCCGAGCACTTTTGCAATCATTTGGGTGTTTTGAAGGACAATTAAACCTATTATGCTTTGATGAAGAAAATCATCCGTAAAAACTTTAGGGACCCACAAAGTTATGCCTAGGACCCGCTAATTCATCCAAAGCAATACAAATAACCTAAACTACTTATCCTACACTCATAACTCAATGCTTAAGGACTTAAGTCTTCCCTAAGGTATTTAAGTCCTTGTGAGCAATTGGAGATATTTGTTCTTGCCAGATATGAATCATCAAGCTCGTATAAGTCTAAGGTCAAGGTGGCTAGTGCAATGACGATAATGCTAATGTGTGCTAAAACGAGGAATACAATATGATTTGGGAATTTTTAAGAATGGTTTCTCCTACCTCAACGACTTTTAATAAGGGAAAGGAAAGAACTGACGATACTATTCACAGACTATTGGTGGGATTGTTGCCCCGCCGCTTTTAGGTTGTTAGTAGTCATAGCTTGATTAGAGTGGCTAACTGTTGACCTCATTTTTGATGAGGTCTTCTCTTCTTCTTTTAGTACTTAAAATATAGCCTTATGCTTTTCCTTTGACTATCCTAGAGGATTAGAAATGGGACCCACCATTTAGAAATTCAAACCACTTCTTAACTCCCTGCAAACTCCACAAACTTGATTGTAGACCCCTAATCACCTAGAGGGTTGAAATCAAATGTGGAAGTTTAAAGGATGAGTTCCTATAGGACTCTTTGGCCTTAGGACTGCCCTGGGTGGCCTGGTCTGGTGAAGGGCTGACCTACATACACACTACACTTATACACTACACTTTCACACACCTCCTAAAACCACACCCATACCCAACTTGACCTTCTGACTCATGAAGGTGATTCACATGGATGGTCCTTAACCCCCAAGCCCTCGGCTAAGAGGTTAGGAACAACATAGTGAATGCCTCAAATGAGTCCCTTCATGGCTCATGTGGGCTTGATATGGCTTCATGGCTCAACCAAAATGATTTCATTCCACTTACATTTACCCAATCTTCAATTTTCCAAATTTTCAATTTTCGACCCCGGGACCCCAGACCCGCCTAGCTTACCCAAAACCCTTGAAATTACCCAAAATTTTCCAAAATTCTCCAAATCACCCAAAAATCCTCAAAACCAATCCAAAACATTACCACATCACTCAAATTGATAATCCATAGCAAAATATACCAAAAATTCCAAAAATACCCCCAAATACCCTCCAAATACCCATCTTGACCCAAAAATCCAAAAATTCAGAAAATTCCCAGAAAATTGTAGAAAATCCCAAATATTCCCAATTTCATTTTGTCCAACTACACCATGGGCCAATTTTATCAATTTACTCCACTTTTATCAAAATCCCCAATTTGACCCATTTCAACCCAAAGTGAACCCGATGTCAAACCAAACCTGCCCAATTGACCCAAATTCTGGTCCAATTCAATTATAAACTTCAATTCAACATCCAAAACACCAATCTAGACCAAATCCAAGCCCAATTTGATTGACATTTGAATCCAATTTTACTTTTGACCTTAAAGCCCAATTTGGACCCATGACCCAAACTTAGCCCAAACTAACCCAATTCAACTCCAATTAACCCCAAATCTTTTCTAAACCTTCCCTAACATCCCCACAAACAAAACACTAACATGATTTGCCCAAAATTTGGACCCAAACCCCACTCAAATTCAACCCAAAACTAAAAGGCTCAATTTTGACCTAAATCCAAACCTAACCCAAATAAGCCTAAATCCCAAAACCAAAACCCAACCAAAGTTGAAACCTATTTGAAACACTCCCATAAACATTTCCCAACATTAATTTTACATCAATTCCAACCTTAGCCCAACATTGGCCCAAATTAGCCCAATTTGACCTACATTGGCCCATTCAACCAATCAACCCAAATTCAACCCAATTCAAACCCAAACCACCTCAAATTTATTTCAAATCACTCATGACACACCCCTAAACCAAACCCAACAATTATTTGGCCCAAACTTCTAGAAAATTCTCATCCATGAATTCATTCTTAAACCTAAAGGCCCATCCCCTTTAGCCTTCCTAAAAGCCCATCAAAAATGATTTCAAAAGGCCCAAAATTCATCCAAAGCCCACATGACACTTCCCCTCATCATCCATTTAATCAAAATCACCCCTAAGTTTCAAAATCATCATTAAACCATTCCAAATCAAGCTTCATGAAAATTCTCCACCAAAGTACCAAAATTCCTAAATTCTACTTCCATGAAATCAAGCCAAGCCATCCTAAGCCATGAGCAAGCCATGAAGCCATGCATGAGCCACATGGAAGCCATGAGAGCCTCTTTACATGTCACCATGCCATTTTGGGCAAAAGAAGGAGACCCTTTCCTTAATCTCCTAAAGTCATTAGCCTTAACCATGATTCCCTTAACCCAAATTTAATCTAAATATTCTTAGAAAGAGACCTCACCACCTTTGACCAGCTGACCTAACTTATTCTCTCAGCCTAAAACCAGGTCATGGGAGGTGAACCCAACCCAAAAACATGGGTTGACCCAAACCAAGCCAAAATGGCCTCTTCCCCATTCCATTCCAAGCCATCCCCTTTACACATGTCCATGGCCAATTGACTGCACTAAACCCCAGCCCTGACCCACCTGAACAAGATGGTGACTAGTGCCTGGCCGGCCAGCCACCAGCTCGCCGGAAAACACCATGGTCGAAAGCTCACATGTGAGCCAACATTGAAATTACCCCTGCTCGAAGTGTCCCGACCTCAAGTGGCCACCATGGTCAGTTCTTCTCTTGCATAGAGCAGCCGATCCCCCGCCTTAAACCCCCCGGGAGGCCCTCCACCCTCTCCTATTTAAACACCACCCCTCTCGGCCATGAGAGGTGCCGAACCGGACCTTATCGAAACCCCGCCAAAATTACTACGTACCACTCTCCACACTTAGAGCAGCTTGATACCCGAGTGACAATTTGCCCTAATCCCCACCAACGAGCCCGATTTCTCAAGAAAATTCCACCCAAAACAGAACTTCTCCCAATTCTCCACCAAACTCAAATTAAACTCACCCACACCCGCACAAGGTCAAGAGAAGGAGTTCCCAGTGAAAGCCCCCACTCCGTGCCACCCATCCGTTCCGGACTCTAAGCTTTGTAATCGGCTGTGGTCGAAATCATACCTGGACAATTCACCAGCCCAAGGGACTTCATCTAGAGCTTGCTTGGACCCAATCAAAGGTGACACAACTCTCAGATCGAAGCTTCACTTCTCTGAGCAAAGGTATGGACTCACTCTTCTTCCCGAGCTTACAGAGATTCTCTATTTAATTTGAGTCAATTTCAATACATGTCTACCGTATGGATGTGTTCGTCTCCTTAAGACGAATCCATAGAGCATAAGAACTCGAAAATCCATTGAGAATCGAGTGAGAAATTATGGTTAGAAGGTTGACGGATACGGGTGCACACCAGTCGTAGACGATGACTGGGAGCCGTCGGATCGAGCGTGTATCGAACGGACGGTCTGGATCGAGCCGGACATCGCGATGGTGCATGAACCGCGGGCCCCTGGAGCGCTGAGTCGGATGGCGGCGCCGAATCAGAAGACGACGCGTGGCCTTTCGGAGTCGCCGAGGATGGCGTGGCGCCGCGTGGATAAGTAGGAAATTAGGGTATTTTTTGATTTATTTAATTCCCTAAACTTCAAAAATGCATAACTTTGTGTAGGAAAATCATAAAAATAAAATAAAAATACTCCCTTGCTCAGTGAACAGAGGAGAATAATGTGGAAAAGAAATCATGTAATTTTATTAAGTATTTTATTTTTAATTATTTATTTACTCTCTGCACTATTTCAATTCTCCATGCATGTATACAATTCACCATGGCATGAGACCATAGGGCTTTTGAAGCCTCTAAATTTGGGAACATTCCCTGAATTTTCCAAAGTCAGAGGCCACCCCTATGAAGAGTTATTGATTTTTCAATTCTAGGTCACTATTCTGAGTATTTTAATTCCAATAATTAGCATATTGTGAAATAAATTCTAGAAAAATTTGGTGATGTTTCCTATGACCAGAGGACCCTAGGAAAAATAGTTTTTGAGTTAACTCACTTGTAATAACCCTAATTGGCTTAAACACCCAAAATAGAGCTTTAATTAATTAGAGCTAATCATACATCAAATTGACTTGAAATCAATTCTCCACTTACCTTTAGGATCAGAGGAACCCACCATAAAAGTTTGAAGTCAATTGGACTTGGTTAACCCTATCAAATGGGTTGATTAAGCCATTTAGCCAAAATTAAACTTAAAAAATTCATAACTTTCAAAATACTTCTAAAAAATTCACAAAATTGGTTTTGGAGCCTCTCTGATATCAGGGGAATTTAAGAAAATTAAAATTTCAATTTTCTAAAAAAATTTGATTTTTTGCATTATTTTAATATTTTTAATAATTAAAAAAAAATAAAAATCACAAAAATAACAAAATTCACCAAAATGTCACATTTTGAATTTTAACCACTTAGGAACAAACCCCATATTTTTCTTGAGTCTCTATGATGAGATATTAAATTTTAAAGCCCTAAGGTAATTTTAAAATAAAAAAAATGTATTTTATAAGCATTTCCACTAAAATAATTCTAATAAACCAAAGAAAAATCAGAAAATTGTAAAAATTGGTTCTCTGGTTTCCTTGATATCAGAGCGATTTTTGAAAAAAATAAAATTCATTTTTCAACCTTTATTTTATTTTTAAATTAATTAATATTCCAAAACTCAAAATAATTATAATTAAAAGAATATAATTCAAAAAATCACTAAAATTGGTCCAAGTGGTTCTCTGGTCATTAGAAATGTCCCATAATTTTCTTAAGGACAGAAAATTTCCCTTGGTCATATTATTAAATTTTCCTTCAAAATCCCTATTTTCCACCAAAAATAATTACATAAATAAATTAAATACAGAAAAATCACATTTTCTCCTCTAATGTCTTGATTGACATATGAGTGAATTCACATAAAAATTTCAAATTCATTTAAGCTCAATTTAGAGAGTTATGAAATTAGTAAGTTTAAAGGGCAAAATGGTAATTAAAATTTTAACCTATAATTAAAAATTTTTGGTTTAATTAAAATGGAAGAGTAAAATATTTGATTCTAATCTGATTTGGATGATTGAAATTTAAATAATTAAAGGGTAGAAACCTACCAAATAATTTAAAAATAATTAAAATAAACCTTAATTAAATAATTAATTAAATTCAGAAGAATAATGAAAAATTGGAATTATTAAAATATGGATATTATTAGGAAGAGATTTGTTCTTTAATTTAAGAATCCCTAAATTAATCAACTCAATAATATTTAATTCCTAATTAAAATGATAATCCAAATTCAAGATTTAAAATGCTAAAAGACTTAATCATTAAATTAAATTAAAGTTAAATTATTTAAATTAAATCCTCTTAAAATTTCAATTAAATTAATACTTTAACAATTAAAATTAAATCATCTTTAAAACATAAAAAAAACAAAATATTAAATTAAAATTAAAAATAAAATTAAATTAAAATGTAAATTAAATTAAAATCTAAAATAAAATTAAATTAAAATCTAAAATAAAATTAAATTAAAATTAAATTAAAGTTTAAATTAAATTAAATTAAATTAAAATTTAAATTAAATTAAATTAAATTAAATTAAATTAAATCACATTAAATTAAATTAAATTAAATTTAATTAAAACATATTAAATTAAATTAAATTAAATTAAAATAAAAAATAAAATCAAGTTAAAATTAAAATTAAATTAAATTAAATAAATTAAATTAAAATTAAAACTAAACCAAATTAAATTAAAATTAAATTAGATTAAATTGAATTAAAAATAACATCACCTAAGACATAAAGAATTCAAAAATAAATCTAAAACAACTCGAACACTATTCCAAACTTAAACCCATTAATCGAAATTAAATTAAATCATAAATCACTTGAACATTAATTTGCCCTCAAAAGCTCTTGTTGTCATAACTCCTAAACGGAGTATTGAGTGAAGTGTTACTTCACTCATAAGATATTCAAATGTCCTAGTTCACCGAGCGAGATAACAAAACTCGAACTCCCTGATGATTAATTCATTTGTATAATTAAATTCTCTTGACTTAAAATAATCCTGAAGTATTGAAAAGATGTTTAAGATTCGTCTTAAGCACTTCCTCGATATGATAGGATATTTATAAGAACAATCGAACTTAATTGTTCTTCGATGAAGAAAATCGTCCTTAAACCAAAACACAAGAACCTAGGACGTCATAGAGATGACTAGCTATATGGATTAGGGCCTTGGTAGAAAACCATAACCCTTCCCTTAGCTTTACCTAGGAACTTGCTTTAAATGCTTAAATATTCTAAATTGTGCTTAAGTGCAGCTTGGGATGACGGGAAGACCCTCCAGGTACGCTTTTATTTTATTGCAATTTACTTATTGCAATTTACTTAATCGCATCGCACATACTTTTCTGCATGATAAACAACTCGTTGCATGAAAACCCACACCTTTAGGATAGTCCCTAAAACTAAAACCAAAACTAAATTAAAAGTCATTACAAGATAAAATTCACCGTCACAACATTTCAAAATATAAAACAACTCAAAATTTAATCACAAACAGAACAACAAAACTACAACTACAACTAAATTAAAACGCCTTGTTGGATGATCGGAAATACCTCGAATGATGTAACCTACGTGTTGCTAACGGGATTTCCCACGGTCTAAATGAAAGTGTGGAACTCATTTAGTTGAATTTAGCAAATTCATTTGGACTAAGTGAATCCGATAAAAATAACGATGCCGAAGGATGGAACCGCGGGATCTTAACCGGTGTTGTTATAATCAACTTTAAGATTTGTTTTAATTAAAACATAAAAAAAAACACTGGAAATTAAGACCTTCTCCGAACCAAAACATTTCTCTCATCTCCCGATTTATGACTTCTAAAACTAAACCTCTCGCAACAACAAGGAGCTCGGAGCACGATGGGCAAGCACGACCATCGTCATCAGCAAAACCTGAGTCTACTTCAGCAAAAATTTCTTAGAATTAAATAACTAAACCATAGGACTTCGAGGTAGTTTGCTTAGTGCAACATAAATCCTCAACCTTATTGTTAGGCATTTGCATTGCAAATTAAGCCCTAACCGGTCTTAGGATTCTGAGGTAGTCGTCTGATACGACATAAACCCTCACATCTTCGAGGCTATTTGTGTGATCGCATCATACGAATATAAGTCCTAATTAATTAAAATTGGCAAGATCAAAATATTAAATAAACATTAGGGCTTTCCTAAATTCAAGCCAAACAATAGGATAGTCGGGAAATTACCGAAGTTCGCTTCGAATCTGTGATTTCTCCTACCTTTCTTCCTTCGAATTCCCAAAATAAAATGTTCCAAATTTGATCCATTCCCTATCGAAATTCCAAAATTCAATCCTTGAAAACTTAAACTTTGAAATTCTCGAGAGCGTAACTACCGATTATTATCGAGAGTTTTCTTAGGTGATTCCCGTCACTTAAGATGTAATTAACTATGTGGGCTTGCCCTTATAGGGAATTTTAAGAACCTGTGTAATATAAACCCCGTTTAATGTTTTCATATTAAGCGAGGAACTTGTCGGCAAATAAAATGGTTTCGCAGACCAAATGGATGTCACAAACCTTCTAGTTTATTTAATCGAGCCCCACCATCAAACAGTGTGCCTATTCTTCGGAATGGACACACGTTTTGTGGTGCGGTGCTCGTTTATATAAACTATTTGAGATGTGAAATCAGTTTGATTTCATATCTTAAAATTTTTAAAAATTATTTTTTAAAATCAAAATACTACTTTCCAAATCATATATATATGTAAATTAAATTTAAAATTCGCCGACAATTTCTGTTAGGCGACCCCTTTTCAAAATAAAACACCTAACCTAAAAATATGCCGACACTAACCTCGAGACTACACAACTTTACAAAATTAATATAAACCCTTTTGTCTGTTAAAATGAATTCTGCTTGAAAACTTTTAGATGAAAAATTAGAGAATTTCGATGAAAATTTATAAAGGTCTATGGTTAGTCACTTAGATCGAGGTTATGACTGCCCTTTGTAGGTTGTCGAGTTGGTAACTCTTACCTAAGGGCGAGATGCACACAGTCCAGCTCTGAGCTCCCACCTTTACTGATGCCATATACCTAGTCTTGTTCTTCCATATATGACTAAGGGTTTTCTTGTTCGTGTTTCTTGCGACGTACTTTTCTACTTTAGTCGTATTGGATTTTTCTTGCTTCGCTTACTTTTTTTCCTGCAATTTATTTAAATTTTCTGCAAATTATATTATGCTTTATGACTAGCCATGCACTGCTAGCAGAAGCCTAGGTACGCTTTTACAGTCAATTTATAGCACTTTACTTTACTGCACTTTACTTTCCCTTACCTTTAATTTATCTACAATTTACTTTACTATGCGTGTGTGTAGGACAAAACAAACAGAACGAAAAATACATTTTCAAAAGTTAAATACACTTTTAAACTTAGTGAACGCCTATAAATCACTCCCTTTGGATTATGGGAATCCCTCGGATGAGGTAACCTACAATTGTTAATGAGATTTTCCCAGTTTAAATGAGTGTAACAACTTGTTTAGACTAAGTCAATCCGAAAGAAAATAGTGGTGCCGGAATGAGGGTACCATGGGATCCTAACTGGTGTCGCTTTAATTAAATTAAAATTCCACTCAAATAAAACCAAAATTAAAACATTGAAACATACCTGATAAAACCTTTTGAAACTTAGACTTTAGGACTGCTACTTCAGCGAGGAGCTCGGAGCATGCACCATGGACAGCGATGAGGAACTGCAGAAGGACATCTTGGAGAGAGCAAACCATTTTACAACAACAAATCTTTTCCTTAGCATAAACAACAAGCCATAGGACTTTGAGGTTATTTATCTAGTGCGACATAAATCCTCAACTCATCTTTTAGGCTTTTGTACAACCA
Organism: Papilionanthe hookeriana x Papilionanthe teres; assembly: GCA_022702705.1. Taxonomy (NCBI): domain Eukaryota; kingdom Viridiplantae; phylum Streptophyta; class Magnoliopsida; order Asparagales; family Orchidaceae; genus Papilionanthe; species Papilionanthe hookeriana x Papilionanthe teres. The sequence continues at coordinate 106,175,424 of CM040422.1, read as the reverse complement.
TGTTGTGCAACATAAGCCCTAACTCGTCTTAGGATTCCGAGGCCGTCATTCGGTACGACGTAAGTCCTCATATCTTCCAGGCTATTTGTACGATTAATATCAAATAAATGTAAGACCTACATAATAAAATTGACAGGATGAAATATTAAATAATTTCTCTTCTAAATTGAAGCCAAACCATATGATAGTTTGGGAAGACACCGAGGTTCTCCTTAGGATCTGTGACATCCCCTTCCTCGTCTCCCTTTGGATTCCATAATAACAATTCCAACTTGATCATTTCCCATTTTAATTTACTATGTCCGACCTTGAAATCCTAAAGTTTGAAATTCATGAAGACAATACATCTGATCTAAATTGAAAGTTTTTTTAGGTGACTTCAGTTATCTAAGATATAATTAACTATAGTTGCTCGCTCTTATAAGAAACTTGAAGAACTTATCTTAATATAAACCCTATTTAATCTTTCATATTAGATAGAGGAACTTGTCGGCCAACATAAAAGTTTCGCAGATCAAAACGGATGTCGTAACTTCTGTAGTTTATTTAATTGAGCCTCATTATCAAGCAATGTATCTATTCTTCAGGATAAATGTTTGACTTGTGATGTAGTGCTCGTTTATTTAAACTATCGAATAAATGGAATTGATTCGGTCTCATACTTTCAAAAATAAAATATTAGTTTCCAAAATTGTATCTACATATTAAATTAAATCTATTTTAAAGCGGGAGACAGGATTACCATTCCGGCGACCGACAACTTCCAATTTGACGACCGACAACTTAGCGAGTACATTTCTCCTGCTCTTGTTTAGTTCTTTCCATATCACCAACATATCTTATATTGGATAATGAAGTTGTAGTGTTTGATAAAGATTACAAATAAATAATTTTATTTATTATTGTGATATTTTCATTGGATTAATCATTCATTCAACACCATTACTTTCATGTCTATCATTTTTTATGTTAATTGACCTACCTAAATACAAAATTCTATAGTTATAATTGATTAAACTATGAAAACTGCTAAAGATAACTAAACATGCTCATAGTGTAACATATCACATCTTGCGATTTTTCTGTCATGTACTTCCTTGCTTAATTTTGCATCTAAAAAATGCATTCAATTATTGTTTTTTGGCATTAGTTCTTCGACATATACTTATTAAATATACTGCTTGTTTTTATTATTTAAGATTTAGTGTCTATATTCAATTTACTTAAAATGATTTTAAGTTGGGAACATTTAAGAAATAAATTACTCGTGCGTTCTTCAGCGCCCAATTATCTGACTTTTATATTGTGCTTTTGACTTATAATATTACTGTTTCATTTGTGCAATCACTTGAAACCATAGAGTGAACAACTGAACTATTTCACAAAATCATTCTACACCTATATGATTTGTGCATTATATACTAAGATGGAAATGGAGGAAGTTCTATTAAACATTCTTTTGTGTCATATGAACCAAAATAATAAAAATGTACCCAAAATTTAATTACCAAACTTATCAAGTTTTATGTTGTTCTCTTCTTAAAGATAGTAGGTTGTCTATTTTATTAAATAAATTATGTAGTTTATAACATTAGTGTGTACTTCGTGGTTGTGATCACAGTAAATAAATGCTATGGTGGTCTATTTCCTTGGCCAACTCTTTTTATAAGAGTTATGAATTCTTTTCTTAAGGTAAAAATTTTGTTGCTTTATATTTGGCTTATAAGTAGATGTTGTTAAGACAAGGGTTGCAAGGATAAGACATGTTGTACGTCTTTTATTTAGTTATCAAGTGATGGGATGCAATCTAAACTTATATGGTACCCACCCATTTGTCTAAGATTGTGCCTGTAATTATAATTAATTGTTTATCACCTATTATGTCATGCTATGAGCCTACCATATTTTAAGTATGGCTAGGGGTATAAATGAACCGAGCCAGCTGGAAGCTCGAATTTGACTCATTAATAAACTCATGAGTTGAGTTTATTGAGCCACAAACTCGTGCTCAAGCTTTTATTCAAGCTTATATATTAAATGAGTTCAAGCTTGATCTTAACTAGAATTGACTCAAGATCTCCTCGAGCCAGTACAATTTTGTTAGTTAATTTTTAATTAACTTAGTATTCAATTTTTTAATTAATTGCACTACTTTCATCTTGTCTCCCACCAAACCCAATTCGCCGGCAGCCCGAATCAGCATGCATTATCGAGCTCAAAACCGAGTTTTCGAGAGAGATTGAAATTAGGTTATGAGCTCAATTCGAGCTTGAGCACTAGCTCAAGCCAACCATATATATTGGTCGAGTCGAGTTGGATTTTAGTGCAAGGTGAGCTCGACTCAACTCAAGATAGTACTTTTCCATTAAAATGCTATATGAATATTTCCAATAAGAGATTTTCTGCACATAAATGGTTCCTATAAAATTCTAGCCATAGGGCAATGTTAAAGCCAAATAGTTTATGATATTGTAATATTTGTTGCGGCAGTTTTTATTTGTAGATTTATGCTATAAAAATATTTTCATTATTTGTTATGTTCAATCCTAGTTTTTATCTCTTAATAAAATATTATATATTATCAACGGCTATAGAAATTTAATTTAGTACAATGGATTTCTTCCAAGATTCTGTCAGGGCGTTCCTACTTTTGTATTTATTGGAAACACAATCAAACAAGATGGATTAAAATTAATTATGATGAATTAGACAAAACAGAAGAGAAAAAAATAATAATATATTTTTTTTTATTTTGTAGGGTTGTGTGATCCTCTTCTCCAAACTATTGTTAGACTAGTTAAGTAAAATGGTTGCTTTTTATTGAGCTTTATACAACATGGGTGGGCAAGAAACTTGTTTAGTTAAATGCTATTAAAGTTTTGAAAGGACATTGAAAGATGGTAACTTTAATTAATAAATTCCCTAAACATAATACCATGTGGCAATTACAAATATAGTATTAGAAGCTCATGATTTAAAGGTGTTGAGTGCATCATAAAGTTTGCCATGAGGATAAAGAACAAGATAAGCAATAGATTGTTTTATTAGTTCATATAGAGCAATCATTTTTAATGGAATCAATCTTATACATTAGGTATTAATGATTATGAAAGTTTGGATATATCAGTCTATATCTATTGTTACCCTGGTTTAATTTTTCTAATATGATGACATTGTCTACCTTTTAAAAGGAAAAGTGAGATTCTTTCCTTTTTAATAATGCTGAAAAGCTAAGCATCATCTGACCAATCTTTTCTAAATATTATATGCACAACTAACACGAGAAAATGAAGAAACTTCTAGTTTTCTTGCTTGTCCGGTAATAACATTTGTTTCACATCACGAATATTTATTTCTATTGACATTTTAAAAAAATAATTTACTTTTTTTTCGTTTGGAAAAACTAGGAGAGTTTATGCTTTCTTTTTCATAAATAAATATTGGATATTTCTTCAAGTAAAACTAAGGAAAATTTGTACTATAATGCAAATGATCAAAAACATTGTTCATTAAAAATATTTCATTCAAATGTAATGAGAATTAAGATTAATGTTTGTTTACTTAATTTCTCAGAGTTACCGAATTTCTCTTCAATTTAGCTTGCAAACAAGTTTCAATTTAATAATATTATTATTTACCGTACTATTTCATTTTTTTTCTTTTGATTTGTTAAAATTAAATAGAGATTATAATTTAATTAGATATTGAATTTCAAGACCAACATTTTGCATCTAGACTAAATGTCTTCCTTTTAGAAAGATATCTCATCTATTTGGACATGTGTAGCTTTGTGACTATAAAGTTCTTTATTTTCTTTTATTGATTAAATTCATAATCTTTACTTGAGGCAGGAGAAATAATTTTGTGATACTCTTCCAAATAAGATAAATAAAATAGGCTCTTTTTGCTACAAAAATATGACGTTCAAAGCAATTTTTGCCAACATTTTTGTAACTACTATTAAGTGTAAGATGTAGTGGTGATTTTAATTGCAACTAAGCATTATATCTAACAAAGATTGAAATAGTTATTATAGCCTTTATTTTATTTTTTCACATCCATGAACGCCCCTAGGTTTTGGTTATAACCTTATCCAAGTCCTAATCACCAACAAACAATCCCATTCCCCCATTGCTCTCATCATTTTTTGTGGTCATAAATCAAGTACAATGGTTAAACTCCCTAAAAATTCTATCTATCAAGCAAGCCTATAGAAGTGAAGTTACATTTCTTAAAAGGTTAGACAGATGGAGCCATTAAGCTTAATAATAGAAACCAAATGATCAAGTTGTAGACATTTTTACACATTTTATTAGTTTGCCTGTATTTCAAAACCTAAAGGGCCTATATGGTATCTGTAGATTGGAGAATCATATTTAGTAGAACCTTCACTGGAGTTTACTCTTGAGTTTGACTCCACATTTATAATTAAGGGTAGGAAATGTGGAATAAATTAATTAGAAGTTTTTTCCATGTCTCAAGGCATTTGGGTAATTTATTCTTGTTTAATGGATGTTTGGTTTGTGATTAATGGCAAATTATTTTTTATTTTTATGATTTTTAGTTGTTATATGTCAGATGATTTATTGTTATTTTCTTGATTACTCTCATTAATTTATTCACGTATAAAAGAACTGTACATATACACCATCAATGAATTTTTTCATCTAGCAAGAATCTCAAGGCATGACACAAATTTTATGGTATTTTTTAGTAAGAACACTCAAACTCAAATTAAAAATCAACTAGGACTCTAATTTCATCAAACTTAAAATTCAATTGACAAGCTTAACAAGACAAACTTAATGGCACTAAAATTGATCCAGTTTATGTCAAATAAGGCCTTGAACAAGCCATTAAAATACTTTTGAAAGCTTTGGGTGGTTAATTGGAGGGTTAAATGGATTCAAAATTTGATATGCTTATTGTAAAATCGAGTGTCTCAATGTTAAGAACTTAAAAATCACAAGATCCTTCAATTCTAACACCATTAAAGCACGTAAATGTTCACAAAATAAAATCCAATAAAAGGAATGAAACTACAGGAAATGTTGAAAATAACGTCTGGTATTTGCGTCAGATTTTTCTGACTCAAATGTTAGCATTGGTTTTGTGTCTGATTTGCGTCGAAAACTGGGATTCAGTATTTATGTTGGATTTTAAGTCTAATTTGCGGCAAAAAATTTGACGCAAATGCTAAATTCAAAATATCGAAATGAACTGACAAGCTGGATTGCGATGAAATTTAAGTCGAAGAAGTCGACGCAAACACGTACTTAATTACGTTGAATTATGTTTGACGCAATTCGAAGCAAATTCCATTGCAAACTCCATAGTTAGATAATTGTGTCAAAATAATCCAACACAAATCCGACGTTGATGCCTTAATATCATTTCCCACTCTTCAAGCCTCATTGTTTTTCCAAGTTTACAAATTCCCCCTTTCCGGTTTCACCCATATCAGACAAAACCCATGCTTATCTCCCTCCTCCCAGTTTCTCTCAAATCCCCCGCCTTTGTGAACGATCCTTCGCTATAGATTAGCCATTAGAGCTAGCTGGGAAGACAACGATAGGATCTCGACTTACAGAGACCATTGAAACTTCCATATTTGTCCTCTACCAGAAACCATGGAGAAAATTATGCTTTTCAAAGATGATACTTTTATGTGATAATGGATGATCAAATCAATAAATGCAGTGAATATTTTAGATATCTTGGGTCTATTGTTCAAAGTAACGGTGATATAGATGAAAATGTTATTAGTGGAATTCAAGTTGGATGAAAATATTTGGGAATTGTAAATTTGTACTTCTCTCTCTTTTTGATATATTTAAGCTTTACTAATCAAGACAATCATTATTAGTGATTGTTAAGCTTTAAGGCATTTAGTTGGTAGATTTAACTCCACCATGCTTAGCCATTCAAACTTTTGAAGGAGTCTAGACTTTTGAGTCTAAAAATTGTCCTCAAAATTCTTTTAAGAAAACATGCTTTATGAAGGTAGGTGAGCAAAAAGTCATAAAAATGGATGAACTGCAACTGAGTTCATGTGTTGTTGTCCTTACAAGTCTCATTTTAAAAAGAAACCTTAGACTTTTTAAAAAGTTTGAATTAAAGTCTCTAATATCAAATTAAAAAATCACTGCCTTCAGAAAACTCTTCCTCGCTCATTAGATCGATATGTATAAGCTCCTCTCTATAATAACAAATAAAATCTTGAGTTAAAGCAAAAATGCAAAAATGAAAATGGCAAGCGAACTAAAACAAAAAAAACACATAAACAACTAAACAATCACTATGAAGAATTTAACATACAAACTAACATTTTTTGTGTTCTTAGTAGTAAAATGATAGACCTCATACTTGTTTTCACTTTTCATAGTGGTGTGTGCTAGGTCTTAGATCATAGATGCATAAAAAGGGGCAAGGACCCATTTTAGTTTTCACTTAGCATGTATGGAATTAATGTATAAAAGTCCGTTGCTAATAATTGTTGGCTAGGAGGAGGCCAAGAAAAGAGAACCTATCTTAGAATTTCGCTCTCGACTACTGCAAGCTATCGAGAGAAAGAAAGATCTGTTAATATTTGAACAAACCACCAGTGGGACAAATAACAGCGGAAGACGAAAGTCAATGGTGGTCATTGTTTCCCAAGGAATTATGGATGCTTCAATAGCGGGGCTGACCAAGATAAAAATGGGGCTCACCCTGTTGACCTCACTTTTGTTGAGGTCTAGTCTTTCTTTAGAATAGCCTAGGGTCTAGCTATAGGATTTTCCTGGTGACTATCTTAGAAGACTAGCAATGGAACTCTTACCCCATAGAAATTCAAAACACTTCCATGCTTCACTTGGAGTTTCTAAATGCTTAAAGTCTAACCTCTAAGCACTTAGGAGGATGAGACCAAGCAATAGGAAGCTCAAGATAAATTCTCTATAGGATGGTCAAGCCTTAAGACTCACCCTGGGAGGTCTGGTCTGGGTGAAGCTCACACACACACCCACACCCACTTTACACTTACACTCACTACCTCACAACCCCATACCAAACTTCTTTACACTCGATCCCCTACTCTTTTGGAAACTCATTTGGGTGGTTTCCCCAAGCCCTTAGCCCTAGGCGAGGGTTTGGCTAGTACCAGCACATGGAGGATCTAAATGGGGAATTCCTTTGGTCCATGACTCAAATAGGTTATCAGTCTCACTCAACCTCAAGTTTACAAAAAATCTCAACTTTTGACCCCTTTACCTCTAAACTCCACCAAATGACCAAATTACCCCAAAAATCCTAATTTTGCCCAAAATTCCCAAAATCAATCAAAATTACCAAAATCCCTCAAAATTCATCCCAAAAATAATCCTCACCACTTAAAATACCCAAACACCTCAAATTTACCAAAATTCCCAAAATACCCCAAAATACCTAAAATGACCAAAATGCCCCTCCTAGCCCAAAAATTCCCAAAACCCTCCAATTATTCTCAATTTCAATTTTGAATCACCACATTGGCCCAATTTGAACAATTTGACCAAAAGCCCCAAATTGCTCCTTTAAGCCTTAAATATCCAATTCACCCCAATGTCCACCCAATTGACCTCAAACTTACCCAATGTTAACTTTAAACCAAAATTTAACATCCCTAGTCTCAATCTAAATCAAATCCAAGTCCAAATTTACCCAATTTCAAGCTCAACTTCAACCCAAATCTAAAAGCCCCAAATTTGACCAAGAACCCAAAACCCACTAAATTGGACCCCTTAGCCAAGCATTTTCCCCAAATTTGGACCCAAAACTTTTCATAACATTCCTACACACCAAATTGATTCACAAATTGACCAATATTTGAGCCTAAACCTCACCCAACTCCAACCCAAATCAAAATCCCTAAATTTGCCCCAAATTGACCACTTGTCTAAATTCCATCAAATTGAATGCCCCAATCCTAAAATTGTCACCAAATTAATCTTTGGAAATCTTCATGACATCGCTCTAGACCATTTGGAACCATTAATTAAGCCTTAACTCCACTATAGGCCAACTTAGACTCAAGCTAAACCGACATCCCCAAAAGTGGCCAAATACCCAAATTCCACCAAATTGACCCCCAAACCAATTCAAAACCACTTCAATCCTTTTTTATACCCTTCATAACAATCATCCACACCACATTGCTCAATCAATTTGACCCAATCTAAGTTCAAACCAACCTAGCCCAACTTTGACCTAAATGACCCAAATTGAACCTATGACCTAATGTAGCCAAATTAAACCAAATGTGACCAAGCTAAGCCCACCACAGCCACCAAGTTGACCATAGGGACTGAGCTAGATCCACCTAACCCACTCTAGTGGAGCCATGAACCAAGGGTCCATCAAATTAGGGGATCCCTTCCTTAAATGGGTAAACCAAATGAGAATTTGCAATGAATCATTAACCACTTAAACTCACTGCACTTATGGCATGACCTCTAGCTCACGTGACCACGGGTCACCTCCCCTGGCTTGGTCGGCCTGCCTTATCACCGGAGCACCTCAAATCGAGACCCAATTGAGCCCACCTGATGTTTCAAGCTCTGATTGCTCACTGGAGCTGATCTGTGATGCGATGCGACTTTAATTAAGCTTTAAAATATGAGATTTTGATACCACTTTTTAGAAGATTTAATTCCTGGCAAATGGCTTCAAAAACTTGATGTGCGAGGTTTACTTTTATAATTTTATTAGATTTAATTATTGTGAAAGTCATAATTTTAAACGCAAGTATACGTATCGTTTAAGTAATACATGACTCTAATGGAGTCTTGGTCATCGATCCCACAGGGATAATAAAAACAAAAAGTAAAAATATATAAAAACAATATTTTGAAATTTTCTTAAGCAAATTATATACTTTTTTTCTTTTTATATATATATATATATATATATATATATATATATATATATATTCAAATTTAATTAACTAATAACTTTTATTAAAAGAAAGTAAGCAATAAGCAGGAAAGTAAAGTAAGCAGTAATTTAATGCAATTATAAAAACAACTTTCTCGTTTTTCAACTAATCCAAGAATTATAGATTAATTATCTTTTGTAGGAAATTAAGATTATAGTATTGTGTCAAATAGAAGCGTTCATATTTTTTACCCTTTGGTCCAGGTGCAAAGAACATTGACTAATCTATAGTTAGGCTCATGATGTGTTATTAGTAGAATAGGTTAATCTAGGCTCACACTACTAGATGTCCAAGGGTGGCTATGGTTGGCCCTACCAATGACTCGTTACCTTTCTATAAACCAAATTATTAGAATTTAGTCTGTCACTCTAAAAACTAATTAATTCTACGCCCAATAAATAATATCTTCCTATTTATTTGCACTTCAACTTAAATAATCCGCGTAAAGCCTTCGATTACTTTAAGGATTCATGTGATATCTACTAGTTAAGAATTTATCTCCGAATAGGTCTCAAAATTGTTCAACAGGTTTTAACAAATTAAATGGCCAATTTAAAAAGTAAACTAAGATCAGGTATTAATATCATCACAATATTTTAAAATATTTTATATTTAATTCTCCTATGAAATTTAATTAATTTATAATCTTTTCATAGTTGAAAGGAGAAAGATAACTAACTACTCATAATTCATTAAAATAACACAACAAAACATATTTATAAAACTTTGAACCAAAGTACAAATACTTATCTGAAGTGTTCCTTCAAGAGCTCCGCTGACTTCTACTGACTCCAACGCAATGATGAAAGACTCTAACAGCAATTACACACACTTAAAATAAACTCACTAGATACAAAATAAAGTGACACCCTAAGTATGGAAGAGACTAAATTAAACTATAAAAAGCTAAAATGGGTATGTGTACTAAGAGGGGGGGGGGGTTTTGTGCGATTTTCTCTGTAGAATGGGCTCCTATTTATAGAGCTCTGAATTTGACCAGAAGTTGCTTAAGGCACCTCTTCAAAATTCATCCAAATTCAATGTATCTTCTAGAAGGTAACCGTCGCGCCTAGGCGCCGGGATCTGGCGCCTTGGCGCCGGACTCCGTGACCAGGTTGTTCGCACCTCTTCACTTTGGGTCGCACCTCATCGCGATCCAGACCTTTTTCTTCTATCCAAATACATTATATCACATGTCCTATATATTAGGAGTAACTTCTAGTCTTCTAGAAGCTCCAATAACCACTTAACACCATCAAAATAAGTATCCAAAGTCGTCAAAAAAACTTAACAGCGTCTGTATCGAACTAGCGCTTAGGCGCCGGACTCTGGCGCCTAGGCGCCAGTCCAATAATTCCAAAAATTGCTCCATAAGCTCCATTTTTGCTACTTTTTGCTCTTTTTTTCCTTCTTGGGCTCTTTTTGATCATCTACATCCAAATACATGAAAATATCTTTCATTAAAACATAATATCCTTAGGAATTAAAGCATAAATAAGGCATAAAAATGGGTATTTTTAAGTGAATCAAATTTCCTCGAACTTAAACGTTACTTGTCCTCAAGTAACCCTTTTAATTACATAAAATGAATAAATAACATTTGAAATGAAGTTAAAATATTTAAGATTCCTTATAGTTTTTGGTTTTATAAATACTTTAACAAATCATTAACCAAATTTCACTAATTAAGTTTAATTTTAAGAATTAAAGAACATTTAACTACCAAATCATAAGACTTCCAATTTTTCATTTATTTCAAGAATAACTGTAGTTCATCATATCAAGGTCACATAGAATATTTACAAAAAAAAAAATTTCATGAAATATTTTTTTAGTAAAAATATATGTACATAGAAATTAAGTTAAAAATGTAATCAGTTTTCTTACTATAAGATAATTCAAGTGAAGCCAGTTTTTTATTAGGCATTTCCTCAAGTTTTCTCTCACCTAGGGCTGTCAATTTGGCTTATTGTTCGCTAACAGCTCGTGTTCGGCTCGTTAAGCAGCTCGTGTTCTGCTCGTTCGTTAAACTTAACGAGTCGAACACGAACAAATTTTTAAGCTCGAAATATAAACGAGCCGAACACGAACAAACAATTGTTCGCTCGTGTTCGGCTTAAATTGGCTCGAAAAGAAATAAATAAATAAATATTTACACACATATAATACATATTCATAAAATTAAATATCATAAATTGTAATTAATTAAAACTTTTTAAAATAAAAAAACTTATCAAATTTGAAAAAATTAAATCCTATAAATTATAATATATAACAAATTATTAATAAATATTACTTATATAATTATTATATATTTATATAATATAACTTGTATAATTAATATAATATAATATATAAGTATAAAAATAAAAAAACCCACCCTAACTCATCCTATGCCCCGACCTTCCTCTCTGCCTCTCAAAAGTTCTCGGGTTTCGCTGCTTCTCCTCTTCCGAGTTCCGACCCTTCTCCTTCCTCTCAAAATCGCGAAGAGGTTTCGGCGGCGAGAGCTTAGGGTTTGCTGTTTCGGCTCTTCTCTTCCGGGTCATCTCCTTCTCTCAAAATCGCGAAAGGTTTCGGCGGCGAGAGCTTAGGGTTTGTTCTTCCTCTTCCTCTTCTTCCAATTTCAAGCTAAACTCGATCCGGAAAATACTATTCGAGCCAAACACGAACACACCATTCACAAGCCATTTTGACCACGAGCCGATTTCGAGCTCGAGCCAGTGTCGAACGAGTCGATTACAGCCCTATCCTCACCTTTTTTTTTTCTTCTTCTTTTTTTTAAGTGAGGATTATTATTTTTGGATAGCCTGTTAATGATTTTGAACTTCACTATTCTTAACTTATTTTCAAAAACTTATACATTTTTACTCAATAAATATGTCATTAATATTTTTCCAAACTTATTTCAATCTTTTCTTTTTCAAGCAATAATCTTGATTCCTTAATATTTCAAAAAAAAAATACAATTCTCTTTACTATAAATAGAAAAGTTTTCATCCTATTATTCTTTAAGCTAAATAATTCTATTCTTAAAATCAAGCAAAATTTTTGAAATTTTAGTTAAGTTTACTAAATTATTTATAAATTCAAAAATTTAGGTATTCTTAAATAGATTTTTCATTCCTTTTGTTATGTTAATATATTTTTAAAGAAAATTTTAGTTCTTTAAGGACAAATAATACTTAAATTTGATAAATATTTTCCCTCCCCCAAACTTTAGCTTTAGTATAAATATGAATTATGAAATTTTCTAAAGCATGAGAGAAAGAAATAAACAGGAATTAATCTATGTATAACAATGATGTAGTAAGGAAAAACTATACTCTACTTCTACACATGCTTCAATATGAATATAATAGAAATGATTAAGCATATATAGAAAAGTTTTGCAGAGCAGGTGTTAATTTCTAAAATAAATTTAATTTTAGAACATGCAAATTTACTAACTATTCATGAACACTAAACAGTAGGCTGAAACAGAAATAAACTTTTATAGAAATTCATTCACATCTCAGTCTTAAACACACATCAAATAATCTAAAAACAGTTTTAACATAAAAAATTTCACAAATAACATCAATAAATAACATCACAAAAAATAAGGTAATACTCTAAAAACAGAATCAACAATCTCTAGAGATAAATTAAGCTACCAATCACTGTTTGTAGCTTCATCATCATCACCACCAAAAGAGAACTCCATATCTTTAGGATCAACATAGGGTGAAAATCTAGGACAAGTAAGGAACTGAACATCATGCTCGGCCTTCAGAAATCTCACTAAAGACTCTCAATATTCAGCATCATAATCACTCGTTCTTTGTGAATACTCAGAAAGATGATCAATCTTCTTGTCTATGGTATCAACTCTGCAATGAGTTAAGAATAACTCATGCTGCTGCTCTATGAACTGATCATGCACGGTTTCCCAAAATGTAGATGATGGCTCAACAGAAGTAGATGGTCTAGAAGTAGAAGCTCTACCTGAAGTAGGTAATGAACCAGCAGGTGCAGTAGAACTCTTACCTCGCAGTCGGTCATAAATGCTGACACTCTCTCTTCCTATAGGCTTCGTCGACTTGAGCTGTTCTTCAGAAAGCTCAGCAACTACTCCGGAACTTTGACAAAGAGAATAGATCAGTGATGGAAAATCAAGTCCAATAGATGTGCTAGAACGAGCAGTAGCCTCCACAGAATCATAAATAATGCTCCCTACATCAATAGACTTCTTCTCTTGAATGCAGTAGTTTAGAATAGCTCTATCTCTGGTAACTTCACTCAGATGATTGGATGGCAGGAGACGAGTAGAAATAAAGTAGTGCCATGCCTTGGAAACACCATTAAGCTTAAAAGATGAAAAATTTACCCTTTTTCCATTCCGAGTCTTTCAGGCTCCAGTACTATCAGTCAGGTAGGCAATGATCATGTCCAAATCTTCCTCAGATGGAGATAAACCTAAGTAATAACACTCAATGTTTGGCGGCAGGCCATAGAAAATGTTGATACGTTTAGGAGTGAATCCTACTCCAACTCCTCGAACGAAAATCTCGTATTCCTCCGCATCCACGAAATTAGCATAAAACTCTCTAACCACCGGGATAACGACAACAACACTGAAATAGCAAAATCATTGTCAGTTGAGTGCAACGATTGTCTCCTCAATTCTTCATCTAGGATTATAGAAACTTCGCTCTGAGATAAACTTCGGAGTCGTAGCAAAATCATTATATCGGAAGTGTGTAGCAGCAGTGACGAACTTGCTACGATCAAAGTTTTCTTGTTCCTTTCCTTACTTAGATTTGGGTGCCATCTAAACGTGAAAGAAAAACGCGAAATAAATTCAACGAATCTAGTAAAATAAACTAATTTAAGCTTTTCAAACTTGAAATAGCTTAAACACCCATGAATTTGATCATAAAAAATCAAAATTTTTCTCAAATTTTCGATTTTTCTTAATGAGAGCAAAATCCATGGTAAAAGTAAAAAATAATGAGTTTAGAATGTAGATTTGACCTCGAGATGAAGAAATCAGGTGATTTCAAGCCAAAAAACTTGCAAATCCGGCTCTAAATGGGATCTCTAGGTGGTATTTTCGCGAAAATACTGTGCAGAAGAAAGCTTAGGGGTCAAAAATGGCAGGGGGGTTTAAGAAGATGAGTTTTCGGATTCAGGCCAAACCGGCGCCTAGGCGCTGACTCGCCTTTCCAAAAATTTGATTTAAATTAAATATTTTCCACCAAATCTTATCAAATTCGACTTCTAATTACTCTTATGAGAGTATTAATCCATTTTATAACCTCCAAATATTTTCACAATCAATTTAAAATGATAGCATAGATCTACATAAATGTATCCAAATTCTTCAATTCAAAACCCTAATATCCATTCTAAATTCAACAATCTTCAGTACAAGACTTGTATCAAGGTTCATCGTTTTATAAATAACACAATCAACAATCATATTAAAAGCAAACATTCAAATCCAACAACACACATTGAACAATTTAAGGAAATACACACATTAGATATTCAACACACTAAAACAAGACTCAATCACACCTAAAACACACATAGAATTTATTTAACACCGATCTTCAATTTCCATCTCTTTCGTAATGAAGTTTGCTAGGACCGAACGGATAGAATACCAACACCCTTGGAAATTCTGAAGTTGTCTTTTCATCAATCCATTTGTTCTTCGCGTACATTTCTACTTGAACGTCTTGATAGGCAGCCATGTGATCAGATTGAAGTTTGGTCTGTCATTCCAAGTGTTCGTATTGGTGGTACATCTCATGGAGACGATTACCAATACTTTGAAGTTCTGCTTCAATCTTATCCGTTCGACTAAACATTTTCTCCAAACTAACAGCAATAAAACCATTAAAATAAGGTTGAAGATCTTTAGGAGATTTGTCTCTTACCTCATTTCCATGAATTCCTCTATCCATGGCTGATCCTTGAAAAAAATACTCATTTTTATGCCTTGATTTTTATTAAAATTTTAAGGATATTATTCTTTAATGAAATGTATTTTTGTGTTTTTGGATATAGGTGATGAAAAATGTTCAAGAAGGAAAAAAAGTGAAAAAGGAGCAAAAAGGAGCAAAAATGGAGCCAAAATGCAAAATTGTCAAAATTATTGGTCTAGTGCCTAGGCGCCAGAATCCGGCGCCTAAGCGCCAGGTTGATACGGGATATGTCAAGATTTTTGACGACTTTTGGACGATTATTTTGACGGTGTTAGCGGTTATTGGACCTTCTAGAAGACTGGCAGTTGTTCCTGGTTTATAGGACATGTGATACAATGTATTTAGACGCTTGGAAACGGTTTTAATCGCGAAGAGGTGCGATCCAAAGTGAAGAGGTACGAAGAACTGGACGCAGAGTCCGGCGCCTAGGCGCCAGATTCCGGCGCCTAGGCGCCAGACACACCTTCTAGAAGATTCATTGAATGTGGACACATTTTGAAGAGGTGCCTTGAGGCAACCCTTGAAGCCTATAAATAGGAGGGTACTCCTTCAGAAAAAATCGGCCCCCCTATCTAGAGCCCCATCTAGAGAGAGAATTAGAGAGATACTTTAGGGCCACATTTTACTATCCTTCATAAATTAGTTAGTTTTTTTATTTAGAGTTTGTATTGAGAGTTTAAAGAGTTGGTGCTTTTGAAGTTTATTTGTTTTGGAGTCAGAAGAATTCAGAGGTTCAGTAGAAGAAACACTTGAGATAAGTATTTGTAATTTTATTCAAAGTTTCATTATCTTGTTTTGTTGTTTAAATTCAATGTGTTCTGAGTAGTTAGTTTACTTTCTCCTTTCAATTATGAAAAGATAAATAAGATAATATAAAATTCATTGGAGAATTAAAAACTATTTATATTTTAAAACATTGTGATGATATTAATACCGGATCTTAATTTACTATTTAAATTGGCCATTTAAATTGTTAAAATCTGTTAAAGAGTTTTGATACCTAAAAGGAGATGAATTCTTAACTAGTAGATATCACATGAATCCTTGGGTAGTCGAAGGCCTTATGCGGGTTGTTCAAGGTGAAGTGCAAATAAATAGAAATATATTATATAATGGGTGTAGAATTGATAAGTTTTTAGAGTGAAAGACTAAATTCATGTGATTTGGTTTATAGAAAAGAAAATGGTCACTAGTATGTCGACCATAGCTACCCTTGGACATCTAGTAGTGTGAGCCTAGATTAACCCATTCTACTAACAATACATCCGGACCTGATCTATAGGCTAGCCAATGTTCTTTACACCTGGATCAAAGCGTAAAGAATATGAATGCTTCTATTTGGCACAATACCATAAATATATAGTCTCCACGAATATTATCATTATCTTAGAAAATCTTGGATTAGTTGAAAGGAAGAAAGTTGTTTTTTTATTGCTATTTACATCAATCATTTCATTACTACTTTATTATTGCATATAGTAAATTAAAAATATCAAATTTATAACTATAAAAGAAATACTTAAAAATAAAATTAAAATGTTTAAAAATCTATAACTCACTCCTCGTGGGATCGATACTGGGGTTTTTGTTTCAAAGCCCTATATTACTTGATACGATACGTATACTTGCGTAGTACCCCTAATGTGTAAAATAATTTCAATAAAATTATATTTGTATACACTAGCCGCTATTATTATCAATTACATATATTTGAAAGCATTAATTATTATATTTGTCATCAGCAGATTACGGGTCAAGTTTTTGGCGCCGTTGCCGGGGATTGAATTTTTAGTACGCATATATTTAGTGTGGGTCAAGTTTTTGGCACCGTTGCCGGGGAGGAGGAGAGGCAAATTTTTAGATTTTAAATATTTTTATTTTATTTTATTCATTTTCTTTTATTGTAAAAAAATGTAAAATACAAAAAAATAATAAAAAAAAATTTTTTTACTAATAAGTAGAGATTTTATTTCTTGCTAGTTTACTTTTTATGTGTAGTGCTAGATCTGAAGGATTATTACCTTTAGATTCTGAATTAGAAAGAACTATTAAAAGAATTAAAAAAGGAAAATAAACTCAAAAAATCCAAGAGATGGCTAACTTACATAACAATTTACAAAATCCAATTGAAATTAATGAACAAAATGTTTACAAACCATTAAGGAATTATGCTAACCCTACATTTGATGAACTTCATAGTAGTATTCAAATACCTACTGTAGATGATAATTCTTTTGAGCTTAAACCATTTATCATTCAAATGGTTCAAAATAATTAATTTGGAAGAACACCAAATGAGGATCCAAATTTACACCTTGATAGTTTTTTAGAACTTTGTGCTACCTTTAAATATAACAATGTTTCTGATGATGCTATTAGACTTAGACTCTTTCCTTTTTCTTTAAGAGATAAAGCAAAGATGTGGTTGAACTCATTAGCAACAGGTTCTATTAAAACATGGGCTGAAATGACACAAAAACTTCTTGCTAAATATTTTCCTCCGTCTAAAACTGCTAAATTAAGAAATAATATTATTTCATTTAGTCAATTTGATGGGGAGACAATTTATGAAACTTGGGAAAGATTTAAAGAACTATTAAGAAAATGTCCTCATCATGCTTTACATGATTGGTTAATTATTCAAACATTTTATAATGGTTTAATTGGATCACTAAAATCAATTATTGATGCTGCTGCTGAAGGTTCTTTAATGTCTAAATCATTTGAAGAAGCTTATACTTTAATTGAAGAAATGGCTAACAATAATTTTTAATGGCCTTATGAAAGGATTAATCTTAAAAGAATGTCAAGTATTCAAGATAACGAAGCCTTTTCTATCTTAGCTTCACAAGTAGCTGCAATATCTAGGAAATTAGATAATTTTTCCATCAACATATCACATAACAACTCATCAAATATTGAATATTCTCAAACTATTGAAACTTTACATGCTATTGCTAGTAAAATAATCCGTATTCAAATTATTATAATCCTGGATGGAAAAATCACCCTAATTTTAACTGGAATAATCAACAACAACAATGGGGTAATAATCAATCACATCCAACTGGAAATTGGAATAATCAAGTAAATTCAAATTATAAACCACCTGGATTTAATAATCAACAGAAAAAGTTATCAATAGAAG
This sequence comes from Papilionanthe hookeriana x Papilionanthe teres, assembly GCA_022702705.1. Lineage (NCBI taxonomy): Eukaryota > Viridiplantae > Streptophyta > Magnoliopsida > Asparagales > Orchidaceae > Papilionanthe > Papilionanthe hookeriana x Papilionanthe teres. Next base: position 106,157,348 of record CM040422.1, on the reverse strand, counting down.
AATTAATTTTACAAATGAGTAATCAATTACAAAATCAAAATACTGTTGTTCGTAATATTGAGAATCAAATGGGACAAATCGCTAATTTAATTAATTACAGACCTCTAGGAACACTTCCTAGTAATGTTGAAATTAATCCAAAAGAAATTGGAAAAGAACATGAACATGTTAAAGCTGTACAACTTAGAAGTGGAAAGGAATTAAAAGAAAGAATGCATAATGAAATTGAAAAAGAGATTGAGGTTGAAGAGATTGAAAAACCTAAAGAAACTCCTTCTCGTAATCAAGATCCAACTAATATTTCTATTGATGTGGAAGTTGAAAAACCACCACCACCTTTTCCTCAAAGATTAAAACAGCAGAAGCTTGATCATCAATTTTCTAAGTTCTTTGAAATTTTTAAGAAACTTACTATAAACATACCTTTTGTTGAAGCTTTGGAACAGATGCCAACTTATGCAAAATTTATGAAGAATATATTAAGTATGAAACGAAAATTTGAAGCCTTTGAAATTATTGCATTAAGTGAAGAATGTAGTGCAATAATTCAAAAGATTTTACCTCAGAAACTTAAAGATCCTGGAAGTTTTACTATACCTTGTGCTATTGGAGAAAAATTTTATGGAAAATCTTTATGTGATTTAGGAGCTAGTACTAATCTCATGCCATTTTCTATTTATCAAAGGTTGAATTTAGGAGAGATTACTCCCACCACTGTAACCCTTCAGTTAGCTGATAGATCTATCACTTACCCTAAGGAGTTATAGAGGATTTATTTGTTAAAGTAGATAAATTTATCTTCCATATGGATTTCATTGTCCTTGATATGGAAGTAGAATTAAGAATGATGTTATTACTGAAGAAAACATAAATGAGAAATTTCCTGATGAACATTTGTATGTTATTCAAGGATGCCAAACACTTTGGTATGCAGATATAGTTAACTATTTAGTTAGCAATATTTTACCTTATGGATTGGATAAATTAAGAAATTTAAAAATGATGCTAAATATTATATTTGGGAAGATCCTCATTTATTTAAATTAGAAAGATATTCTGTAATTCGTAGATGCATACCTTATGAAGAAACTTATGCTATTATTCAAAAATGTCATGATTCCGAATTTGTAGGACACTTTGGAATAGATAAAACTGCATTTAAAATTTTAAATTCAGGATTTTATTGGTCTACCTTATTAAAAGATGTGAGACATTATGTGAAAACATGTGATCGATGTCAAAGGATGGGAAATATATCCGAGAAAGATGAAATGCCTTTAACCTATATATTGGAAGTTGAAATTTTCGATATATGGGGTTTAGACTTTATGGGACCATTTGTACCATCATCTGGAAAGATTTATATCTTATTAGCGGTTGATTACGTTTCAAAGTGGATTGAAGCTGTAGCTTTACCTAGCTGTGATTCCAAAAGTGTTTCAAAATCTTTAAAGAAGATGATTTTTTCAAGATTTGGAATACCTAAGGTAATTATCACAGATGGTGGAAGTCATTTTAGAAATATAAGAATTCAATCATTATTGGAAAAATTTGGAATCAAACACGAATTGCAACCGCATATCACCCACAAACAAGTGGAATGGTTGAAGTATCAAACGAGAGAAATTAAAAGAATTTTAGAGAAGACTCGTTAATCCTAAAAGAACTCGATTGGGTTGATAGACTTGATTCGCATTATGGGCTTATAAAACAGCTTATAAGACACCAATCGGAATGTCACCTTACCGGTTAGTTTATGGTAAACATTGTCACTTACCCGTTGAACTTGAACATAAAGCTTATTGGGCGATGAAGGAGTTTAATTTTGATTTAAATATCGAGAGAAAAACAATTATTGCAATTAAATGAGATGGATGAAATAAGAAATGAATCATATGAAAATGCAAGGATTTATAAAGAGAAAATGAAAATATTACATGATAAAAAGATTTCAGGAAAAATATTTGAGCCTGGACAAGAAGTATTACTATTTAATACTCGTTTAAGACATTTTCCTGGAAAATTAAGATCAAAATGAATAGGACCATATATAATTGAAAAAGTATGCCATTTTGGAGCTGTGGATATTAAAGATTCCAAAATGGGAAAAATTTTTAAAGTTAATGGATTAAGACTGAAGCCTTATTTGGGAGATATTAAAAAGATTTATAAAGAGGCTTATGAGTTGAGTCTACCTGATTAAAAACTTAATTTGGTCGGGCTGACGACGTTAAACCAAGCGCTTTGTGGGAGGCAGCCCACTGTTATTCGTTATTTTGTGTGTTTTTACATTTTTTAATTTAAGGTTATGCCTCGGTCTTGTTTAATTTTATATTACTTTAGAAAATTTGATGCTAACAAGTCTTTTTTGACTTAAGCTGAAAATTATCTCGAAATATATAAAGCTTAGACATTGGATCACTTTATCTTATATATGAGTAAAAAGGAGATCAAGTTAACATTCATTATGATTGCTTATAATTTGTGTTACTGAGTCTATATTGATCTTACCATTCTAAATTACCTATTTTGCAGAACGAAACTTTGAAATTTGACGTTAGGAGAAACGGAGTCGAACATGGTTCTGGTGCCTAGGCTTCAAATTTGGCTCCTAAGCGCCAGAATAAACTATGTGTCGATGGGTCCGGCGCTTAGGCGCCAGATTTGGCGCCTAAGCGCCACAGTTACTAGATCGTGTCAAAACCGAAAATCTTCAGTTTTTCATACGATTTTCTCTTATAAATTACCCTATCTTCGTCCCCAATCCCTATGAAATCATTTTTTTGACCCATACACTCCATTCTTGAGAGATTAGAGAGGACTTTTAAAGAAATGGGGAGGAGAAATCTTGGAGAAGAGGCTAGAGACAAGGTCTCAAATGATCCTCAACCCTACTTCAATGGTTTCATTGCTGTAAGTTTGGAGAAAATTTCTAGTCGTCTAGATAAATTTGAAGCAGAATTTAAAAGCATTGGAGATCTCCTTTATGAGATGTTTCATCAAATTGAATATCTAGAATGGCAGGCAAAACTTCAATTTGATCATCTAGCGGCTTATCAAGATGCTCGACTGGAGATGTATGCGAAGAACAATTAGATCGATGAAAAAATGGCTACGGATTTTCTGAGGGCGTTAGCATTCTTTCCAAGTGGGCTGAATAGTTTTCCTTGCCAAGATAATGGGAATTAGATAGCGATGTGGTGAGATTGTGATTTATCTAGTCTGTCGTTGTATCGATTTAGTGAATCAATTGTGTTTGTTTGTGTGTTTGCTTCCATGTTCAATGTGTGTTGTATTTGCTTTCAAATTTGTGTTGTTTGATCGTTGTTAGAACTTGAATCATGTTATGATACTTATTTGAATTGTATTAAGCCCGAATTGAAAATCATGAATGGAATTAGAAGAGTTTGATTTAAACTTGTGATTAAATTGGTAGATTTAATTTTTAATTTTTAAAATTTTTGGAAAATATTTTGGAAAATGGAAACTGAAGCAATACTCTTATATGAGTAATTAGAAGTTTAATTTATGAATTTTGGTGGAAAATAAAATTTTTAAAGTGATTTTTTTGAAAGGCGAGTCTGGCGCCTAGGCGCCAGTTTGGCCTGCCTTCCCGAAAATCACCATTTAAACCCCTACTAGCCATTTTTGACGTCTAAGCTTCATCCTCTTCCTCTTTTTCACGAAAAACCACCTTCTAAATCCTTTTTGAGGTCAAAACATCCAGATTTTGAGCCCGAAATCACTTGATTTCTTCATCTCAAGGTCAGATGTACACTCTAATCCATTTATTTTTTATTTTCACCATTGTTTTTCCTATTTTTGGCTAAAAACTGAAATTTTTAGAAAAATTTTGATTTCTAATGTTTCTCCATGAATTTTTAAACTCATTTTAAGTTTCTTAAGCTTAAAAAGTGTTTAAATCTTTGATTCCCTAATTTATTTGTGTTTTCTTTCAAGTTTAGATGGCACCGAAATCTAAGAAAGTAAAAACACGAGAAAATTTTGACAGTAGCAAGTTCGCGACTGCGGTAGTGCATTTTCGATATCACGAATTTGCAACGTTTTGAAAATTTATCTCAGAGCGAAGCTTTTACAATCCCGGTGAAATGATCAAGAACACGATCGTTGAATGCAACTGGCTACGATTCTGTTATTTCATCGCTGTTGCTGTTATTCCAGTCGTGCGCAAATTTTATGCTAACTTTTTGGATGCGGAAGAATACAAAGTCTTTGTCAGAGGTGTTGGAGTAGGATTTACTCTGAAAAGGATCAATATTTTTTATGGACTGCCACCTACCATCGAGTGCTACTATTCTGGATTATCTTCATCTGAGGGAGATCTTGAGTTGATTATTGCTTATTTGACTGACGGCACTGGAGCTTGGAAGATCCGGAACGATAAACAGGTAAATTTTAAATCTTTTAAGTTAAATGGTATTTCAAAGGCATGGCATTACTTTATTTCTACAAGACTTATACCTTCCAACCACCTAAGCGTAGTGACTAGAGATCGAGCTATCTTAAACTACTGTATTTAGGAGAGGAAGCCGATAGATGTCGGCAGTATTATTTATGATTCTGTGGAGTCTACTGCTAGATCCAGTACTTCTGTAGGACTAGGATTCCTATCTCTGATTTATACTTTATGTGTGAACAATGGAGTCACTGCTGATATTTCTGAGGAGAAGCTGAAGTCTACCAAGCCAATTGGGCAGGAGAGTGTTATTATCTATGATCTTCTTCATGGGAAGAGATCTACAGCCCCTTCTACTTCTGCACCTACTCCAGGTAGAGCTTCCACTTCCAGACCTTCTACTTCTACTGCTGAGCCACCGTCTAGTTTTTAGGGAATCGATGCAGGATCAATTTCTGGAGTAGTAGAATGAGTTATTTCTAACTCACTACAGAGTTGATACTATGGATAAGAAAATTGATCACCTATCTGATTACACCCAGAGGAAGAGTGAGTATGATGCTGAGTAATCAGAGTCTTTAGTTAGATTCTTGAAGGGTGAGCATGATATTCAGTTTCCCACCTATCCTAGATTTTCACCATATGTTGATCCTAAGGATGTGGAGTTTTCTTTTGGTGATGAAGATGACGAGGCTACGGATAGTGATTAGTAGCTTCGATTTACCTCTCGAGATGTCTTCGAGACTCGTTGTTAGTTTAGTTTTTTTTGCTAGTACTGATTGTTGTTTGTTGTTTGCTAGTTTAGATTTGTTTATAAGACTTTGTATGAATTGTTTGATGTTGAGACAGTTTTAGATATTTAGTTGCAGACTGAAATTTGATTGAATTTGTGTTTATTTTTGTTTCAGCCTACTTCTTAGTATTCTGGAATAGTTAGTAATGTTATTCTATTCCTGATAGTAATATAGTTATTTAATTCAACTATTGCTATATAAAATTTTTTAAAAAAAAAATTTGAGCCTACTTACTTTTATATACTTCATTATTTCTGTAATATTCATAAAAAGCATGTGTAGAAGTAAATTATATTTCTTTTTAGAATTTTTTTTTACATGTTTATAAAATTCCTTTTTAAATTATACTTTTCTTTCTCTCATACTTTTTTTTTATTATTATATACCAAAACTTAAGTTTGGGGGAAGGGAAAATACATGCAAATTTAAATTTTATTTGTCCTTAATAAACTAATATTTTCTAAAAAAAAATCTTAACATAACATAAGGAATGATGAATCTATTTAAGATCACTTAAATTTTTAAAATTATGAATAATTTAGTGGACTTAACCAAAATTTTAATAACTTTGATTGATTTTAAGAATAGAATTATTTAACTTAAAGACGAATAAGATTAAGAAATTTTTCTATTCATAATAGAAATAATTGAATTTTAGAAGTATTAAGAAATCAAAAATTATAACTTGAAAAAGAAAAGATTGAAAGTCTTTTTGAAATTCTATTCATGTTATAATAATTAAGTGAAAATGTAAAAGTTTGAAAATATAAGTTAAGAATAGTGAAGTTCAAAATCATTAACAGGCTATCCAGATACAGTAATCCTCACTGTGAAAAAAAAGGAGGAGAAGATTGAGGATATGCCTAATAAAAAATTGGCTTCACTTGAATTATCTTATATGAAGAAAACTAGTTACATACTTTACTTAATTTTTATGCACGAATCTTTATTTAGGAAAAACTTTTCATGAAAATCTTTTTCTTGTAAATAATCTATGTGATCTTAATATAATAAACTTCTATTATTTTCGAAATGAATGAAAAATTTTTAAAGTCTTATGATTTGGTAGTTGAATATTCTTTAAAATCTTAAAATTAAACTTAGTTAGTGAAATTTGGTTAATCATTTACTAAATCCTTCATAAGATCAAAAATTACAAGGAGTCTTAAATATTTATCTTTCATTCCAAATGTTATACATTTTATATAGTAAAAAGGGTTACTTGAGGATAAGTAACGTTTAAGTTTGGGGGATTTTGATCCATGAAAAAAATACCCATTTTTATGCCTTGATTTTTATCAAATTTTTAAGGATATTATGCTTTAATGAAAGGTATTTTTGTGTTTTTGGATATAGGTGATGAAAAATGTTCAAGAAGGAAAAAAAGTGAAAAAGGAGCAAAAATGGAGCCAAAATGCAAAATTGTCAAAATTATTGGTCCGGCGCTTAGGCGCCAGAATCCGGCGCCTAAGTGCCAGGTCGATATGGGATATGTCAAGATTTTTGATGACTTTTGGAAGTTTATTTTGACGATGTTAGCGGTTATTAGACCTTCTAGAAGACTGGCAGTTGTTCCTGGTTTATAGGACATGTGACACAATATATTTGGACGCTTGGAAATGGTTTTAATCGTGAAGAGGTGCGATCCAAAGTGAAGAGGTACGAAGAACTGGACGCAGAGTCCGGCGCCTAGGCGCCACATTCCGGTGCCTAGGCGCCAGACACACCTTCTAGAAGATTCATTGAATGTGGACACATTTTGAAGAGGTGCCTTGCGGCAACCCTTGAAGCCTATAAATAGGATGGTACTCCTTCAGAAAAAATCGCCCCCCTATCTAGAGCTCCATCTAGAGAGAGAATTAGAGAGATACTTTAGGGCCACATTTTACTATCCTTTATAAATTAGTTAGTTATTTTATTTAGAGTTTGTATTGAGAGTTTAAAGAGTTGGTGCTTTTGAAGTTTATTTGCTTTGGAGTCAGAAGAATTCAGAGGTTCAGTAGGAGAACACTTAAGATAAGTATTTGTAATTTTATTCAAAGTTTCATTATCATGTTTTGTTGTTTAAATTCAATGTGTTCTGAGTAGTTAGTTTACTTTCTCCTTTCAATTATGAAAAGATAAATAAGATAATATAAAATTCGTTGGAGAATTAAAAACTATTTATATTTTAAAACATTATGATGATATTAATATAGGATCCTAATTTACTATTTAAATTGGTCATTTAAATTGTTAAAATCTATTGAAGAGTTTTGATACCTAGAAGGAGATGAATTCTTAACTAGTAGATATCACATGAATCCTTGGGTAGTCGAAGGCCTTGTGCGGGTTATTCAAGGTGAAGTGCAAATAAATAGGAAGATATTATATAATGGGCATAGAATTGATAAGTTTTTAGAGTGACAGACTAAATTCTTGTGATTTGGTTTATAGAGAAGGAAAGGGTCACTAGTAGGGCCGACCATAGCCACCCTTTGACATCTAGTAGTATGAGCCTAGATTAAGCCATTCTACTAACAATACATCCAGACCTGATCTATAGGCTAGCCAATGTTCTTTAGACCTGGATCAAAGAGTAAAGAATATGAATGCTTCTATTTGGCACAATACCATAAATTTATATTCTCCACGAATATTATCATTATCTTAGAAAATCTTCGATTAATTGAAAGGAAGAAAGTTATTTTTTTATTGATATTTACAACAATCATTTCATTATTGCTTTATTATTGCATCTAGTAAATTAAAAATATCAAATTTATAACTATAAAAGAAATACTTAAAAATAAAATTAAAATATTTAAAAATCCATAACTCACTCCTCATGGGATCGATATTGGGGTCTTTGTTTTAAAGCCCTATATTACTTGATACGATACGTATACTTGCGTAGTACCCCTAGTGTGTAAAATATTTTTGATAAAATTATATTTGTATACATTAGTCGCTATTATTATCTATTACATAAATTTGAAAGCATTAATTATTATATTTGTCATCAGCGGATTACGAGTCAAGTTTTTGGTGCCGTTGCCGGGGATTGAATTTTTAGTACGCATATATTTAGCGTGGGTCAATGGCCTCCAAATCCTTCTTAACTCCTCTAAAATGAATTGCTCTTGTTGAAATTAGTGTTTCTATGGGATTGGGGATGAAAAATAGGCTATAAATAAAGAGATTTCGTATGAAAAACTGAAGAAATTCGGTTTTTCCACGATCTGTAACCGCGGCGATTAGGCGCCGGAATCTGGCGCCTAGGCGTCGGATTCATTGATATGCCAGTTATTCTAGCGCGTAGGCGCCAACTTTTAGCTCCTAGGCGCCAGAACCTCGATCGACTCCAATTCGCCTATCGTCAAATTTTGCAATGTTTCGGTCGTAAAAATAGGTCTAATAAATGAATATGATCAACACACAAACAAAATTACGAAAAATTCAAATCACAAACAATCACAAATGAAGGTTAACTTGATCTCCTTTTTACTCATATTTGTCATGGAGTGGTCCAAGTCTGATTTCTATATACTTCAAGAAAATGTTTAGCTTAAGCCAATACAGACTCGTTAGCTATTTATTTCTAGAAGTTATATACAAATTTAGTCAAAACCAAGGCATAACCTTACAGCGGTAATTAAACTCAAACTAATAAATATGGTTTGCCTCCCACAAAGAGCTTAGTTTAACGTCGTCAGCCGGATCTAATTAATTGAATTAATCGTGTAGACTCAGTTCATAAGCCTCTTTGTAATTTAATTTCATTTTTCCCCTATAAGGCTTCAGTCTTAATCATTTAACTTTAAATACTTTTCCAGTTTTGGGATCTTTAATATCCACAACTCCATAAGGGATACTTTCTCAATTATAAACGGTCCCATCCATTTAGATTTTAATTTTCTGGGGAAAAATTTTAAACGAGCATTAAATAATCATACTTCTTGTTCAGGATCGAATACTTTCCTTGAAATCATTTTGTCATGCAGTTTCTTCATTCTATCCTTATAATTTTTTACATTTTCATAAGATTCATTTCTTATCTCTTCCATTTCATTTAGTTGTAATAATCGTTTTTCCCCTACAGTATTCAAATTATAATTGAACTCCTTTATCGCCCAATAAGCTTTATGCTCCAGTTCAACAGGTAAGTGACAATGTTTACCATAAATTAACTGATAAGGTGACATTCCAATAGGTGTCTTATAAGCTGTTCTATAAGCCCATAATGCAAAATCAAGTCTATCAACTCACTCAGTTCTTTAGGATTAACAATCTTTTCCAATATTCTTTTAATTCTCTGTTTGATACTTCAGCCATTCTACTTGTTTGAGGATGATAAGCAGTTGCAGTTCTATGCTTAATTCCGAATTTTTTTATTAATGATTAAATTCTTATATTTCTGAAATGACTTCCCCCATCTGTGATAATTATCCTGGGCATTTCAAATCTTGTAAAAATCATTTTTTAAAAAAAATTTGAAACACTTTTGGAATCACAGTTCTGTAAAGCTACAGCTTCGATCCACTTTGAAACATAATCAACTGCTAATAAAATATAAATCTTTCCAGATGATGGTACGAAAGGTCCCATAAAGTCTAAACCCCATACATTGAAAATTTCGATTTCTAATATAAAATTTAGAGGCATTTCATCTTTTCTGGATATATTTCCCATTCTTTCACAGCGATCACAAGTTTTCACATAATGTCCAACATCTTTAAATAAAGTAGGCCAATAAAATCCAGAATTTAAAATTTTAAATACAGTTTTATCCACTCCAAAGTGTCCTCCAAATTCAGAATCGTGACATTTTTGAATAATAGCAAAAGTTTCTTCATAAGGTACACATCTTCGAATCACAGAATCTCTTCCTATTTTAAATAAATGAGGATCTTCCCAAATATATGATTTACAATCATTCTTGAATTTCTTAATATATTTACTATTCATCCCATATGGTAAAATATTTCTAACCAAGTAGTTAATTATATCTATATACCACGATATTTGTAATCCTTGAATGACATATAATTGCTCATCCTGGAATTTTTCATTTATAATTTATTTATAAATCTTCTCATTATTGTTTTTTATTCTTGATAAATGATCAACAATTTAGTTGTCAGTCCCTCTTCTGTTCACAATTTCAAAATCAAATTCTTGCAAAAGTAAAACCCATCTGATCAATCTAGGTTTAGCATCCTTTTTAGATATTAAATACCTAATAGCAAAATGATCAGTGTGTACGATAGATTTTGTTCCAAGAAGATATGGTCTAAATTTATCAAAGGCATATATTATTGCTAAAAATTCCTTTTCAGTAGTTGTGTAATTTCTTTGAGTTTCAATAAGAGTTTTGCTAGCATAGTATATAACTTTGAAAATCTTCTCATATTTTTGTCCTAATACAGCTCCGATTGCATAATCACTTGCATCACACATTAATTTAAAAGATTTTTTCCAATCAGGTGCAATAATGACAGGTGCAGTAATTAACTTTTCTTTCAGAATATTGAACGCATTTAGACAATCTTCATTGAATTCAAATTTAGTTTCTTTTTCTAATAAATGGCAAAGAGGTTTAGCAATTTTAGAAAAATCCTTTATATATCTCCTATAAAATCCAGCATGACCCAGAAAACTTCTTACATCAGTAACGGTAGTAGGTGGTTGCAATTCAGCAATAATTTCACTTTTGCTTGATCAACTTCCATCCCTATTTGTGAAACTTTATGTCCAAGTACAATGCCTTCTGTAACCATAAATTGACATTTTTCCCAGTTTAGAACTATATTTTTTTCTTCACATCTCTTCAAAATTTTTGTTATATTTTCCAAGCAAGATTCAAAAGAAGTTCCAAAAACTGAAAAATCGTCCATGAATACTTCAATTCCTTTATCAATCAAATCACAGAATATTGACATCATACATCTTTGAAAAGTTGCAGGTGCATTGCATAGACCGAAAGACATTCTTCTAAAGGCAAATATTCCATAAGAACTAGTAAATGTTGTCTTTTCTTGATCCTCAGGAGTAACAAGTAATCGATGATAACCAGAATATCCATCCAGAAAATAGAAATATGAATGTCTAGCAAGTTTATCCAATATTTGATCCAAGATAGGTAAAGGAAAAAATGATTCTTTCTAATGGCGTTGTTTAATTTTTGATAATCAATGCAAATTCGTCATCCAGTAACTTGTCTTGTTGGAATTAATTCATTTTTCATTAACAATGACAGTTACTCCTCCTTTCTTCGGAACATAATGAATAGGATTTACCCATTGGCTATCCGAAATAGGATAAATAATTCCAACATCTAACCATTTCAAAATTTCTTTCTTAACAACCTCTTTCATAATTGGACTTAATCTTCTTTGGGGTTCAATAGTGGGTTTACAATTTTCTTCCATTAAAATCCTATGCATACAGATTGAAGGGCTTATTCCTTTTATATCTGCAATAGTCCAACCAAAAACTTTCTTATAACTCTTCAGAACTTTAATTAATTTTTCTTCTTGATCTTTGCTTAGTTCTGAAGATATAATTACACGTAAAGTTAATGAATCTCCAAGAAATGCATACTTTAAATGCGCACGTAACATTTTTAATTCCAGTTCAGGGACTTTTCAATTGAGGGTAATAATATCTCATTTGTAGTTGTGACTAAAATTTCCCAATTTTCATGAATATAAAAAGCTTCTTCAGATGAATTCTCTTCATTTAATAACTCATCATAAACATAGATTCTTTGTTTTTATTATCAAAAATGACCTTACATCTTTCTTGGTAATGCTTTTCAATCATATAATCATAAATATCCATCCGATAACATATTTATTTTTCAGGATACCTCATTGATTTCAAAACATTGAATGTTTTCTCTTGATCATTAACTCTCATTGTTAATTCTCCTTTTTGTACATCAATCATTGCTCGACCGGTAGCTAGAAAAGGTCTTCCTAAAATGATAGGTATTTCTTTATCTTTTTCCATACCTAGAACAATGAAATCTACAGGGAAGATAAATTTATCTACCTTAACAAGCACATCCTCTATAACCTCTTTAGGATAAGTGATCGATCGATCAGCTAACTGAAGAGTTACAATGGTAGGAGAGATCTCTCCTAAATCTAACCTTCAAAATATTAAAAATTGCATGAGATTAATAATAGCTCCTAAATTACATAAGGCTTTTCCACAGAATTTTTCTTCAATAGCACATGGTATAGTGAAACTTCCAGGATCTTTAAGTTTTTTAGGTAATTTCTTCTGGATAATTGCACTACATTCTTCACTTAATGCAACAGTTTCATAAGCTTCAAATTTTCTCTTATTACTTAAAATATCCTTCATAAATTTTGCATAGCTTGGCATTTTCTCCAAAGCTTTAGCAAAAGGAATGTTGATGGTAAGTTTTTTAAAAATTTCAAAGAACTTAGAAAATTGATGGTCAAGCTTCTATTGTTTAAGTCTTTGAGGAAAAGGTGGTGGTGGTCTTTCAACTTCCACTTCAGTAGGTACAACAGTATGATCTTTACTTGGAGAAAGGGTATCTTTAGTTTTTTTAATCTCTTCAACTTCTTTCTCTTTTTCAATCTCATTATGTGTTTTCTCTATTAATTCATTTCCACTTCTACGCTGTACAGCTTTTGCTTGTTCATCTTCTTTTCCAGATCCTTTAGGATTAATTACGACATTGCTAGGTCGTGTTCCTTGAGGTCTGTAATTAATAAAATTAGCAATTAAACTTATCTGATTCTCAATATTACAAATAGCAGTGTTTTGACTTTGTAACTGATTGCTAAGTTGCAAGATCAATTCTTCTACAGACAACTTTTTACGTTGATTGTTATAACCAAGAGGATAAGTTGGTCTATAGTTTGAATTTCCTTTATTGTTCCAATTTAGATTGGTTTGGTTTCCATTACTCCAATTAAAATTAGGATGATTTTTCCAACCAGGATTATAATAATTAGAATAAGGATTATTAGTTTTACTAGCAATAGCTTGCAAAGTTTCCATTGTTTGAGAATCATCAGAATTTGCAACATTTTCATTATTCACATGCGATATATTAATAGCAAAATTATCTAATTTCTTATATATCGCAGCCACTTGTGAAGCTAAAATAGAATAAGCTTCATTATCATGAATACTGGTCATTCTTTTAGGATTAACCCTTTCGGAAGGCCATTGAAAATTGTTGTTAGCCATTTCTTCAATTAAGGTATAGGCTTCTTCAAATGTCTTAGCCATTAAATAACCACCACCAGCAGCATCAATAATTGATCTAAGTGATCCAATAAGTCCATTATAAAATGTTTGAATAATTAACCAATCTGGTAAAGCATGATGAGGAAATTTTCTTAATAGTTCTTTAAATCTTTCCCAAGCTTCATAAATTGTTTCTCCATCACATTGTGTAAATGAAGTAATATCATTTCTCAATTTAGCAGTTTTAGAAGGAGGAAAATATTTAGCAGAGGATTTTTTTGCCATATCTGCCCATGTTTTAATAGAACAAGTTGCTGATGAATTAAGCCACATCTTTGCTTTATCTTTTAAGGAAAAAGGAAAGAGTCTAAGCCTAATTGTATCATCAAAAACATTATTATATTTAAAGGTAGCACAAAGTTCTAAAAAACTAGTAAGGTGTAAATTTGGATCCTCATTAGGTGTTCCTCCAAATTGATTGTTTTGAACCATTTGAATAATAGAAGGTTTAAGCTCAAAAGAATTAGCATCTACAGCTGGAGTTTGAATACTAACATGAAGTTCATCAGCTGTAGGGTTTGCATATTCCCTTAATGGTTTATAAATATTTTGTTCATTAATTTCAATTGGATTTTGATTATTGTTATGTAAGTTAGCCATTTTTTTATGTTTTAAAATTTGTTTTCTTTTTTTTTAATTCTTTTAATTGTTCTTTCTAATTCAGGATCAAAAGGTAGTAATCCTTCAGATCCAGAACTACACATAAAAATTTAAAGATAATAATTTTATTTTATTTTTATGTTTTTGTTATTTTTGTTTTGTTTTGTTTTTTATATATATTTTTTAATTTTTACTTTTACTTTTTACTTTATCTTATCCCCAGCAACGGATGCCAAAAACTTGATGCGATGCAACTTTAATTAAGCTTTAAAATACAAGATTTTGATACCACTTTTTAGAAGATTTTATTCCTGGCAAATGGCTTCAAAAACATGATGTGCGAGGTTTACTTTTATAATTTTATTAGATTTAATTATTGTAAAAGTCACAATTTTAAACGCAAGTATACGTATCGTTCAAGTAATACGGAGACTCTAGTGAAGTCACAGTTATCGATCCCACACGGATAATAAATAAAAGTAAAAATATATAAAAACAATATTTTAAAATTTTCTTAAGCAAATTATATATATATATATATATATATATATATATATATATATATATATATATATATATATATATATATATATATATATATATATATATATATTCAAAGTTAATTAACTAATAACTTTTACTAAAAGAAAGTAAGCAATAAGCAGGAAAGTAAAGTAAGTAGTAATTTAATGCAATTATAAAAATGACTTTCTCCTTTGTCAACTAATCCAAGAATTATAGATTAATTATCTTTCGTAGGGAATTAAGATTATAGTATTGTGCCAAATACAAGCGTTCCTAATCTTTAACCTTTGGTCCAGGTGCAAGGAACATTGACTAATCTATAGTTAGACTCAAGATGTGTTATTAGTAGAATGGGTTAATCTAGGCTCACCCTACTAGATGTCCAAGGGTAGCTATGGTCGGCCCTACCAGTGACCCGTTACCTTTCTATAAACCAAATTATTAGAATTTAGTCTGTCACTCTAAAAACTAATTTATTCCACGCCCAGTAAATAATATTTTCCTATTTATTTGTACTTCACCTTAAATAATCCGCGTAAAGCCTTCGATTACCTTAAGGATTCATGTGATATCTACTAGTTAAGAATTTTTCTCCGGATAGGTCTCAAAATTCTTCAACAGGTTTTAAAAATTAAATGGCCAATTTAAAAAGTAAACTAAGATCAGCTATTAATATCATCACAATATTTTAAAATATTTTATATTTAATTCTCCTACAAAATTTAATTAATTTATAATATTTTCATAGTTGAAAGGAGAAAGATAACAAACTACTCAGAACTCATTAAAATAACACAACAAAACATATTTATAAAACTTTGAACCAAAGTACGAAATACTTATACGAAGTGTTCCTTCAAGAGCTCCGCTGACTTCTACTGACTCCAATGCAATGATGAAAGACTCCAACAACAATTACACATAATAAACACTCAAAATAAACTCACTAGATACAAAATAAAGTGGCACCCTAAGTATGGAGGAGACTAAATTAAAATAAAATAGGCTAAAATGGGTATTGTGTACTAAGAGGGGGGGTTTGGTGCGATTTTCTCTATAGATTGGGCTCCTATTTATAGAGCTCTGAATTTGACCAGGGGTTGCTTAAGGCACATCTTCAAAATTCGTCCAAATTCAATGTATCTTCTAGAAGGTAACTGTTGTGCCAAGGCACCAGATCTTGTGCCTAGGTGCCGGACTCCGTGACCAGGTAGTTCGCACCTCTTCACTTTGAGTCGCACCTCTTCGCGATCCAGACCGTTTCCTTGTGTCCAAATACATTGTATTACATGTCCTATATATTAGGAGTAACTTTCAGTCTTCTAGAAGCTCCAATAACCTCTTAACACAGTCAAAATAACTGCCCAAAGTCATCAAAAAAACTTAACAGCGTCTGTATCGAACTGGCGCTTAGGCGCCGAACTCTGGCGCCTAGGCGCCAGGCTAATAATTCCAAAAATTGCTCCATAAGCTCCATTTTTGCCCCTTTTTGCTCTATTTTTCCTTCTTGGGCTCTTTTTAATCATCTGCATCAAAAAACATGAAAATACCTTTCATTAAAGCATAATATCCTTAAGAATTAAATCATAAATAAGGCATAAAAATGGGTATTTTTTAAGTGTATCAATCTGCCCCCACCTATGATGCTTAATGCACCTGAATTGCGCCCTTGAGCTCAGCCCAATGGCCTTGGCTATAAATTGAGCTCTTCATGGCCAAATGGGGTGCTAAAAATTCCTTAAGGAAGCTCTGCCAAATTACTTCTAGAGCTTCCTCAAGGCCTACTGAGTGCAAGGCCACCACCCTTCAGCCCTAATTCACACTGTCCAGAGCCAATTTCCCCACTATTTTCTCAGCCGAAACTAGGAAAAATTCTACCACACCTCCACATTGTTCCAAAGTCTAATTACATGCACCCACACTATCCTCACACTGAAAGAAGAAGTTCCCTTATCAAAGCCTCATCACAGAGACCCTCTAGCATAGACTTTGATCAACACGTGAAATTGTGTCTGGTTGAAATTGGGTCTAGGCATTTTGCCAAGGAAAGAGACTTCATCTGTGAGCTCGTTGGACCTCTCTGAAGCTTTTGCAACCATCTGATTGAGGCCTCCCCTCACAGACAAAGGTATTGAACTCTCCCCCTCTATTAAGCTTATTTTAATTTTCCATTCATGTTGGGTTGATTTTAGGATAGGTTAGCCATATAGATAGGTTCTTCTGGGTCAGGATGAGTCCATAGAAACAATCCCCATGCAATTTGGTTGAGTCTAGGATGAGATCTTAGGGTTTTACCATGGGCGGTTCTCTGTGCACACCAGTTGGGGACGAAGGAGGATTGTCGGTTGATGGAGCATGTATCAAATGAATGGATCACATGGCGCCAGATGAACTCTTGGTGAATAAAGCGCGACCGCGTGGCATCTGACTCGGAAGACGGCATTGAATGGGGAGACGACACGTAGCGCATCGACGCGCCATAGGATAACGTGGCATGGTCCGACCCGCAATTACGCAGTAAATTAACATCCAAAAGATGGCCAAAAACTTGACCCGATTTATAAATAGCGGCTAGTGTGAAAAATCTTAAATGATATAAAAATTAGAAAATATTTTACACACTAGGGGTACTACGTTAGTATACGTATTGCTTCAAGTAATATAGAGTTTTCTTTAAAAACTCCAGTATCGATCCCACGAGGAAGTGAAGTAAGAGGTCTTTAGTTAAATTTTAGTCTACTACAATTACTTTTTAGGTTGGAATGTAGATTAAAAATGTGTTTTATTTAGCAACTACTCCTAAATGTAAGTATTAAATGTAATAGTAACTATAACTAAGTGCAAATAATAATTCTAAAGATAACCCTTTTTAGATGAGTTGGTTTGGAGAATTTTGAGATATTAAAAACTACTATTCTTATGTAATGAAATAGATAATGTATAGGAATGTGATGCATTAAATATTGTATGTGCTAAATAGGAGAAATCCTATTCTTTACCCTTTGGTCCAGGCATAAAGAACATTGACTAATCCCATGCTTGGTTACTAAATCTGCGGCTAGGCTGGGAGGATACCGGCTGCCACTTCGGAGCTCCCACTTTCCCCTCACCTGAGGGCTAACATCTATGCTTCAGCACCCAAACGATAGGATCGAATTGAGGATTTTATCCTGTCACTCTAAAATCTCCAATTATACGCCCAATTAGTCTTATTTCCCTATTTATTTGCATTCAATCCCCATGAACTTCACCATACATGGAATTTGAATGTGATTCGACTTTGTTGAGAATTACATATGCCCTTTTGGGACTTAACACAATTACAATGAATTTTAACACTACAATGGGCCCTTATTGCAATGTAAATTAAGTGCAAGTAAAAATCATCACATTTATAATTAAATTTACTTCTACCATGCATTACAAAATCCTAAACATGATTTCTACTCATTACAAAAGAAAAGTAAAAGAAAATAATGACATAATCTTCTCATGCCGCTATTTCCAAAGAAGAAGAATAAGTAAGAGAGATACGTCACAAAGCACGAAGAAAACACAAAGGAAGTTTCATTTAACAAAAGCAAATCCACTACGCAAGTGTTTACAAAATCATAAGATAATGAAGAACAATACTTAGCTTTTCCCTTTGAAATAAGAACGAAGATCTCTCCAACAAAGTCTCCCATCGATCCATGCAATGCTAGCGAAATCTCTTACAAATTCTCTCAAAATCTCCTCTCCAATCTCTCCAAAAGGGTAGAAATCTACATTTCTACTCCTATTCTAAAATCCCTAAACATTCTCCAAGTTTTTCTCCACTTTTCTCCTCTATTTCTCTACTTTTCTAACCTATATTCGTCATTTTAAAGAGTATGGACGAAGTTTGAAGAGTTTCCATAAGCACCCCTTCGAAAAAGCGTCCAAATACATCGAATTTCGGCCCAAAACCGCCAAAAGTCGGTCAAGAACCTTCCGGGCGCCGTCGGCGGGTTCAAGCTCGCTGTCGGTGAGCTTTTCGGGCACTTTTTGGTGTTTTCTTTAAAATCCTGCCGTCGGCAAGATCGTGGCCACCATCGGCGAGCAGGCTCTGCGTAGCTCCACCGTTTTGCTCCGTTTGGCTCCGTTTTAGCTCTGATTCGCCCCGTTTCAGTTGTGTTGCGTTCGTAACAGATAGCCCTACAAAATAAGCATAAAAAAACATTTCTTTAAAGTGTAATCTCATTCAAAAATATGCAATAAGTGTAAAAGAGATTAAGCATCAAAAGACTTATCGAAAGGTGTCATGCAGAATTTTATTTCTTGCTCGTTTTTTGATCCAAATTGCACCGTTCTTGCTTCCTTTTGCTTCAATCACCATTTCTTGTAACTAAAACCAAAAAGATACAAAATACCTTCCTTTAAAGTGTAATATCATAAAAAATGAGTAAAATGATATAGCAAAAAGTGTATATATTTTAGGCGTGTCATGGCACCGTGCTAGATAAGTAGAAAAATAGAGATTTTTTGAATTAATTAGTTCAATCCAACTTCAAAAATCTATAACTTGGTGTAGAAGAATCCTAAAAATAAAATAAAAATACCCTCTTGCTCAGTGAACAGAAGAAAACAATGTGGAACTAGTTTCAAGTTTATTTGATGTATATTTTATTTTTAACTAATTAAATACAGTATTTGGTATTTTAATTCTCCATTTGCATAGACATTTCACCATGACTTAAAATTTAGGGCTTTTGTTCTCTTTGTCATGTGGGCTCCTCTCTGATTTTTTTAAGGTCAGGGGAAATCTCATGAGATGTCTATTTTTTAAGTTTATTGTGTCTGTTTTTTATTTAAAAATTATAAAATTAAGATATTCATCAGAAAAAAAATATAAGATTATTTTGGTAAGTTGCCTATGACTAGAGGACCATAGAAAAATAAATTTGGTTTAACTCAATAAAACTCACCCTAATTTAAATCAACTCACTAAACTTAAAGAAAATAAATTAAGTTAAATATAAATAGAAATGGCTTAATTTTTGTTCCCCCTTGGCTTAGGGTCAGAGGAACTCTCATAATAAATTAAAAATCATTTAGAGTTAATTTAATCACATAACTTAATTTTTTAAGCTAATTAACATTTTTGATATTAAAATAATCATAATAAATAAAATATAACTTAAAAAATTATGAAATTGGTTTTGGGAGTCACTTGTGACTAGGGGAATTTTATAAAAATAAAATGACAATTAAAATAAATACTTTTTTAAGCCTATTTAATAATTTTAAATTGATTAAAAATTAATTAAAATTCATTAAGAAAATAAAAATCACTAAAATGTTGAAATCCACTAAAATGTCACATTTGATCTTCTGGTCACTTGGAAATAATTAAAATAATTTTCCTAATTTTCTAAATCAAGATATTAATTTTAAATATTAAAAATAGAATTTTCTAAATTTCTCACTAAAATAATTCTAATAATTAAAATATAAATGATAAAAATATGAAATTTGTTTCTTTGGGTTCCTTGACCACAGTGGGATTTAAGAAAAAAATAAAACTCAATTTTCAACTTAAATTATATTTTATATTTAATTAATACACCAAAATTAAAATAATTATAATAATTAAATTGAAATTCACAAAATCATGAAATTTGGTTCCAGTGGTCCATTGGTCTAGTTGAACCTTCAGTAATTTTCTTAAGAATAAACAATTTGGTTTGATAAGGTTATTGAATTATCTTTGAAAATCCTATTTTTGCAGTAAAATAATTACATAAATTAAACTAAAAATTAGAAAAATCATATTTATCCTTTGAAGTTTTAATTTACCCATGGGTAGGGTACCATAAAAATTTCAAAGTCATTTGCATTGAATTTGATAAATTATGAAGTGTTAGGTCCTTAGCGGCAAAATTGTAATTTTGAAGATTTGGCCTTTAACCATTATTTTGGTCTAACCAAAGTGGGAATGAGTAATGAATGATAATAATTGAAATATTTGGATGATTGAAACATAATGGATAACTGGTAGAAACCAACTTCATCTTTGTCACGGAAAAGATAAATTTGTAATTTCCTTACTTATTTTAATTTGGGAGATAATCAAAATTAAATGGTTCTTAAGGTTAGGGGTTGGCTTTGGAAGTTAATAACCCATTAATTCAATACCCCTGAGTGATGTTCAAGTGATGATTTGACACTTTGATAAGAATCACACTCACATATTTAGATTTTTTAAAATTGCAAATATACCCATTAAGTCCTAAGGGCTTAGTAGTGAGCTATGGTTAATCAAACTTAACTAATATGGATTAGAAAATATGATAGAATTAATTGTAAACGTATTTGAAACACTACAAGTCCAAAATCAAATCGGCTAGGTTCCTTAATTAGGTCATTTTGCCCCTAAAGGTCTTTACTCACATAATTCATAAATAAGATGTCAAGTGATAATTACCTTATTCTTAGGGATAATTGAAACAACAATATTCGTTGAGCATAAGAGCATGATAAGGATGATTCATTAAGCAACATAATGAGTTTGAACGAACTCAAGAATTTTCAAGATACTATGAGATGTCCGGGGCCCGGTCCCTAGACTTTTCTCATACTCTTTTGGATATCTTGAAGGGCAATTAACCTTATTATGGCATGGTTGAGAAATCATCCATGCATCTAAAATAGGACCCACCAAGTTATAATATAGGACTTTGTAGGTCCATGATGATCCTATCTATAGGCTTCACTTTCCTGTAAATTATAAGTGTTTACTGCAAAAGATACTAAAGTTTCCGGTGGAAGAACAAGAAGACTCGACATGTACACTTTTATAAGTTTATAGTACCTTATTTGCTGTACTTCCTTTACTTTACTTTTCTTACATAAAAGCTTGCATGGTAAATAACAATGTCACTCTGCATAAAAACCAAAACTTTCAGGATAGCCACAAAACCAAAACAAAACAACAAAAAATCAAATTCAATGCCACAATAAAGTAAAATATAAGACAACACAAAATTTAATCACAAATAAAACAAAATTCACAATTACAACTAAATTAAAATATCTTTATCAGATGATCAGGAATACCTCGGAGCTAACGGGATTTCCCACGGTCTGAATAAAACTACATTCATTTATTTGAATTTGGTAAATTCATCCGGACTAAGTGAGTCCAAAGAAAATAATGGTGATGGAATGAGGGAACTGTGGGATCCTAACCGGCGTCGCTATAATCAACTTAAATATTCCCCTAATAAGACATTAAGACATCTTAATTTAAACATTTCTAAAAAATTCTACTTCTCTCAATCTCTTCAGTATGAGAGTTCTAAAACTAAACCTGCTACGATGAGGAGCTTGGAACATGTACAGTGGGCAGCACGGCCATCTTCAACAGTAAAACTCCTTAGAATAAACAATAAGCCATAGAACTTTGAGGTATTTAGCCTAGTGCAACATAAATCCTCACTTTATCTCTTTATGCCTTTGCACCCTGTGCAATATAAGCCCTAACTCGTCCTAGGTTTCCGAGGTTGTCATCGGATGTGACATAAATCCTCCTATCTTCCAGGTTATTCACATGATTGGTATCAAGTGAATGTAAGCCCTAAATAATAAAATTGATAGGATGAAACACTAAATAAATTATCTCAAATTGAAGCCAAACCATAGGATAGTTGGGAGGACACCAAGATTCCTCTTGGGTCCATGTCCTTTCCCCTAGCTTTCTCTTCCTTTGGATTCCTATAATAACTGTTCTGAAACTTGAGCCACTCACCTATTGGATTTCCTATTACCACATTTCTTTAAAGATCCTACCTTTTGGAAGTCATGAAAATAATATTTCCTTATCTATATCAAGATTTTTCTTAGGTGACTTCGGTTATCTAAGATGTAATTAACTACAGGGGCTTGCTCTTATAGGAAACTTAAAGACCCCAGATTAATATAAACCCTATCTAATTGTTTCATATTAGATAGTGGAAGTTGTCGGTCAACATAAATGGTTTGCAGACTAAATGGATTTCATGAATCATTTAGTTTGATTGATCAAGCCTCACCCTCAAGCAATGCATCTATTCTTCGTGAAGTGCTCGATTATTTAAACTATTGTTTACATGAGATCGGTTTGATTTCATATTTTCAAAAATTAAAATTAAAATGATATTTTCCCAAATTACATATATATATATATATATATATATATATATATATATATATATATATATATATTAAATCTATTTTAAACCGGGTGTCGGGATATCCATTTCGGAGACCAATAATTTTTTAACTTTTGCACCGACAATTTTCTAGCGACTCCGTTGTGGAACTAGTTTACTTCTCAACTAAATCTATCAATCTCATAGGAAGAAAATGTGTAGACTTCATCAACCGGTTAACCACCACCCATATTGCATCATGACCTTTCCTAGACCTTGGAAAACCCATTGCAAAATCCATAGTGACATCCTCCCACTTTCACTTAGGAATAGGCAAAGGTTGCAGCAAACTACTAGGTCTCTGATTCTCCACTTTCACCATTTGACATGTCTCACATTTCGAAACAAACTCATCCACCACATACTTTAACACAGACTAAGATCCACTTCAAGTCATGATACATCTTATTGCTCCATGGATGAATTGTGCATTCATAATACTGAGCCTCATGCTATGTCTCCTTTCTCAGATCACCATTAGCAGGAGCCAAATTCGATGCCCATAAGTCAACACCCCGTGACCATCCACATGTATACTCATCACCTTGCCTCTAGGCTTCTTTAATCCTCTCTTTCAAGGAAGCTTGAACAATCATCCATGAAAATACTGCATTCACATCACCAGAACTTCCAACTCCAACCTTTCCATCTCTTGAATTAGACTCTCATAAAATTAATCAAACAAGCTGCACACCAATATATTTTCTACTCAAAGCATCAGCTACCACATTTTCTTTATCAGGTTGATAAAAGATAATGAGATCATAATCTTTAATTAGCTCCAACTACCTCCTCTGTCTTAAGTTCAACTCCTTGTGAGTGAAAATTTACTTCAAGCTTTGATGATCTATATAAATCTCATATCTCACTCCATATAAATAATGTGTTTAGAACTTCAATGCAAATACAATGGCTACTAACTCTAAATCACAAGTAGGATAATTTTTATCATGTGGCTTCAACTGTCTAAATGCATAAGCAATAACTCTACCATTCTATTGCAATACGCAACCCAATCCTCTCAAAGAAGCATCAGTGAACACCTAAAAATCCTCAGCAACATTTGGAATTGTCAGAGTAGGCATCGACACCCAGTAATCATTAAACTTCTAAAACTAGTTTCACACTCAAGTGTCCAATAAAATGGAATTGTATTCCGAGCCAACGTAGTCTGGGGAATTACAATCAAAGAAAATACTTTACAAACTTTCTAGAATATTCTGTCTTACAAACTTTCTATAATATTCTATCATGCCAAGAAGGCTATGAACTTCAGGACACTGTAGTTGGTCTTGGCCAATCAACCACTGCTTGAACCTTTTTAGGATCAACATAAGTACCATTGCAACTCACCGCATGGCCCAAAAAAGAGATGAATTTCAACTAAAATTGGCACTTTGAGAATTTCACATATAGTTGATGTTGTCTTAATGTCTCCAACACTAATCTCAAAAGAAGTGCATGATCAGTTTCAATACAGTTGGGGCACTAGTCACACCGAAAGATGTAACCAACAACTCACAATGGCCATAATGAATACTAAAAGTTGTCTTCATTGCATTTTCCTCCTTCGCTCTCAATTCATGATACCCGGATCTCAAATTTATTTTTAAAAACACTGATTCACCTTCAAGCTGGTCAAATAAATCATCAATCATGGACAATGGAGACATGTTCTTAATTTTTGGCTTATTTAACTCTCTATAAGTAATGCACATACACATCTTACCATCCTTCTTCCACATAAACAATTCAGCTACACCCCAATGAGATAGCCTAGGACTAATAAAATCTCTATCCAACAACTTCCACAACTGTATTTTTAACTCTTGTTGTTCTTTAGGAGACATTCTATAAAGAGCCTTCGCAATAAGAGATGTACTAGGTACAAACTCAATACAGAGCTTTTCTCTCTCCGAAGGAAAACCTACCAATTCTTAAAAAAAAACATCTAGAAACTCCTCTACCACATGAACCTCCTCAATAGTCACAGTAGCCATACTCCCACCTTTTATATAGGCAAGAAAAACATCATTTTTCTTTCCACATAATTTATCAACCTACAGAGGTGATGCCAAATATGATAGGACACCTTTGAATCTTTGAAAATAAAATCTTTCATCACCAACACATAAAGCCACCCTCTTCCGACTACAATCAATAAAAGCTCCATATCTACTCAACCAATACATACCCATGACAACGTCAAACCCAGTCAAAGGTAATACAATGAACCTGGGCTTCAAATTCCTATTTGAAATCTCAATATCCCATATACAAGTTTGACTAGCCATCAAATAATCTCTAGTAGGTAAGAACACAAAAACCAAAAGCTAAAGCGATAGAAATGATGCTTAAGAAAGCAAAAAATCTCTCAGATATAAAAGACTTGGAGCTCCAGAATCAAATAAAATTCAGCAAGGCTATGCATAAATGAAAGTTGTACATCCTTATCCTTCTGTTGAGTCAAACTGTGAACTCTAGACTGAGTTGGAGTTTTAGTAATAAGAATAACTTACTGTCTCTGAATATCTACTGTCTGTCTTCTAGTTAATCTCCCCCCACCTCTACTGGAAGATCCTTCAAGAAAGTTCTTGATGGGATCACCTTCTACTGTCTATTAACCCTTTGGTCTACTCAATTATTAGATCTATTATCAGCACTTTCTGAAGACACTATGCAATCTTATGGCCAGGCTAACCACACATAAAACACTGCCTAGAAAATAAATAACATTGACCGTGATGTCTCCTTCCACATGAAATATAAACTGAAGCACTACTCACTGAGGCAAATGAACCCTTGCTCCCATAAGCTGTAGAACTTCTCCTAGAGTCATACGGCCAAAATCAACTCTTCTTCCTACTGCCATCACTTCTAAACAAATCCCCTCCAAATCTTTTCCAACTTATATCTATATGCTCTTGAGTAGACATCAAATCAATTTCTATCAATCTTGCTCTCTCCACTAACTTAGAAAAATCTGAGATAATGAAACAAGTGGGTGCTTTAAGTTATTTTTGAGACCTCTCAAAAATATATAGTATTTCTCCTGTGGAGTACAAACTAACTATGGAGTACATCTTGCTAATGCAGTAAACTCAGCCCCATACTGCATTATCGTCCTATTACCTTTCACCAATCTCAGAAAGGACGCTTGCATCTATTAGCTTGCAAATGGAGGTACAAATTAATCTCTAAATGTATCAGTAAATTTCTTCCAAGTAATCGCAGCATTCAACTTACTTTGAAAATTCTCCCTTTGCTGGCCTAGCCACTAGCACATAGCTTCACCATCAAGTAAAAATACCGCCAGGTGTATCTTACGATTCTCTGGACATTGCATGCTATCAAAAGATTTCTCTAATTATAGTAGCCAATCATTAGCTGCTTGAAGCTCTACTACTCCCTTGAAATGAGGCGACTTCAATCTCAAGAAGAATTATAAGTGTTTATCTTCCTCATCTACTCTCAAAGTAGACATTATGCTTTGAGCATCACCCATCAATTGAGCCACCAAACTAGCAACTGAGTCATGAATCTGATAGAATTGATCCCACTAGACTCTATGCTACCTCAACTTGACTGGAACTCTATCCATCTCTCACTTCCTGATCTTGGTAATCCATATTACCCAATACTTACAACAGATATGCACGTGCAATAACTTAATATAATATACCTAAAAGAAATGGTAAAAAAGAAAATTAATCTTACACTACCCAAAATTCTCACACAATACAATGGTTATGGTTATAAATTAATTACTACAAATCCATGGCTCTGATACCAAAAATTCTATCACAACCCAACTCAATTTAAGCCATTATATCGAGACAGATCATCTCATGTCGAGGTCATTTCTATTTGAAAGGAACATATCTTTTTTTTTTTCAAGTTTCACATAGAGCCACTAATATCATCAAATGTTGTAAAATAGATATATCTAAAATTCATTCAGATCATATATATATATATATATATATATATATATATATATATATATATATATATATATATATATATATATATATATATATATATATATATATATATACTACAAAAGAAATATATACAACAATCATGGTTTAATCTCTCTATCATCAAAAAAAATTAAACATTACCATGATTGTCAAAAATAAAGATATAAGATACTAACATACCTAAAATCAAGCTCTCACAAGTAATTCAGAAGTCTCAACTCAACCTGAGCATTACCCTTCCCTGAAAAAAATACATGTTAATAAAGTAGGGGTGAGTAACTGCAACACAGTTGGCTACTCAAAATCTACTAAAATTTTTAATATTAAGAAATAAACATGTATTTGAGCTAAATAAATCCAACATGCCAAAATATCATGTGTAATATCTATCACACTACTAGTGCAAGAAATTGATAGAATGTTAGTATATGTAGCATGATCTCATAAGTGCATGAAAAATAATATGAATATCAAATTCAATTTTTTTATTTAAATTATTTTAATATTTTCTCTTCGCCTGCTTGTACCTTCAACTTCTACTTACACCTCCACTTTTTCATATTTCTCATATGTCCCTTATAACTTTACTTACAATTATACCTCCACTTGTTCACATTTGTGGCTTCCACTTGTTCACATCTCTTTAGGCATATCACACGCATTGATGAATAATTACATAGGTGCAAATTCTCTTATGACTCCCTTGATTGCACATGACATACAACCACCCATTCACAATCACCCGCATCTCCCTCATTTTTATTATTTTTGGTACATATTTATGATACAAAAGCATATAAATGCTAACAATTTTAGCATATCAAATTTCATAACGTACTGTAGAAAATGATACATGACAATAGACTCAAGTAATAATGTAATTAGCAGGGGAAATAAATCTACACATCGGCAAACCACTTTTATGGAATATCCTTAATAATATTTAAAACAATTCTTTTAAGTTTAACACTCATGTGAAAATATACAAAATATTGTACAATAAAAAATAACTGTCAAAAAAATATATTTTTTAAGTCGATAAGTTCAGCACAGTCTGATCTACAAAATATAAAATGTTGTGTGGTGAAAAGCTTATAAATCTACGTTAATCTGAGTTTGTGCGAAATTTCAACAAATAAATTATTAAAACTTTATCGAAAAATAATGAAATTAAAATCTGAAGTAGGCTAACAATAGCCTACCAAGTGCAGAACAATGTTCTTAGCAGAACAATCGGACGAAATCAGCTCTAAAGCCCCCGAAATGAACTTTCTCTCTCTACGATCTCTCTATTTCTCTCTCTAATGTTTACGGTTTGAATACAAAAATGCAAGAATGTCATCCTGGAATACTCAAGTGCCTTAAGATTTTAACAATAATATATTATTATTTTTATAATGGATTTAAATGTAATTTCTTAAATTTATATATATATATACATATATATATACATCTTAAAATATAGGCTATAAAAATTATAGTAAAATAATCAACATATAGAACAACATGTTTTGAACGCATTGATGAATATGATTTGCAAAACGGACACCAGATAGCTCTAAAAAGTCACATGTATAAGGATATATCAAATCTTTAAGGAAGACAAATTTAACAAAAAAAAAATTCTTACATATGATACCCATAATAATAGGCAAAAACATATTTAATATATAAACATTTTTGCTCTACTATCTTGCAAAGATATTCAATAAATCGGACATATGACAATACTGTAATCTGAGAAGGATATTTAATAAATTGGACATGAAACAAAACTTCTAAAAATTGAAAAATAAATTAAACATAAAAAACTTCAATAACATAAAATAAACATGCAAGGCTTATTAGATCCCAAAAATAATTCTTAATAAGTGCACCAGTAAACTATAGTGATAGTCATTATAGTTGTGGTCCCAATTCTACGTACGATACTTCTTTAGGTCTCAGAGGAACGCTCCGGTCTTCAACGAGGAAGCTCTCTCGAAATAATACTAATTTTGAATGGTCGTAAAAGTCTCAACAATTGAGACCCTCAACAAAGTTATCTTTGGCATCGCATTATGGGCTAGTGGTCGCTCATTGTACAAAGTTAATTGCTCTTCAGGGTATCGGGCATGACTTCTATAATTGTAAGATCTATCGATTCAACTGTGATCTTTGGGCAGTCAATTGTTTCATAGCGAGGAAGCGAGGAAGCAAGGAAGGAAGTGAATCATTTTTCGCTCTCCACCTATCATCTCTAAGGGATATCTTTTGCAGGCTACGGGTGAAATTTTTTGCTATGACAGAAGAAGGATCGGTAATGTACTATTTGGTTTATATGTGGTCATTAGCCAACTAAAATAACTTGATCAGGGTCTTTGGTCACTGCAAACCCAGAGCATACCAAATTACACCTTCCTTTAGCCCTTAGGAATGGGCAACATGTGCAACTGCGGGTTTTAGATCTCTCGCCAGCATCTCTTTCTGGAATCGAGTAATGGAGGAACAAAAGCTTTTATTCTACCATTACCTTATCTGCAGAAGGGCTTATGATCTCTTTTCACACTTCTGGGCACTAACAAATTGCACCACAACATCCTATTTAAACCAACGAATAATGTGATTAATCGTGACGGAGGTCCATTGAACCACCCGAGGGTTGACTCTCTCAACACGATGAAGAACAACTAGCATTTCAATTCATTTGTCATTTTCAACAAATAGACGAATGACTCAAAGGACGTTATGTGATCGGTCGTATCAATCCAGCCCTTGTATGATTCCAGAGCAAGAATTTTAAATCTATTTGTAGGCTCGATCTCAAAAATTTGCATAGCGGTCCAGCCAATTCATTGTTCGTCTATCAACACCAACCCAACACTGTTGACGGGTAGCTTACTCTTCGGCTAGGTGATCCTTTAAGGTTGTTTTGTGTGGTTATGTGATGGCTAGTTCTCATCCGCGAATGAGAAGTCTCAGGGGCATCTATGAGATAGTTGGCGATGTTGATTTCTTCCATTGAGTTGGGTTATGAGAAGAGGAAGATCGATACCTCCACTTGGCTTGACAATCATTAGTCTTTGGTTCGGACGACCTTCGGTCGATCAACCTTCAACCCCATTTTAGGGAGGTTACACCTGGTCAGACATGTCTTTTGGTACAGCAAGTCTTCCGCCTGTGAGCCCTTAGTCTTCCGCCTGTGAGTCTTTGGTCTTCCGCCCATGAGCCATTGGTCTTCCATCTGCGGATCTTGATCTTCCGTCTGTGAACCCTTAATCTTCCACCTTTGAGCTCTTTTTAGCTATACACCTTTGCACTTTTTGTTGCTGGATTTCCTCAAATTTCGTGCAGACACGTTTCAAAAATAAAAGGTGCAAGATATGCAAATATATAAAAATTTTGTGGTATCTACGCAAAAGTTTTCCTTATGGGCCCCCCAAAAAAAGATTTTCAGTCCTCTCAATTAATATTTGATGCACTTCCATTAAGTTGTCGATCCTATCTTCACAAATCCTCCATCTTTACACAGTAAAAGGGAATTATCCGATCAGCTCCACAAATCACGCAAAATTTAGAAAGTTCTGAAATTATAGTTTGAGAGAAGTGTTGTAAATGTGAATATAATATTTTTTTTTTTGGTAATTATTCTTAACTGAAGTGTCACAATCGTAGGTTTCCTTCAGGCTAATTAATCTACTTTTTGTTTTATTAAGGTACATTTGATTTCAAAAGAGTTCATAATTTTTACCACTAGTCATGTACTTAATGCGTTTCTAAAGCTTTAGAACACGTGTTGAAACATAAATTATTGTATCCAACTTATATCTTGCAATCCTAGTCCCTTTAACACATTTAGATTATGACTTTGTTGTTTTAAAATTAAGTTTATTTATTTTTCCTATAATTTGAGCACTCAATATATGCTCTCTAGTGCCAAGACTTTTTTTTTCTTTAGTGAAGTACTTTTTCATATTATGAATCCAAAACAAATTAAATTTAGCATATGATCAACATAACTAAAACAATAATTAGTAAAAAAAATAACCAAAATATTCATTTATAATGCACAACAATTTATGAACTTCTTATGACAATGATTCATGCAATGCAAAAGACATAATGAGAAAAAGGACATGCCATTAAAAAATCTTTAAATTTTTATTACTTTTCCATGTGAACATTTTCCTGCAAATTCTTCTTAAGAAAACTACATTAGCATTCACATATTCTATCTATACATTAAGATGGATTTCTAGCAATGTAAATTTTATCTACAAAATGTTCATCTAACTCCATATTTCATTCCTAAAAGTTGATGTTAAATAATCTATGATAGATTTAGCTCACTTTCTAAATATTTATTTGACATCTGTCTAATAAATGGATGTCTTCTATTCACTAAAACTTTAAAACACTCATACAAAATTCAATTATATTATATCAAACAAAATTGACATTAACTATACTTTTATGATGTCCTAATTTATTTATAGACACCAGAGAAGCATTCTATTATATAATTCCATAGGGCAATTATTGTGAGCAATCATTTATATATTCCTATTCATCCTCATCAAAGAAAAGCTATGACATTGTAATCTACTTTGTAGTTAAGTTATTTTAGCATTGTTGATTCATTGAAAAGCTATGACAAAGACAAATTAAAAAGGTTATTTTGGATTTCTATATTGTAATATATATACTTACACTAGATGCATCCACTAAAAATATACATTTCTTTATTGTTGGATTTAGGTTACTAATGACTTGCTCAAAATGAAGCGAATAGAATAAATATAATTTAATCAAAATACAAATCCTTAACAGCCTTGATCTCAATAGTTATAATGGAGATTTGAATAACATACTTTACTTTTATATTATTTTCAAGTTCATTCTTTCACCGAATATATTCTATTTCGACATTTTACTATATATTTTTTCACCCATATTATTCCACTTATTTATATCCCAAACATTAACATTATAGTTGATAATATATATCAATTAATTTATTGAACTTGAGTCACTGGTTTACACTCTGAAAACAAAAACTTTGAATATTAATCTTATAAGTTTCACAAATAGTAATAGTAAATTTACAATAACAAGTCATGATCACAAGGTTGTAGCCTTGACTACTTATTGTAATAACTTAAAATGACCACTCAATTCTTATGCATGTACTTACCATTCTAACACCTAAACTTCAAATTTCATATACACACCACCTTATATATGCATAAAGGGAGAATTTCACTTTCCAAAATTTTAAATGGCGGTATTTTTTATGTGATATAAAAGATTTGACCGGTAAAAATGTAAAAGTAAAGTTTAGAAGGTTTGAAATGTAAGTGCATAGGAAATGGGTTTGGGTGCTATGCATGTAAATATCCCAAATAATAAACCTTAATCAATCAAACTTTTCATATAGGCGAAAGTAAAGCTTTTTGCATTAGCAGGAGATCAGACACCAAGAATCTCATTAGAATGTAATGATATTCTTAGGGTATTAAACCATCAATTAAAACTAAAAGAATGTCATTAGAATGTAATGATCTTATATTAATCCATTGCAAACACCAGTCAAATGGATGCATATCGATATGGTATCGAAAGCTCTCATTTTTTCTCAAGCAGCATCGAGTGGTCTGCATTAGCTCACATGTTAGACGTGGGAGAGCATAAATTTCAACTTTGGAGCCAGCACCAACATTCGCATTTTTCCACGGCCATAGATATATATATGTATGTATGTATGTATGTATGTATGTATATAATCATTTTTAACATGGTAAATAATTGGGGACTCGACAAAAATAGACCCGAAAAAATTTAAAATCAATGATTTATACTGATCAAATTAATTGTAAAAAATTACTAACTTGTTAAAACATAATAAACTTAAAATTTTTATTTTCAATTTTAATGTGAGATCGATTTTTAATCTCATAAGAATCTCAATAAATTCGACTGTCAAACAATGCAAGGAAATGGTACAATACATTATTTGAAGGACCTAAAAGTCAATAAAATTTGATTTGGTTCCATACTGTCTAAATAAAAAAGAAATCTAAATGCACATTATGAAGTCTGAACAATGACGGCACCATAATACAGACGGCCCTTCAATATAACATATTAATTCATCCAATTCTACAATGTAAAAATTTGTGTAGGTTGATTATAAATTAAAAGATACATAAAAATTTGATGAATTGGTTGGGCAAGGGAAACATATATGCAGAATAGATTTGTGTAGGGGAGGCCAAATGATTTAAGTTGAACCAAGCAGCAGCTTGTTTGACCTCTAGCAAATTTGTTAGAATCATATTTGAAGCTAAAGTAAAATTTGAGATTTTGTGACTGTGTTCAAATTTAATTCATTTAAGATCATGTTTATTAGAGCTTGTCATTTTAAGCTATGCTTGTGTTTGATTTATATTTATTGAGCATATCAATGAAAAATGTAAAAATTGGAATAGCACCAATCTAATATATAGGAAAAAAATTTTTTAATTGTTTTGAAGTAATTTTCTCTACCACCAATGCCACTTATAAACTTTCATGATGCAAAAATTTAATATGAATCGAAATGCAAATCACCATTTGATAAAAAGTAACAAAGAATAAATGTATTGGGAATTCTTTTATGAGTTGTACTTTTAGTTTCTGATTTTCTCAAGCACTTGGAAATCTTTTTCAAAGAATTGAATACGATCAATTGATTCATAGCATAAATAATCATAAGGTTATTCAACAACTCTACCAAAGTTTCCAACTTAAGAAATCTTTATGAAGAAATCTATTGAAATTTTGAGTATTCGCCATCCATGATTTTTGGACAAAAAAAGTATTATGTGTAGAAAATGAAACAATAAAGAACAGTGTGTGTAATATTATGACCCTAAAATCTCAAATTGCGCATATCAAAAAACCCATTAATGTTCTTTTTTAGGCTTTTACAATGATTTTCTACATTTCTAATGATCTCATTTTTTATTTTTTGTCATTTAATATAATATTGTATCAAATATTAACTAATCTTCTTAAAAAATTAGTTCACGAGCTCCAAATGACATTATTCATGACCTTTATAATTAGTTGGTCTGATACTAATCTTAGATTTAGTTAAGAGTTAAAATGGTTGCATGATATGGAAGAATATCTCTCATTTTTCGCCTTCATTTGATTAGATGTATTATCTGATGCTAGAGAGGAGACTGATGGAGTGATAGGGGTTTGATACTTAAATAGCTATTATTTTGTAATGAAATTTTTTAGGTTAATAAAGAGCATTTTGATATTATAAGAGACATTTGAAGCTTGAAGCCTTCATATGATAAAGCTAATAATGGACATATCACCCCATGATCATTGATGTGGCTTAACATAGAATACAACAAGTATTTTTCTCTTCTTCTTCATTTTATCTCTAGCATGCGAAGCTGGTGAGGGAATCACACTTAAATTTGAGAAGAGATTAAGAATGAGAAGGAAGAATACTAGAGAGAGAAAAATGAGAAATATGATTAAGCAAATAGTTTTATCACATATTTCTATCTAAAATAACTAGCATAGATCCCTATACAATAATGGCCAAAGTTAAAGCTTATGAATACATATCATATATTTTCATCATTTACTTTATTTAAGAATTTAAAGAAGAACCATTGATAAGTTTAGTAACAAGTGATTCTCTATCGAGATCTTTAGTGACCCACTACAATCAAATTCATAGGTCAAACGCATACATCTTATCTGGCCTATGCATGATTCAACCAAGTGTGCATTTCATTCAAGTAATATATTGATTGAGTTCAAGTTTTTTCTCATGAGGATATGAAATCAAATCTCTAGATTAAGTCAAAATAGTAGCCCGATTTTAAATAATGTTCATCACATTAGTAATGAATTAATTTAGGGGTTCTATGTAAGAAAATAAAAAAATAATTATTTTGTGATTTTTTAATTAAGCAAACCCATTAGGATTAGTGAACCCTTTTAATGACAATACCCATACTCAGGTTTTCTTATAGTTATTTCAATCAAGAACAATTCTACTCTTTATGCTTTAGCAAGCCTTTAAATAGCATTGAGGTTCATATTACGATTTAGGTATTTAAATCCTGCAAAAACCTCCAAGGTTCCCTAGTTCTCAAAATGATTGCATTTTTTTCAAAATTCTATGCTTATGTTATCAAAAATTGAATGCTAACCCTCTTATTCCACTAATTTTATATTGAAAGCCCTATATCACATTGAATATTAACATAAATATGACAAATATGTAAGCAAATAAAACTTGCAATATAAAAAAATAATAATAACATACTTTTCATTCAAAACCTTAAATTTAGAGTACAAAAGATCAGAAGTATCATTAGCTCAAAGAACTTAGCTTTAGTTAAAATACATTAATACGAACATTAAACATGAAACATCAAACTAGAAATAAAAGATAAAAATAAATGAACCAATAACACCTTGATAAATTCTAAAGGATCCCAAATCCACTGAAACTTCTCTCAATACTCTATGGATGAAGCCCTTTTTTAACTCACTCTTACACTCACTCATGACCATCACTCACTCTAAGACATTTCTCTCCACTCTCACACACTGAGTGCCTCCTTTACGTCCTTCAAATTCAAATATAACACTACGACATTATAGGCAATGTTGTAATGCTTAAAATATAGCACTGTGATGCCATGATCTCGAGTTTTGGCCTCTTTTCTCATGAATTTGTGCTATGGTGATGCAATTATTGCATTGTTGCTACAGTTGCACTACGGCGCTACTCTCTCCATTTTTTTATCATCGACTAGTGTTCCATTGCTGATACAATAGTGTTGAAGCACACTAGAGTAACTGCTAGAACAAATTTGTTGTAGTAACATCGTTATAGTAGATTTGCTATAGTAACATTGCTATAGTAATTCTTTCTTGACCTCTCAAATATTTTATCTTGTAAATTTCTACTGAAAAAGACTTAACAAATGTTATACATGTAGAAAATAACATAACCATTATACTAATTTATTGTAACAAACCATAAGTTTAATGTATTTAAACCCTTAATAAATTCACATGAATTTTACTTATTACTTTTCCTAAGATAATTCTAATTACAGATTTATTTGCTTAATCCTTTTGATAACAATTTTCTTTTTGAAATTTAATTTCATTTAAAAGATTTAAGAATTTTGTACTTCTTTCATACTAAATTATAAATAAATAATACTCAGTAACCTAATCACTCTCTAAATTATTATTTTCAATGATAATCCAACGAATCATAATTTCTCAATACTTTATGTAAAGTAATTGACATCCAATAATTTTAATTAACTAAAAAATATAAAATTTATTAGCCTTTTTTTAAATGGGCACATAACATACTTTCTTTCTTAGATATAATATGAACAATGAAGTTTGTTAAATTTTGATAAATTAACTTTTATAATCTTAGAAAAGACTTAAATATCAAATATTAAAACTTAGTCTCAAGCATTTTCCCTTTTTGTTTTTCTTTTTGACTTGATTTTCCTTGTTAATTAGCATTTTTTTTCTTTTTAAACTAGATATGATCATCTTTATTGGTTAAGAGTTTTCCACTTTAATCTATACCACTTTTTAATTTAATTTGTCATAATTTAAACCAAAATTCATTACATGTACTATAGTTAAACAATATAATCAAACATTCTTCTAATTTATTAAATTCATTTTGGGTCAATTACATGTTTTGAGTTTTATGAGAAAGTTAAATTCTTTGTATCTATCAAACCAAGTTTTTGTAATGATTTGAAGTTAACTTATGTATTTATCTATTTAATGATTTTTTATTACATCAAGCTTTTTTTTTTATAACCCTTCAAAACCTTTTAAAATTTTCAAGATTATTTTGTTACTGACCCCAAGTTTTGATTATTTTGCAAATAATGTTGTAGAGGATTACTTAGGCGAACTAATATTAATACATCGTACAAGCCCAGTGCTGTAGTGTTGTTATGACAACTCAATATAATAAGACAACATTCTTTTAAAAGAAACCATATTTATTATAATAAGTAATGTCGATTCCAATTTTGCAAACACAAACAAAAGCTACAAGTTCACATCAATTGTAATCATACCCATAAAGTTGTATTTCACTAATAAAAGCAAAAACGAGTACAAGTGTGTTGCAAGAATAGCATATAAATTAGGCGATAAAATAAGGTAAGCCATCGACATTGAAATTGATGCAGCAATTTAACCTGGTAATAGGAGTACACAAAATAATAATAATAAAAATTATAGAACACAATACAACACAATAACTCATAAACTCATGGAATAAAAATAAAATAACACGTAGGCTGAGTACTAAGAGGTGCATAGTTTCATCTTTTTCGACTTACAATGGTAAATTTCTTGCTTACTATTTTTTTTTTTATGATCAAATTTTCTTCTCAATAAGCCTTAATCTTAATTTTAACATGGCTGTTCCTTGAAAATTTTCCCAATTCATCAAATTTTTAATTTATTACAACTTTAAATATATTATCTTGATTCTCTTTTTTAAATTCTCCTTTATTATTTTTTAGAGTATATCGATTTCAAGTATACAATAAACTTTAAGAGGAATATTGGTAGTTGAATTAGATTATAAATTTCAAAAATTATTTATTGATCTTTTACTCTTATAGTTTTTTGTCTTTTTATAAATCTATATTCACCCTAGCAGTTGCAAGAAAAAACCATTTTGACATAATTGGGATTTTAGCATCTTCCTCCATATCTAAAATAATAAAATCAGTATGGAACATGAATTTACCAATTTGAACTAAAATATCCTAAGTTATTTCTCTAGGATATGTCATTGATTGATATGCTTACTAAAGAGTAATAATAATAAGTTAAAAATCTCCTATCCCTAGTCTCTTAAATATTTATGAAGGCAATAAAGTTATATTGGATCCTAAATTACACAAAAACCTTATAAATTTATCTCTTATAGTTCATGAAAGTGTAAAATGATTTGAATTACATAATTTCTATTAGGGTTTCTTTTAAATAATAACATCACACTCTTCAGTTAATGCCATAATTTCAAATTTTGAGAATTTTTACTTCTTATTTAATTATTATTTCATAAATTTCATATACCTAAGTAATCATTTAAGAGCTTCGATAAATAGTAATCCTTTAAAACACTTCTAAAATTTAGAAAAGTATTGGTCCAGTTTTAATTTTATTAATCTTTGAGAAAAAAGTGATAAGAATCTTTTTATAATTTACTTAACAAGTTTCTCTATTTCTAATTCCCGTAAAATTTACTCAATTTATTTATTATACTTGGAAATTAGTTCTTCTAATCTCGCCTAATCACTAGCTAACTTTCCTAACTCTTCTTCACTCCTTAATTGGATTAGTTTATAGTGTTCTATAACTTTTTCTTTGAGAGAAACTTTTTTTTTTGTTTGGTAATATCCATTAATCTCTATTAGTCAATAAATTTGCTGGTTGATTTATTTGAATCTCAATATTCATTATAATTGCAACTTGGCTTTCTAATTGATTAACCATTTACAATACTAGGACATACAAAATTTTATTTTCTTTAAATTGAATTTGATAAGTAAATCCAAGTCAATAATTGGGTCTAGGATTGAGGAAGTTAAAATTTTAGTTACTCTACTTTCTAATAATGTTTTGTTAGTTACTAAGTCAACTATTAATCCTCATTGTGTAGTTATAATTACAACTAAAGTTTGGATAATTTTTTCAGACAGTACTATAAGTTTTAGAGTAAGGATATTAGTTCTATTATTTATTAGATTCATTGAATCCATCGTTGTAACATAGAGAAAACCTATTATTCACGAACATTCTT
Source organism: Papilionanthe hookeriana x Papilionanthe teres (assembly GCA_022702705.1). Taxonomy (NCBI): domain Eukaryota; kingdom Viridiplantae; phylum Streptophyta; class Magnoliopsida; order Asparagales; family Orchidaceae; genus Papilionanthe; species Papilionanthe hookeriana x Papilionanthe teres. Next base: position 106,118,679 of record CM040422.1, on the reverse strand, counting down.
ATCATTCATAAGTGCCCCTTGAGTTAGCTTCAAATTTAGATTACCATAGTTCTTTAGAATAGTAGTTACTTTTGATTATGATTAATATAATGGTGTTATGTATATTAGAAACCATCCTATGGTAGGCTCTCTCTAAAGTTCTTTACAAAATGTTGTCACCATCTCTTTTATTAATGCATAAGCATCTTCAAATGATATTAACATTAGTGCCCTTAGCAACAACATCAACCTTAATGATCATGCTGATCTGCTATAAACTATTTGAATATTGAGCCAATCAAATAGGACGTAACGTGGACATTTCTCAATAAATCCTTAAACTTCTCTGATGACTTATAAATGTGTTTATTATCTAACTAGGAGAAAGAGATTATGTCATTTCTAAGTTTCGTGGTTTTCGAAGAGAAAGTATTTGGATAAGAACTTTTGAGCTAAATCATTCTACATCATAATGAATCGTGAAGGCAATGAGTTCAACCACATCTTTGCCTTCTCACTGATATAAAATAAAAATAATAAGTCTAGCAACATCATCAAAACAAAGATTATAGTTGAAGATTGCATAGTTTTTCAAAAAAACAAAAAATGTGTAAATTTAGGTCTTATATAAGAGAAACTTCAAATTGAGATTTTTTAACCATTTGAATGATTACTAGATTAAATTCAATATTATTAGCATGAATAGTATATCATTTAATACTTTGGTGTAACACATCTACTAAAGAATTGATAAAATCCCCAAGTAGTTTAGGTTGGGCAGTTTTTATATGTATAAATTTATCATGTATTTCATATAGTTTTTAGTATTTTTGAGTTTTTTAATTTATTTTCAATATTTTTTTAGGATCAAATTGTACAACTCATAGTATTCAACCCTATGCATGCAACCACTCTAAGGTACTAAATAACTCTACACTTATAATTATCATAATAAAGGTGAAACACACAATCACAATGAAACTACAATAATAAAATAAATAAGAATTGAATAAAAATATGATGAAAGAAATAACAAAATTGTGGTGTTTGTTGACCTCATTTATGATGAGGTCTTCTCTTCTTCATTTTAGTACTTAGGATCTAGCCTTAGGCTTTTCCTTTGACTATCCTAGAGGATTAGAAATGGGACCCACCATTTAGAAATTCAAACCACTTCTTAACTCCCTGCAAACTCCACAAACTTGATTGTAGACTCCTAATCACCTAGAGGGTTGAAATCAAATGTGGAAGTTTAAAGGATGAGTTCCTATAGGACTCTTTGGCCTTAAGACGCCCTCACAGGTGGCACAGTGCAGTGAAGGGCTGACCTACACACACACTATACTTATACACTACACTTTCACACACCTCCTATAACCACACCTATACCCAACTTGACCTCCTGATTCATGAAAGTGATTCGCATGGATGGTCCTTAACCCCTAAGCACTTGGCTAAGAGGGTTAGGAACAACATAGTGAATGCCTCAAATGAGTCCCTTCATGGCTCATATAGGCTTGATATGGCTTCATGGCTTAACCAAAATGACTTCATTCCACTTACATTTACCCAATCTTCAATTTTCCAAATTTTTTCAATTTTTGACCCCCGGGCCTAGTCTACCAAAAAAAAAAACCTTGAAATTACCCAAATTTTTCAAAATTCTCCAAAATCACCCAAATTCCTCAAAACCAATCTCAAACATTCCCACATCACTCAAATTGATCATCCATAGCCAAATATACCAAAAATTCCAAAAAATACCCCCAATACCCTCCAAATACCCAAAATGCCCCTCTTGACCCAAAAATCCAAAAAATTCAGAAAATTCCCAGCAAAATTCCAAAAAATCCCAAATATTCCCACTTTCATTTTGTTCAACTACACCATGGGCCAATTTTGTAAATTTACCCCACTTTTGTCAAAATCCCCAATTTGACCCATTTTAACCCAAAGTGAACCCAATGTCAAACCAAACCTACCCAATTGACCCAAATTCTGGTCCAATTCAATTCTAAACTCCAATTCAACATCCCTAACACCAATCTAGACCAAATCCAAGCCCAATTTGATTGACATTTGAATCCAATTTCACTTTTGACCTTAAAGCCCAATTTGGACCCATGACCCAAACTTAGCCCAAACTCACCCAATTCAACTTCAATTGACCCCAAACCTTTTCTAAACCTTCCATAACATCCCCATAAACAAAACACTAACATAATTTGCTCAAAATTTAGACACAAACCCCACTTAAATTCAACCCAAAGCTAAAAGACCCAATTTTGACCTAAGCCCAAACCTAACTCAAATAAGCCCAAACCCCAAAATCAAAACCCAACCAAAGTCAAAACCTCTTTGAAACACTCCCATAAACATTTCCCAACATTAATTTTACACCAATTTCAACTATAGCCCAACAATGGCCCAAGTTAGCCCAATTTGACCTACATTGGCCCATTTACCAAAGAGGCCCAAATCTAACCCAAATCAAACCCAAACCACCTCAAGTTTGTTTCAAACCACTCATGACACATGCCTAAACCAATTGCAACATTTATTTGACATGGTCCTTCACAAAACTTTCATCCCAAAAGCCCATTTTAAAATCCAAAAGCCCACTTCCCTAAACCATTTTAAAAGCTCATCTTCACTAAATTTCAAAGGCCCAAACTTCATGCTAAAGCCCATATGACATTCTTTTCATCACCCCGTTAATTGATATAATCCCTTAAGTCCTAAATCAATCATCAAATAATCCAAAATTAGGCCTCATGCCAAAATCACCCATAAGTCCCAAAATTCAAAACCTTCTTTCATGTAAATGACCAAGCTTTGTCCCAAGCCACATGGAGCCATGAGCAAGCCATTTACAAGCCATATGACGCCATGGAAGGTTTGACATGTGACCAAGCCATTAATGGCAAAAGAAGGGCCCCCTTTCCTAATCCTTCATTAAGCCTTTTTAACCATAAGCATGTCACTCACTAAACCATGCTTAGCCACCTCACCATGGATGGAGACTTCACCACTCCATGGCAGTCGACCTAACTGATTCCCCTGGCCCAAAATCAGACCATGGGAAGGTGAACCAAGCCCAAATACATGGGTTGACCAAATTCAACCCAAAATGAGCCTTCCCCCCATTCCATTTCAATCCAGCCCCTTTACACATGTCAAACTCCAATTGATTGCACCATTGCCAACCCCTGACCCCACTCGGTCAAGATGGTGACCGAGCTGCATGGCCGACCAGCCACCGAGCCGCCGGAAAACACCATGGCCGAGACCTTGGGAGGAGCCAAAAAATTCAATTCTCCCTTGCTGAGCTACCCCATGCCCAATGGCCACCATGGCTGTTCTTCCCTTGACCTAAGCAGCTGATCTCAAGCCTTAAACCCCCCTGGGAGGCCCTCCACCCTCTCCTATTTAAACCTCACCCCTCTCGACCATGGAAGAGGTGCTGAAACAAACCTACTGAAACTCTGCCAAAATTGTCCCGGACCACTCTCCACACTTAGAGCAATTGAGCTCCAGTGCCCATTTGCCCTAATCCCCATTACTGCAGCTCGATTTCGAGTCCAAATTCCACCCAAAACAGGACACTTCTCCACAGTGAGCCAATCCCCAAATTGATTGGTCCTACACCTTCACCAGACCAAGAGAAGAAGTTTACCAGCAAAAGCCCCTTCTCCAGGCCACCCACCTGTTCCAGACTCCAAGCTTTGTATTCGGCTGTGGTCGAAATCATACCTGGACAATTCATCAGGCCAACGGACTTCATCTGGAGCTTGCTTCGACCCAATCGAAGGTGACACAACCCTCAGATTGAAGCTTCACTTCTCTGAGCAAAGGTATGGACTCATTCTTCTTCCCGAGCTTACAGAGATTCTCCATTTAATTTGAATCAATTTCAATGCATGTTTATCAGTATGGATGTGTTCGTCTCTTCAAGACGAACCCATAGAGCATAAGAACACAAACATCCATTGAGAATCGAGTGAGAAATTAGGTTTAGAAGGTTGACGGTCATGGGTGCACACCAGTCGTAGACGATGACTGGGAGCCGTCGGATCGAGCGTGTATCGAGCGGACGGTCTGGATTGAGCTGGACAGCGCGATGGTACATGAACCGCGGGGCCTTGGAGCGCTGAGTCGGATGGCGGCACCGAATCAGGAGACGACGCGTGTGCGTTCGGAGCTGCCGAGGTTGAGCTGGCGCCGCGTCACTTAAGTAGAAAAATATGATTTTTCTTATTTAATTAATTACCAGAACTTGGAAAATTCATAACTTTGTGTAGGAAAATCCTAAAAATAAAATAAAAATACCCTCTTGCTCAGTGAACAGAGGAGAATAATGAGGAAAAGAAATCATGTAATTTCATCAAGCATTTTATTTTTAATTATTTATTTACTCTCTGCACTATTTTAATTCTCCATGCATGTATACAATTCACTATGGCATGAGACCATAGGGCTTTTGAAGCCTCTGAATTTGGGAACATTCTCTGAATTTTCCAAAGTCAGAGGCCATCCCTATGAAGAGTTATTGATTTTTCAATTCTAGGTCACTATTCTGAGTATTTTAATTCCAATAATTAGCATGTTGTGAAATAAATTCTAGAAAAATTTGGTGATGTTTCTTATGACCAGAGAACCCTCGGAAAAATAGGTTTTGAGTTAACTCACTTGGAATAACCCTAATTTGCTTAAACACCCAAAATGGAGCTTTAATTAATTAAAGCTAATCATACATAAAATTAACTTGAAATCAATTCTCCACTGACCTTTAGGATCAGAGGAACCCACCATAAAAGGTTAAAGTCAATTGGACTTGGTTAGCCCTATCAAATGGGTTGATTAAGCCATTTAGCCAAAATTAAACTTAAAAAATTCATAACTTTCAAAACACTTTTAAAAAAATTCACCAAATTAGTTTTGGAGCCTCTCTGATATCAGGGGAATTTAAGAAAATTAAAATTGCAATTTTCTAAAAAAGTTGATTTTTTGCATTATTTTAATATTTTTAATAATTAAAAAATAATAAAAATCACAAAAATAATAAAATTCACCAAAATGTCACATTTTGAATTTTAATCACTTATGAACAAACCCCATATTTTTCTTAAGTCTCTATGATGAGATATTAAATTTTAAAGCCCGAAGGTAATTTTAAAATTAAAAAAAATGCATTTTCTAGCATTTCCACTAAAATAATTCTAATAAATAAAAAAAAAATCAGAAAATTGTAAAAATTAGTTCTCTGATTTCCTTGATATCAGAGAGATTTTTAAAAAATATAAAGTTCATTTTTCAACCTTTATTTTATTTTTAAATTAATTAATACTCCAAAACTCAAAATAATTATAATAAAAAGAATATAACTCAAAAAATCCCCAAAATTGGTCCAAGTGGTTCTCTAGTCATTAGGAATGTCTCATAATTTTTTTAAGGACAGAAAAATTCCCTTGGTCATCTTATTGAATTTTCCTTGGAAATCCCTATTTTCTACAAAAAATAATTATATAAATAAATTAAATACAGAAAAATCACATTTTTCTCCTCTAATGTCTTGATTGACATATGAGTGAAGTCACATAAAAATTTCAAATTCATTTAAGCTCAATTTAGTGAGTTATGAAATTAGTAGGTTGAAGGGCAAAATGGTAATTAAAATTTTAACCCTTAATTAAAACTTTATGCTTAATAAAATGAAAGAGTAAAATGTTTGATCCTAATCTGATTTGGATGATTGAAATTTAAATAATTAAAGGGTAGAAACCTACTAAATAATTTGAAAATAATTAAGATAAACCTTAATTAAGTAATTAATTAAATTTGGAAGAATAATAAAATTGGAATTATTAAAATAGGGATATTATTAGGAAGAGATTTGTTCTTTAATTTAAGAATCCCTAAATTAATCACCTCAATAATATTTAATTCCTAATTAAAATGATAATCCAAATTTAAAATTTATAATGCTAAAAGACTTAATCATTAAATTAAATTAAAGTTAAATTATTTAAATTAAATCCTTTTAAAATTTCAATTAAATTGATACTTTAACAATTAAAATTAAATCATCTTTAAAACATAAAAAATAAAATATTAAATTAAAATTAAAAATTAAATTAAATTAAAATTTAAATTAAATTAAAATCTAAAATAAAATAAATTTAAAATTTAATTAAAGTTAAAATTAAATTAAATTAAAATTTAAATTAAATTAAATTAAATTAAATTAAATTAAATCACATTAAATTAAATTAAATTAAATTAAATTAAAACATATTAAATTAAATTAAATTAAATTAAATTAAAAAAATAAAATCAAGTTAAAATTAAAATTAAATTAAATTAAATTAATTAAATTAAAATTAAAACTAAACCAAATTAAATCAAATTAAAAATTAAATTAAATTAAATTAAATTAAAAATAACATCACTTAAGACATAAAGAATTCAAAAAATAAATCTAAAACAACTTGAACACTATTCCAAACTTAAACCCATTAATTGAAATTAAATTAAATCATAAATCACTTGAACATTAGTTTGCCCTCAAAAAACTCTTGTTGTCATAACTCCTAAACGGAGTGTTAAGTGAAGTGTTACTTCACTCATAGGATATTCAAATGTCCTAGTTCACTGAGCAAGATAACAAAACTTGAACTCCTGGATGATTAATTCATTTGTATAATTAAATTCTCTTGGACTTAAAATAATCCTAGAAATATTGAAAAGATGTTTAAGATTCGTCTTAAACACTTCCTCGATATGATAGGATGTTTATAAGAACAATTGAACTTAATTGTTCTTTGATGAAGAAAATTGTCCTCAAACCAAAATACAAGAACCTAGACGTCATAGGAGATGACTAGCTATAGGATTAGGAACTTGGTAGAAAACCATAACCCTTCCCTTAGCTTTACCTAGGAACTTGCTTTAAATGCTTAAATATTCTAAATTGTGTTTAAGTGCAACTTGGGATGACGGAAAGATCCTCCAGGTACGCTTTTATTTTATTGCAATTTACTTATTGCAATTTACTTAATCGCATCGCACTTACTTTTCTTACATGATAAACAACTGTTGCATGAAAACCAAAACCTTTAGGATAGTCCCTAAACTGAAACCAAAACTAAATTAAAAGTCAATACAAGATAAAATTCACCTCCACAACATTTCAAAATATAAAACAACTCAAAATTTAATCACAAACAAAACAACAAAACTAAAACTACAACTAAATTAAAACGTCTTGTTGGATGATCGGGAATACCTCGGATGATGTAACCTACGTGTTGCTAACGGGATTTCCCACGGTCTGAATGAAAGTGTGGAACTCATTCAGTTGAGTTTAGCAAATTCATCCGGACTAAGTGAATCCGATAAAAATAACGATGCCGAAGGATGGAACCGTGGGATCTTAACCGGTGTTGTTATAATCAACTTTAAGATTTGTTTAATTAAAATATTAAAAACACCTGGATTTTAAGATTTTCTCTAAACCAAAACACTTCTTTCATCTCCTGATTTATGACTTCTAAAACTAAACCTCTGCAACAACAACAAGGAGCTCGGAGCATGGTGGGCAGCACGGTCATCGTCATCAGCAAAACCTGAGTTTACTTCAGCAAAACTTTCTTAGAATTAAATAATCAAGCCATAGGACTTCGAGGTAGTTTGCCTAGTGCAACATAAATCCTCAACTCTTTGCTAGGTATTTGCATTGCAAATTAAGCCCTAACCGGTCTTAGGATTCCGAGGTAGTCGTCCGATACGACATAAGCCCTCACATCTTTGAGGCTATTTGTGTGATCACATCACACGAATATAAGTCCTAATTAATTAAAATTGGCAAGATTGAAACATTAAATAAACATTAGGGCATTCCTAAATTCAAGCCAAACAATAGGATAGTCGGGAAATTACCGAAGTTCGCTTCGAATCTGTGATTTCTCCTACCTTACTTCCTTTGAATTCCCAAAATAAAATGTTCCAAATTTGATCCATTCCCTATTGAAATTCTAAAATTCAATCCCTTGAAAACTTAAACTATGAAATTCTTGAGAGCAGAACTACTGATTATTATCGAGAGTTTTCTTAGGTGATTCCCGTCACTTAAGATGTAATTAACTATAGGGGCTTGCTCTTATAGGGAATTTAAAAAACCCAGGTAATATAAACCATGTTTAATGTTTTCATATTAAGCAGGGGAACTTATCGGCAAATAAAATGGTTTTGCAGACCAAACGGATGTCACAAACCTTCTAGTTTATTTAATCGAGCCCCACCATCAAACAGTGTGCCTATTCTTCGGAATGGACACACGTTTTGTGGTGCGGTGCTCGTTTATATAAACTATTTGAGATGTGAGATCAGTTTGATTTCATATCTTAAAATTTTTAAAATTATTTTTTAAAATCAAAATACTACTTTCCAAATCATATATATATGTAAATTAAATTTAAAAATTCACCGACAATTTCTGTAGGCGACCCCTTTTTTCAAAATAAAACACCTAATCTAAAAATATGCATACAATTTCTGGCGACTCCGCTGGGGAAAATTCCTCTCTCCATTTTTAATCAGATAGTTCTGCTTTCAAAAATTGGTAGTGTATCCATGTCCCTAGTGGATCAAACTACCCTTCTTTCCGTTGGAATACTATGTTCATTTCTACCTTGAACGAGTATAGCCAACATTCTCTCGGATTTAGGAGCCACTGTTTAGACACCTCTAAACAGAGAGGTTCCGAGATCCTTTTGCCTCTTTTCTGAGGTAGGGTGGACCCCCAATAGGTGTTAGTTTAGGAGCGGTCCTTCGAGTCAAGAAGTCTTGCATAAGACTTTCTTTTCCCTTCCTCTGAATCAGATTTTTTACCTTCTCTACACCCTTGAACATTTTGTTCCTAATAAACAAACCCTCTAATGAATGACTCTTTTAACAAATAACTCTTTTTTATAAATACATGAACAAGAATGTGTTCGGACTCTTTTTTATTCCTTTGTTTTCGTCCTGATGAGAAGAAGCATAACTTGGGACTGACAATCAGAATCTACCTTGCAGAAATGGAAGCCCCAAAACTGATTTTCTCCTTCACCAATGGACTGAACTTCGTTGTTTACAAGGATGAGCTGCCCGACAATGGGATCATCCGGTTAGGACAAGGATTCGAGAACACGAATGTCAAGATCACTGACGTTACCCTTTTCGCACTGACAGACAAAGTATCTAAAACTGAAAGAACTTTGATCGAGTTCAACCTTAAGTCAACTCAAGAGTTTCCTCCCTCGCAAAGGGTTCCGACTCGAGAGGAATACCACTGTCCATAGGAGAACTGTTATCTCTACCCCCACCGGTCTAGTCGTCTCTGCACCTACCCGGCTTCCGCCAAACTAAATGGGAAGGAAGTTCAAATTTGTAACGAGCATGTTACCGTGGAGGGTACAGATTTCAGTGCAAGACCTTCGTTTTGAAATTGGGTCCGGCTCAAGGGTTCCACCCCTAACACGGACTCGGAGAAGAAACAGAGGCGGGGAAGATTGCCGGAAAGGCCGGAGCTGCCGAAGTCGCTTTCTTAGAAGAAATCCACGAGTACACACCACTACTCGAGTACATACCATTGCTCGAGTATACACCGCTTTTGGAAGGAAGTAGATTCCATCCCCTTTTCCGCCGCAGTCGACGAGGAAAATGTCCGCGGGATTGCTTCCACATTACCTCGACTCCGCATACTATAGCGACGATCGAAAGAAAAGGGCTAGGATTACACCATTTGCCCGACTACGACTCGTGATAGAGAAGTTAGCAAAGAAAGATAAATGCCCTGTATCGGAGATTTTAAGAAGGATAGGACGGGTGCCGGCCAAATCCCGTCTTGGGCCACGAGTAGAACCTGCTATTGCTGCAGAAAAGCTGAATAAGAAGATGAAGGCTAGTCCACATGTTGTTGTTTCAGGTTTACAGATCAGGGAGGATACCACCTTCCAGCATTAAGCTGACAGACCATCCGGTCCTAGGCCTTCTACTGCTAGAAAGATGGTATGGCGTCCCACTACCAGCCAATTAAGACCGAAACAGCGACCTGAGAAGGAAAGTATCGTCAGGAGACTTGAGTCTGAAGAAAGCGCTACCACAATGAAGGGGACTCATGAGAAGGAAACCCGACAGCCATCACATGATAACTGCGAAACCGCACGAAAAATACCATTGGAAGACGCTATGGAAAAGCTAAGAACTGATATTCGGCGATTAGCAAGAGAAAGGAAGAAAAATTTGGAGATGAAGTCGACTCGTCGAATTCATGGATGATGAATATGCGAGAAATTAACATGGTTGAAACACGAGCATCGTCGGCTTCGCAAGGTGCTCCGGCGGTTGTGGAAAGAGATGAACCGGAAGCATTAAGAGCACAAATTCGAGAAAAGACGATACAATCTCTCAATTGGCAAAAAGGATGGAAGAGATGGCTGCAAGTCCTAGCCACTCTTCGTAGTCGAGCTCGACCCCCAAGAGAAACGCCTCCAGAAGTTATTCATATTACAGACGGAGGAAAAGATATTACATCCATTAACGGAGACGATCAGCCAAAGAAAGATTCTACCCAGAACATGATTCCGGAAACGGATATCAAGAGCATGGTGGAACAACAGGTGCGAGAAGCCTTGGCACAATCAAAGAGCGGGACATCCATTCGGACGGGTAGACCTTACCCCGAAGAATTCGACGCTGTCCAATATCCGAAAGGCTTTGTACCACCTCTCGTTCAAGACCTTTGATGGAACCGGAAACCCTCGGCGGCATGTTGCACATTTTCGTGCCGGTTGTTGCAATGCCGGCGGAAGTGATGCTTTACTCTTCCGACAATTTGTCGGCGACTCGTCGGGGATCGCCTTTGATTGGTATGCGGAATTACCGAACGGTTCGGTGAAGACATTTTCGAATTAGAGAACCTCTTCATCAAGCGATTTGTCGGAGCTCGGCACCACATCACTATAGGTGATTTAGTGGTAGAGAAGCGAAGCCAAACGAAACTTTGGTGGACTACATACTTCGATGGAGGAATCTAAGTATGAAGTGTGAGCCACGACTACAAGAACAAGCATGCGATCGGCATTTTACTTAAGAGCATTCATGGCCCGATAGCACTTCTCCTCAAGGGATTTACTATTAAGACTTTCGAGAAGTCGTTAAGCAAGGCCGAAAGCTTGCAAGAGGAGGCGAAGCAATTAAGTTTCACCGACAAAACGGACAAACGAAGCCCGTGAAAACTTTTGAAAAGAAGTTCGGGATCGTCGCAGCGAGTCGATAAAGGCAAGCGACCAATACAAATACCGTCGAACGGCCGCAGAGCAACCTCAACGGAATTACCAGCAACCCCGACCCAGCTATCAGTCATCTCAACAGTATGAACAACCGCCTCGTCCACAACGTACGTTAAGGGAGCTTCTGAGTAAGGAGTATCCATTCAAGAATGAGGCAGTGCCGAAAATGTTTCGCAGTCTGATGAAGACTCCAGATTTCCAACTGCCAGAGCCTAAGATACCAGAAGAAGTCGACAAGAAAGGTGATCCCAACTTTTGCCCTTACCACCGGATGCTCGGGCACAAGATAGAAGATTGTATTACCTTCAAAGTTGGCTCAACGACAATCTTCGAAAAGGGAACATAACAATCCCGAGGGAATACATGAAGGAACCCCAGAAAGGAGGTTCCGTCTTATCTCGACGGATCTCATTGTTCCGATAGATCCCTATGCGACTGATGATGGATGGACTACCGCTTGGACAAAGTCTTCGAAGAAGATTTTAGATCGCATCCAAACCACTTCGGTGCGAGCTTCAATTCAGAGTTCGAAACCTGTCAAGTCGGCACTATCACTTGCGATAGAAGAACCACCTCAACAAGAGACAATTGAAGAAAAGAAGAAAATTGATGAAGAAGAGAAGATCGAGGCTTCTGAGGCTAGACTAGGGGCTGCTTATCCTAGGATAGTTGTTTCCGATTCGGGGGAGAAATTCCTCTAACCTCTGACTCTGTATGATTATTTGCTCACTCCGGTGGGATCTTATAATGATGAGGGTTTTGGCGTTGGCTACGTTTTGACTGTTTCTAACGATTACGTAACTAGCGACAACCAACCTAATCCGGACGTCGATTCCGATACAAATAACAATTCTCAAATCATACACAATCTCGACAATCATAATGACGAAGAAGACATCCACCAAGGAGGCTACGAGAGTTCAACAAGCAACGAATCTATTTGCGAGTTTCGAGGAGCTCCGATCACGATAGAGTTAGAGCCTTCGGATTCGAAGCTAATCCGAAGAAAGCTGTCATTCCGATTCGAAGGAGACACCAGCAAACTCAATACTAGATTCGGAAGAAATCACGAAGTCAACTTAAGAAGTGGAAGAGTTCTACCTGCGAGAATGGGTCCAAAGGACAAAGGAAAGCGGTGGTTGTTCGGGAAGAACCAACCCGGCGGAAGAAATACCCATCCGAGGAAGAAAACGAGACACATGAAAATAAAGTAGACTACAACGTGCTAGCCCATCTTAGGAAACTACCGACCAAGCCGAGCATCTACGACACTCTCATCTTATCAAAGGAGATGAGAGAAGCTCCGATCGAGGCCTTACTTGATCCGGAAATTTGCTTAGCTCAAATGACCCGAGATTCCTTAGATGAGGTTTGCTCGTTAAAGGAACGACGAGGTGTTACCTTCATGGACAATGACCTACTACTTGGGACAACGGACCACAACCGACCGTTGTACATTTCGATTACTAATTGGGAAGTTTACACTCTCCGAGTATTGGTGGATCCGGGAGCATCAATCAATATAATGAATCTTCGAATGCTAGCATACTTGGAAATTGATGCTCGCGAGCTCGAAGCGGACAAATTGTTATTAAGAGGAATCAACCAGAAAGGAGAAAGAGCCCTCGGATCAATAACACTGCTAATGAAGACCGGTGACTTAGCAAAGACAACCTCGAAATTTCACATAATTGATTCAGAAACGTCATTCAACGCTCTCTTGGGCCGACCATGGATACATGAAAACCGGATGGTACCATAATCTCTACATCAGTGCATCAAATACTACGATGGAGGGGAACAGTGCATCAAAGGTGACTTACAACCATTCTTCGTACATGAAATTGGAATCCATGAAGATGCAGCTTATTACGCACCTCCGAAGAAAACAATCTTCTCTAGAGATATCATAATGAATGAAGCAAAGGAAGTTCGGGACGACGAAGAGCCTGAAGTTCTAGTCCAACAGTCACTCACCACTCCCTTACAGCGAGATGGTGAAGGTTTCTCCACAACTCGCATCCGAGGTCGAGGTCGGGGACGAGGTCGTGGCAGAGACGTTAGGACGATTGGACGAGAGGAAACCGACCATCAATGTTGATTGGGAAGACGAGTTCGAAGAAGAAAAAGAAATCAAGCAAGAAGCGGCGACAATAAGTCGGAAGAAGCCGCAATTCGGGATCTCTCTCGAAGATGAAAAGAACGAGGAATATAAATCGATGTACGAGAAGATTAACCACTATGTACATACTATGACCATGACCCCGATCCATTCTAATAAGATCGAGGGTATGGTGGTCAAAGAGGTACGTAGCGGCGGTGCAAAGCCCATCAAATTCTACCGTGGTGCTCCTTCCTCCAAAACTGAAAATAATGTACAATTTGAAGATGCTACTTCATCAGAATTAATGGAATTACCTTTTGAGTGGTACTCTCCCTGTGTTCAAAAGCGTGGTTTCTTACCTCGACAATGGACAAAAGGTCAATCACAACATTTTGAAAATTTATGGAATAACTCCGGTCGTCCACCCAATTCAAGGCATGGTCTCAGATTCGGCACAGTAGGATCGGTTGACGATGCCGAATTTTGCTTGGTTGTCACTTGCGAGTCTAATGAAAACCGCATGGAAGCTACGGAAGAACTTGAAGATTTACAAATTGGAAACGCTCCACCGGAGTTCGAAGAAGAGATCAAATCTACAATAGATGAGTTAACGGAAGTTAACTTAGGTACTAGCGAAGAGCCTAGACCCACCTTTGTTAGCTCCTTACTCAATAAAGAAGACTCCGAAGGATTGTCGGCATATTTTTAGGTTGTGTGATATTTTTTTTAAAAAGGGGTCGCCTAACAGAAGTTGTCGGCGAATTTTAATTTAATTTAAATAAATAATTTGAAAAGTAGTATTTGATTTTGAAAATAATTTTAAATTTGAAAATTTTAAGATATGAAATCAAACTGATCTCACATCCCGAATAGTTCATATAAACGAGCGCCGCACCACAAACCGTGTATACTATCCCGAAGAATAGACACACTTGCTTGATAATGGGGCTCGATTAAATAAACTAGAAAGGTTTGCGACATCCGTTTGGTCCGCGAACCAATTTTATAAGCCGACAAATTCCCAGCTTAATATGAAACTATTAAACGGGGTTTATATTACACAGGTTCTTAAAGTTCCCTATAAGGGCAAGCCCCTATAGTTAATTACATCTTAAGTGATGGGAATCACCTAAGAAAACTCTCGATAATAATCAATAATTCTGCTCTCAAGAATTTCAAAGTTTAAGTTTTTCAAGGGGTTGAATTTTGGAATTTCGATAGGGAATGGATCAAATTTGGAACATTTTTATTTTGGGAATTCAAAGGAAGAAAAGTAGGAGAGATCACGGATTCGAAGCGGACTTCGGTAATCTCCAGACTATCCTATTGTTTGGCTTGGATTTAGGAAAGTCCTAATGTTTATTTAATGTTTTAATCTTGCCGAGTTTAGTTAATTAGGGCTTATATTTATATGATAGAATCATACAAATTGCACTAGAAGATATGAGGGTTTATGTCGTATCGGACGACTACCTCGGAATCCTAAGACCGGTTAGGGCTTAATTTGCAATGCAAATGCCTAACGGAGAGTTGAGGATTTATGTTGCACTAGGCAAACTACCTCGAAGTCCTATGGCTTTGTTATTTAATTCTAGGAAAGTTCTGCTGAAGTAGGTTCAAGTTTTGCTGACGACGATGGTCGTGCTGCCCACCATGCTCCGAGCTCTTTGTTGTTGCAGAGGTTTAGTTATAGAAGTCATAAATCAGGAGATGAGAGAAGTGTTCTGGTTTAGAGAAGTCTTAATTTCCAAGTGTTTTTTTTGTGTTTTAATTAAAACAAATCTTAAAGTTGATTATAACGACACCGGTTAAGATCCCACGGTTCCATCCTTCCGCATCATTATTTTTATCGGATTCACTTAGTCCGGATGAATTTGCTAAACTCAACTGAATGAGTTCCACACTTTCATTTAGACCGTGGGAAATCCCGTTAGCAACACGTAGGTTACATCATCCGAGGTATTCCCGATCATCCAACAAGACGTTTTAATTTAGTTGTAATTGTAGTTTTGTGTTACGTTTGTGATTAAATTTTGAGTTGTCTTATATTTTGAAATGTTGTGGAGGTGAATTTTATCTTGTAGTGTCTTTTATTTTAATTTTGGGTTTCGGTTTTGGTTTACGTCCTAAAGGTGTCGGTTTTCATGCAACTGTTGTTTATCATGCAAGAAAAATAAAGTGCATTTGCAATAAAACAAGCTACGATAAAATAAAAGCGTACACTGGAGGGTCTTCCCGTCATCCCAAGCTGCACTTAAAACACAGTTAGAATATTTAAGCAAGTTCCAAGGTAAAGCTAAGGGAAAGGTTTATAGTTTTCTACCAAATTCCTAATCCTATAGCTAGTCGTTTCCTATGACGTCTAGGTTCTTTGTGTTTTTGGTTTGAAGACGATTTTCTTCATCAAAGAACAGTCAAGTTCAATTGTTCTTGTAAATATCCTATCATATTGAGGAAGTGCTTAAGAAGAATCTTAAACATCTTTTCAATATTTCTAGGATTGTTTCAAGTCCAAATGGATTTAATTGTGCAAGTGAATCGATCGTCCGAGGTTTTCGAGTTTTGTTTACTTGCTCAGTGAACTAGGATGTTTGAATATCCTTATAAGTGAAGTGTCACTTCATTTGATATTCCATTTAGGAGTTATGATAATAAAAGCTCCTAAGGGCAAAATAGTATTTAGTGATTTGTGATTCAAATTTAAGTTCAAATTAATGATTTAAGTTTGGAATAGTGTTTAAGTTATTTTAGATTTATTTCTTCATGTCTTAAGTGAGGTTATTTAATTCAATTTAATTTAATTTAATTTATTTTAATTTAATTTAATTCAGTTTAATTTAGTTTGATTTGATTTAATTTAATTCAATTCGATTTATTTAATTTAATTTCTTAATTTAATTTAATTTAATTTTAATTTAATTTAATTTAATTTAATTTAATTTATTTAATTTAATTTATTTAATTAATTTAATTTAATTTAATTTAATTTTATTTATTTAATTTAATGTATTTAATTCATTTAATTTAATTTAATTTGTTTATTTAATTTAATTTAATTTTAACTTAATTTAATTCAACTTTTAATCTTAATTTAATTTAATTTAATTTAATTAAAATTTTTGAAAGAGTTTAATGATTTAATTTTAGTTTAATGATTAAGTCTTTTAATATTTTAAATTTGAGTTATCATTTTAATTAAGAGTTGAGTATTAATGAGATGATTAATTTAGGGATTTTTAAATTAAAGAATAAATTTCTTCCTAATAATATCCCTATTTTAATAATTCCAAATTTATTATTCTTCCAAATTCAATTAATTATTTAATTAAAGTTTAATCATTTTAAATTGCTTAATGGGTTTCTATCCTTTAATTATTAAATTTCAATCATCCAAATCAGATTAGGATCAAATATTTTACTTGTTAATTTTTTATTAAACCTAAAGTCTTAATTAAGGATTAAAATTTTAATTACCATTTTGCCCTTTAAGCCTAATAATTTCATAACTCACTAAATTGAACTCAAATGAACTTGAAATTTTTATGAGACTTCACTTATGTGTCAATGAAGACATGAGAGGAGAAAATGTGATTTTTCTGTATTTAATTTATTTATATAATTATTTTTTGTAGAAAATAGAAATTTCCAAGGAAAATTCAATAATATGACCAAGGGAAAGTTTCTGTCCTTAAGAAAATTAGGGGACATTCCTAATGACAAGAGGACCACTTGGACCAAATTTTGTAATTTTTTGAATTATATTTTATTTATTAGAATTATTTTAAGTTCTGGAGTATTAATTAATTTAAAAATAAAATAAATGTTGAAAAATAAATTTTATAATTTTTAAAATTCTCTCTGATATCAAGGATTCCAGAGAACCAAACTTTACAATTTTCTGATTTCCCCTTGATTTATTATAATTATTTTGGTGAAAATGCTAGAAAATACATTTTTTAATTTTAAAATTACCCTTGAGCTTTGAAATTTAATATCTCACTAAATAGACCTAGGAAAAATATGGGGTTTGTTCCTAAGTGATTAAAATTTAAAATATAACATTTTGGTGAATTTTATTATTTTTGTGATTTTTATTATTTTTTAATTATTAAAAATATTAAAATAATATTAAAAATCAACTTTTTTAGAAAATTGAAATTTTAATTTTCTTAAACTCCCCTGATATCAGAGAGACTCCAAAACTAATTTGGTGAATTTTTGAAAGATATTTTGAAAGTTATGAATTTTTAAATTTTAAAATGACTAAGTGGTTTAATCAACCCAATTAGTGGGGCTAACCAAATCCAATTGACCTCAAATTTTTATGGTGGGTTCCTCTGATCCTAAAGGTCAGTGGAGAATTGATTTCAAGTCAATTTGATGTATGGTTAGCTCTAATTAATTAGAGACCTATTTTGGGTGTTTAAGCCGATTAGGGTTATTTTAAGTGAATTAACTCAAGTCCTATTTTTCCTAGGGTTCTCTGGTCATAAGGAACATCACCAAATTTTCCTAGCATTTATTACACAACATGCTATTTATTGGAATTAAAATACTCTAAACGAGTGACATGAATTTGAAAAATCAATAACTCTTCATAGGGATGGCCTCCGACTTTGGAAAATTCGGAGAATGTTCCCAAATTCGGAGGCTTCAAAAGCCCTATGGTCTCATGCTATGGTGAATTGTATGAATGCATGGAGAATTAAAACAATGCAGGGAGTAAATAATTAATTAAAAATAAAATACTGGACAAAATTAATTAATTTCTTTTCCACATTATTCTCCTCTGTTCACTGAGCAAGGGGGTATTTTTCTTTTATTTTTCTGATTTTCCTACACAAAGTTATGAATTTTCCAAGTTTAGGGAATTAAATAAATTGAGAAAATCCCTAATTTTCTATTTATCCACGCGGCGCCGCGTCGGCCTCGGCATCTCCGAACTCGCACGCGTCGCGCTCCCATTCGACGCCGCCATCCGAGTCGGCGACCCGGGCCCCGCGGTTCTCGTACCGTCTCCTGGTCCGACGCCATCCGAGCCGTCCGTCCGTGCGTGTATTAAATGGACGGCATCCGTTCATCGTCCCCGAGTGTCCTCGCCGAGAGCCTTCCACACTAAATCCTTAAGATCTCACTCGATACTCGACGGATTTTTATGTTCTTATGCTCTATGGATTCGTCTTGAAGAGACGAACACATCTATACGGTTATCATGCATTGAAATTAAGGCATTTGAAATGGAGAATCTCCGAAGCTCGGGATGAAGAATTAACTCATACCTTAGCTGCGAGAGGTGAAGCCTCGATCGGAGATGCTTGGCACGTTCGTTGGAGATGCGGGAGGCTAGGGATGAAGCTCGGGGATGTGGTGAATCGCCTGGGTGTGATTTCCACCAAGGCTGATCACAACCTTTGGAGTACGGAACAAGCTGGGTGACACGGAGATGGGGCTTTTGCTGGTGGACACCTTCCCTTGGTGCAGTGCGGGTGTAGGACCAATCAATTTGGGGATTGGTCCACTGTGGAGAAGTGTCCTGGTTTTGGGTGAAATTTCGACTACGAAATTGAGCTCGCAGAGAAGAAATGGCGGGGGGATCTCATCTGGGGATCGAGTGCTGCGTGTGTGGGGAGGAGTACGGAACAATTTTGGCGAGTTTCGGTAAGGTACGGTTCGGCACTTCTCATGGCCGAGAAGGTGAGGGGTTTAAATAGGAGAGGCTGGAGGGCCTCCGGGGGGAGTTAGGGCTTGGGATCGGTTGCTCTTGGCGAGGAGAAGAACGACCATGGTGACCATTGGGCATGGGGCGGCTCGAGCGGGGAGAATTTCAAAGCTTGGCTTCTCCCAAGGTTTCGGGCATGGTGTTTTCCGGCGACTGGGTGGCCGGCCGGCCAGGCATGGGTCACCCTCAAGGTCAGGTGGGTCAGGGCTTGATGTTTGTGAAGGCAATTGGTGGCTGCCATGTGTAAAAGGCTTGGATTAGAATGGAATGGGAGAGGGCTTATTTTGGCTCAAATTGGTCAACCCCTCCACTTGGGCTAGGTGCACCACCCAAGGCTTGGTTTTGGCTGAGGAAAAAGTGATTTGGCTCAGCATAATCAGTAGGGTCAAGTCACCATCCAAGCACGATTAGGCATAAGCATGGTTAAGGGGAATCATGGGAGTGGTTAATCACCTTTAGGAATTAAGGAAAGAGCCTCCTCCTTTTGCCCAAAATGGCATGGTGACATGTAAAGAGGCTCTCATGGCTTGCATATGGCTTGTGCATGGCTCCATGGCTCACCTTTGGCTTGGGAAAAGGTTGGGTCAATTTCATAAAAATGGGTTTTAAGAATTTTGGATATTTTGGTGTGAATTTGTATGGGGCTTGATTTGGAATTATTTGATGATGGAATTATAACTTAGGGAATGGCTTTGATTAAATGGATGGCAAATGGAAATGTCATGTGGGCTTTAGGGCCAAATTTGGGCTTTTATATTTGGTGGAAATGGGCTTTTAGGGAGGTTTAGGGAAGTGGGCTTTTAGATTTAAAATGGATTTTGGGATGAGATTTTGGTAAAGGCTTGGGCCAAATAATTGTTGAGTTTGGTTTAGGGATGCTTCATGAGTGGTTTGAAACAAGTTTGAGGTGATTTGGGTTTGAATTGGGTTGGATATGGGCTTTTTGGTAAAGAGGCTAAAGTGGGCCAAAATGAGCTACCATGGGCCAAAGTTGGGCTAGAGTTGAAATTGATGTAAAATTAATGTTGGGAAATGTTTTTGGGAGTGTTTCAAAGAGGTTTTGGCTTTGGTTGGGTTTTGATTTTGGGGTTTGGGCTCATTTGGGCTAGGTTTAGGTTTAGGTCGAAATTGGGCCTTTTGATTTTGGGTTGAATTTGAGTGGGGTTTGGGTCTAAATTTTGAGCAAATCATGTTAGTGTTTTGTTCATGGGGATGTTAAGGAAGGTTTGGAAAAGATTTGGGGTTAATTGGAGTTGAATTGGGTGAGTTTGGGTTAGGTTTGGGTCATAGGTCCAAATTGGGCTTTAAGGCCAAAAGTGAAATTGGACCCAAATTTCAATCCAATTAAGCTTGGCTTTGGTCTAGATTGGTGTTTGGGATGTTGAATTGAAGTTTAGAATTGAATTGGACCAGAATTTGGGCCAATTGGGTAGGTTTGGTTTGACATTGGGTTTACTTTGGGTTAAAATGGGTCGAATTGGGGGTTTTGACAAAAGTGGGGTAAATTGACAAAATTGGCCCATGGTGTAGTTGAACAAAATGAAATTGGGAATATTTGGGATTTTCTGGAATTTTCTGGGAATTTTCTGAATTTTTGGATTTTTGGGTCAAAAGGGGTATTTTGGGTATTTGGAAGGTATTGGGGGGTATTTTTGGAATTTTTGATATTTTTGGATATGGATGATCAGTTTGAGTGATGTGGGAATGTTTAGGATTGATTTTGGAGAATTTTGGGTAATTTGGAAACTTTTTGAGAAATTTGGGCTATTCAGGGCTTTGGGTAGGTTGGCGGGTGTTGGGTCCCGGGGGGTCAAAAATTGAAAATTTGGAAAATTGAAGATTGGGTGGATGTAAGTGAAATGAAATCATTTTTGTTGAGCCATGAAGCCATATCAAGCCCACATGAGCCATGAAGGGACTCATTTTGAGGCATTCACGCGTGTTGTTCCTAACCTCTTAGCCGAGGGCTTAGGGGTTAAGGACCATCCATGTGAATCACCTACATGAGTCGGGAAGTTAAGTTGGGTAAGGGTGTGTTTTAGGAGGTGTGTGAAAGTGTAGTGCATAGGTGTAGTGTATGTGTAAGTCGGCCCTTTACCGGACCGAGGCCGCTGAGGCGGTCTAAGGCGAAGAGTCCTATAGGAACTCATCCTTTAAACTTCCACATTTGATTTCAACCCTCGCAGGTGATTAGGGGTCTATAGTCGAGTTTGTGGAGTTTGCGGGGAGTTAAGAAGTGGTTTGAATTTCTAAAAGGTGGGTCCCGATTCTAGTCCTCTAAGATAGTCGAAAGGAAAAGCTGAAAGGCTAGATCTGAAAGTACTTAAAGAGAAGAAGAGAAGACCTCATCGAAAATGAGGTCAACAAATGGACCCCCGATAGGTGTGGTGAGTGACGGAGCACACCGCGCGTATTGGTGTTGACCGAAGCGATCAACAAAACCAACACGGATGTCGAGTGACAAACTTAGGACGAAGTAGAAGAGCTTCAGTTGGGGAGTGTCAAGTATATTTGCGGGACGGAGATTCTTGAACTCTCGGCGGGGAAAGGAAAAGGAGGTAAATCCCAAATCACATGATGCGGGAGAATTTCGATTTAGATTTTATTTTGTTTCATGTTCGAGTCACGATGCGTGAGTTTAGATTTCAATTTGGAGTTTTAATTTAGATTGAAGTTTGGTTAGGATTAATTTGAAGGAATTTGATTTGAAATGAAAATTGGAATTTTGAAGTTTTAGATGTAACATCTTCAACCCCAAAAGAAGATCGAATCGATTAGATCGGGTCATTACAATGAGGAAAGATCTCAGAGTAATGCGGTATTGGACGTAAGATCCTTAACCTCAAGAGTTTGATTTGATGTATTTCAGTGCAATAGGGGAAGAATCCTAAAGCGATGCGATCTCGGATGTAAAATCCTCGACCTCGGGAGTTTGATTTGATGTATTTCGGTGCAATAGGAAGAGAATCCTAGAGCGGTGCGGTCTTGGATGTAAAATCCTCGACCCAAGAGTTTGAATTTGATGTATTTCGGTGCGATAGGAAGAGAATCCTAGAGCGGTGCGGTCTTGGATGTAAAATCCTCGACCCAAGAGTTTGAATTTGATGTATTTCGGTGCGATAGGAAGAGAATCCTAAAGCGGTGCGGTCTTGGATGTAAAATCCTCGACCCAAGAGTTTGAATTTGATGTATTTCGGTGCGATAGGAAGAGAATCCTAAAGCGGTGCGGTCTTGGATGTAAAATCCTCGACCCAAAAGTTTGAATTTGATGTATTTCGGTGCGATAGGAAGAAAATCCTAAAGCGGTGCGGTCTTGGATGTAAAATCCTCGACCCAAAAGGTTTGAATTGATGTATTTCGGTGCGATAGGAAGAGAATCCTAAAGCGATGCGGTCTTGGATGTAAAATCCTCGACCCGAAGGTTTGAATTGATGTATTTCGGTGCAATAGGAAGAGAATCCTAAAGCGAGTGCGATCTTGGATGTAAAATCCTCGACCCGAAGGTTTGAATTGATGTATTTCGGTGCGGTAGGAAGAGAATCCTAAAGCGGTGCGGTCTTGGATGTAAAATCCTCGACCCGAAAGGTTTGAATTTGATGTATTTCGGTGCGATAGGAAGAAAATCCTAAAGCGGTGCGGTCTTGGATGTAAAATCCTCGACCCAAAGGTTTGAATTGATGTATTTCGGTGCGGTAGGAAGAAAATTCTAAAGCGGTGCGGTCTTGGATGTAAAATCCTCGACCCAAAGGTTTGAATTTGATGTATTTCGGTGCGGTAGGAAGAAAATCCTAAAGCGAGTGCGGTCTTGGATGTAAAATCCTCTACCCAAGGTTTGAATTGATGTATTTCGGTGCGGTAGGAAGAGAATCCTAAAGCGGTGCGGTCTTGGATGTAAAATCCTCGACCCGAAAGGTTTGAATTTGATGTGATGTTTGATGTGAGATGCGGGAAGATCGAATTTGAGATTTGAAATTTAGTCGAGATTTGATTTAAGATCTGGAAGATCGAATTTGAAATTTGATAGAGATTTGGAATCTGGAAAGATTGAATTTGAGATTTGAAATTTGACTGAGATTTGATTTAAGATCTGGAAGATCGAATTTGAAATTTGATAGAGATTTGGAATCTGGAAAGATTGAATTTGAGATTTGAAATTTGAAATGATGAGTTTGAACTCGGTTGAAATTTGATTTAAGATTTGATTTGAAATTTGGAAGATGAAATTTGAAGTTTGATCGAGATTGGATTCGAAATTTGATTGAGAATTTGATTTAACATTCTTGTTGATTTTGTTTATCCTTTAATGATTCAAATTTTATTTTGTTGTTTGTTTAATGTTCATGTGAATTTGGTGTTTGTCATTTTTTAGATATTTTTTTTAGAAAGTTTTCTTTTATCTTTTTTTTGTTTTATTTCTTTTACGTTCTTTGTTCGAAGTTCATTTAACTTTAACGGCGTTTCCCGATCAATTTGCACTAAAAGAGGTGAAGGCCAAAAATGTGACATGATCACTTTTATTCCAATCATGCGAAGATACATCGTACAACTTGATCTGGAATATATTTCATACAATCCATGTAGACTCAAAACGGACTGTGTATGATCTTTGTCGATCCATCTAAAAAAAGCATCTGTCAAAAGTCCATGTCTGAATAGTGAGATGCATGGTCAATAACATCACCTTCCAAGCCACCCTTGGCAAGGATGCCGTATGGATGTACATTGGAGGTGTGATATTTTCCATGTAACTCACAGCTCGTAAGGCGGAGGCTCTCTAGCTCCGGGTACGGTTGGAAATGGTAAGGTATCTTTACGTCGTCCATCCTTACGAACGTAGCTGAAATCCTCTTCAGCGGTACTCTCGGTATGCAATGCTTGGCGATATCCGCTCCGTTACCCTTCGGTATCATGACGGAACCTACCGGTAGTGGTATCTTTCTCGGCCCTCGGAACTCACTGGGCCTGTTATCCGGAGGTCGGATCCGAACATGATGTCACACTCGCTCGGAAAAGAGGCGTGCGAAAGGTCGACAAAGTCATGGTGATCGATGTGTGGGGGTATACGGTCACCCTGTTTGTAGATATTGATGATGCGAGTATTGGGTATGCGGTCTGTGCGCGATACCCTCCATGTTATCAATCTCTTTACCATTCTCTTGATGACTAATGGCATCGGGTCCACTTGCCCATGACGGAGTATTCCGGCGGGTTTCCCTTCTGTCCTCGACGAAGTTGTAACGACATCCACATTGTATTGTGATTCTTCCTTTCCACGGCATCCATCTCCGGGGCTACGAGTATGTGTTTTCCCTTAGGCGGCACTGCTCGGCCGGTCTTTTCAAATCTCGGATGCAATCCACGATTCTTCTGTTGCTCATACTGCGAGAATACGTACGTATGTAATTCGAGGCCCTCCAGGTATATTGATTCTTCGCCTCTAATCCTTTCGAAGTATTCGAAGGTTTTCTTTTCAACATTTCGCATTCTCTCCGGCTCGTATTCGGAATGATCTGCAGATGGCGAGGCCTGGTGACGTATTGTGGGATATAAGGTTCGATCCCTTCACGTTCTCCTGCATACCTCGGCTCCTCAGGGATGATGTCTGTCGGGACATCCCCCGGGGTTGCTTCTGCAACAAGGTCATGCATCATTGGTGGTTCTATCACGGTGGCGCGGTAGCCTTCTTTCTTCTGGTCTTTGTGAGATTTCTGCTGGTTCTTTACGTCATCCTAGGAGGCGGCCTCCTTTCTTCAGTTCTTGGTGAGCCGGTGTCCTTGAAGTGTATGCAGCGACATTAGCAGTGCCTCGTCGTGCTCGATCCGCGACTAGTTTTGTCAACATCTTACGGATACGGCGATTCTTATTTCTTCGTTGCGTTGCTTGTGAGGTAGCTCTCCGAACTTCTTGAATCTCTGTGGGCGCGGCGGCGACAAGCTCGCCCTCTGCTGTAGCGACTACGGACTTCATTTTCTTATCTTCTTCGATATTTGTCTTTCTTTTCTTGTTCTTTGGATTGGTGGCTTGGGCCACCCACTTTCATCCTTGTATGTCCGGGCAGTTCTTC
Organism: Papilionanthe hookeriana x Papilionanthe teres; assembly: GCA_022702705.1. NCBI lineage: Eukaryota > Viridiplantae > Streptophyta > Magnoliopsida > Asparagales > Orchidaceae > Papilionanthe > Papilionanthe hookeriana x Papilionanthe teres. Next base: position 106,093,480 of record CM040422.1, on the reverse strand, counting down.
TCGGTTAACGGGACCCGGTCACTTTCCTCGTACTCTGTAGGCTGCTCGGTGCGAAATCCGAGTCGATCTCGATTATCGCTCCATCTTTCACCCTCTTTTCATCGAGTGCGAGGCTTACGCCATTCTTAAAGTTCAAGACCAGACCGCCGCTCGACATTTCCTGCGAAGAGACAAGGAAAAGGATCGGGGGCTGTACTTAAGAACAAGAACATCAAGAAAATGTTTATTAAAGACATCTTGTTTTATTATTATTTTTATATTTTCAAACTTAACGGGAATGAAGTGGGATAAGATCGGGTAAGAGATTTTGATTTGGAAAAGAAAACAAGGAAAATTTTATTATCGGGATTTTATTTATTTTAGCACATTTTATTATTTTTGGGTTCGGACCCGGTCATAAGTAATCACTTCACCCGTGCTTCTAGGGATGGAAAGTTCATTCCTTCGAAACATCGGGTAGCGTAATACTTTTTCAAGTATCGTCCATTGATCGGAAGCATATGTCGTTCTCCACGGCAATTCACTAGGCTGGTAGGAGCCTCTCGAGTAGGCTGCCTCGACTACGAATGGTCCTTCCCAAGTGGGTTCAAATTTTCCTCCTATCTTGCGGTGTGCGAGAATAGGTCTTTGAGAACGAGAACTAAATCACCAACTTTGAAGGTTCTTGGGCGGACCGGTTTATCATGAGCTCGAATCATCTTAGCTTGGTATAATTCTAAATTACGTTGCGGCTGCAAGTCTTTTCCCTTCCAGGCTCTCTAATTCTTCGAGTCGTAATTTGGCGTTCTCTTCTGTTGTGATTTTATTTGCAACTGCAATTCTGAGTGAAGGGAGCTGAACCTCTAAAGGTAACACTGCCTCGGACCCATACACCAGAGCGTAAGGTGTAGCTTGCGTAGGAGTTCTGAAGGTTGTCCGGTAGGCCCATAAGGCTTCTAACAACTTCTCGTGCCAATTTCTCTTATTGTCGTCTAAAGTCTTCTTTAAAATTTGAACGAGAGTTTTATTAAAAGCCTCGGGTAGGCCGTTTGCTCTTGGGTAGTAAATTGTTGAATATCGCCGGTCGATTCGGTGTCTCCGACAAAATTGTTGATTTGTGTGCTTCGAATGCGACCCATTATACTGAGATGATCTGCGCGGCACCCGAAACGGTGAGACAACTTGGTTCTTGAAAAATTGTAGCACGTGATGTGCTTTCACTTCTCTTAGTGGAGCCTACTTGCCCTTGGAAAAGTAATGCTGTAGCTGCAAGAATGAAGCGATGCCCTTTTGACGACGGCGGTTCTATTGGACCCACTATGTCCGGTGCTCAACATTCGAATGGCCACGATGCGATTGTCGGATGTAGCACATTTGGAGGTTGGTGTAGAACCACTCCGTGCACTTGGCATCGGTGACGGCTCTTGGCGATTTTCATGCGGTCGGTCATCATCGAGGGCCGGTAGTATCCTAGTCTTTTAATTTTCATTTTCATCTTTGGACCCGGTGAGTGAGCGCCACGAGTCCTGAATGCACCTCCTTAACAATTTCACGAGCTTCGGACCCACTTAGGCACCTTAGCCGCATTTGATCGAAAGACCTTCGTATAACGTATTGTTTACTAATGCGTAGGACGAGTTCTTTTCTTGATACGATGGGCTAGCGACCTATCGTCACGGTAGTTTCCCTGTTTGCAAGTAATCTATTAATGGTTGTCGCCGATCTTCCGTGTTTTTACGTCACTTCTTTGCAATTGATTCTTCTTCTTTATCGATTTGTGTATCGTGTCGATGTCGAGTTGTGATAGGACACGGCGTCAGTGAGCCGACACTTCCAGCGATTCATCTTGCAAACGAGGCAAATTCTTTTGCGAGACGAGCTAGCGCATCCGCTAGAGCGTTTTCTTTTACGGGAATTTTGTAGATTGTCACATTTGGAATGCGTTCAACAGTTTGTATGGCATCTTTGGAAGTATTGCTCGAGTCTTGGTTTTAAAATTCTGTATTGTCCGTGATCCGTTGAATGATTAAGCGTGAATCCCCGTAGATGTTGATGTCTGTTATCCCCATTTGAATGGTTAATTCCGATCCGTTATGAGGGCTTCGTATTACGCTTCGTTGTTTGTACATGGTTACGTCAGTGGTAGGAGTATCTTAACATCCCCCGCTCCGGTGTTATAAAGATTAGCCCGATTCTGCCTTCCGAGGCACTATCACTTGCGATTCTTCGTCTTTGTGCTGTCGAAGATGCTCCGTCGAAATATAATTCCCAACGTCGATCATCGAGGTCTTCTAGATTCATTATTTGTTCATCCGGCGAGATCGTCGTTGAGAGGAGATTCGCCGTGAAGGGTGTCTTGCAAGGAAGTCTGCTAAGACTTGTCCCTTTACGGCACGAAGAGGCACGAAAGTTATATCGAATTGCGATAATATCATTGACCATACGGCAAGTCTGTAGGAAAGCGTTGGACGAGTCATCGAGTATTGCAATGGATTAAACTTCGAAATCGAGTTGACCTTATGAGAAAGCATGTAATGCTGAGCTTTTGAGCGGCGAAGATCGGGGCCGAACAATGCTTTTCGATTGCGGGATACCTTATTTCCGTCGGCGATAAACGACGACTTAGGTAATAAAGAGCATTTTCTTTACCCTCATCATTGACACAGGCTAACAGAGCTCCAGAGAGTCGTCTAAAGCCGCGGTATAAAGTATTAGCGGTCTACACGAGGCCGAGGGCGCTAAGACGGGAGGTGTCATTAAATATTGTTTAATGTCCTCGAAGGCCCTACGGCATTTCTCTTCCCGAATAAATTTGGCGTCCTTTTTAACTAGTGCCGAGAAAGGTCGACACCTACACGACAAGTTCGAGATAAAGCGTCGAAGATATGCCGGCTTCCCTTGAAAAGATCGTAGTTGTTTTAAGGTTTTGGGAGGCGGCATTTCTAAGATGGCTTTAATCTTCTCGGGTCGATTTCAATTCCACGATGTCGGACAACGAATCCTAAGAATTTCCGGAGGTGACGCCGAAGGCGCATTTTAAGGGATTCATCTTAAGGTTAAATTGCCTTAATCGTTCGAAAACAATTCTCGAATCATACAAGTGGTTGTCCTTTATTTTGCTTTTGATGACCACATCGTCCACGTAGCATTCGACTTGATTATGGATGAGATCATCAAAAATCCTTGTCATTGCTCTTTGGTAGGTTGCTCTGCGTTCTTCGATCCGAATGGCATCATTTGTGTAACAATATACTCCGATCGGCGTTACGAATGCTTGTAAGCTTTTCATCTTCCGGAGCCATTTTTATTTGGTTGTATCCGAAGATCCATCCATGAATGAGAATATTTCGTGTGTTGAAGCGATGTCGATCATTAATTACGGGATCGGTAGAGGAAATTCATCTTTTGGACATGCCTTGTTTAAATCTACGAAATCCACACAAATTACGATCGACCATTCTTCTTTACGGCTGGTACCACGTTGGCTAACCAAGTCGGGTATTGTTCTTCGCGGACAAATTTAGCGTCTATTAGCTTTTTAACTTCGGCTATGACTTGTTGTTCGATTTCTAGACGCATTCTTACGGGACCTTGTCGGTGGAGCGAAGTAGGGTCCACTCCTAGTTTATGGACTGCGACCTGCGGAGCTAAACACAGCATCTCATCGTAGCTCCAAGCAAAACAGATCTTTAAATTCCATTAATAACTTGATTATTTCTTCGAGTCTTCTTTATTGAGTAAAGAGCTAACAAAGGTAGGTCTAGGCTCTTCGCTAGTACCTAAGTTAACTTCAGTTAACTCATCTATCGTAGATTTGATTTCTTCTTCGAATTACGGTGGAGCGTCTCCGATTTGTAAATCTTCGAGTTCGTCGTAGTTTCCATGCGGTTTTCATTAGATTCGCGAGTGACAACCAAGCAAAATTCGGTATCGTCAGCTGATCTCTCTGTGCCAAATCCGAGACCATGTTTTGAGTTGGGTGGACGACGGAGTTATTCCATAAATTTTCAAAACGTTGTGATTGACCTTTTGTCCACTTTGTCGAGGTAAGAAACCACGTTGAATTAAATTTTGAACACGGGGAGAGTACCACTCGAAAGGCAATTCCATTAATTCGATGAAGTAGCATCTTCGAATTGTACATTATTTTCGGTTTTGGAGGAAGAAGCACCACGGTAGAATTTGATTGGTTTTGCACCACCGCTACGTACCTCTTTGACCTCCATACCCTCGATCTTATTAGAATGGATCGGGGTCAGGGTCATAGTATGTACATAGTGGTTAATCTTCTCGTACATCGATTTATATTCTTCGTCTCTTTCATCTTCGATAGGGATTTTGAATTGCGGCTTCTTTCGACTTATTGTCGCTGCTTCTTGTTTGATTTCTCTTTCTTCTTCAGAACTATATTCCCAATCAACATTGATGGTTGGTTTCCTCTGTCCGATCGTCCTAATGTCTCTACCACGACCTCGTCCCCGGCCTCGACCTCGGATGCGAGTTGTGGAGAAACCTTCACCATCTCGCCGTAAGGGAGTGGTGAGTGAGCTGTTGGACTAGAACTTCGGGTTCTTCGTTGTCCCGAACTTTCTTTGCTTCATTTGTTATAGTATCTGCGGAGAAGATCGTTTTCTTCGGTGGTGCATAATAAGCTGCATCCTCGTGGATTCCAATTTCATGTACGGAGAATGGTTGTAAGTCACCTTTGATGCCTCTGTTCCCCTCCATCGTAGTATTTGATGCATCGATGTAGAGATGATGGTACCATCCTGTTTTCATGTATCCATGGTCGGCCCAGGTAGAGCGTTGAACGATGTTTCGAATCAATTATGTGAAATTTCGCGGTTGTCTTTGCTAAGTCACCGGTCTTCATCGATAGCGTTATTGAGCCGAGGGCTCTTTCTCCTTTACGGTTGAATCCTCTTAATAACATTTTGTCCGCCTCGAGCTCGCGGGCATCGATTTCCAAGTATCTTTAGCGTTCGAAGATTCATTATATTGATTGATGCTCCTGGATCCACCAATACTGCGGAGAGTGTAAATCTTCCGATTGTAAGCGAAATGTACAACGGTCGGTTGTGATCTGCTTGTTCCAAGTAGTAGGTCGTCGTCACGTGAAGGTAACACCTCGTTGTTCCTTTAACGAGCAAACCTCATCTAAGGACTCTCCGGCCATTTGAAGCTAAGCAAATTTCCGGATCGAAGTAAGGCCTTGATCGAGCTTCTCTCATCTCCTTTGATAAGATGAGAGCGTCGTAGATGCTCGGTTTGGTGCAGTAGTTTCCTAAGATGGGCTAGCACGTTGTAGTCCACTTTGTTTTCATGTGTCTCGCTTCTTCTCGAATGGGTATTTCTTCTGTAGGGTTGGTTCTTCTCGAACGACCACACGCTTCCCTTTGTCTTTTGGACCCATTCTCGGAGGTAGAACTTTTCCACTCCTTAAGTTGACTTCGTAATTTCCTGCGAATCTATTGTTGAGCTTGCGGTGTCTTTTCTTGAATCGGAATGACGGGCTCTTCGGATTAGCTTCGAGTGCGAAGGCTCTAACTTCTATCGTGACGTGGAGCTCCTCGAAACTCGCGAGATAGATTCGTTGCTTGTTGAACTCTCGTAGCCTCCTTGATGGATGTCTTCTTCGTTATTTTGCTTGTCGAGATCGTGTATGATTTGAGAATTGTCGTTGGTATCGAAATCGATATCCGGATTATCGTTAGTTACGTAATCGTTAGAAACGGTCAAAACGTAGCCAACGCCATCACCCTTATCATTATATGATCCCACCGAAGTGAGCGAGATAATCATACGAGTCGAGGGTTCGAGGGATTTCTCCCCGAATCGGAAACGACTATCCTAGGATAAGCGGCCCCTAGTCTAGCCTTAGGTGCCTCGGTCTTCTCTTCTTCGTCGATTTTCTTCTTTTCTTCGATCGTCTCTGTTGAGGTGGTTCTTCATCGCAAGTGATAGTACCGAGCTTAACGGGTTTCAAACTACGAATTGAAGCTCGCACGAAGCGGTTTGGATCTTGTCTAAAATCTTTTCGAAGACCTCGTCCAAGCGGTAGTCCATCCATCGTCGGTCGTATAGGGATCTATCGGAATGATGGGATCGATCGAGATAACATTGACGGAACCTCCTTTACGGGGTTCCTTCATGTACTCCTTCGGGATCGTTATATTCCCTTTCCGCGAGTTGTCATTGAGCCGACTTTTGAAGGTAATGCAATCTTCTATTTTGTGTCGAAGCATTTGGTGGTAAGGGCGAAAGTTGGGATCACCCTTCTTGTTGACCTCTTCTGGTCTTTTAGGCTGCGCAGTTGGAAATGCGGAGTCTTCATCGAGCTGCGGAACATTTTCGGCCTTTGCTTCATTCTTGAACGGATATTCTCTGCTCAAAGCTCTCTTAATGTACGTTGCGGACGAGACGGTTGTTCATCTTGCGGAGATGGTGATACGTTGGGCGGGGTTCTTGGTAATTCTGTTGTGGTTCGTTGCGGCCGTTACGGTGGTATTTGCATCGGTTGCTTGCCTTTGTCAGCTAACTTGCAACGATCCGGATTTCTTTTCGAAAGTCTTTACGAGGCTTTTGTTTGTCCGTCTTGTCGGTGAAACTTAATTGCTTCGCCTCTTCTTGCAAGCTTCCGGCCTTGCTTAACAACTTCTCGAAAGTCTTAATAGTAAATCCCTTGAGGAGAAGTCGCTATCGGGCCATGGATGCTTTTTAGCAAAATGCTGATCGCATCTTGTTCTTGCGGTTGTGGTTCACACTTCATACTTAAGTTCCTCCATCGGAGTATGTAATCCACCAAAGTTTCATTCGGCTTACGCTTCTCTACCCACTAAATCACCTATAGTGATGTGAGTGCGGAGCTCGGCGAATCGCTTGATGAAGAGGTTCTCTAGCTGCGAGAATGTCTTTACCGAACCGTTTGGTAATTCGCATACCCGGTCGAAGGCGATTCTCGACGGACTGCCTGACGAGCCGTCGGAAGAGTAATGCATCGCTCCCGCCGGCATTGCAACAAGCGGCACGAAAGTGTGCTACATCTTGTCGAGGGTTCCGGTTCCATCGAAGGTCTTAAACGGAGGTGGTACGAAGCCTTTCGGGTATTGGACGGCGTCGAATTCTTCGGGGTAAGGTCACCCGTCCGAATGGATGTCCCGCTCTTTGATTGTGCTTAAGGCTTCTCGCACTCGTTGTTCCACCAAGTTCTTGATATCCTTTTCGGGAATCATACTTTGTGTCGTATCCTTTTCGGTGATCATCCCCATTGACGGACGTAATCTCCTTTCCTCCGTCTACGATGTGAATAACCTCCGGGGTGTTTCTCTATGTGGTTGTACTTGACTGCGGAGAGTGGCCGGAGCTACGGCCATCTCTTCCATCCTTTTCGCCATTTGAGCGATCGTGTCGTCTTTCTCTTGAAGGTCGTCTTCTCATCGGTTCGGCTCCTCTCTTCTGCGGGCTGCGGGAGCACCTTGCGAAGGCGATGAAGCTCGTGTCTCGACCATGTTGATTTCGCGTATTCGTCGTCCATAAATTCCGATGAATCAATCTCATCTCCGAACTTTTCTTCTCTTTCTTTTGCCGAGCGTCGGATATCGGTTCTCGGCTTTTCCATGGCATCTTCTAGCGGGGCTTTCGTGTGTCTTCGTGGTTGTCGTGCGATAGGCTGCCGGGTCCCTTTCTCACGAGTCCCCTTCATCGCGGTAGCACTTTCTTCGATTCGAGTCTCTGGCGAGACTTTCTTTCTCGGGTTGTTGTTTCGATCTCAGTTGCCCGGTAGTGGGACGCCATACCATCCTTCGGCGGCGGAAGGTCTAGGACCGGATGGTACGTCGGCCAAATGCTTGGAAGGTGGTATCCTCCTAATCTGCGATCACGAGATGACAACGGGCGGACTAGCCTTCATTCTTTTACTTGGCTTTTACGTCGTGATGGCGGGTTCTACTCGGGGCCAAGACGGGATTTGGCGGCACCCGCCACTATCCTCCGTAGGATTTCGATACGGGGCGGTTTTCCTTCTTCGCTAACTTCTCTGCCAAAGTTTGCGGTCGAGCAAACTGGCGTAGTTATAGTTCTTTTCTTACGGCTATCGTTGTAATATGCGGTGCGTGGTAATTTGGCGGCAATCTTGCGAATGTTTTCTTCATCTTCTGCGGCGGAGAGGGATGAAATCTGCTTCCTCCCAACGGTGGTATGTATTCGAGCGGCGGTGTATATTACGGCGATTACGGGAATTTCCTCTAGGAAAGCAATTTCGGCGGCCACGGCTTCTTTAGCGATCCTTCATTTCGTTTCTTCTGCGGGTCTTTGTTAGTGACGGAATTCTTGAGCTGGACCCGATCTCGAAAACAGAAGGTCTTACGAGAAGATGCGTACCCTCCGCGGTGACGAGTCCATCATAATCTTGGATTTCTTTCCCCTTTGATTTGGCAAAAGTCGGGGCAGGTGCGAAACAACTAGACCGGTGGGGGTAGAAAGAACAGGTCCTCTCGTGGACGTCGGTACTCCTCTTAGTCGGGATCCTTTGCGGAGGAGGGAACTCTTGGGTTGACCTGAGGTTGAATTCGAGCGGCGGCTCTTCGGCTTCGGGTACCTTGTTCATCGGTGCGAAGAGGAGACGTCGGTGACCTTGACGTTCGTGTTTTCAAATCCTTGTCCAAATCGGATGATTCCATTGTCGAGCGACTCATCCTTATAGACGGCGAGGTCCGAGTCCATTGGTGAAAGAGAAAATCGGTTTCGGGGCTTCCATTTCGCGGGGTAGATTAAGTTTGTCGGTCCGAGTTATGCTTCTTTTCTTTAGGACGAAAAGAAAGGAATTGAAAGAGTCCGAACTCATTCTTGTTCATGTATTTATAAAAAGGAATCACTTATTAAAAGAATCACTTATTAGAGGGTTTGTTTATTTAGAACGGAGTGTTTAAAGGTGTAGAGAAGGTAAGGAATCTGAATCGGAGTTGGAAGGGAAAAGAGAGTCTTAAGCAAAACTTCTCGACCCGAAGGATCACTCCTAAACTAACACCTATCGGGGGTCCACCCCACCTCGAAATGAGGTAAAAGGATCTCGGAACCTCTCTGTTTATGGGTGTCTAACGGTGGCTCCTAAATCCGAGAGAATATTGGTTATACTTGTTCGAGGTAGAAATGAACATAGTATTCCAACGGAAGGAAGGGTAGTTTGATCCATTAGGGACATGGATACACTACCGATTTTTGAAGACGAACTATTTGATTAAAATGGAGAGAGGAACTAGTCCCAGCGGAGTCGCCGGAAATTGTCGGCATATTTTTAGGTTGTGTGTATTATTTTTGAAAAGAGGGTCGCCTACGAAGTTGTCGGCGAATTTTAATTTAATTTAAATAAATAATTTGAAAAGTAGTATTTGATTTTGAAAATAATTTTAAATTTGAAAATTTTAAGATATGAAATCGAGCCGATCTCACATCCCGAATAGTTCATATAAACGAGCGCCGCACCACAAGCCGTGTATCTATCCCGAAGAATAGACACACTTTGCTTGATAATGGGGCTCGATTAAATAAACTAGAAAGGTTTGTGACATCCGTTTGGTACGCGAACCAATTTTATAAGCCGACAAATTCCACTGCTTAATATGAAACTATTAAACGGGGTTTATATTACAGGTTCTTAAAGTTCCCTATAAGGGCGAGCCCACATAGTTAATTACATCTTAAGTGATGGGAATCACCTAAGAAAACTCTCGATAATAATCGATAATTCGCTCTCGAGAATTTCAAAGTTTAAGTTTTTCGAGGGGTTGAATTTTGGAATTTCGATAGGGAATGGATCAAATTTGGAACATTTTTATTTTGGGAATTCGAAGGAAGAAAAGTAGGAGAGATCACGGATTCGAAGCGGACTTCGGTAATCTCCCGACTATCCTATTGTTTGGCTTGGATTTAGGAAAGTCCTAATGTTTATTTAATGTTTTAATCTTGCCGATTTAGTTAATTAGGGCTTATATTTATATGATAGAATCATACAAATTGCACAGAAGATATGAGGGTTTATGTCGTATCGGACGACTACCTCGGAATCCTAAGACCGGTTAGGGCTTAATTTGCAATGCAAATGCACTAACGGAGAGTTGAGGATTTATGTTGCACTAGGCGAAACTACCTCGAAGTCCTATGGCTTTGTTATTTAATTCTAAGAAAGTTTCTTTGAAGTAGGTTCGAGTTTCTTTGACGACGATGGTCGTCTTGCCATCATACTCCGAGCTCTTTGTTGTTGCGGAGGTTTAGTTTTAGAAATCATAAATCGGGAGATGAGAGAAGTGTTACGGTTTAGAGAAGTCTTAATTTCCAAGTGTTTTTTTGTGTTTTAATTAAAACAAATCTTAAAGTTGATTATAACGACACCGGTTAAGATCCCGCGGTTCCATCCTTAGGCATCATTATTTTTATCGGATTCACTTAGTCCGGATGAATTTGCTAAACTCGACTGAATGAGTTCCACACTTTCATTTAGACAGTGGGAAATCCGGTTAGCAACACGTAGGTTACATCATCAGAGGTATTCCAGATCATCCAACAAGACGTTTTAATTTAGTTGTAATTGTAGTTTTGTGTTACGTTTGTGATTAAATTTTGAGTTGTCTTATATTTTGAAATGTTGTGGAGGTGAATTTTATCTTGTAGTGTCTTTTATTTTAATTTTGGGTTTCGAGTTTTGGTTTACGTCCTAAAGGTGTCGGTTTTCATGCAAGCTGTTGTTTATCATGCAAGAAAAATAAAGTGCATTTGCAATAAAATAAAGCTACGATAAAATAAAAGCGTACTGGAGGGTCTTCACGTCATCCCAAGTTGCACTTAAAACACAGTTAGAATATTTAAGCAAGTTCCAAGGTAAAGCTAAGGGAAAGGTTTATGGTTTTCTACCAAATTCCTAATCCTATAGCTAGTCGTTTCCTATGACGTCTAGGTTCTTTGTGTTTTTGGTTTGAAGACGATTTTCTTCATCGAAAGAACAATTAAGTTCGATTGTTCTTGTAAATATCCTATCATATTGAGGAAGTGCTTAAGAAGAATCTTAAACATCTTTTCAATATTTCTAGGATTGTTTCAAGTCCAAATGGATTTAATTGTGCAAATGAATCGATCGTCCGAGGTTTTCAAGTTTTGTTTACTTGCTCGGTGAGCTAGGATGTTTGAATATCCTTATAAGTGAAGTGTCACTTCATTTGATATTCCATTTAGGAGTTATGATAATAAAAGCTCCTAAGGGCAAAATAGTATTTAGTGATTTGTGATTGAATTTAAGTTCAAATTAATGATTTAAGTTTGGAATAGTGTTCGAGTTATTTTAGATTTATTTCTTCATGTCTTAAGTGAGGTTATTTAATTCAATTTAATTTAATTTAATTTATTTTAATTTAATTTAATTCAGTTTAATTTAGTTTGATTTGATTTAATTTAATTCAATTCGATTTATTTAATTTAATTTCTTAATTTAATTTAATTTAATTTTAATTTAATTTAATTTAATTTAATTTAATTTATTTAATTTAATTTATTTAATTAATTTAATTTAATTTAATTTAATTTTATTTATTTAATTTAATGTATTTAATTCATTTAATTTAATTTAATTTGTTTATTTAATTTAATTTAATTTTAACTTAATTTAATTCAACTTTTAATCTTAATTTAATTTAATTTAATTTAATTAAAATTTTTGAAAGAGTTTAATGATTTAATTTTAGTTTAATGATTAAGTCTTTTAATATTTTAAATTTGAGTTATCATTTTAATTAAGAGTTGAGTATTAATGAGATGATTAATTTAGGGATTTTTAAATTAAAGAATAAATTTCTTCCTAATAATATCCCTATTTTAATAATTCCAAATTTATTATTCTTCCAAATTCAATTAATTATTTAATTAAAGTTTAATCATTTTAAATTGCTTAATGGGTTTCTATCCTTTAATTATTAAATTTCAATCATCCAAATCAGATTAGGATCAAATATTTTACTTGTTAATTTTTTATTAAACCTAAAGTCTTAATTAAGGATTAAAATTTTAATTACCATTTTGCCCTTTAAGCCTAATAATTTCATAACTCACTAAATTGAACTCAAATGAACTTGAAATTTTTATGTGACTTCACTTATGTGTCGATGAAGACATGAGAGGAGAAAATGTGATTTTTCTGTATTTAATTTATTTATATAATTATTTTTTGTAGAAAATAGAAATTTCCAAGGAAAATTCAATAATATGACCAAGGGAAAGTTTCTGTCCTTAAGAAAATTAGGGGACATTCCTAATGACAAGAGGACCACTTGGACCAAATTTTGTAATTTTTGAATTATATTTTATTTATTAGAATTATTTTAAGTTCTGGAGTATTAATTAATTTAAAAATAAAATAAATGTTGAAAAATAAATTTTATAATTTTTAAAATTCTCTCTGATATCAAGGATTCCAGAGAACCAAACTTTACAATTTTCTGATTTCCCCTTGATTTATTATAATTATTTTGGTGAAAATGCTAGAAAATACATTTTTTAATTTTAAAATTACCCTTGAGCTTTGAAATTTAATATCTCACTAAATAGACCTAGGAAAAATATGGGGTTTGTTCCTAAGTGATTAAAATTTAAAATATAACATTTTGGTGAATTTTATTATTTTTGTGATTTTTATTATTTTTTAATTATTAAAAATATTAAAATAATATTAAAAATCAACTTTTTTAGAAAATTGAAATTTTAATTTTCTTAAACTCCCCTGATATCAGAGAGACTCCAAAACCAATTTGGTGAATTTTTGAAAGATATTTTGAAAGTTATGAATTTTTAAAGTTTAAAATGACTAAGTGGCTTAATCAACCCAATTAGTGGGGCTAACCAAATCCAATTGACCTCAAATTTTTATGGTGGGTTCCTCTGATCCTAAAGGTCAGTGGAGAATTGATTTCAAGTCAATTTGATGTATGGTTAGCTCTAATTAATTAGAGACCTATTTTGGGTGTTTAAGCCAATTAGGGTTATTTTAAGTGAATTAACTCGAAGTCTATTTTTCCTAGGGTTCTGCGGTCATAAGGAACATCACCAAATTTTCCTAGCATTTATTACACAACATGCTATTTATTGGAATTAAAATACTCTAAACGAGTGACATGAATTTGAAAAATCAATAACTCTTCATAGGGATAGCCTGCGACTTTGGAAAATTCGGGGAATGTTCCCAAATTCGGAGGCTTCAAAAGCCCTATGGTCTCATGCTATGGTGAATTGTATGAATGCATGGAGAATTAAAACAATGCAGGGAGTAAATAATTAATTAAAAATAAAATACTTGGACAAAATTAATTAATTTGTTTTCCACATTATTCTCCTACGTTCACTGAAGCGAGGGGGTATTTTTCTTTTATTTTTCGATTTTCCTACACAAAGTTATGAATTTTCCAAGTTTAGGGAATTAAATAAATTGAGAAAATCCCTAATTTTCTATTTATCCACGCGGCGCCGCGTCGACCTCGGCATCTCCGAACTCGCACGCGTCGCGCTCCCATTCGACGCCGCCATCCGAGTCGGCCAACCGGGCCCCGCGGTTCTCGTACCGTCTCCCGGTCCGACGCCATCCGAGCCGTCCGTCCGCGCGTGTATTAAATGGACGGCATCCGTTCATCGTCCCCGAGTGTCCTCACTGAGAGCCGTCCACACTAAATCCTTAAGATCTCACTCGATACTCGACGGATTTTTATGTTCTTATGCTACATGGATTCGTCTTGAAGAGACGAACACATCTATACGGTTATCATGCATTGAAATTAAGGCATTTGAAATGGAGAATCTCCGAAGCTCGGGATGAAGAATTAACTCATACCTTAGCTGCGAGAGGTGAAGCCTCGATCGGAGATGCTTGGCGCGTTCGTTGGAGATGCGGGAGGCTAGGGATGAAGCACAGGGATGTGGTGAATCGCCAGGTGTGATTTCCACCAAGGCTGATCACAACCTTTGGAGTACGGAACAAGCTGGGTGACACGGAGATGGGGCTTTTCTTTGGTGGACACCTTCCCTTGGTGCAGTGCGGGTGTAGGACCAATCGATTTGGGGATTGGTCCTTTGTGGAGAAGTGTCCTGGTTTTGGGTGAAATTTCGGCTACGAGATTGAGCTCGCGAGAGAAGAAATGGCGGGGGATCTCACTGGGGATCGAGTGCTCTGTGTGTGGGGAGGAGTACGGAACAATTTTGGCGAGTTTCGATAAGGTACGGTTCGGCACTTCTCATGGCCGAGAAGGTGAGGGGTTTAAATAGGAGAGGCTGGAGGGCCTCCCGGGGGAGTTGAGGGCTTGGGATCGAGCTGCTCTCGGTGAGGAGAAGAACGGCCGTGGTGACCATTAGGCATGGGGCGGCTCGGCGAGGAGAATTTCAAAGCTTGGCTTCTCCCGAGGTTTCGGGCATGGTGTTTTCCGGCGGCCGGGTGGCCGGCCGGCCGAGCATGGGTCACCCTCGAGGTCGAGTGGGTCGGGGCTTGATGTTTGTGCAAGGCGATTGGTGACTGCCATGTGTAAAAGGCTTGGATTAGAATGGAATGGGAGAGGGCTTATTTTGGCTCAGAATTGGTCAACCCCTCCACTTGGGCTAGGTGCACCACCCGAGGCTTGGTTTTGGGTGAGGAAAAAGTGATTTGGCTCGGCATAATCGGTGAGGGTCGAGTCACCATCCAAGCACGATTAGGCATAAGCATGGTTAAGGGGAATCATGGGAGTGGTTAATCACCTTTAGGAATTAAGGAAAGAGCCTCCTCCTTTTGCCCAAAATGGCATGGTGACATGTAAAGAGGCTCTCATGGCTTGCATATGGCTTGTGCATGGCTCCATGGCTCACCTTTGGCTTGGGAAAAGGTTGGGTCAATTTCATAAAAATGGGTTTTAAGAATTTTGGATATTTTGGTGTGAATTTGTATGGGGCTTGATTTGGAATTATTTGATGATGGAATTATAACTTAGGGAATGGCTTTGATTAAATGGATGGCAAATGGAAATGTCATGTGGGCTTTAGGGCCAAATTTGGGCTTTTATATTTGGTGGAAATGGGCTTTTAGGGAGGTTTAGGGAAGTGGGCTTTTAGATTTAAAATGGATTTTGGGATGAGATTTTGGTAAAGGCTTGGGCCAAATAATTGTTGAGTTTGGTTTAGGGATGCTTCATGAGTGGTTTGAAACAAGTTTGAGGTGATTTGGGTTTGAATTGGGTTGGATATGGGCTTTTTGGTAAAGAGGCTAAAGTGGGCCAAAATGAGCTACCATGGGCCAAAGTTGGGCTAGAGTTGAAATTGATGTAAAATTAATGTTGGGAAATGTTTTTGGGAGTGTTTCAAAGAGGTTTTGGCTTTGGTTGGGTTTTGATTTTGGGGTTTGGGCTCATTTGGGCTAGGTTTAGGTTTAGGTCAAAATTGGGCCTTTTGATTTTGGGTTGAATTTGAGTGGGGTTTGGGTCTAAATTTTGAGCAAATCATGTTAGTGTTTTGTTCATGGGGATGTTAAGGAAGGTTTGGAAAAGATTTGGGGTTAATTGGAGTTGAATTGGGTGAGTTTGGGTTAGGTTTGGGTCATAGGTCCAAATTGGGCTTTAAGGCCAAAAGTGAAATTGGACCCAAATTTCAATCCAATTAAGCTTGGCTTTGGTCTAGATTGGTGTTTGGGATGTTGAATTGAAGTTTAGAATTGAATTGGACCAGAATTTGGGCCAATTGGGTAGGTTTGGTTTGACATTGGGTTTACTTTGGGTTAAAATGGGTCGAGTTGGGGGTTTTGACAAAAGTGGGGTAAATTGACAAAATTGGCCCATGGTGTAGTTGAACAAAATGAAATTGGGAATATTTGGGATTTTCTGGAATTTTCTGGGAATTTTCTGAATTTTTGGATTTTTGGGTCAAAAGGGGTATTTTGGGTATTTGGAAGGTATTGGGGGGTATTTTTGGAATTTTTGATATTTTTGGATATGGATGATCAGTTTGAGTGATGTGGGAATGTTTAGGATTGATTTTGGAGAATTTTGGGTAATTTGGAAACTTTTTGAGAAATTTGGGCTATTCGGGAGCTTTGGGTAGGTTGGCGGGTGTTGGGTCCGAGGGTCAAAAATTGAAAATTTGGAAAATTGAAGATTGGGTGGATGTAAGTGAAATGAAATCATTTTTGTTGAGCCATGAAGCCATATCAAGCCCACATGAGCCATGAAGGGACTCATTTTGAGGCATTCAGCGTGTTGTTCCTAACCCTTAGCCGAGGGCTTAGGGGTTAAGGACCATCCATGTGAATCACCTACATGAGTCGGGAAGTTAAGTTGGGTAAGGGTGTGTTTTAGGAGGTGTGTGAAAGTGTAGTGCATAGGTGTAGTGTATGTGTAAGTCGGCCCTTTACCGGACCGGGCCACCGAGGGCGATCCTAAGGCCGAAAAGTCACATAGGAACTCATCCTTTAAACTTCCACATTTGATTTCAACCCTCTAGGTGATTAGGGGTCTATAGTCGAGTTTGTGGAGTTTGCGGGGAGTTAAGAAGTGGTTTGAATTTCTAAAAGGTGGGTCCCGATTCTAGTCCTCTAAGATAGTCGAAGGAAAAGCTGAGGCTAGATCCTGAAATCTTAAAGAGAAGAAGAGAAGACCTCATCAAAAATGAGGTCAACAAGGATAATCAAGTTATTAATGGAATTTAAAGATTGTTTTGCTTGGAGCTACGATGAGATGCCAGGATTAGCTCCAGAGGTCGCAGTCCATAAGATAGGAGTAGATCCTACTTCAATCCGGTCGGACGAGGTTCCGGAAGAATGTGTCTAGAAATCGAACGACAAGTCATAGGCGAGGTTAAAAAGCTAATAGACGCTAAATTTGTCCGTGAAGAACAATACCCGACTTGGCTAGCCAATGTGGTACCGATCGGGAAGAAGAATGGTCGATTAGAATTTGTGTGGATTTCGAGAGATTTAAACGAGGCATGTCCAAAAGATGAATTCCCTCTACCGATCCCGAATTAATGATCGACATTGCTTCAACACATGAAATATTCTCATTCATGGATGAGTCTTCGGGATACAACCGGATAAAAATGGCTCCGAGAAGATGAAAAACTTACGACATTCGAACGCCGATCGGAGTATATTGCTACACGGTGATGCCATTCGGATCGAAGAACGCGGGAGCAACGTACCGGAGAGCTATGACAATAATTTTTGATGATCTCATCCACAATCGAGTCGAATGCTACGTGGATGATGTGGTCATCAAAAACAAAGTAAAGGAAAACCACCGTATGACTTGAGAATTGTTTTCGAACGATTAAGACAATTTAACCTTAAGATGAATCCCTTAAAATGCGCCTTCGGCGTCACCTACGGGAAATTCTTAGGATTCGTTGTCCGACATCGTGGAATTGAAATCGACCGGAAAAGATTAAAGACTATCTTAGAAATGCCACCTCCCGGAACCTTAAAACAACTACGATCTTTTCGAGGGAAGTTGGCATATCTTCGTCGCTTTATCTCGAACTTGTCGAGTAGGTGTCAGCCTTTCTCGGCTTTAGTTAAAAAGGACGCCAAATTTATTTGGGAAGAGAAATGCCAGAGAGCCTTCGAGGACATTAAACAATATTTAATGACACCTCCTGTCTTAGCAGCCCCAGTCTCAGGTAGACCGTTGATACTTTATACCGCGGCTTTAGACGACTCTCTCGGAGCCCTGTTAGCTTGGGTCGACGATGAGGGTAAAGAAAATGCTCTTTACTACCTAAGCCGTCGTTTACTTCCAAAGGAATAAAGTATCCTCCAATTGAAAAGCATTGTTTGGCCCTGATCTTCGCCGCTCAAAAGCTCAGGCACTACATGCTTTCTCATAAGGTCGACCGGATCTCGAAATTTAATCCATTGCAATACTTGATGACCCTTCCGGTGCTTTACGGCGGACTTGCCGGGTGGTCGATGATATTATTGCAATTCGATATAACTTTCGTGCCTCTTCGTGCCGTAAAGGGACAAATCCTAGCGGACTTCCTCGCGGCACACCCTTTGCGGCGAATCTCCTCTCGATGACGACTTCCCGGACGAACAAATAATGAGCACTAGAAGACCACGATGATCGACGTTGGGAATTATATTTCGACGGAGCATCTTCAGCACACAAAGACGAAGAATCGCAAGTGATAGTGCCCGGTAAGGCAGGAATCGGACTAATCTTTATAACACCGGAGCGGGGGATGTTAAGATACTCTTAACACTTAACAGAGCCGTGTACAAACAACGAAGCATAATACGAAGCTCTCATAACAGGACTGGAATTAACTATTCAAATGGGGATAACAAACATCAACATCTACGGGGATTCGCGAGTTAATCATTCAACGAGATCGCCGGACGAGTACGGAATTTTAAAGCCAAGACTCGAGCAATACTTCCAGGTATGCCATACGGTTGTTGGAACGATTCCGAATGTGACGATCTACAAAATTCCCGAAAGAAAACGCTTTAGCGGATGCGTTAGCCGCCTCGCGAAAGAATTTGCACGCTTGCAAAATGAATCGGTGGAAGTGGCGGTTCACGGACGTCGGGTCTATCACGGCTCGACATAGACACAATACACAAATCGAAAAAAGAAGAAGAATCGATTGCAACAGTGATGTGAAAAAACGGAAGATTGGCGACGACCATTAATGAACTACACTGCAAACGGAAATCTACCGGACGATAGTTCGTTGGCCCATCGGATCGAAAAGAACTGCGTCTACGCATTAATAAATAACACGTTATACGGAAGGTCTTTCGATCAAATGTGGCTAAGGTGCTAAGCGGGTACGAGGCCGTGAAATTGTTAAAAAGGTGCATTCGGGACTCCGTGGCGCTCACCGGTCGGGTCCGAAGATGAAAATGAAAATTAAAAGACCGGGGTATTGCCGGCCCTCGATGATGACCGACCGCATGAAAATCGCCGAGAGGCGTCACCGATGCCGAGTGCACGGAGTGGTTCTACACCAACCTCCAAATGTGCTACATCCGACAATTGTGTCATGGCCATTTGAATGTTGGGGAACGGATATAGTGGGTCCGATAGAACCACCATCTTCGAAAGGACATTGCTTCATTCTTGCGGCTACGGATTACTTTTCCAAGTGGGCGAGGCGGTTCCGCTCGGAGAAGTGAAAGCACACCGCATGCTACAATTTTTCAAGAACTAAGTTGTCTACCGTTTCGGAGTGCCGCGCGGGATCATCTCGGATAATGGGTCGGCATTCGAAGCACGCAAATCAATAATTTTGTCAGGAGACACGGAATCGACTGGCGGTATTCAACAATTTACTACCCAAGAGCAAACGGCCTGGCTGAGGCTTTTAATAAAACTCTCGTTCAAATCTTAACGAAAACTTTGGACGATAATAAAATAAATTGGCACGAGAAGTTATTAGAAGCCTTATGAGCCTACCGGACAACCTTCAGAACTCCTACTCAAGCTACACCTTACGCTCTGGTATATGGGTCCGAGGCAGTGTTACTCTTAGATTTTACATCCGAGACTGCATTGCTTTAGGTTCTTTCCATATCGCAATGAAATACATCAAAATCAAATTCTTGGGGTTGAGGATTTTACATCCGAGACTGCATTGCTTTAGGTTCTTTCCCTATCGCAATGAAATACATCAAAATCAAATTCTTGGGGTTGAGGATTTTACATCCGAGGCCGCATTGCTTTAGGTTCTTTCCCTATCGCAATGAAATACATCAAAATCAAATTCTTGGGGTTGAGGATTTTACATCCGAGATCGCATTGCTTTAGGTTCTTTCCCTATCGCAATGAAATACATCAAAATCAAATTCTTGGGGTTGAGGATTTTACATCCGAGACCGCATTGCTTTAGGTTCTTTCCCTATCGCAATGAAATACATCAAAATCAAATTCTTGGGGTTGAGGATTTTACATCCGAGATCGCATTGCTTTAGGTTTTTCCCTATCGCAATGAAATACATCAAAATCAAATTCTTAGGGTTGAGGATTTTACATCCGAGACCGCATTGCTTTAGGTTCTTTCCTATCGCAATGAAATACATCAAAATCAAATTCTTGGGGGTTGAGGATTTTACACCGAGACTTGCATTGCTTTAGGTTCTTTCCCTATCGCAATGAAATACATCGAAATCGAATTCTTGGGGTTGAGGATTTTACATCCGAGACTGCATTGCTTTAGGTTCTTTCCATATCGCAATGAAATACATCAAAATCAAATTCTTGGGGGTTGAGGATTTTACATCCGAGACTGCATTGCCTTAGGTTCTTTCCCTATCGCAATGAAATACATCAGAATCAAATTCTTGGGGTTAAGGATTTTACATCCGATACCGCATTGCTTTAGGTTCTCTCCCTATTGCAATGAAGCACACCAAATCAAACTTTTGAGGTTAAGGATTTTACATCCAATACCGCATTACTCTGAGTTCTTTCCTCATTGTAATGGTTCAATCCAATCAATTCAAATTTTTGAGGTTGAAGATGTTACATCTAAAACCACAAAATTCCAATTTTCATTTCAAGTTCAAATCCCTTCAAATTAATTTTAACAAAACTTCAATCTAAATTAAAACTCAATATCTAAACTTACACATCAAAACTTAAACTGAAACAAAATGAAATCTAAATCGAAATTCCCCCAGATCATGTGATTTGGGATTCACCTCCTTTTCCTCTCCCCGGCGAGAGTTCGGGAATCTCAGGTCTCGGAGATATACTTGACACTCCCCAGTGGAACTCTTCTACTTCGTCCTAAGTTTGTCACTTGGACATCCGTGTTGGTTTTGTTGATCGCTTCGGTCAACGCCAATACGCGCGGTGTGCTTGGTTAGCACACCACACCTATCGGGGGTCCATTTATTGACCTCATTTATGATGAGGTCTTCTCTTCTTCTTTTAGTACTTAGGATCTAGCCTTAGGCTTTTCCTTTGACTATCCTAGAGGATTAGAAATGGGACCCACCATTTAGAAATTCAAACCACTTCTTAACTCCCTGCAAACTCCACAAACTTGATTGTAGACTCCTAATCACCTAGAGGGTTGAAATCAAATGTGAAAGTTTAAAGGATGAGTTCTATAGGACTCTTTGGCCTTAGGATCTGCCTCAGGTGGCCTGTCGCAGTGAAGGGCCGACCTACACACACACTATACTTATACACTACACTTTCACACACCTCCTACAAACCACACCTATACCCAACTTGACCACCGACTCATGAAGGTGATTCACATGGATGGTCCTTAACCCCTAAGCCCTTGGCTAAGAGGGTTAGGAACAACATAGTGAATGCCTCAAATGAGTCCCTTCATGGCTCATATAGGCTTGATATAGCTTCATGGCTCAACCAAAATGACTTCATTCCACTTACATTTACCTAATCTTCAATTTTCTAAATTTTCAATTTTTGACCCCCGGGCCTAGTCTACCCAAAAAAAAAAAAAACCCTTGAAATTACCCAAAATTTTCAAAAATTCTCCAACATCACCCAAATTCCTCAAAACCAATCTCAAACATTCCCACATCACTCAAATTGATCATCCATAGCCAAAAATACCAAAAATTCCAAAAAAATACCCCCAATACCCTCCAAATACCCAAAATGCCCCTCTTGACCCAAAAATCCAAAAAAATCAGAAAATTCCTATAAAATTCCAAAAAATCCCAAATATTCCCAATTTCATTTTGTTCAACTACACCATGGGCCAATTTTGTAAATTTACCCCACTTTTGTCAAAATCCCCAATTTGACCCATTTTAACCCAAAGTGAACCCAATGTCAAACCAAACCTACCCAATTGACCCAAATTCTGGTCCAATTCAATTCTAAACTCCAATTCAACATCCCCAAAACAAATCTAGACCAAATCCAAGCCCAATTTGATTGACATTTGAATCCAATTTCACTTTTGACCTTAAAGCCCAATTTGGACCCATGACACAAACTTAGCCCAAACTCACTCAATTCAACTTCAATTGACCCCAAACCTTTTCTAAACCTTCCATAACATCCCCATAAACAAAACAATAACATAATTTTCTCAAAATTTAGACCCAAACCCCACTCAAATTCAACCCAAAGCTAAAAGACCCAATTTTGACCTAAGCCCAAACCCCAAAATCAAAACCCAACCAAAGTCAAAACCTCTTTGAAACACTCTCATAAACATTTCCCAACATTAATTTTACACCAATTTCAACTCTAGCCCAACAATGGCCCAAGTTAGCCCAATTTGACCTACATTGGCCCATTTACCAAAGAGGCCCAAATCCAACCCAAATCAAACCCAAACCACCTCAAGTTTGTTTCAAACCACTCATGACACATGCCTAAACCAATTGCAACATTTATTTGACATGGTCCTTCACAAAACTTTCATCCTAAAAGCCCATTTTAAAATCCAAAAGCCCACTTCCCTAAACCATTTTAAAAGCCCATCTTCACTAAATTTCAAAGGCCCAAACTTCATGCTAAAGCCCATATGACATTCTTTTCATCACCCCGTTAATTGATATCATCCCTTAAGTCCTAAATCAATCATCAAATAATCCTAAATTAGGGCTCATGCCAAAATCACCCATAAGTCCCAAAAATTCAAAACCTTCTTTCATGTAAATGACCAAGCTTTGTCCCAAGCCACATGGAGCCATGAGCAAGCCATTTACAAGCCATATGAAGCCATGGAAGGTTTGACATGTGACCAAGCCATTAATGGCAAAAGAAGGGCCCCCTTTCGTAATCCTTCATTAAGCCTTTTTAACCATAAGCATGTCACTCACTAAACCATGCTTAGCCACCTCACCATGGATGGAGACTTCACCACTCCATGGCAGCTGACCCAACTGATTCCCCTGGCCCAAAATCAGACCATGGGAAGGTGAACCAAGCCCAAATACATGGGTTGACCAAATTGAACCCAAAATGAGCCTTCCCCCCATTCCATTTCAATCCAGCCCCTTTACACATGTCAAACTCCAATCGATCGCACCATTGCTAACCCCCGACCCCACCGGTCAAGATGGTGACCGATGCTCGGCCGGCCAGCCACCGAGCCGCCGGAAAACACCATGGCCGAGACCTTAGGAGGAGCCAAAAATTCAATTCTCCTTCGTCGAGCTGCCCCATGCCCAATGGCCACCATGGCTGTTCTTCCCTTGACCTAAGCAGCTGATCTCAAGCCTTAAACCCCCCTGGGAGGCCCTCCACCCTCTCCTATTTAAACCTCACCCCTCTCGGCCATGGAAGAGGTGCTGAAACAAACCTACTGAAACTCTGCCAAAATTGTCCCAGACCACTCTCCACACTTAGAGCAATTGAGCTCCAGGTGCCCATTCGCCACTAATCCCCATTACCGGAGCTCGATTTCGCAGTCCAAATTCCACCCAAAACAGGACACTTCTCCACGGTGAGCCAATCCCCAAATTGATTGGTCCTACACCTTCACCGGACCAAGAGAAGAAGTTTACCGACAAAAGCCCCTTCTCCGTGCCACCCACCCGTTCCGGACTCAAGCTTTGTATTCGGTCGTGGTCGAAATCATACCTGGACAATTCACCAGGCCAAGGGACTTCATTTGGAGCTTGCTTGGACCCAATCGAAGGTGACACAACCCTCAGATTGAAGCTTCACTTCTCTGAGCAAAGGTATGGACTCATTCTTCTTCCCGAGCTTATAGAGATTCTCCATTTAATTTGAATCAATTTCAATGCATGTTTACCGTATGGATGTGTTCGTCTCTTCAAGACGAATCGATAGAGCATAAGAACACAAAAATCCATTGAAAATCGAGTGAGAAATTAGGGTTAGAAGGTTGACGGTCACGGGTGCACACCAGTCGTAGACGATGACTGGGAGTCGTCGGATCGAGCGTGTATCGAGCGGACGGTCTGGATTGAGCCGGACAGCGCGATGGTACGTGAACCGCGGGGCCCTGGAGCGCTGAGTCGGATGGCGGCGCCGAATCAGGAGACGACGCGTGTGCGTTCGGAGCTGCCGAGGTTGAGCTGGCGCCGCGTCACTTAAGTAGAAAAATAGGATTTTTCTTATTTAATTAATTACCAGAACTTGGAAAATTCATAACTTTGTGTAGGAAAATCCTAAAAATAAAATAAAAATACCCTCTTGCTCAGTGAACAGAGGAGAATAATGAGGAAAAGAAATCATGTAATTTTATCAAGCATTTTATTTTTAATTATTTATTTACTCTCTGCACTATTTCAATTCTCCATGCATGTATACAATTCACCATGGCATGAGACCATAGGGCTTTTGAAGCCTCCGAATTTGGGAACATTCCCTGAATTTTCCAAAGTCAGAGGCCATCCTATGAAGAGTTATTGATTTTTCAATTCTAGGTCACTATTCTGAGTATTTTAATTCCAATAATTAGTATGTTGTGAAATAAATTCTAGAAAAATTTGGTGATGTTTCTTATGACCAGAGCACCCTAGGAAAAATAGCTTTTGAGTTAACTCACTTGGAATAACCCTAATTGGCTTAAACACCCAAAATGGAGCTTTAATTAATTAAAGCTAATCATACATCAAATTAACTTGAAATCAATTCTCCACTGACCTTTAGGATCAGAGGAACCCACCATAAAAGTTTGAAGTCAATTGGACTTGGTTAGCCCTATCAAATGGGTTGATTAAGCCATTTAGCCAAAATTAAACTTAAAAAATTCATAACTTTCAAAAAACTTTTAAAAAAATTCACCAAATTGGTTTTGGAGCCTCTCTGATATCAGGGGAATTTAAGAAAATTAAAATTGCAATTTTCTAAAAAAGTTGATTTTTTGCATTATTTTAATATTTTTAATAATTAAAAAATAATAAAAATCACAAAAATAATAAAATTCACCAAAATGTCACATTTTGAATTTTAATCACTTAGGAATAAACCCTATATTTTTCTTAAGTTTCTATGTTGAGATATTAAATTTTAAAGCCCTAAGGTAATTTTAAAATTAAAAAAAAATGCATTTTCTAGCATTTCCACTAAAATAATTCTAATATATAAAAAAAAATCAGAAAATTGTAAAAATTAGTTCTTTGATTTCCTTCATATCAGAGAGATTTTTGAAAAATATAAAATTCATTTTTCAACCTTTATTTTATTTTTAAATTAATTAATACTCCAAAAATCAAAATAATTATAATAAAAAGAATATAAAAAATCACCAAAATTGATCCAAGTGGTTCTCTAGTCATTAGGAATGTCCCATAATTTTCTTAAGGACAGAAAAATTCCCTTGGTCATCTTATTGAATTTTCCTTGGAAATCCCTATTTTCTACAAAAAATAATTATATAAATAAATTAAATACAGAAAAATCACATTTTCTCCTCTAATGTCTTGATTGACATATGAGTGAAGTCACATAAAAATTTCAAATTCATTTAAGCTCAATTTAGTGAGTTATAAAAATTAGTAGGTTGAAGGGCAAAATGGTAATTAAAATTTTAACCCTTAATTAAAACTTTAGGCTTAATAAAATGAAAGAGTAAAATGTTTGATCCTAATCTGATTTGGATGATTGAAATTTAAATAATTAAAGGGTAGAAACCTACTAAATAATTTGAAAATAATTAAGATAAACCTTAATTAAGTAATTAATTAAATTTGGAAGAATAATAAAATTGGAATTATTAAAATAGGGATATTATTAGGAAGAGATTTGTTCTTTAATTTAAGAATCCCTAAATTAATCACCTCAATAATATTTAATTCCTAATTAAAATGATAATCCAAATTTAAAATTTAAAATGCTAAAAGACTTAATCATTAAATTAAATTAAAGTTAAATTATTTAAATTAAATCCTTTTAAAATTTCAATTAAATTGATACTTTAACAATTAAAATTAAATCATCTTTAAAACATAAAAAATTAAATATTAAATTAAAATTAAAAATAAAATTAAATTAAAATTTAAATTAAATTAAAATCTAAAATAAAATTAAATTAAAATTTAATTAAAGTTTAAATTAAATTAAAAATTAAATTAAATTAAATCACATTAAATTAAATTAAATTAAATTAAATTAAATTAAATTAAAACATATTAAATTAAATTAAATTAAATTAAAAAAAAATAAAATCAAGTTAAAATTAAAATTAAATTAAATTAAATAAATTAAATTAAAATTAAAACTAAACCAAATTAAATCAAATTAAAAATTAAATTAAATTAAATTGAATTAAAAATAACATCACTTAAGACATAAAGAATTCAAAAATAAATCTAAAACAACTTGAACACTATTCCAAACTTAAACCCATTAATTGAAATTAAATTAAATCATAAATCACTTGAACATTAGTTTGCCCTCAAAAACTCTTGTTGTCATAACTCCTAAACGGAGTGTTAAGTGAAGTGTTACTTCACTCATGGGATATTCGAATGTCCTAGTTCACCGAGCAAGATAACAAAACTTGAACTCCTGGATGATTAATTCATTTGTATAATTAAATTCTCTTGGACTTAAAATAATCCTAGAAATATTGAAAAGATGTTTAAGATTCGTCTTAAACACTTCCTCGATATGATAGGATGTTTATAAGAACAATTGAACTTAATTGTTCTTTGATGAAGAAATCGTCCTCAAACCAAAATACAAGAACCTAGACGTCATAGGAGATGACTAGCTATAGGATTAGGAACTTGGTAGAAAACCATAACCCTTCCCTTAGCTTTACCTAGGAACTTGCTTTAAATGCTTAAATATTCTAAATTGTGTTTAAGTGCAGCTTGGGATGACGGGAAGATCCTCCAGGTACGCTTTTATTTTATTGCAATTTACTTATTGCAATTTACTTAATCGCATCGTACTTACTTTTCTTGCATGATAAACAACTGTTGCATGAAAACCAAAACCTTTAGGATAGTCCATAAACTGAAACCAAAACTAAATTAAAAGTCAATACAAGATAAAATTCACCTCCACAACATTTCAAAATATAAAACAACTCAAAATGTAATCACAAACAGAACAACAAAACTACAACTACAACTAAATTAAAACGTCTTGTTGGATGATCGGGAATACCTCGGATGATGTAACCTACGTGTTGCTAACGGGATTTCCCACGGTCCGAATAAAAGTGTGGAACTCATTCAATTGAGTTTAGCAAATTCATCCGGACTAAGTGAATCCGATAAAAATAACGATGCCGGAAGGATGGAACCGTGGGATCTTAACCGGTGTTGTTATAATCAACTTTAAGATTTGTTTAATTAAAATATTAAAAACACCTGGATTTTAAGATTTTCTCTAAACCAAAACACTTCTCTCATCTCCCGATTTATGACTTCTAAAACTAAACCTCTCGCAACAACAACAAGGAGCTCGGAGCATGGTGGGCGAGCACGGTCATCGTCATCGAGAAAACCCGAGTCTACTTCAACAAAACTTTATTAGAATTAAATAATCAAGCCATAGGACTTCGAGGTAGTTTGCTCAGTGCATCATAAATCCTCAACTCTTTGTTAGGCATTTGCATTTCAAATTAAGCCATAACCGGTCTTAGGATTCAGAGGTAGTCGTCCGATACGACATAAGCCCTCACATCTTCGAGGCTATTTGTGTGATTACATCACACGAATATAAGTCCTAATTAATTAAAATTGGCAAGATTGAAACATTAAATAAACATTAGGGCATTCCTAAATTCAAGCCAAACAATAGGATAGTCGGGAAATTATCGAAGTTCGCTTCGAATCTGTGATTTCTCCTACCTTACTTCCTTTGAATTCCCAAAATAAAATGTTCCAAATTTGATCCATTCCCTATTGAAATTCCAAAATTCAATCCCTTGAAAACTTAAACTATGAAATTCTTGAGAGCAGAACTACCGATTATTATCGAGAGTTTTCTTAGGTGATTCCCGTCACTTAAGATGTAATTAACTATAGGGCTTGCCCTTATAGGGAATTTTAAAAACCTAGGTAATATAAACCCACGTTTAATGTTTTCATATTAAGCGAGGGAACTTGTCGGCAAATAAAATGGTTTCGCGGACCAAACGGATGTCACAAATCTTCTAGTTTATTTAATCGAGCCCCACCATCAAACGAAGTGTGCCTATTCTTCGGAATGGACACACGTTTTGTGGTGCGGTGCTTCGTTTATATAAACTATTTGAGATGTGAGATCAGTTTGATTTCATATCTTAGAATTTTTAAAATTATTTTTTAAAATCAAAATACTACTTTCCAAATCATATATATATATATGTAAATTAAATTTAAAAATTCCCCGACAATTTCTGTAGGCGGCCCCTTTTTTCAAAATAAAACACCTAATTTAAAAATATGCCGACAGTGTTGCACCTCTCTAATATGATTTTCATAGTACAAAATAAAATTATAACATTTATTATACTTTAAGCACTACAAAACACTCCAAATAAATACTAAAAACATAATACAAAAGAAAACAAGATAAATTAAATTAGTACTTAATCATTTTTTCAAACTAGTATCAATTTAATTAAAAATTTTACCATTGCATTCCCTACAACGATACAAAAAATGTTGATATATTCTATGCACGGTTCACATGAGTACAAATGTCATTCAACTAATATAATGATTGAATTCAAGTTTATTCTCATAAGGAATTGAGAAGAGATCCTTATATTAAATTAAATATTAATTTTATTTTAAATCAAGTTTTATGTCATTAGCAAGAAATTTTTTTTAGGTTTTTTACTTAAGAAATAAAAATAAATTTTTATTGGTTTTCATTTAAATAAACATTTATGAACTAATGAAGATTTTAAATGATCATATGTAAAATTAGGTTATCCTACAAGTGTTATAATTCTACTCTATAAGTTTATCCGAGCTATTAAAGAGCATTGAGGTCTCATATTATAATTTAGGTATTAAAATCATACAACAAATCCCTCTAGGATTCACAAATCCCTAAAATAATGGAAATTTTTCCACAACTAAAGGAATATGTTAACAAAAAAATTGAATGCTAGTCCTACTGTTGCACTAGTTTCAGTCAAATGTGCTAGTTCGCAGTGTATATAATTATACATGTGACGAATAAAATATACATTGATACAAAAAATCAAAGATAAAGCAACAAATTTGAAATAAAATATATAAGAAAATGAAAGGGAAATATCGAGATGGAAACTCAAGGAGTTTGAATTCCTCAGCTTACAAACTAAGCTCTTTCACTCGCTCTCACACTCAATTACAAGTGTTACTCCATGACACTCATCTCCACTCTCACAAACCAAATACATTTTTTTTTTCTAAAAGGGTATCAAAATCGCTCTCCCTTGCTTAAACTGACGTTAAAATAAATAAAAAATTGTCGGGTTAAGTTGGGGAGTCGTACGTGACGTCTCAAATATAGCATTGTGGCGCATAAAATAGAGCACTTCTGTGCCAATCTTTTGCGTTTTGGTCTCTTCATGGATCGCTGATGTGGTGTTGCTACAGTAACATTGCAACACTACGCTCTTTACTTTGTACCACGGATCAATGTTGTGGTGGGGCTATAATAGCATTGTGGCACTGTTATAAAAATTTTATTATTGTAATATTGCTACAATAATTTTTTTCATGTTTTCTCTAACATGTTGTCCTATTAATTTCCTTCAACAAAACTCATAACAAATACCATAAATATAAAAAAACAATATAACAATTTCACATAATTAACACCTAATTTCTATGTATTATAAACACTTGACAACATCCAACAATTTTGTTATTTCATTAATTAAAGTAAGAAAAGCCTATCACAGGGATTTGATGTTTTCGTCTCGAGGATCGCTCAATTTAAGATAAAATGGTGGCATCTTGTAATCATTTTGTGCCAACATTTACACTGATCAGTTAGAGTAAGTGCTCTTGCATAGAAATTTGGCCCAATACCAACCATTGTCCATGTACCATGTTGACCATATACATACTTAAAGACACATGTAGCAAATTATTTTCCAACCTGAATTCCCACTGAACCATTGGCTCTTTGACCAAATGATGCATTAGCCTAGTTACACACTGAATCAATGATGCTCCAAATTGATGATAAGTCAAACTTATTAACGTCAATATCGCTCCATCATTAGTTCCCTAGCTCATTATTTTCCAGTGAAATACTAACTCAATAATGACAACATTAAAAACAATGCTAAAGAAAAATTTTCCAAATTTACCAAGCCACATGTCCTTGTCTCAAAACCAGTTGCTTCCCCTTTGCTGGCATCCATATAATTTCGTATTTAGCATCTGAATTAATATTAATAATATAGATTTTGTTAAATCACATTGCTGCAATTTTAAAGCATCTTCACTTATCTGCTGAAATAATATTATCAACCGAGTTTTATTTAAGAACAAAAAGATATCATAATACTTATTTTTAAGATGAGCGAATTTTATGATACATATTCTTAATTTCATTAATCAATAAAATTAAAACTATTAGATATTTACAATTATAATCATAATATTTATGTTGTATCTGTCTAACAATTTAGTTATATTATTTAATAATAGATTTAAAGATTGTGCAATAAGGCTTATTGAGAACTTCTTACTTCTTATTATTTAGGAAGATTTATAAGCATTCCAGTCGATGCTTATCTATTAATTTATTTAACTCGTAAATTTTAATTTTTACTTCCATGCCACTTTATCTATAGAAAAAACAGTATATTCAGTTAAAATAAAGACATTTTTTTATCCCAAATGAAAGATTTGGATAATATAAATATAAAAAATCAAAGCTCGGATGTTAGAACTATAAATAGATTAAGAATTGGGTGGTATGTACATAAATGCCCCTATTATTTTATATTTCATTATTTTAATCTAGATTATATATATATATATATATATATATATATATATATATATATATATATATATATATATATATATCTATATATATATATATATATATATTCATATTAGGGGGAAATTGAGCCTTAGTGGAGAAAAAACTTTATTTAAAACATAAATTAGGATTTTCTGATGTAATATTTCTTCGTCCTCGACCAACCATTGGCCCACTGTTTGCTTAGCTATGGAATACCATTTTATTCAACTAATTCTCCTCTAAGCAAAACAATCTTTTGGATAATCTTCCCAGCGATAACTAATCCCAACTGCTGTCTGCGGACTCCCACGTGTCAAGCATGTCACGTGGCATCACGTGACGTCTGGCTAGTTTAAAAGATTTATATATAATAGCCGAGCAGGGCAGTGAAGGATGCTACTCGGTGAACCATGAATTAGTCAAACGCGTCAAAGCCAAGCTCTCTCAGAGATCTGATGAAGGTAAAATTTTCTTTCCTTCCAACTTCGCTTCTTATTAAGTTCTTTGTTCATTATTCACTGTATCTTTCTCTATCTCTGGATGTCTGTATATCGAAAAAAATTCTTTCTATGTTCTTTTTGAATATTCTTGCTCTGGATTTGGTTCGATTTTCAAGTTTATTCGTTTTCTTCTCGTGCTTTCTTCTGCGGATCATGCAAAGAAGAGCTCTTGGTAAGGATTGGATAACTTCGGTTAAAGCAACTGGTTTGCTCTCCAGAAATACATCTTTGTCATCCTCCAGCGTATTCTATGATTCTTTGCGGCCGTAGATTTTTACTTTTGTTCTCTGGCTCCTTTGCTTTTAAATTTCTTATTTGAAATTTTCAATTGGTTTCACCGTTTACCTTTCTTATTTTGCACTGTTCAACATGTTCATAATATCATTTTTTTTGTCGTATTTTTATCTAGCTTCATGACTTATTCTGCTTGATGTTGCAGCAGATTTGAAGAAGGCAGTGTTTTGACACAGTTGAGAGATTCTTTTGATTGAGCTGCAGAGATGTTGGAGAAAGTGAGGGGATTCAGCGCTGACCAGGTGATAGCAGAGTTTGAGGAATTGACGAAGAATGCTGGGAGAGTTCAGAGAGAGACCTTAAGTAGGATTTTACAAGACAACAGGGATGCAGAGTACTTGCAGAATTTGGGGCTTCGAGGAAGAACTGATCCAGATAGCTTCAAGTCCTGTGTTCCTTTAGCGACTCACGAGGAATTGGAGAGTTACATTCAGAGAATTGCAGATGGAGATGCTAGTCCGATACTCACAGGGAAGCCGATAACATCCATTTCATTAAGGTTTCGGTTTCCGTTCTTGCTCTTTTAGATTTTATTTTTGTGATAACTCCCATTTTTATGTAATATTCTGAGTTTGGATTTTTATGCCCCTTTTCTTCAGCTCTGGTACAACACAGGGGAAGCCGAAGTTTGTACCTTTCAACGATGAATTAGTGCAGTCCACAACGCAAATATTCAAGACTTCTTTTGCTTTCAGGAATAGGTCTGCTTTTTCATCTCTTGAATCTTTGTTTCTTTTTGTGGCACACTTGGTAAAGCACACAGCAATTTCAATCCTGTTGTTACATCCCTCTGACTTCAAATTTAAATATTTGATACTTCAACACAAATTTTAAAAACATGAACTTTACTTGCTTTTCAAGCTAACTTTTCGCTGTGCTTCAACTATATGTGTTTTGTAGAGCATATCCTTTGAGGTATGGAAAGTCTCTTCAATTCATTTACGGCAGCAAGCAGTTCAAAACAAAGGGTGGTCTTACAGTTACCACTGCTACAACAAATGTATACCGAAGCTTGCAATTTAAGAGAACGATGATGGATATCCTTTCTCAGTGTTGCAGTCCTGATGAAGTTATATTTAGCCCGGACTTTCACCAATCATTGTACTGCCATCTTCTCTGTGGTCTGATATTTTCTGAAGAAGTCCAGCTTGTGTTCTCTACCTTTGCCCATAGCATTGTTCATGCTTTTCGAACCTTTGAGAATGTTTGGGAAGAACTATGTGTTGATATCAGAGAAGGAGTTCTCTCAAGCAGGGTTACGATTCCAACGATTCGTGCTGCTGTTTCGAGCCTTCTTCGTCCAAATCCAGAGCTGGCCGATTCCGTGTACAAGAAGTGTGTTGGATTAAGTAGCTGGTATGGTGTGATACCGGCGCTTTGGCCAAATGCTAAGTATGTTTATGGAATAATGACAGGATCGATGGAGCCATACTTAAGTAAATTGAGGCATTATGCTGGGAATCTTCCCTTAATGAGCGCTGATTATGGGTCTTCTGAAGGGTGGATTGGTTCTAATATTGATCCAGAATTACCACCTGAATCTGCATCATTTACTGTTCTTCCTAATATAGGGTATTTTGAGTTTATTCCTCTTAGGGAGGAAGATCAGTTGGAAGAGGAGAGCTGCGATGCCTTAATTAAGCGAAGTGAACAACGACCAGTTGGTCTTACAGAAGTTAAGCTTGGGGAAGAATATGAAATAATCATCACTACTTTTGCAGGTATAATGTTAATTTCATTGCGTTTCTAGTACTTTTTATTTATTTATTTGCATGAAATCAGTTTTTTTTTATTATTTTTTTTTATTTGTTGATTCCCACTCAAGAATCTACTTTTGAACAACTTTTAGTATGCTTGGCATGAGAAAAAGGGTAAGGGGGGGAGTTCATTTTGAAGAAAGTTTAAAGTGCAATAAAGAGAATCTTTTAGTCTCTTTTCTCTTCAATTTTAATTTACTAATCCTGGATTAATAGATCCCATATTAACAAACTTGAACTTAATCATCCCAAAATAACATTTTTCATCCTAAGATTTTCAATCTAAGATTTTCTCCTGTTGAATTATGAACGTCTAAAAGCAGTTTTATTTTTCATAAGAAATTACTAAAAGCTGTGCCTAAAAGATGAATTCAACTAATTACGAAGTATTTTATCTATAATTAGCCAAAGTCAATCAATAAATTTGGAGTCTAGTTGTTAGGCTTTTGATGAGCTAAGCGCATTTTTAACTTTAGGTTGGCTGATTACCTGATTATATATAGATGTGCTGACACTGAATTCTACCTGTCACCATCTTATCAGTCTGAAGACTTTATCTAGCTTTTAGGCTGCGATGCAAAAGCATTTCCTTTGAATTCAAACAAAAAATAAAATAAAATAAATATATGACCATATCAATCGTAATATTATATTATCCAACTTGTTTCTTAGCTAATTGCATTAATAGGATCAACAACTTTTTCATGGACTTGGTCTTGCTTGAAAATTTCATCCTTATAAATTTTACTTCGTCGGTCATCTTCGAGCTATGTATTTGGATTACCCTATCGCAAAATACTACTGTTTCAAAGTCATTAAAATTTTTGATAATTTTGAGAAAATAATAAAATATAACAACCAATAAATTTTTTTTATAAGCTTTTTTAATTGTAAATTGGCGGTTCTATAGTAAAGAAAGTGTGAATGCTAAGTCTTATGGATTTTGTTGTGTTAGCGAATGGTTTCTAAACAGGTGGACTAAAACAATCATTAGTTTTTTGTTTTAGCCACTAGTCTATAAGGATGATGACCAATCTATGGATTGGTGGCTGGTATTTTTTTGTCTATTTCTTGTTGGTCAAAACTTGAAAATTCATTATATATTATATTTTGAAATATTACATGTACTATATATTATATTCTAGAAGATGAAGCCGAGTTATATGACTTGTATATCATGCTTGACTTGTTGTAATAGATTTGTAGCAGTAATAAATAGGCTTGTAGTTTTGACATAAACGTCTAAAGGTTGAAGGTTCTTAATTAGATTAGTTTATAAAATTACTATTAATGATTAGGAAGAAAAATCATGGGTAATTGTAATATCATTAAAAATTGATTAAAAAAATTGTAAGTTTAACAGCTAATACAGGTTAATCATGTAACGCAGAACGATTATTATAATGGTAATTAATGTCTCATAAAAAGGTACTGAGATGGACTTGATAGATGTTAAAAGACAAGGCCACTCAAACCTGACATCTTAGAATTCGGCCTTTAATTTCCAACCAATTGCTATAAATTACACTATTTCTCATCTCAGTGAAATGTTTGCTCGTCTCAGGTTTGTATCGTTACCGGCTAGGCGACGTGGTAAGGGTAGCAGGGTTTCATAACTCAACCCCAAAACTCCAGTTCATTCGACGAAAGAGTCTGATCTTAACCATCAACATCGACAAGAACACAGAGAGAGACCTGCAGCTTTCTGTCGAGGAAGCTGAGAAGCTCTTGGCAGCTGAAAAGCTGGAGGTCCTGGACTACACCAGCCATGTCGACATGTCGAGTGATCCCGGCCATTATGTTATCTTCATGGAGCTAAGCGGCGATGCGAAAGAGGAAGTTTTGAGTAGCTGCTCTGATTGTTTAGACCTTGCCTTTGTGGATGCAGGATATGTTAGTTCAAGGAGGGTTCGATCAATCGGTCCTCTTGAGCTCAGGGTGCTTAAACGAGGAACCTTTCATAAGATTATGGATCATTTTCTCACACTTGGGGCAGCAATGAGCCAGTACAAGACACCCAGATGTGTGGGTGTGTCAAATGGAAGAGTTTTGCAGATTCTGAACAGCAATGTGCATGAGAGCTATTTCAGTGGTGCTTATAGCTGAGAATGTTTGTTTTTCCCTTCTGTAGTAGAGTTGTACTCCTTTTTAGTGGTTTATGTGCAAATGGGTCAGAAAGATTTTGTTGGGGGACTATTGAGTTGGAGATTTATCTGACGTTCGTTAATTTAATTGAGAGCATTTGATCGTGAGTTGTATGCTATTTGAATTGCTTTGTATGAGAGACTTCTTGTTGATCATGCAATGTAACTATGTCCTGCATGTTGCCAGGTACTGTTTGATCAATGTTGAATAATGGTTTTATCTGACCTTTGACCAGTTCGATTGATGCAGGGGATTGTAATTGTAGAATTAGTCATGCATGGTTGTTGAAGAGGATTGGATTAATTGGTTCGGAGAGAATTTTGTATTTGGTCAGGATAAATTTTAAAATTACTAGATTTTATTTTAAGACAACTGTGATATATTTTTAAAATATTAGATTGATTTTAAGATGGGCGTTGATATCAATAAATTTTTATCATTTAACATGAATCTCGATTTAATTTTTTGAATAAAAAAATGTTCTAATTCAAATTAAAGATTTTTCTAGAGCTCCTATTTTAGTAAGTTATTGTCAAACCGTCTCGACAAGTCAAAATAGATGAAATCAAAATTGGTTCACTCTGAGTCCAATCAAATTCAATTGGTTTAATCTAAGTCCAAACAAGCTCAAATTAATCAACTCAAAATTTGATATATCTATAGTCAAGTCTAACATCTCGATAAGAGAAATCTAACGAGCTAAAACCTACATAATTTTGAGTCATTAAGGCACTAAAATAATAAAAATACCTCCTATATTCAAGAAGATCAATATAAATCGCCCGATCAAGTGATTATGAGAGTTCTTCGTTGAATGAAGAAATATACTTTCACCAGAGGTTATAAATAGATCCCATTTATTTACTTGAGAAAGGAGTCAAATTTCTAACTTTGTGTTGGACTAAAGACTCAACAATAACTTCTAGCCCTTGTAACTGCCAACCACCATCGCCCGTCAGCAGTATCGTCTACCGCTGGCCACCATTGACCACCCCCGGTCAACATCGACTACCGCCTATTGCCTTATGTTAGTTATCATTAGTGAACCCTGTGGTGTAACGATGTATCATTGAGTACGGTATTGAAAACCAGATAATGACACTTGAAAAACTACTTATGCTTGTTATATTCAGAGAGAAGGGTTACAGCCACCAATCAGTGTGTCACTAACTATGGTTTATATGGCTAGTTATAATTGTAGCTTTCTACTATGGCCTACATGACTAACAATTATCATTATAGTCTTCCACCACATACCCTGTGACCACTTGCATTTACCCATAACAGCCTCTGTGGCCAATTGCTATTGTACCTTCTCACCACTACATATGAGGCTAATTGTTATCATTATAAGATTACACTATAACTTTTGTGTCCAACTAACACTTTTACAGTGACCAAGTATGGCTTATCTGGTCAATTACTACTATAGTTTCCCACTACGACTTTTTTTTTAGTTAAAGGAGACTGTTGCTCCCTAGGCATTAATTAAAAAGGTGAAGTACAAAACCGGGAGAGAGGTCCTATCTAAACCCACTGACCCATTTTTTTGTGTTTGCAAATTATGTTAATAGCAACAGCACCAAAAACTTGATCCCGCTTTAATATATATATTTGATTTTATGATGGAATGTATAATGTGGATTCTACGCAAGTATACGTATCGTATCAAGTAATACAGGGCTCTAGTGGAGTCCTGGTTATCGATCCCACATGGAAGTTTTAAAAGATTTGTAACAGCTAAATTTAAAGGATTTACTTACTAATATAGTATACAGAAATTTAGAATACGTAACTAAAGTGAACTAAAGTAAACTAATGCTTTAAATAAAGTTGATTTAAAGATTTTAGAAAAAGTATCATTCTCCTTGTTTTTTAGAAACTTAAGTAAATGATGAATTCAAATAGATTTTTATTGTATTGTGACAAATAGGAGCATTCCTATTCTTTACCCTTTGGTCCAGGTGCAAAGAACATTAACTAATCCTATGCTTGATTACTGAATCTGCGGCTAGGCTGGGAGGATACTGGCTGCCACTTTAGAGCTCCCACGTTCCCCTCACCTGAAGGCTAACATCTACACTTCAGCTCTCAAACAATAGGACAAAATTGAATATTTTAGTCTTTCACACTAAAATGTCCAATTCTACATCTGATAAATATTATTTCCCTATTTATTTGCATCCTCCTTCCAAGGCTTTTGACTTCCGTGAATATTGGATGTAATCTTTACTATAGTTGATAATTCAACATATTTTAACAAATCAATGGGCCAGATTGAAAAGTAACTAAGTTTTAAGTAAAAATTATCACAATTTATTTTAATATATTAGGCACTTCTATTTAATTTCATCAATTCACATAATTTCATAAACAAGGAGAAAGACTAAGAAAACTACTCAGAATGCATGTGAATTAAACAAAGCATGAATTTCATTTAAAGTTAACAACAATAAACAAAGATACTTATCTCGATTTCCTTGAAGTTCCTTTGACTTTTCCTTCTAGTACAGCATATTTCTAAACTCACTAATTACACTTACTAAAACTCTTAAAATAGACACCAAGTAGACACTAAGACTCTCTAAAATAGACACACAGTAGACACACAGCATAATAAAATTTGGCATCTATTTATAGAGGTAGACAAAGGTCCAAGGGGTACTTAAGCACCTCTTCAAAAAGTGTCCAGGTTCAGTGTATCTAGCATTTTGAACTGTCTCGCCGTCGGCGAGAAATGACCTCGCCGTCGGTGGGGTTTCTAGAAGGTCTCCAAACCGCGCGATCTCGCCGTTGGTGGGCTCGGGCTCGCTGTCGGCGAGGTAGTTGCAAATCCTTCAAAAATTCTCCTCATGATCTCGCCGTCGGCGGGCTCGATCTCGCCGTCAGCGACTTAGTTCATTTTGCATGAATTTCTTCCTTTTTGATCCAAATTCGCTCCATTTCATGCTTTTTGCTTTCATCACTTATAAATCTTCATTTATGCAATAAAATAAAGAAAATACCTTTCTTTAAAGTGCAATTTCATAAAAAAAATGGGTATGAATTTATTAATATTTTTCCTGTGATCAAAATCCCCCAAACTTAATTATTTCTTGTCCTCAAGTAATTTTAGTACTAAATAAAAATATTGATTTATGTAATTGAATTTTTCAATTCAGATATACTATGAATTAAATTTAAATAATACTATAGTAAAGTTAAATAGAAATATTTTTAAGTAATTTAATTAATTTTATAGATATAAGATTATTTAGTTATCAGATCTAAGATTTCTAGCTCTCTATTTTTTTCAGCAAAGACTATATTTAAAGAGTAATTTACTTATGATCTTTAGATGATAGGAAGTTCAAGAAAATACTATTTAGTAAAATACTAATCCATATATATAAGTTTAGAAATATATTTGAGTTTTACCCTTTAGGTTGATTCCATTGAAGCCAATTTTTGATAAGGCATCTCCTCAAGCTTCTCCTCACTTATATTTTTCTTTTCTTTTCTCTCTTCTTTTTTTCTTCTTTTTTTTTCTTTTTCTTTTTGGATTGATTTTCAATCCTTCTCTTTTTTTTTCAAGTGAGGAATACTATATCTGGATAGCCTGTTAATAATTTTGAACTTCAACTTTCTCTTCTTAAATTTGAAACTTAAAATATTTCTTTGCTTATATGTATTTCATAGCCTTTACTTCATTGAGTTTCAATCTTTTCTTTTTCATCTAAATACTTAAGAATTTCAATTTTAGAATATAGTTTCTCTTACTTTAAATAGTTTACTATATTCTTATTTCTTTTAACAAAATATCTTATTCTATTAAATAATTGAATTAGTAGAAACATTTTATTTAATTTTCTATAATAAATAAATAAAGTAATTCATGTTTATTGAATTGAAAAATTACTATAGAAAAATCATTTGATAATAATTTTTGAAAATAGAAATTGAGAACAATTTAATAATTAAATTTGTATTTTTCCTCCCCCAAACTTAAATTTTTCTATCTATTTCTAAATGGTGAAAAGAAAAATATACAATGAATCATACCTTTGAGCTTTAGGTATTTCTTTTCCTTGAAATTTTGCAGGTTTTTTCATTATTTAAAGAACTCCGTACTTGTTAGTATTCTTCCATATATATATTATTTAAAAGAAAGTCTTTGGGATAAGAAATTTTTAATAAGTATAAAACACAACAAATGAAAACTTAATCTATTACTACACATACAATCAACTAACCTACTTTAAACATATTAAAACAATCTAAACATATTAAAAGTTCATAACTTATAAAAACTTAAACAACACATTAAAGAAAAACTAACATCCTATCTAAAAGAAAAATTGCAAACTAACTTAACACACATAAAAAGTCTAACATTACAACATAAGCAAACACACAAACACACCAAATCCACAGTACACATAAAGTACATAATAATTACACACAGAACAATAAAGTTTTCAAAAGAACAATTAATCTAAACAAACTAAACAAAATTTCTAATCTTCCGCATCAAAATCCCAGGCTATATCATCTCCCTGATCTCCGAGCCGAGAAGGCCGAGCAGTCGATATTGTGTGTAGCGGGGGCACTCAGGAAAGACAACATCTAACTCACCACTCCTATATCGACGTTCAGCCTCATAATATGCAATTTCATACTCTGAATGCCGCTGGAGATATTCACTATCATAATCATGTCTTCTTTCCAAGCCATCAATCTTATGGTCCATATGCTCAAAGTTTCTTTCCATATTCTCTCCAAATTGTTCAAAACTCTTTCTACTTAGGGTCAGCTCATTCATCAGCTCTTGAAGGGTAGGAGTGGTGTACTGAGGGGGTTCATAACTAGTAGAGGGTATATCTCTACTCGAAGAAGGTACATAGTCCCTCGTCCTGCGATCTCCATCCTTCGTGGGATTCATATTTCTTAATATTAGCCGAGTAATGGGTTTCATAAGCTCAACCCATTCCTCATCATCTCTTGCCTCTACCCCAGCATAATCGGCGAGTGCATAGATAAGACCAGAGATGTCCTAGTCCTCCTCCACTTTCACTTCTTGAGGTGGCTAATATATTCTTATAAATTACACTTCCCACATTAATACTTTTTTGGTTATGAATACAGAAATTCAGAACTACTCTATCTCTTGTTACCTCACTATGGTGGTAAGTAGATAACAAAGTAGAACAAATAAAATAGTGCCAGTCTTTTGAAGTTACATTTAACATAGAAAGAGGAAAATTTACCTTTTCCCGCTGCTTGATCTTCCAGACGCCTTTCCCATCAGTGAGAAAGTCGATCACCTCTTTCAGTGGTCCTTCCATCATCCCAAAAGTCTCGTACTCGCTAAGATGCAGATCACCAACTTCATAGAACAAGTTTATCCTTGCAGCGTTAAATTCTACCAAAAACCCCGGACCTTGATTGGTGCATCATCAATTGTAGTCAAATTAGCATAGAACTCCTTAACTACCTTCACAAATGCTTCTGTATGAAACATAACAAAAATTCTCCCATCCTCGTTCCTTTATTACTCGCTCCACCTCTCCTCCTGGATTCTTAAAAACTCGATCTTGAATGCATTTCTTGATTGAATGTCGTGAAAATATCTTGATTGTGCTTTCTCATTCACAAATCGGCTTTCGTCGTAATCCAACCGGCGCTTTTGTCGTGGAGCCATTTTTGATCTGTGAAATTTGCAAAAAAATCTTAACTAAACTCCCAAATATTACTAAAAAGGCTTCCTATAACATCTAAAATCCATTTAAATCGATCTCCATGAATTTCTTCCAAGTATTTTCTCCACATTTCGAATTTTTTCAAAATTTCCCAATGTAGAAGAAATCTATGGTGAAAATCATAAAATTTTTGCATAAGAGTGAAACTCTTACCAAGGGAAGATGAAATCTGGTGTCAAAAAATGTTGAAATCGCCTCAAATCCAAGATCTCACAAGCCCTAGGTCGGTTTTTTCAAAGTTTTGAGGAAGGGGATGATGAATAGTGTCGGTTGACTGGTCAATTATAGGACTTTTCGCGATCTCGTTGTCGGCGAGATTTTTCTCGCCGTCGGCGAGCTAATTAATTTGACTGAGGCAAAAGTTTCGGGAAAAATCCACCGTCAGCGAGATCGTTCTCACTGTCAGCGGGATTTCCCTCGTTGTCGGCGGGATAATTCTCGCCGTCGGCGAGATCCCAATATTTTAAACTTTTGAAATTCGTCAAACATTTTCAACCTCGATTTGTCCTTAATCAATCTTCCGATCACTTAATTTAATAATTTAGTATGAATATTAGATACTTATACTCACAAAAAGTTCACACAATACAAACAATATAACTTTATATATGAAATCCATGAGACTTACAAACTTCACACTAACAACTAACAACATACTTAACTTAAATGTCCAAATTCATAATACTCAACATCGCAATCCAAACCACTATACACTAAATGCTGAGACATAACAAATACATATAATTTCATCAAATCTGAGATGATCAAATTAAAATTCAAATCATAATAAAACCTAAATCCAAATCAACACAATTATACAAACAAATATAACAATAGATAGAAATCTTTACTACTCCTCAGTATCTGAACTAACATCCTCTCTGATATCCCGATGTGACGCAGGTGCACAAATAGATTGTAGAAAGGCCTGAAAGGGAATTCTGCAGTAGATTCTTCATCGATCCACCCTTTCTGTCTCAGTAAATGAATAAAACTGGCCTCCGGATGTCCAGTATGATCAAAGTGCTCCTTCATCCTCCAGTCAATGTGATCAAACATATCAGAGATATTATCGATGAAATTCATCACGTTTTACAATTCTTTCTCTAATCATTTAATCTTTTTCAGAATGAAATTTGGTTTATCAGTAAGGGGCATTGCTAAAGGATTGTTCTGTGATGCTCTATCAGAAATAATGGTAATCTCATCATTGTTATCCAAAGTTGGAAACATATCCGTAGGATCGAGTGGTTTCCATGGCAAAAGTACCTTTTCCCAAGCCTCGTAAGAAACTTGGTACCGATCGCATAAAGCAAATATAGTCGATGGGTGTCCAAGTCCATGAACCGACCCATGCACAATTAATCCCAATGCGGACTTTACTATAATTGATCCAACATCGATAGGTAGTCCAATTTGAATACAGTAATTTAATATAGCGCATTCCTTTGAAACCTTATTTACCCTCATAGTGGGTAATAATTTTGATGAGATAAAGAAATGTCAATGCTTCGAGACAGGGTTAAGAAGTGATGCAGGAAAACTGACATACCCGTCTTCGCGCAACTCTCGATCATCGGGTTCGTCTGTCGGTATCTATAAATCTCGTTCATATTGTATCTTGAAGGAACAAAGTTTGAATAATGACAGACAGGGGTATTTTCTATAGAAAATAATTCATTTACCCTTGAAGGAGTAAATGTTACCCATCTTCCTCTAACGTAGACACTTCCATTGTTGATCGCATGTAGATTAGAGTAAAACTCTTTAACTACAGGAATAACTACAGCGGATGTCGTATAGCAAAATACCTCCCAATGCCGTTGTGCGATCATTTCTTCAATTTTTGTGGTGGAATTTTCTACTCCTCTATTGATAAATCCCCTTTCTTTAATAAGTCGCTTCTTCATCAAAACTTTGTTGAAAATACGCTGCGCTTCCGAACTGACGAATTTTCTTCGGTTGAAAACTCCAGTTTTTGTGGTTTCTAAGACTTTGGTGGCCATTTCGGATTGAAAGGAATGGTCTCTAGTCGTTTCTTAGAAAGAAAACAGTGTAAAAATGAATTTGGGATGGTTTTCTACAAAGAAATGGC
Source organism: Papilionanthe hookeriana x Papilionanthe teres (assembly GCA_022702705.1). Classification (NCBI taxonomy): domain Eukaryota; kingdom Viridiplantae; phylum Streptophyta; class Magnoliopsida; order Asparagales; family Orchidaceae; genus Papilionanthe; species Papilionanthe hookeriana x Papilionanthe teres. The sequence continues at coordinate 106,050,100 of CM040422.1, read as the reverse complement.
TTTAGAACCGTCCAAAACCGCACAAAAAAACTTAAGAAACCAATTTTTCAACTGCTTCGCCGTCGGTGGGAAGTTTCTCGCCTTCGGCGAGCTGGTTATAAAACTGATTTAAAATATGGCACGCGATCTCGCCGTCGGCGGGCAGTTTCTCGCCGTCGGCGAGCTCGTTTATAAATTGAAATGTAATTAGGCACCGATTTCGCTGTCGGCGAGAATCGACCTCGCCGTCGGTGAGATTTCGTAAAATTGCCCAATTTCGCTCTGGTCCGAATATTTTCTCATCTCATCATATAGGTTCAAATTTGTGATGATTCTAAAAAAAATTGAGTAGTAAGATTTGTTTTAATAATACAGACTCACTAATTTGTATATAATTAAAATAAAAGACTACTATGGGTTGCCTCCCATAAAACGCTTGGTTTAACGTCGTCAGCCCGACCTAATTTCAGTTAGTAATCAGGTCGACTAAGCATTAAAACCTCTTCAAAATTTGGTCTTCTACCTTTGAAATATGGTTTTAATCTATGTACGTTTACCTTAAATCTATGTCCTGTTTTTGGATCTTCAATTTCTATAGTTCCATATGAAAATATTTAAGTTATAGTGAAAGGTCCTAAGCATCGAGATTTCAATTTCCCAGGAAATAATTTCAATCTAGTATTATATAGCAAAACTTCTTGTCCTGGTTCAAAATTTCTCTGATTAATCTTCCGATCATGCCATAATTTCATCCTTTCTTTATAAATCCTATCATTATCATATGATTCATTCCTTAATTCTTCTAATTCATTTAATTGCAACAATCTCTTCTCACCAGCTTCTTTCATATTATAATTAAATTCTTTAATTGCCCAATATGCTTTATGTTCTAATTCAACTGGTAAGTGACAAGTTTTTCCATATATAAGCCTGATAAGGAGTCATTCCAATCGGAGTTTTATAAGCGAATCCTGTATGCTCATAATGCGGTGTCTAGTCTTATAGACCGATCCAATCTATTAGGGTTTACGAAGCTTTTCTAAAATACGCTTAATCTCTCGATTAGAAACTTCAGCTAATCTACTAGTTTGTGGATGATAAGCAGTTGATATTTTATGAATAATTTTATATTTTTCTACTAGTTTGTGAATATATTTGTTTCTAAAATGAGTTCCTCCGTCAGTGATAATCACTCTCGGCATTCCAAATCTAGTAAAAATATTTTTCATTAAAATTTTTGAAACACATTTAGAATCACACCTAGGTAAAGCTTGCGCTTCAATCCATTCGGAAACATAATCAACAGCTACTAAGATATATGAATTTCCAAATGAAGGAATAAAAGGTCCCATGAAATCTAATCCCCAAACATCAAAAATTTCAATTTCTAATATAAAATTCAGAGGCATTTCATTTTTCCTTGATATATTTCCTACTCTTTGGCATTTATCGCGAGTTTTTATATATCCGTATACATTTCTAAATAGAGTAGGCCGAGTAGAATCCAGATTGTAGAATTTTATACGCAGCTTTATCGATCCCAAAATGTCCTCCAAAATCAGAATCATGACATTTTTAAATAATTGGTTCAGTTTCTTCATAAGGCACACATCTTCTAATAATTAAATCCTTACATTGCTTATATAAGTATGGTTAATCCCAAAAGTATGTTTTAGTATCATGAATGAATTTTTTCTGTTGTTGCAAAGTTAACATAGGTGGTAAAATGTCACTTACAATATAATTTACTATATCAGCATACCAAGGTATTTTCCACTCATTTATATTATAAAGTTTTTCATCAGAAAAACTGTCTATAATTTCATTATCAGTATCAGATAATTCATGATATTCTAATCTTGATAAATGATCAGCAATTTGATTATCAGTTCCCTTTTTGTTAAAGATCTCAAAATCAAATTCTTGCATTAATAATATCCATCTAATTAATCTTGGTTTAGAATCTTTCTTTTGCATTAAATACTTTATAACAGAGTGATCAGTATGCACAATACATTTAGTTCCTATTAGATAATGTTGAAATTTATTAAAAACATATACAACTGCTAATAATTCTTTTTCAGTAACTGTATAATTTATTTCAGCATTATTTAGAGTTTTACTAGCATAATATATAACTTTGAAAATCTTATCATATCTTTGCCCAATAACTCGCTCCTATAAGCATAATCACTAGCATCACACATAAGCTCAAATGGTTTCTCCCAATTAGATGAAACTATTATAGGTCTTGTAATTAATTTATCTTTTAATAATTTGAAAGCATTCGGGCATTCGGTTGTAAATTCAAATTTCTTGTCCTTTTCAAGAAGTTGGAATAGAGGTTTAGTAATTTTTGAAAAATCTTTTATATAACGTCTGTAGAATCCAGCATGTCCAAGAAAACTTCTTACCCCTTTCACCGTAGTTGGAGGTGATAATTTAGCTATAACTTAAATTTTTGCAGGGTCTACTTCCATGCCCTTTTCCGAAATTTTATGCCCTAATACAATGCCGTCTGCAACCATAAATTGACATTTCTCCCAATTAAGAACTAAATTAGTTTTCTCACATACTTCAAATACTTTTTCAAGATGATTTAAGCATGTGTCAAATGATGTTCCAAATACAGAGAAATCATCCATAAATACTTCTATTCCATTATCAATTAACTTACTAAATATAGACATCATACATCTCTGGAATGTTGCAGGTGAATTACATAATCCAAAAGGCATCCTTTGAATAGCGAAAGTTCGATAAGGACTAGTAAATGTAGTTTTTTCTTGATCCTCAGGAGCAATTTGTATTTGATGATAACCGGTGTATCCATCTAAGAAACAAAAATACTTATGTCCGGCTAATCTATCTAACATCTGGTCTAGAAATGGTAAAGGGAAGTGATCTTTCCCGGTGGCTGCATTTAATTTTCTATAATCAATACATATTCGCCATCCAGTAACTTGTCTTATAGGGATAAGATCATTATTTTCATTAGCTTTTACGGTCACTCCTCCTTTCTTAGGCACACGAGTGAATTGGGCTTACCCAAGCACTGTCAGAAATAGGATATATAATACCATTATCTAACCATTTTAAAATTTCTTTCTTGACTACTTCTTTCATTATCGGGTTTAATCTCCTTTGGGGATCTACCTTAGGCTTATGTTCATTATCTAAAATAATTCTGTGCATAAGGATTGAAGGACTAATTCCTTTAATATCTGATAAAGTCCAACAAAAAATTTTCTTATATTTTTTTAGGGTATCTAAAAGTTTTTGTTCTTGAGATTCATTTAATTCAGATGAAATAATAACTGGTAAAGTTGAAGAATTACCTAAGTAAGCATATTTCAAATGATTAGGTAACATTTTTAACTCAAGTTCAGGAGGTTTAATAATCGATGGAACTATATTTTTGTCAGTGTTTTCTGTATTATCTAAAAATTCAAATTTTTCTTGAATATAATCTAGTTCTTCTTTTATATCGGCTTTTTCAATTAATTCAATATTTTCTTTTTCTAATTTTTCTTCATAATATTCCTTAAAATGTTCTTTTTGTAAATGATCGAGTACTTCCATTCGAAAACACTCGATCATCTTTTTCTAGCATGAGGATATTTCATTGATTTAGCAATATTAAAAGTTACTTTTTGGTCATTTACTCTCATAGTTAATTCTCCTTTCTGAACATCAATCATAGTTTTCCCAGTGGCTAAAAATGGTCTTCCTAAGATGATAGGAATTTCTTTATCTTCTTCCATATCTAAAACAATAAAATCTATAGGGAAGATAAATTTATCCACTTTTACTAAAACATCTTCAATAACTCCCTTAGGATATGTAACAGAACGATCAGCTAACTGAAGGGTTACTGAAGTAGGTGAAATTTCTCCCAATCCTAATCTCTTAAAAATTGATAGAGGCATTAGATTGATGCTTGCTCCTAAGTCACACAAAGCTTTTCCATAGAATTTTTCTCCGATAGCGCGAGGTATAGTGAAACTACCAGGATCTTTTAATTTTTCGGAAGCTTTTCTCGAATAATAGCACTACACTCTTCACTAAGTGCGACCGTTTCATTATCGGTAAATTTTCTTTTTTATTTAGAATATATTTCATGAATTTTACATAGTTTGGCATCTGTTCTAAAGCTTCTACGAAAGGAATATTTATTGTTAATTTCTTCAAAATTTCAAGGAATTTAGCAAACTGTTTATCTTTTTTATGTTGATTTAGTCATTGAGGAAATGGTGGTGGAGGTTTTTCAACAGAAATTTTCATTGGTATTAGAGGATTTTCTAAGTTCGGATCTTGTTGATTCTTTTCCTTTTCGATTTCCACTTCCTCTTTTTGACTTTCCAGTTCTTTCTGAATTTGAGGTTCTAATTCTTTTCCACTTCGTAATTGTATCGCTTTAATTTGTTCATTTCCTTTGTCTTTGGGATTTATTTCCACATTACTAGGAAATGTTCCAGGATTCTATTATTAAGCGCGGTAGCGATATGTCCAAGTTGAGTTTCAATATTTTTAATAGCTGTTCCTTGATTTTGTAATTGGTTTCCTTGTATTTGTAATTGATTTCCTTGATTTTGTAATTGATTTCCTTGATTTTGTAAATTTTGACCCATATTTAATATTAATTCTTTTATAGATAATTTCTTATCTTTAAATTGAGGGTTATTATTATTAAATCCAGGTGGATAACTAGGTTTATAATTAGAATTTCCTTGGTTAGAGGGATTTCCTAATGGTTGTGTTATGTTGTTCATCCATGGTTGATTAGTTGTATTATTATTCCAATTAAAATTAGGATGATTTTTCCATCCAGGATTATAATAATTCGCATAAGGATTATTGGGTATGTTATTAATAGCATTTATAGTTTCATAATGAGATTGGGATTCTATAAGTTGTCCAGATGAGTTTTCTTCTAATATAGTAGGAGAGTAATTCATTCCAAAATGATCTAATTTTTTAGATATAGCAGCGATTTGCGAAGCTAACATAGATATTGCATCATTTTCATGAATACTGGCTATCTTTTTCGAATTTATTCTATCAACAGGTCATTGAAAATTATTGGTATCCATTTCTTCGATTAGTGCATAGGCTTCATCAAATAGTTTTGACATTAATGATCCTCTAGCAGCAGCATCGATGATTGATCTAAGAGATCATACTAATCCATTATAGAAAGTTTGAATAATTAACCAATACGGTAACACATGATGTGAGCATTTCCTAAGGAGTTCTTTAAATCTCTCCCGAGCTTCATATATTGATTCTCCATCAAACTCGACTAAAGGAAGTTATATCATTTCTAAGCTTAGCGAGTTTTAGATAGTGGAAAATATTTGGATAGAAATTTTGTGATAACTCTCCCCAAGTTTTAATAGATCCGAGTGCTTAACGAATTTAACCACATTTTAGCCTTATCCCTTAAAGAAAAAGGAAAAAGTCTAAGTCTAATAGCATTGTTAGATACTCCTCCATATTTGAAAGTAGCACATAGTTCTAAAAACTAGCAAGATGTAAATTAGGATCTTCAGTAGGTGAACCACTAAATTGATTGTTTTGTACCATTTGGATAATTGCAGGTTTCAGTTCAAATGAGTTAGCGGCTACATCAGGGTTTTGAATAGTTAAATGAATTTCATCTAATGTAGGGTTGGCATAATCTCTTAATGGTCTCTGTTGATTGATATTTTCATTTTCAGGAATATTCGCCATTTGTGTTAAATTTATAATTTCTCTTTTTTGTTTTCTAATTCTTTTAATTGTACGCTCTAATTCTGAATCGTAAGGTATTAAATTTTCGTTTCCAAATTTACGCATACAATTATGCAAAATAAATTTTAAAATAGTCCGTTACTCTAGTAAATAATTTCTTTATTTCCCCGGCAACGGTGCCAAAAACTTGACCCACTTTTTTGTGTTTGCAAATTATGTTAATAGCAACGACACCAAAAACTTGATCCCGCTTTAATATATATATTTGATTTTATGATGGAATGTATAATCTGGATTCTACGCAAGTATACGTATCGTATCAAGTAATACGAGGCTCAGCGGAGTCTCGGTTATCGATCCACGGGGAAGTTTTAAAAGATTTGTAACAACTAAATTTAAAGGATTTACTTACTTAATATAGTATACGAAAATTTAGAATACGTAACTAAAGCGAACTAAAGTAAACTAATGCTTTAAATAAAGTTGATTTAAAGATTTCAGAAAAAGTATCATTCTCCTTGTTTTTAGAAAATTAAGTGAATGATGAATTCAAATAGATTTTTTATTGTATTGTGACAAATAGGAGCATTCCTATTCTTTACTCTTTGGTCCAGCTGCAAAGAACATTGACTAATCCTATGCTTGATTAATGAATCTGCGGCTAGGCTGGGAGGATACTGGCTGCCACTTCAGAGCTCCCACGTTCCCCTCACCTGAGGGCTAACATCTACACTTCGGCTCTCAAACAATAGGACCAAATTGAATATTTTAGTCTGTCACACTAAAATGTCTAATTCTACGTCTGATAAATTATATTTCTTTATTTATTTGCATCCTCCTTCCAAGGCTTTTGACTTCCCTGGATATTGGATGTAATCTTTACTATAGTTGATAATTCAACATGTTTTAACAAATCAATGGGCCAAATTAAAAAGTAAATTAAGTTTTAAGTAAAAATTATCACAATTTATTTTAATATATTATGCACTTCTATTTAATTTCATCAATTCACATAATTTCATAAACAAGGAGAAAGACTAAAAAAACTACTCAGAATGCAAGGGAATTAAACAAAGCATGAATTTCATTTAAAGTTAACAACAATAAACAAAGATACTTATCTCGATTTCCTCCCCAAGCAGACTCCTTGAAGTTCCTTTGACTTTTCCTTCTAGTACAACACACTTCTAAACTCACTAATTACACTTACTAAAACTCTTAAAATAGACACCAAGTAGACACTAAGACTCTCTAAAATAGACACACAGTAGACACACAACATACTAAAATTCGTCCTCTATTTATAGAGGTAGACAAAGGTCCAAGGGGTACTTAAGCACCTCTTCAAAAAGCGTCTAGGTTCAATGTATCTAGCATTTTGAACTGTCTCGCCGTCGGCGAGAAACGACCTCGCCGTCGGCGGGGTTTCTAGAAGGTCTCCAAACCGCGCGATCTCACCGTCGGCGGGCTCGGGCTCGCTGTCGGCGAGGTAGTTGCAAATCCTTCAAAAATTCTCCTCATGATCTCGCCGTCGGCGGGCTCGATCTCGCCGTCAGCGACTTAGTTCATTTTGCATGAATTTCTTCTTTTTTTATCCAAATTCGCTCCATTTCATGCTTTTTGCTTTCATCACTTATAAATCTTCATTCCTGCAATAAAATAAAGAAAATACCTTTCTTTAAAGTGCAATTTCATAAAAAATGGGTATGAATTTCTTAATATATTTTCCTGTGATCACCCACCCTTACAACGCACACAAAAAAAGGAATCTAAAGTCCTCTCTCCAAAAAAAATACAAAATACAACTCACACACACGACTCTATAAATAATCAGATAAAATAAGATTATGTAATTCATAAGGAAAGTTCAGAGAAATAAAAGGAGAATAGAGACTCAAACCAAACATAGCGACAACGATGGGCGACTCTGTTACCATCTCTCTTCGTATGCGTCCAAACAACTGTTAGTTGATTCGCCAGCCAGAAAATCAGCTTCATAATCCCATTTAAGCTCCAATGATGATTTTCCTGCAAAGAGCAAAACTTCCACAAAATTAAGGAATCATTTTCCAAATTAATATAAGTCCACCATCAATTAATAGCCACCTGTAAACCAAAGACAGTAGCCTCAGCTTCAGCCATAAGAGGAGATACTGGAATAGACTTAGAAGCAAACCAACAAAGTGGCAGCCCTAACACATCTCTGAAAATACCCCCAATACTAGCTTTATTCGTATACCAACAACCGCCACAATTTAATTTTATAAAAGGAAGCTTAGGTTTAGACCATTTCACCTCCTTGTTAAACTTAACCGCAAAAGGAACAGTTAAATTGAAAATTCTCAAAATATTATGCATCTTAACAGGAAAATTGGAAGTAAAAGCTCATTTAAAACCTTTACGAAGATAACAAAGAATAGCACAAACGATATTGGTAACAATAGGAGTAATAAGATTAAATCTGGCATTATTATGAGCCATCCAAATAAACCAGATAACAACCGCAGGAAAAACCATAAAAGGCTTACCCAGATTTTTCCAGCTTATAAAAAGAGCATCAACAGACGTAAAATTTAAAGAATTCACATTAATTTGTAGCTTAATAGTAACCTGGTACCAAACAACAGTAGTAAAACTGCAGTTAAGAAAAATATGTTCAATAGTATCCTCTTGATTACAGCACAAACAACACTTAGACGGCAACCTTAATCCTTTAAGTTTAAGTAAGTCATCAGTGGGAATTATACGATGAAAAACACGCCAAATAAAAAAGGAAATAGAAGGTTTAAGCCAAGAATTCCAAATCCAACTCAAATCCTGACCCTGGAAATTCTGAAAAGAGGCAGCAAAAGTTTTAGATATAGAATCCCCAAGCTTAGTCTTAATAAGAGGCACAACATTCTTAGTATTGAAAATAGGCATAGAAGAAATATATTTAGCATCATTATGATGAGTATAATCAAGCAGCAAAGGAAGATTCCAAGAATCATTAAACCAGAAATCATTAACTTTGATATTAACATCTTGAGGACCTCCATACCAATCAGATAAAGCACCATGTCCTGTCCAATCATCATACCAAAAGGAACAGTCACCTTTACCAACATCCCAACTTATTAAAACCTCAGTGAGTCTAGCCACTTTAAGCATAGCTTTCCAAATAAAAGAGTCTTTGTAAGTCTGAGTAATACATAAAGGATGCTGAGCAGCACAATATTTGGCCTTAAGATACAAGGCTCAAATAGAGTTTCCTTTACGAAAATGATACCAAAGCTTCATATAATTAATCTGAATAGAATCAGCAATACTTCTAAAACCAAGACCACCTTTTTCAATAGGTCTACAAAGCTTATTCCAACTTTTCCAATGATAAGAAGAATTTTTGTTGCCTTCCCAAAGAAACTTATTAAAAAGATTCTCTAAAGAATTAATGAAATAAGAAGGTAAATTCATAACTTGAAGAGAGTAGAGAGGCATAGAAGTAAGAATACTCTTAAGAAGAGTAATACGACCACCAAAAGAAAGAAAATTATTTTCCCAAGAGTTAATTTTATTCTGAATTTTATCAAAAAGGCTTATACAATGAGCTTTTCTACTTTTACCTTTATCAAGAGTAAAGCCTAAATAATTCAGAGGTAAAGAAGCCCTACTACAACCAGTGAAATTAGAGATCCAATCCTTTTTAGCCACATTAATTCTTTTAGCACAGTAAAAGAAACATTTAGAAACATTAAAAGAAAGACCAGAATACTTTTGAAAGTTAGAGAGTTCATTCCAGACTTTCTTAATGGAACTTTTATTAGTATTAGTGAAAATAATCAAATCATCAGCAAAACATAAATGAGAGATACACATATTCCCTTTATTCTTATAATTAAGAGAAGAAAACTTACTATATAAATCATTCAACCTTCTAGAAAGATAATAAAAAACAATAATAAAAAGATAAGGAGAAATGGGATCACCTTGTTTAATACCCTTATAAGCTTTGAAAAAAACCATAACTGTTACCATTAATCAGTAAAGAGTAGTAATTATTATTAATAAATCTATAAATAAGAGAACAAAAGGTATTATTGAAGCCAATAGCTTTGAGAACATCAATAAAAAAGTCCCAACTAAGAGTGTCAAAAGTTTTTTTAATATCCATTTTAAAAAGGATATTACCATCTCTAGAACCAGAATCAATGTCCAATAGTAACTCTTGGACAAGTAAAGCATGATCACAAATGTTTCTATCCATTAAAAAAGTAGCCTGGTTAAGGCTAATAATATTGGTAAGCATAGGTTGAAGTCTCTTAACAATGATTTTTGAGATAACTTTAGTAATAACAATATTTAAACTGATAGGTCTAAAATCATTCCAGGTAGAAGCCACTTTAGCTTTAGGTATTAAAGCAATATTAGAAGATTTGAAGTACCTAGGTAAATCAATACCTTGAAAAAACTCTTGAATAGCTTGAATAACATCTTTATGAATGACAGGCCAACCATTTTTATAAAACTCCAAGGAAAAACCATCAGGGCCAGCAGAACGACCCTCATCCATACTATCAATGATAGACTTGATTTCATCACCAGAAGGAATAGTAGTAAGCAAGTCATTATTAAAAGGCTTGATATCATTATAAAGAACCTTATCCACAACCCCAATATAGGGATCATTATTATTAAAAAGATTAGTAAAATAGTTAACAGCATCCTTAGCAATATCAATAGGATTGGTAATCTTATTCCCTCAATCATTGAAAATAGCATGAATAGAATTAATATTCCTACGAGCTTTAATACAAGCCATAAAGAACTTAGAATTTCTATCACCATCTAAATAATTCAATTTAGCGGCTTTCTGAGCAAAGAAGAATTCTTCTTTAGCAATGGCTTCATTAAGATTCTGATTTTCTTGAAGAATAAGATCAACATCAATAAGATTATTAGCAAAATCTTTCTCAAGTGATTGAATCCTAGTTTCAATCAACTCAATATTATTATGTAAATTACCAAAGCATTCCCAGTTCCAATGCCATAATTTAATAGCCAAGTTTTTTTGTAATTTCCATAAACGAAAGCTAGCAGAACAATTTAAAGAAATGTTCCAGTTATCATGCAAAAATTTAGTATAAGTCTCATGTAAAGTCCACATTGTAAGAAATTTAAAATGATAATTATGAGAGGAAGAATTATTCAAAATACTTAAAATAATAGGAGCATGATCAGAAGCATTAATAGCAAGATGTTTAACTACATACTGGGAAAAAATATTAAACCAACAAGAATTAGCAACAAAATGATCAAGACGTTCAAAGGTATTCCCTCTAAACCAAGTAAATATATTACCAGTATAACCCAAATCATATAAACCTGCATTCATTAAAGTCTCATTAAAATCATTTATAAGAGATAAGTTAGGAGGAATACCTCCTTGCTTTCAGAAGGAGAAGAAATCATATTAAAGTCCCCTCCCATAATCCAAGCTTCATTATCTGTATTAATACCTTGGAATAGATTCCAAAGTTCCAATCGATCATGTTTAATACAACTAGCATAAACTAAGGTAAACAGAAAAGTCACATTAGCATAATGAATTCTAATGTGCAAGAATTGTCTATGATTGATAAGTATATCAATATTTAAACAATCCTTCCAAAAAAACCAAATCTTATTATTACAATTAACAAAAGACTTGTACGAACTAAACCGTTTCAAATAAGCATCATTGTTATCCATATTAACAAGAGGTTCCAAAATACCAAAGAAGTAGAACTTAAAAGTACGAATCAAATTTTTTAGCCTGTTAGAAGCATTGGTTTTAGCAATGCCCCTAATATTCCAAACCATAGAATTGAAATTCATTGATTAAAACCCTCCTTTAAGAACCTTATTACCAATTTAAGAAGTAGAAGCATCCAGATCTTTCATCTAAGATGGTAGAGAAACAGAATAAACAAAATCGGACTCACGGGTATTCTTTATTTTCCTCTTCCTAGAAGATCGTTGAACAATCCAGTCATCATTAACAATATCACTTCCCATTTCTTGGGTGAAATGGGACTCACTATTATGCTTCAAAGAATCCATAGCCACTGCATCAATTGTGCTCTGCTCTATAGCAGTATTAGATAAAAGAAGCAACTGTTTATCCGAGTTTAAAACGAGGCCTTCCAAAGAAAAGAGACTTATACAAAGTAACAGAACTAATAAGATTCGATTAACCATCATATCGAGTAGTAATAATAGCAGAAACGAAGCTTTGAAAATCAATTATATCTTCAACCATATGAGTAGAGATATGCACAGTAGCTAAATTATTGTGAGGAAGAGACTTAATAGCAGAAAGTTGAGGATCTTGGATATCGTTAGTACATAAAGAAACATGATCAGTAGAACACCCTCCATCAACTATATTATGAGTCATATTAGGAGTAATTTTAGAATTCATTTTGTTCACAACTTGATTCGACACAGTATTGGAGCGATTCTTACGCAGTTCAGGATGAGTCATAAAGCAATTAGAAAAAAGATGGCCAAAGATCTTACAATGAGTACAATAATGAGGCACAAATTCGAGAACAACTTTCTGCCAGTAACCGTCATTGGCATTCCCCAACCAAATAGAGTCCTTAAAAACAGCTGTAACATCCCTCTCAACTAAAACCCTCGCAAGAGAAGGTCTCGATAAAGTACTAGTCACAGAATCAAGTTTCAATGACTTACCATAAACAAAACTCAACGAATAAAGAACTTTTTGATTATAGTATTGTAATTTAAGACCCGGGAAACGAATCCATACCGGCACCACAGGGGGTTCTTCAACAGGGTTGAAATCCGGCATCCATTTGAGAATCTTGAGATAGCATTTCTCAATACTAAGATTTTTTTTAGAGAAAAGGATGGTGTAATCTTCTTCGAGTTGAAGTTTGATCATCAAATTACAAGTATCAATTAACCCTAATTTCCATTCACCCTTCAAATGAAGGTCCGAAAAAAAAATTCGCATTGATTCCATACTAGGATAAGCATAAGAAAACTTTCCAATGAGAGTATACCTAAGCGGTTCCAAAAGCATAGAAGATTCTTCCTCATAAAAAATGAAAGCAGGTTTACGTTCTTTCTTGAAGGTTTTTTGAGCAAAGTATCGGCACCTTCTTCGGCAAGAAGATCAAAAAAGCTCGAAGGAAACATAACATCACCATCAGAAATCTTACCGGAAGCAACATCCCGATAAGAAGGAGCTACCACCATAGCGAGAGACTATAGTGAGAGAACCAGAGAAGTTCACGAAAGAAGATGATAAGGAGGCGGAGAGAAAGTTAGGGCAAGAAAGCTCCAAGAACCATCGCCCTTGAGAAAAATTTGCAGGTTTTTGAATGTGTTTCCCACTACGACTTAAGTGACTAATTGCTATCTTTTTAGCCTTACAATATAATTTTATGACCAATTAACACTCTTTCAGTGTACCACTATGGCCTATGTGGCTAAGTGTTGTCATTACAGCCTTCCACTATAACTTTTGTGAAAAACCAATATTCTTACAGTGACCCACTGCAGCCTCCGTGGCCAGTTACTATTGATGTTTCCCACTGCAGCATCTGTGGCCAACTGCTATCATTTTAGCCTTCCACTACGACATATATGTTCATTTGCTATCATTATTGCTTTCTACTACGAACCATGTGATCAACTACAGTCATTAAATTCTTACACTACAGTCTTTAAAACCAATTGATGCTCTTGTAGCTACTAAGTATGGTGGCCTTTCTGGCCAACTAACGCTACTGCAGCTACCAACCACTGCCTATGTGACCAACTACAGTCTATTTAGCTAACTCTTATTGCAACTTTAAAGAACACCTTATGTGGCCAACTACATCCTATGTTGCCAATAGCTACTATAGTTTATGTGAACAACTATGTTCAATCTAGCTAACCGCTACTACAACATTCAACTATTACCTATGTGACCGACTACGACCTATGTGAGCTTTCAACTATGGTCTCTATGGCTAATTGAAGCCATGGAAGCCATCAAATCCAATCTTTGTGGCAATCTATTTTCTTTATAGTAGTTAACTATGACTTTTGCAGCCCACTATTGTTATTATCACCAAAAACTACATTTGTAGTATCAGGATTATGGCTATTAAACCTGAATGACTATTCTACATCAATTTTTATCAATAATGTAATTTCATCTTCTCTAATTTAGGAGAAGAATGAACTTATGTACTTGCAATCTTATTGAGGATTACTTTGATTGTGATAGGCCCCATGATTTATTTTAATTTCCAGAATTTTTCCACATGAAAATCTCAAGTATCACCTCCTCCTACTTTTTTCTTTTCTGTGTACGTGTTGGTTCTTCGTACAATGCTAAGATGTTCAATTATCACACTATAACTACGAATCTTGCGGCATGCATCAAGTATAATATATGAGTAATTAATATTATGTAGAGCATAAATTAGATTTAAGCAACATTGGTTAATTTGTGCTTATTAAATGGAAGGTTGGGAATATAAAAATGTGGGCTAGCAGTTTTTGTTGTTGAATTGAAGTTCCTAAACATAGAAACTTAACATGACCTATCTTTATACATTTTATTAGTTTTAAGTTTAAATTTCTCCACCAAGATTAGACAAAACACATTATGTTAGTTATTTATGTTCTTTCTCACTTTCATTTTCGCATAGGCCAATGATCTATTTTTTCTGTCAAAGGAAATTCGAGTTATGCATTTTTCTGCACCGAAACATACGTGGACTATAATTTTTATCTGATGAACTCATGAAGAGGGTTTGTTTTTCATCTCTCTAAGATATATTTCTTTAATTTCTTTCAACGAAAACAGGTTTTGTAGCCAACAAAATATTAATAATCTCACGCCACTGTGATATAATTATTTGAATTTCGATGTTAATTAATCCTACATAATATAGATTTCTCAATGGCCACTGTTTCTTATTGTAGATATTGACCTTAGTTTTCTCAACGATCTTACAATTAACTTAGAATTGCACTATACAACATTGCGTAATCACAAACTTTTCTGGTTATTTATTTCAGTTTCAAATCATTAAAATCATTATTTACAATTGATCACTCAGCATGTGGTTCATTACTTCTTGCATATCCTGTCTACTTCTTTTGTACAGTAGCGCGTACAAGCATAATTAATTGTTTGTGACCCCTTATTAAAATTCTTATAAACTATCTATGTGGCACATCTAATTCAATTTTCATTGTTATCTCTTATTATAAAATCATTTAGTTGCTAACACGTTTTTGCGACCTCTCTATAAAAATCTTTTAGTGAGAACCTTTAGACGACTCATCATTGAAGTTGGAGAATGCATTCTTATGTATTTGTATATCTAACACCTAAAGTTTGATATTGATATTTATAGCACTTTAGCAATAATGTTATTTTTTTATGTGTTGTTAATAATTTTAGTGCTATGCTTATAATTATGAAAGTTAAGATGTTAAATATTTAAATATGTAATAATTGTCTGGTATGTATATAAATTCCCTTTATTTCTATGGCAATATATTGTGGATCTCTGTTACAAGTTCATTTCGTGCTACAAAGTCAAACAAATTTCTTCAATTTGTGCCAATCTTTTTAGACTTTTGCAGAACTTGAATTATTAAAATAATTTGCCTAAGGTTACAAAGAGCATCTAGTGTAATAGTTTTCATAAATTTTGTTAATGGGACTTTTGTTAGTACCTAATCGAACTAAAATGAATGAGCACTGACATAATTTGAAAATTATTTAATAATATTTTATATAAAAGCAACACCTTAATGGGCTACTCACGAATTTTATAGTATTGGAGCACTCAAATCGAGTGAGGATGTTTATGTATTAATTTGAACTATCATTTTTTAATCAACTGAAAGGATGTGGTGTGAAATGTAGACCTATGACTATTGTAACTAAGGAGAAACATAGTTTATTCATTTTAAACTCTAAGTAAATTGGACTAGAATAGAGTTAAGTTAATTTTGCAATTCAACATGTTGAAAAATGATTTATCTAGTTATTTTTAAAAGTATTATAACTGTTAAATTAGGTGCATTTAGATATATACTTAACAAATATTAAGCCTCCATAAAATTATATTTTAAAATGATACTTACTAAACTTTTAAAATTAAAGGGATGTGTGGTGTTTTACTTTAAAAAGATAATGATGGAATTCAAAACTATTACAAGGCCTAACTAGATATGCAATTCTTATAAAGTATGCTAAGGATTGGAATGTTCATATTGAAGCAAAGGAAGAAAAGAGTAAAAAAATAAAAGAGTCTACATTGAGGAGAAGTTTGAGGAGAAACCTCATCAAAAATTGATTTCACTAGATTCTTTTAAAAGTTAAAACTTCACGCATCCCTAAATTTATCAATGCGTATAAAGTATTAGTAAACTTTTTAAAATGAGTGCTTAAGTTCTATCTTTCAACATCTAGTGTACCATGTTTAACAAGTGTTAATTTCTATTTTAAAGTAATATAGTAAATCAGGTTTTCTTGGTTGAGCGCAAAGTTTCTTATACCCTAGAACCAGACTTGTTTACTAGAGTTATCACATATTTATGACTATGAATTCCTTAATACGCTCTTGTTCATAAGTTTTCATAAAACCCACTCCCTCAAATTAAATAATTTGTTATTCAAATTATAGTGTTACTTGAGGACAAATAACCTTTAAGTTTGGGGGATTTTTATGTGAAGAAACGAATAGATAAATTCCTTTATGTTTTACACATGATTTTGGATGAAATTGCACTTTAAAGAAAGATATTTTTGTGTTTGTTTTGCAAGTATAGCAGGTATTGGACGTGGAGCAAAGTGGAGAAGACTTGGAGCAGAAGGACCACTAGGTGACTGGTGCCTAGGCGCCAGACCCCTAGCGTCGAAGCGCCAGTCTAAACCCTCACAAGCCGAGAAGACAACGCCTATGAATTAAATCCATTTGAACCAATCTCTTTTATGCGCTTGGGAGAGGGTGAAGAAGAGAGTTACTCTTATTTGTCACTAACCACGTTTACAATTTGCATTAACAATCCTTATACTTCACTTACGTCATTACAAGGGAGGAAAACTTTAACTTGATTTTTATCAATTCAACTAAAGTAAGTTGAATTAGTTGTGTAGAATTTGAACTTTTAGTTGTTGTCTAAATTATAGGATTACTTGCAAGATTTTAAACACTATTTAAATTCTAGACTAGGAACTAAATTAGTAGGCTATAACTTTTCCTATGCTTAAATTTTATCCTTCCCTGTAGGATCGATATTTTAGTCTCATAAATCTGATATTACTGATTTGACATGTGTAATTGTGTGAGCCCCCAGAGTGTAGTTGCACCAGAAAGCAGGTATCATTGGTAACTAACACTTATGTGCTAGTGCCACAGTGCCTACTTCATGCTCTTTGAATCGCTCACCTAAGGCTTTTGGAGCCTAGGCATCTTAATGTTATGATTATGTGCTAAGGATGTAGTGCTTAAGTGCTACAATTACAACCTCTACTCTGTCTTATATGTCTTCTAGATGAAAACTCTTAACATAGACCTATCTTGGTCACCTAAGCACTTAGACCCAGTACTTACGTGTTACTCCTGCAAATGGAAAATTCTTGGGGTTCACCTGTTCCTATGAATCCTTTTTCTCGAATCATGTAAAACACATCACAAATAGCTTGCAAAAAATATAAAATTAAAATATAAACGATTGAGATAAAACAAATAAACAAGTACACTTCCAATGACAATCATGTATATGCCTAAATATATAAAGTTCAATTGCAACTATTTCATGAAGAAAATTAGGTTCTTTATAACCAAGTGATAATTTTAAACTAAATCTAATGCAAAATATTATGCTATCATTATTTATTAAATAATATTAAAATTTTTAGTTAAATATTTATTTTATTAAGTCATTATTGGATCCAAGCAGTTAGATAATGTTTAGACAAACAAGAAATGTCACTAGACAATAGATCCATTGCAGTAAATAAACCTTAAAATGCTAAAAATGTAACAAGTTTTTTTTGCAGAAATATAAATTAAATTATTTTATATGATAATTCTTAAATATATTAATTAATAGAAAATTAATACTAAATAATTTATTTAAAAACTGATACAAATTTCAATTATAATAAAATAAAATAAAATGTAATTTATTATTTTGATATCCCAATTGTTTTATTTTTATGAATACAATGTTATGTATTAATTATTTACGAAAATATTCAAATTATAAATAGTATAATTAAATATTTAAAATTTATTTATATTTAATTAAATTTATTCTCCTTATTTAATAATATATAAATATAATTAAATTAATATATTAGGTTGTGAGAAAAATACATCATCGAAAAGAAAGTCATATTAACCTATATCTGGATCTCCAAGATATCAGCTCCATCTTGACTTATCATATGCTCAAATCTTTATACAATTTTATATTTGCACATCCATAAAATTAATGTCCTTGAAAGACTTGTACATTATATCATCCAAGCATATATTTGTTATCATCAAAATTAAGAGAATAGATGATATGGCTCATAAATCAATAATTAATTTTCTTTGATGTGGGAGGAAAAAGACCAATAAGCAAAAGCCCTTACTATTTTATGAACACAAATTGAAAAAAACAATGTTGATAGAATTTTAGACCAAAGCATGATTGGATTGAGTAAGAATAACATAAGCGCAAATTTCTTTTGTGTACTGGAAGGAAATAAGGCTATGCGATGCAAACTGGGAGAAGGATGTCACTTTATGATAGTTTGAGAATCAAACTAAGCAGCACAACCAAAGTAATTCAACAAGGATGTTGGTCTCTTCAAATAAGAGAATTTGTTAGACCCTTAAACCATGTTATTAATTTAAACCTTAGATGGATAGTCTTGCATCATTTTATAATCATAAGTAATGATTTATCCATTGTGAAGCTTGTGGTAGTGCTTGATACATGCAAGAGTGTGCGAATGAAGGAGCGTAGGATTATGCCTGCACGAAACAAGTGATGGGATGCGAGTAGAGTTACTAAATCAAATATATGAGGAACTTGCACTCGACACAATATATGTGCAAGAGATAGTAAATATATGTGCCTAGTGAAATGCATAGGTAGATGCACATGCCCACATGTTATACACAGAAATGGGCAAGGATACATCTTCATATATGGAGGATTGCTACCAAGAGTGAAGGAAAGCGTGCTTTAGTGTTAACAATTAGCTTGGCTAGTATGATAGTGTAAGCAATTAGTTTGGCTGGCGTACTACTATGTATAATTTTGGATAAGTGCATGCAATTTTCTGGAGGAGTACTGAATGGTCAGATAAAAGATGGGAAAAGTGGTCTATGGATGTGTTTCTATAAAACATAATATTTGTCGTTAACCACAAATATTCAAGCACTTTCATGGAAATGAAACTTTTGAAAGTCACCAACCTTTATATAGGATACGAAACAATTAATGAGAAATCATAATTGGCAGAACTGACACAACCATTGTAATAGACCTTAATTAGGGTATTGTGTATTATGGAAAACAATAATAACAAAATACATTCGATGGTGGTTTGAGATTAATTATAAAGTCATTTAGTGACAACTAGAGCTTTGTGGTCTTCATTATTCTGTAAAGATGAAATTTAAAGTTTGGTATTTTTTGTATACTTTCATTTTATATTTAGCAACGTTATGAGCCCATTATCCTTATAATTTAATAGTAAATAAGAAGTTGAAAGTTTTCTTACAAACACATTGTACTGTGAGAAGGCTATATGTAGCTATTTTGAACCCAAGATGTGCCTGATGGTTGAGCCAAACTAAGAATGCAAAAGAAAAAAATGCTCAACCCCAAAGAAAATGCCACAATCCATCTTAGTGGAAAACTTACGAGGACGTATCCCTTTTTTATAAATAAATGACAAAAGTGCCTAAAAACCTAGGTTCTGTTTGGGGCGGTCGTAGCTTAGCTACCCCAAGAAACTGTTGTGGGGAAGCTGCTATGGGAAAGCTGACAAGTTGTTTGTTTTTTCCAGTTTGAAAACAGCTGTGCGGCAGCTATTTCTGGATAAATGACTATTCTGCCATGTGTAGTAATGTTGTTTGTAACATAACTATTATAGCCATATATTTGATACTTCAAAAGCAAAAAAAATCACTTCATAACGGTACAAAAATCTTGATAAACACCTCATGTAACAGTGAGTATTAAGTATGCTACAAAAAGAAAACAAACATCAAAATTAAAATTAACAATATGACAATATTGATTTTACAATGCAGACGACGCACGTCACGAGCTATGCTGTCCTCCAGAGATGTTATCCAGTCCTGATCATTGTAAGCAGTGGAATCTACCAGACTGTCTGCCTACCGAAAAAACTCACACTTCTCTGGATCGTCTGCTTAGTGTGGGCACCTATATAACTTTCTTCCGTACCTATGCGCTTGACATGACATAAGCAGGGAAGTCTGAAGTCCATAGTAGCAGAACAATCGTTGGGAGGTCCCTCAAATCCTAGAGCTCATCTTTCCTGAATGCTACAAAAAACAATCCACTTGTCATATCACAAGTTGAAATTGTTAGACGTAATAAATTATAGTTTTAAGCAAGTGTGAGGTCTCATAGAACTCAGTATACCAACTAACAAATCTATCACTACAAGAAGACAACAGAACTTGTATAAAAAGGTTTCTTGGTTGCCTTTAACCCATTTAAAACCTAGCTCCTATGTGTCACATATGTATACCACAAAAAAGGTCATCCAAAAGATTCTTAAAAACTATATCACTGATAATAAGTTAGGAACTTGGTAGCCTTCATTAGAATTTCACATGTGACAGAAACCAACAACGACTAACAGGGCATCTAGACCTCTCAAACCATGTAAAATAAAAACAAATGGAAAAAATACATATCAATAGCGTAAAAAGTCCAAACAATGAATCCAAATATACTATGAATGGAAATAAAAGGAAATTGTACAAAATAATCAAGTAGAAATTGATAAATGAAGGAAGCACTTACAGTTTTGTGCGGACAAGAGGTCTCAGAAAACTCAGTACACCACCCAACAAATCTGTCACCACAAATTTGTCAGTACAATACGACAACAGACCTTGTAGAAAAAGGGTTCTTGGTTGGCTTTAACCCATGTAGTACAATGCTCGTGCCAGGCACACATGCATATCACTAAAAAAACCTTCCAAAAGAACCTTAAAAACAGCATATCAACAATAAGAAGAGAGGAACTTGGTTGCCTTCATTAGGATTTCACACGTGACACCAACCAACAGTGACCAACACGCCATTCGAAGAATCCACATGGTCAAACACATCATCATCATCCCTCAAACTCACCAAAA
This sequence comes from Papilionanthe hookeriana x Papilionanthe teres, assembly GCA_022702705.1. Classification (NCBI taxonomy): domain Eukaryota; kingdom Viridiplantae; phylum Streptophyta; class Magnoliopsida; order Asparagales; family Orchidaceae; genus Papilionanthe; species Papilionanthe hookeriana x Papilionanthe teres. The sequence goes on along the minus strand of CM040422.1, from coordinate 106,028,984 downwards.
CAAAAATAAATGAAATTCAAAAAACTCAAGCAATCATTGTCAAATATACAAGAAAATAAAAATAAATAGAAACTAATAAAAATACAAATAGTACTGAATAAAAGTACAAAGAATAGAATAATAAAAAGTCCAATCAACCTCCTACAATCACATCAATAATTTATTCCCTTAACTCTATCTTCTCACTTGCACCTTCACCGTCTACAATACAGGTAGTGGAAGCATCAATCTCATGTAGTGGCAAAGAATTCCCAAAATGGTACTCAAATGCTTCGGCAAGTACATGCTTGTGACCCTCGTCAACACGACAGAAGTTGATGTCGTTGCGGGAAGGATGACGTTGAATGTACTTGTGTAGCTCCGTCATGACAATCACAATCTGAACCTGTCTGGGAAACAGGTGAGATGTCATATTGCGCACCTATTTATTCTTCCAAATGTTGAAAGTATTTTCAATGACACCGCGTAATGAGGAATGTCTTTTATTGAACATTTCTTTTCTACCTCGTGTTACATTGCTTACTCGCTTAAAGTTTGGTATGTGATATCTCGTATCAAGACAAGGCTTGAGATACCCTCGATGCACCGAATATCCAGCATTAACCAAGTAGTATTTACTTGATATGAATTGTTTAATTAATAATGAGGTAAAAGTTAAATACGAGACTATTTGAGACTCAAGCGAACCTGCATGAGGATGTGGGAAGTTGTAAGTGGAATTCCACATCGTAGCTTTGAAAACTCTACTGTCATGTGCACTGCCCTCCCAATTAACTATAAAAAAAGTGAAGCACATGTTGAAGTCACAAACGACCATTTCATTTTGTGTCGGGCTGCCACAACAGTCGATGAATGCAACATTCTCATTATTTGGAGAACATGTGTGAACATGTGTTTCATTTATTGCTCCATTACAATCCTATAAAATACCACTAAGTTCGTAATAACGTTTCCTTTTTTTTTCAAAATTGAATGTAATGTCTTCTAGTGATTACCTTAAAGAATGGTGTGTATCGTGCATCGCGTGATATCTCTATAAGGGCTTGTTTGAACGTAAGATCAGTAGTTCTGATAATATGTGAAGATAAGCTCGCAAGTGCCTTCAACCCCACTAAGAAGTACTTGAAAATCATTTTAGAGGAGTTTTTAAATCCCTTCATTGCTCCTAGCATTGATTCATTCTGGGATACTATGTAGAGTGTTATCGCTAACACCTCTCGCGTAGTCGTCCTGGTAGAGCCATGAAGTCCATGTAATCGATGCAGATACTCTAACAAATCAATGAATACTGCCGGGTTCATGCGAAACATATTGGTAAATCTTGTTGGTTGGCCCGCAAACAACTCCCCAACCCATTGATCCCAACGTATGAGGGTGTCATGCATGTATACCAATCAATGTAAGAGTTTTAATACTCTTAAATCAAGCATAGCTACAGTTCTTCTACTGCGCCTTCAATCAGTTGCATCCATGCAGACCAATATTGTGCAGTCTAACACAAAAACATCAATGAATTAGCTACCACATAAAGATACGAACAACACAAAAAGCACAAAAAATAAGATGCATTGAATAAGTGAAGTTCCAAGCAGTTTAGATATCCAAATCATAATGAAAAAAATAGATAAATATAAATATACCAAGCGATTGTAAATTAAAATATTCTCTTAAATGTTCATGTGATCATAAAACGTTGTAGATATGTTGCAAGCATCGGGCATCTTCATGAAAAACTCTCTACAGGTCGGATCCTTAAGCAACTCTATCACAAACAAGTATAGTGATTTATCCTAAAAATTTCATTGGATCCATTCAGAATTTCCAAGGCCTTCTCGATAGAAATTGCATGAGGGTTGTGGGGTTCAGCGCTACAAGAAGACACCAGCTGTGATATCTCGCTTCTAAAGAAAGCAACCTCAACTTTCTTTTTATTCTCAACCCATGGACGCTTAGTAAGGGATATTGACTTAAGTTCATGCTGCTCTGAGCTGGGGACTTTAGTTGAATCACCTGATCATTGGGCTCCCATGTTTTAAAGGGTGCCACCAAACCCTATATCGTTGGGGGCACATGCATAGTTTCCCGTAGCAACGACACCCCCAAACATTCGATCCAACTTATCCTCTAACTCAAGCTCAACTCCACAAATTTTAAGTTTCTTTGCAGCTTGCACCACCTACAAATTCATAAATGACACTTCAATTAAAAAAAAATTAAAATTGACAAATTTAGGGCACATGTCAAAAAGACTTATCGCAAGTCTTTCTGTCCACCACTCCTCGGGAGCATCAATGGTTCGCTTCACCGGATCCCGTCACAAGCCCGTTGAACCTCGTTTCAAATCTTTCCAAATTATCCAATCCTTCTTGAGTTGATCCCACTTGTTTTTCAATTGCATCACGTCATACTCTCTGCCGGTACTTTCCTCAAATTTTTTGATAATATTTTACCACCCTTCCTTGTTAAAATAGGTAGTAGGCCTATTTCACATATTGATCTTTTTAAAGAATGGTCACAAAATATTATTTTTGTTTCTTTGTACCACAATACAAGCATATCAATCTCTTTGGTCTTATTAGCCATTGTATTACTACAATAAAAAAAAGCAAAGTAACATAAAAAAATTGCCATAAAAAACTTCACCACAAGCCACAACCACAATAAGTGGAGCATTGCTAAGCTTAGTGAAATGAAAATACATATGAGAAAATGCACTCTTCGAGGCTCAACAAAATAACTCAACATGAATAATAGCAAACAAGCTACAACCACAACCTCAAGCCTCCACAATAGCTACAGCCCTAAACCATCACCCCAACCCATAACCACAAGCAAGCCACATTGACAACCCCAGACCACAACCAACACCACAAAGCACAACCCAAAATCAACAATCAAGTCACAACCACCACCCCAAGCCATGGCTCTAAACCATCACTCCAAGCCATAGAAACCCCAACCCATATCTACAACCCCAAGCCACAACCACCATCCCAAGGCACAGCCTCAAAACATCACCCAAGCCACAACCATTAATGCCCAAGCCACAACCACCATCCCAAGGCACATCCCAAAATCATCACTCCAAGTCACAGGCTTAACCCATGCCACAACCATCATCCCAAGGCACACCCCAAAAGAACCACCTCGAAGCCACAAACACCACCTCAAGAAACAGCTCTAAACCATCACCCCAACTCACAACCACACATATTCACATCCACATCCCCAAGCCACAGCCACTACCCTAAGGCTTAGCTCCTAAACATCACTCTAAGCCACAACCATCAATGCCCAAACCACAGCCACCACCCCAGGCCGCAGCCACCACCCAGAGGCATAGCCCAAAATCATCACCCCAAGACACAACATCACCCCAGACCACAGCCATCACCCCAAGGCACAACCTAAAAACATCACCCCAAGCTACAACCACCACCCTAAGGCACAACCCTAACCATCTCCTCAACTCATAACCACCCAAAGACACAACCCAAAATCATCACCCCAAGTGACAGGCATCACCCCAAGCCACAACCGCCAACCCAATTCATGATCAGAACTTTCTGGCCCAAGCCACAACCACCGAGAACAGTTTTGCTTTTTGTAAAATACTCATGCAAACCACCCAATTGATATGCATTCACATCAATACCCAAGACACACTCACCAAGAACTCCAAAGAACAAATCTAACATCAAAGCCCAAGTCACAACCACAAGAAATTTATTATTATTATTATTATTATTATTATTATTATTATTATTATTATTATTATTATTATGTTAGATCACCATGTAGACCACCAAAATGATGTGTATTCACATCAATGACCAAGCCACACCCATCAATAACTCACTCAAATATATCTAACATCAAATTGTTGATTAAATCCCCAAGCCACATACTCAAATATTTCTTTTTTTTTTTCATATAATTTACCAAACCAAAAATCGGGCCATCAAACATTCACATCCATGCCACCGAACAATATTTACATATATAACATCAAGAATCCAAAGAACAAGTATTCGCATGGCAAATTGCATTGAAAGAACAGTTCATGAAATTTCTGTTACTAAAAATGTGCTTAGAAGAACTAGGTAGCGTGAGGAACGCGGGATAAGAGGATAAAGAGCAGCAAGCGATCACAGCTTCGTAGAGGAGTTCGACACTAGGTTTAGGGCATATGACTTGCTAAGGATATGAGGGCACCACCTTAAAAAACGGAATGAGAAACACAAGCCGCAGGGTCGAACCTATGGACCACGTTTTATGATAAATATGTCGCACCACTGACCTACCGCTGCCCCAAACAGCGAAAACTCGTGGCAGTGAGCCGCATCGCTGGCCTACCACCACCCAAAACGCGCCCTTAATTTACAAGCCATGAATAAATAATGAAAATTGCCTCCTTACAGTATTAAAATAACATTATTCTTATCGATCTCTTTTCAGGAACATGGACAAGATTTTTTTCTATATCCAAACCTGACATTTTCTTTCAATCGGTCAAAGAACAATACTATATCTTTTTATATATTATTTTAAATTTTAATCAGATACATGTCTTGTTATTTTAGGTTGTTTGGTTGGAAATTACTGTGTTCTTGTCGAAGTCTAAATAAAATTTAATATTTCGCTTGCATTTTCTTAAATTCTGAGTTGCCAATCGAAATTGTACAGCATTCCATCACTAAGGTTCAAATAATTTTATCTATAGTGTAATTTGAACATTGTTAAACAATCCGCTCTATAATTTTAATAAAAACAAAATGACTAAAACTTAACCAAATTTGAGAAGGCGCGGTATTTGATCAGCCGTGAATTATATCACTAAAGTCTAAAAGAAGAAATGATATTTTTAGGAAAAGAAAAATAAGATTCTCTGCGTAGACAGAACCAGACTTTTCCACATGGCCAACGTGGATGACGAATCATCTTCTTCAACAACCCTTTCGGAGCAGTTGTCTTTCCTCGCGGATTGATGAAAAAAATAAGGAAAATCTTTTCCATATATCTTGATTTTAGCGAAGCCAAGACTGAACAGTGCTCCGCACATCAAGGCGCTATTTAGCAGCATCTTTGATTAAATTAAGCATGATTTAGCAAATCTGATAAATTCGAATTTATCATATTTGAAGTAAATTCAACTTAAAGTTGAATTTATTAAATTCGAATCATCATAAGCTACCCACTTGGAGAAGTTGCCCGCACCTCCTCGCTTGATGAGAAGCAAATAAAAATATTATCTTCTTGTTTTCTTTTAATAAATGTTGATTCGGCAATAGTCTTGTCTTCATTGACCGATCTGTCTACTGCTTCTCACTTTAGTCTTCTTCCCACAGACTCTCAAAGCCCTGAATATGATCTTTGGTGCAAATATGAAAACAAGGCTGCCTCTCAACCAGAAATACAGCATAATTTTGCTGAAGCTCTCAATCACTCTTCTACTTTTCATCTTCTTCTACCTCTTCTTCTTCTCCAAATCCTTCATTTTCTTCCCTTTCTCTGAACCATCTTCCAACTTACACAAACCTCGTCATTCTTCATCAGGCGATGGTAAGCGATTTCGAAACAAACCAATATTCCAATATAACAATTTGCCACTTTTCAGACCAATGCTGCTTTCCATTGCCTTTGAATATCTGTTAGTGCAGAGAAATGCGACATTTTTACTGGGAAATGGATAGAGGACTCATCAGGACCAGCTTACAGCCACGTGAGCTGCCCTTTCATAGAGCCGCCTCAGAACTGCATCAAAAATGGAAGGCCTGATACTAGTTTTCTTTACTGGAGGTGGAAGCCGGAAGCTTGCCATATTTCTTCCTTAGATCCGTTGAAGTTTCTGAAAGCCATGCGAAATAAATCATGGGCGTTTATTGGTGATTCTATACTCCGTAATCAAGTTCGTTCTTTGATCTGTCTTCTACATAAGGTAAGCCGTCTCCATGGATTGAAGTTAAGACTTTTTGTGGTTGTATACTCTTATATGGACCTAATGGCATTCAAGCAACATGTTATTTGATTCAATTTTATTTGAATAATAATATGATGTTGTTTAGGGCAATTAACCCTGTTTATGTTGGTTGTATTTTCATTAATTTTTATGTTTAAATAGGCTGAAACATTTAAATGTTAGCAGAGTAGGACTTGCATGTACTTAATTGAAATGTTTTCAAAATAAATTTTATAACACATGCTTGACAATGTTGTATGGATTCAGAGAAGTGACAAATAATTATGTTTTTGCTGATTGCGGGATAAAATTATAAAAGGTATGATTGATGAGTAAAAAAGGGAAGGATGAATTAATTAATTTTAGTTATAACACGGATTGTTGAAGTACTATATACTAAATATATGTTTATTGAAAGGAGTCATATAGTTTGGATACATTTATTGATGATACAAAATACAACCAGTAAATTTATAAATAATGTTGGTGTGAATGTTTATGAAGATAAGTGGGGTTCAACAACCAGTTAGCAGGTTTGGGTTAAAAAACAATGTTTCGACTACAATTCTTTTTATTTTATTTTATCTATATTTTATCTTCATTTTAATTTAATTAACTAAATTCTTTTTGAAGATTGCATGAATCAATAGTAAGAGAGAACATATCATCAATCACATTTTCAAATTAGTACCATAACATAGCGATTCAAATATATCAAAGCTAAAAAGCACTTACCTTTTGCACAGGAAGATGAACCTATTGAAGTCTATCATGATGAACAATACAAGTCCATGAAATGGTTGTTCGCCAACTACAACTTCACCCTTTCACTCATATGGTCTCCTCTACTCATGAAAGCTGAGATCTTTGAGGATGATGATGGTGTGTCAAAATCAGACATGCAGCTTCATCTTGACACCATTGATACCCAGTGGACTAACAAATACAATAACTTTGACTATATTCTAATTTCAGGAGGTCAGTGGTTCCTTAAAACTGCAATCTACTGGGAGAAAAATAATGTCATAGGCTGCCATTACTGCCCAGAAAAGAACTTAACAGAGCTTCCTTTGAGCTATTCTTACAAAAAAGTTCTCAGTTTGGTCTTTAACTTCGTCTTATCTTCAAACCATAAGCTCATTGTCATATATAGAACATGGGCACCAAGCCATTTTGAGTACATGGAATGGTCTAATGGTGGAATTTGTAATAGAACAGAGCCATTTAAGGGTGGGTTGGTTCATGAAGAAGATGTGGATATAATGATGAGAAGTATTGAGATAGAAGAATTTTTAAGAGCTAAGATGAAATATACTAGTAATTTAAAGCTATTGGATATTTATAATCTCTCAGCACGGAGGCCTGATGGGCATCCTGGACCTTACAGAAAATTTCACTCTTTTGGGACTATGGTGCTGAATGATTGCCTTCATTGGTGCTTGCCAGGACCCATAGATTCTTGGAATGTTTTGTTGATGGATATGATTTTAAGAAACTGAAACAAAAATAAAACGTTGGACAAATAGCAAAAATGATCACATATTTATCTTAATGCATTATGCAAGGTGATCCTAAAGTCCATTGCAATTTAGAATCTTAGGTTTAAGGATACAAAATTGTAATTTTTCCACTCCCCTTTCTTTTCTTTTTTTTGTTCTTTTTTTTTTATTCATGTCAGTATTACCTTTATTTTTGTAGCTTATTGAGGTAATCAAACAAGAACTTCCTTTAACTTGTTATAGATTTTTACTTGAAGAAGGGAGTTCTGCTAAAGTGTCCTAAACTATTATTGTGTAAATACCTTAATTAATGCTCATTCATTGTGTAAATTTGACTCAATATAATTTATTGTTTGGAGAATATGAGCCGCATTAGAATTTAGAAGTGCTGCACAAGAGCTCAGATAACATTGAGCTTCTTTATTTGAAGTGAGTCATATATGAATGCATAAGAAGGATTGATTCTTTCTTTATATATTTGTGTCAATTAAACCCTCGATAGCTACATAAATTATTCATGGAAATAGGGGCTAACTTAATTGTATGATATTTCCTTGAGACTTACACAAGGATAAGGATGTTGGTTTATGAATTGGCAATTTAAAATACTAGTGAGATATCAAATTCTATGCTTCAGAGAATCCTTTGTTCGTCTTCTAAGCTTTTTGGGTTGATTGATGGCAATATACCCTTCTAGATATGATATCTTAGCGTAATTTCAATTTTTGTAACAAATATATAATATATTCTTTTAATCGCAGAGCTATTCTTTAACGCAAGTATAAGTATCGCTCAAGTAATACAGGGCTCTAGTGGAGTCCTGGATATCGATCCCACAGGGAATATATTAGAGGCTACGAACTAAGATTATAGAACCCAATTCAGAATTACAACTTGTAAATGGAAATTGTCTATCTGTCACTAATATGCAATCAACAATAATATACATTTTTAAATAAACTAGTTCTAATAACAGATAACTAATTTTACTAATAAAGTGAAGTTCAAATATATAAGCAAGAATCTTTCTTCTTTGTTAAGAAATTTAAGTGAATGGATAATTTGAATTAGTTTAAAACGGTGTTGTCCTAAATAGGAGCATACCTATTCTTTACCCTTTGGTCCAGATATAAAGAACATAGACTAATCCTATGCTTGGTTACTGAATCTGCGGCTAGGATAGGAGGATATCAGCTCTTACTTCGGAGCTCTCACGTTCCCCTCACCTGAGGGCTAACATCTACACTTCAGCAACCAAACAATAGAACCGAATTGAGGATTTTAGCCTGTCACTCTAAAATCTCTAATTCTACACCCGATGAATATTATTTCCCTATTTATTTGCACCCTACTTCCAAGGATTTTGATCTCTCTGAATCTCGGATGTAATCTTCACTATAGTTGTTAAACTCAAGATATTTTAACTAATCAATTGGCTAGATTGAAAGTAAATTAAGATCTAAGTAAAAGATTATCACAACTTCTTTTAAACTTTTCTTGGCACACTAATTCAATTTATCATTTCACAAAAATATCAAAACAAGGAGAAAGACAGAAAAACTACTCAGATTTCATGGAGAAGATACAATAAAACTTGGATTTCATATATAAAAACAAAGTTTTACAAACTAAAATTAGTAAACACAACTTATCTTAAATTCCTCCCCAAACAAGAAGTTCCTCTGAATCTCTTCCTTTGTTTACAGTACGCAGAATTCTCCTTTGAAACGGCAATAAAGAATCTCTCACTTCCCTTCCACTCTTACAATCTTAAAAAGAATTCCTCACAAATTTCACTATATGAACTCACTAATTAACACTCTAGAAACTCCATATGGACACACTAGACTCACACACTTGACTCTCTAATGGATTAGAATGACATGTGGTGGACACAAATGGACGCTAATGGACCCAATTGGACGCTAGTGGACCCTTTTTTCGGCCCCAGATTGTTCCTTTTAAAATCATTGAAGAGTTTCCAAGTGTTTTCCATGCATCCCTTCGAAAATCGTCCAAATTCAATGCACCTCGTGAAAGAACCGTCGATACTGCCGTCAGCGGCCTTGAGCTCGCCGTCGGCGGCCTCGAGCTCGCCGTCGGCGGTCTTATAGAATACTTAGCCTTGGACCCCTTCTGAATATGCCCCGCTGTCGGCGGCCTCGATCTCGCCGTCGGCGGGCTCCCTTGTAATATAATCTGAACTCTCGGGAAAAACACGCCGTCGAAGCCATCGACCTCGCCGTCAGCGCCCTATATCAAATTTTCACAAATTTTGACAATTTTGGTCCTTTTTGCTCCCAATTCGCTCATTTTTGTATATTTTCGCTTCATTGTCTATAAATCAACATACCTGCATAAAAACACCAAAAACATCCTTCTTTAAAGTGCAATATCATCAAAATCAATATAAAATAGGCATGAAAATCATAACATTTTTTCCTTGGGTCATTTACACAAACATAAAAATAAGATTTTCGTGTGACAAATATCATTGTAAGAGTTTCATTAATATTCTTCATGAAGAGTGAGAGTACTTGAATTTTAGAAAAAGGAAGGTGCAGGTAATAAGGATCAAATTTTGTTAATGTGCAGAATGGTTTGCTTAAATCATGTATATTTGAATTAATTTAAATATACTATCCATCTTTTAAGGAATATTGATATACTTGTTGGTTATAAGGAACCAATTTATTAATATGTATAATAGTTTTTCCCCTTCTAATAAGCTTTTCACATACAATATATTTTATAGATGAGAAACAATTAACGTACAAATTTTAAAGAATTTGCTTATTTCAAAAGACGTTGTCCGAGATTGAGTGTGTAGTGAAAAATATGTTGGTTAATTATTTGTATTTGGGAGATTTTGAGAAGGATTTTATCTCTAGTCATGATAAATGCAGGATAGTCTGACAAGTATAAGAACATGATTTATTTTTACAAGATTGCACTACACTCCTCAGTCTAAGCAACATCTCATAAGCTCCTAATTTTTTATTTTTTTCCAGAACATCAACGAATGCCATGTAACTCATCATCCTTTCTAGGGGTTTAGTATAAAGAATAACAACTCACAAATATCACCAAAATCTCTAAGTAAACTCACTTAAATCTTCCCTACAGCAAAACTACCTTACTATCCTCTAGAAGTCCCAAATAGACTTAGCCAAAACTCTCTAAAAACCTTCCTTACATCTGCCAAATAACTCCCTATGTGTGGGGAAAACTGCTGAAAAACTACTCAGCAGTTGTGGCGTCTAGGCGCTAGCCTCTCTATCTGCAATTTTGGGCATGGGCACCTTGGAGGTGTTGATCCACTTAAAAAATACCTATTTTTATGTTTATTTATGATTCAATTCTTAAGGATATTATGCTTTAATGAAATGTATTTTTATATTTTTGGATGTAGGTGATAAAAAAAGAGTTCAAGAAGGAAAAATGAGCAAAAATGAGCAAAAATAGAGCTTAAAGAGCAAAGTTGCCGAAATTTTAGGTATGGCACCCAGGCTTCAGAATCCGGCGCCTAAGCACCAGTTCGATACAGAAACAGATAATATTTTTGACGACTTTGGGCAGTTATTTTGACGGTGTTAAGCGGTTATTAGACCTTCTAGAATACTGCAAGTTACTCCTAATATATAGGACATGTGATACAATGCATCTGGACACAGGAAAACGGTTTTAATCGCGAAGAGGTGTGATCCAAAGTGAAGAGGTGTGAATACCTGGTCACGGACTCCGGCGCCCAGGGGCCAGATCGCTGCGCCTAGGCGCGATAGTTACCTTCTAAAAGTTACATTGTATTTGGACGAATTTTGAAGAGGTGTCTTAAGCAACCCCTGGTCAAATTCCCAGCTCTATAAATATGAGTCAATTCTACAGAGAAAAGTGCCCCTTTTAGCACCCTATTGCCATTCTATCATCATATACCCCCTCTAGCATCTAATCATTATAGGGAGCCACTTTCTTTTGCATTTAGTGAGTTTATTTTGAGTATTACTACTCAATTCCTTGAGTAGTAAGTGTGAGTTTTCAAGTATTGTTGTTGTTGAAGTTTTTGTACCTTGCGTTGGAGTCAGTAAGAGTCAGCTGATCACTTGAAGGAACATTCCAGATAAGTATTTGTAACTTGGTCCAAAGTTTTATAAATATGTTTTGTTGTGTGAATTCAATGTGTTGTGAGTAGTTAGTTTTCTTTCTCCTTTGAACTATGAAAAGATAATAAAATAATTGAATTTTGTAGGAGAATTTAACTTAAAATATTTATAAAAATGGTGATGATATTAATACCTGATCTTAATTTACTTTCTAAACTGGTCATTTAAATTGTTAAAACATGTTGAAGAATTCTGAGACCTATCCGGAGAAAAGTTCTTAACTAATAGATATCACATGAATCCTTGGGTAATCGAATGCTTTATGCGGGTTATTCAAGGTGAAGTGCAAATAAATAGGAAGATATTATTTATTGGGCGTAGAATTAATTAGTTTTTAGAGTGACATACTAAATTCTAATAATTTGGTCTATAGAAAGGGAACGAGTCACTGGTAGGGCCGACCATAGCCACCCTTGGACATCTAGTAGTGTGAGCCTAGATTAACCCATTCTACTAATAAAACATCCTGAACCGATCTATAGATTAGCCAATTTTCTTTATACTATCGAGCGAATGTAAAAAATATGAATGCTTCTATTTGGCACAATACCATAATCTAAGTTCTCAACAAATGATAATTATTTTAAAAATCTTGGATTAGTTGAAAAAGAGAAAGTTATTTTATTTATACCTACATTAATTTTTATTTAATTACTGCTTACTTACATTTAGTAAAATTTTTTTTAAATTTAAAATCTGAATTTTGGAAAGAAATAAAAATAATAATTACTTTTAATTTGAAAATTCTAAAATATTTCTTAATTTTCTCTTGATCTTCCATGTGGGATCGATAACCAGGACCCCAATAGAGCTCTGTATTACTTGAAACGATACGTATACTTGCGTTTGAAAATGTGATTTTTACAATAATTATTATAAATATTTAAATATAAATTCATAAATTCTTACATAAGTAAAAGTCGGGTCGTGCATCAAGTTTTGGAGCCGTTGTCGGGGAAGATAAGGAAGAAAGTTAAAAAGACAATTTTTACATTTCTCAAATTAAATATAATTTATACACTTTTTTTTCTTTAAAAATAATAATAATAATAAAGTAAAAATAATTAATAATAATAAAAATATGAAAACAAAAATACCAAAAAGATTTTAATTTATTTTTATGTGTAGTTCTGGATCTGAAGGATTATTACCTTTTGATTCTGAATTAGAAAGAACAGTTAAAAGAATAAGAAAAGGAAAACAAATTCAAAAATATCAAGAAATGGCTAACTTACATAACAATAATCAAAATCCAATAGAAATCAATGAACAAAATGTTTATAAACCATTAAGGGATTATGCAAACCCTACAAATTGATGAACTTCATATTAGTATTCAAATGCTAGTTGTAGATGCTAATTCTTTTGAGCTTAAACCTTCTATTATTCAAATGGTTCAAAATAATCAATTTGGAGGAACACCAAATGAGGATCTAAAATTACACCTTGCTAGTTTCTTAGAACTTTGTGCTACCTTTAGATATAATAATGTTTCTGATGATCGTTATTAGGCTTAGACTCATTTCTTTTTCCTTAAAAGATAAAGCAAAAATGTGGCTTAATTCATTAGCAACTTGTTCTATTAAAACTTGGGCAGATATGACACAAAAATTCCTTGCTAAATATTTTCCTCCTTCTAAAACTGCTAAATTAAGAAATGATATTACTTCATTTATGCAATTTGATGGAGAAATAATTTATGAAGCATGGGAAAGATTTAAAGAACTATTAAGAAAATGTCCTCATCATGCTTTGCCAGATGGTTAATTATTCAAACATTTTATAATGGACTTATTGGATCACTTAGATCTATTATAGATGCTGCTGCTGGTGGTTCTTTAATGGTTAAGACATTTGAAGAAGCTTATACTTTAATTGAAGAAATGACTAATAATAATTTTCAATGGCCTTCATAAAGGGTTAATCCTAAAAGAATGGCAAGTATTCAAGATAATGAAGCCTTTTCTATTTTAGCTTCACAAGTCGCTGCGATATCTAAGAAATTAGATAATTTTGCTATTAACATATCACATGTAAGTAATGATAATTCTGCAAATACCGATGATTCTCAAACAATAGAAACTTTGCAAGCTATTGCTAGTAAAACTAATAACCCTTATTCTAATTATTATAATCCAGGTTGGAAAAATCATCCTAATTTCAATTGGAATAATGGACATCAACAATGGAGTAATAATCAAGTTAATCCAACCAGAAATTGGAACAATCAAGGAAATTCAAACTTTAGACCAACTTATCCTTCCGGTTTTAACAATCAACAGAAAAAGTTATCTATAGAAGAATTGATCTTGCAACTAGGTAATCAGCTACAAATTCAAAACACTGCTATTCGTAATATTGGGAATCATATGGGTCAAATTGCTAATTTTATCAATTACAGACATCAAGGAACACTATCTAGCAATGTCGAAATTAATCCTAAACAAACTGAGAAAGATCATGAACAAGCAAAAGCTGTACAACTTAGAAGTGGAAAGGAATTAAAAGAGAAAATTTAGAATGAAATTGAAAAAGAGAGAGAGGTAGAAGAGATTGAAAAACCTAAAGATACTATTTCTCCAAGAAAAGATCAGACTGTAATTCCTATTGAAGTGGAGTTATAGAGGATGTTCTTATTAAGGTAGATAAATTTTCCTCAAAGACTAAAACAGCATAAGCTTGACCACCAATTTTCTAAGTTTTTTGAGATTTTTAAGAAACTTACATCAACATTCCATTTGCTGAAGCTTTGGAACAAATTCCTATGCAAAATTTATGAAGAATATTTTAAGTAAGAAAAGGAAATTTGAAGCTTATGAAACTGTTGCATTAAGTAAAGAATGTAGTGCAATAATTCAGAAGAAATTACCTCAGAAACTTAAAGATCCTGGAAGTTTCACTATACCATGTGCTAATGGAGAAAAATTTTGTGCAAAAGCCTTATGTGATTTAGGAGCAAGTATTAATCTCATTTCATTTTCAATCTTTCGAAGGTTAGATTTAGGAGAGATTTCTCCCACCACTGTAACCCTTCAGTTAGCTGATCGATCTATCACTTATCCTAAAGGAATTATAGAGGATGTTCTTGTTAATGTAGATAAATTTATCTTTCCTGTGGATTTCATTGTACTGGATATGGAAAAAGATAAAGAACTACCTATTATTTTAGGGAGACCTTTTCTAGCTACCAGACATGCTATGATTGATGTGCAAAAAGGAGAATTAACAATGAGTTAATGATCAAGAGATAACATTTAATGTTCTGAAATCAATGAGGTGTCCTGATAAAGAAAAATGTTATCGGATGGATATTTTTGATTATATAATTGAAAAGCATTATCAAGAAAAATGTAAGGTCATTTCTGAAGAAAAAGATGATGAATCTGTAATATATAATGAGTCATTAACTGAATAAATTGAAGAAGAAAATTTATCTGAAGAAACTTATTATATTCATGAAAATTGAGAAATTTTAGACACAACTAAAAATGATATAATTTTACCCTCAATTGAAAAAACCCCTGAACTGGAATTAAAAATGTTACCTGCACATTTAAAGTGTGCGTTTCTTGGAAATTTATTAACTTTACCTGTAATTATATCTTCAGAACTAAGTAAAGATCAAGAAGAAAAATTAATAGGAGTTCTGAAGAATTATAAGAAAGCTTTTGGTTGGACTATTGCTGATATAAAAGGAATAAGCCCTTCAATCTGTACGCATAGGATTTTAATGGAAGAAAATTGTAAACCCACTATTGAACCTCAAATAAGATTGAACCCAATTATGAAAGAGGTTGTTAAAAAAGAGATTTTGAAATGATTAGATGCTGGAATTATTTATCCTATTTCGGATAGTCAATGGGTAAGTCCTATTCATTGTGTTTCGAAGAAAGGAGAAGTAACTGTCATTTTTAATGAAACAAATGAATTAATTCCTACAAGACAAGTTACTGGATGACAAATTTGCATTGACTATCGAAAATTAAACAATGTCACTAGAAAGGATCATTATCCTTTACCTTTCCTGGATCAGATGTTGGATAAATTAGCTGGACACTCATATTTCTATTTTCTGGATGGATATTCTGGTTATCATCAATTACCCGTTGCTCCTGAGGACCAAGAGAAAACAACATTTACAAGTCCTTATGGAACATTTGTCTTTAGAAGAATGTCTTTCGGTTTATGTAATACACCTACAACTTTTCAAAGATGTATGATTTCAATATTCTGTGATTTAATTGATAAAGGAATTGAAGTATTTATGGACGATTTTTCAGTTTTTGGAACTTCTTTTGAGTCTTGCTTGGAAAATATAATGAAAGTTTTGAAAAGATGTGAAGAAACAAATTTGGTTCTAAACTGGGAAAAATGTCAATTTATGGCACAAAAGGAATTGTTCTTGGACATAAAATTTCACAAATAGGAATGGAAGTTGATCAGACAAAAGTGAAAATTATTGATGAACTTCAACCACTGACTACCGTTACTGATGTGAGAAGTTTTATGGGTCATGCTGGATTTTATAGGAAATATATAAAGGATTTTTCTAAAATTGCTAAATCTCTTTGTCATTTATTAGAAAAAGAAGCTAAATTCGAATTTAATGAAGATTGTTTGAATGTGTTCAATATTTTAAAAGAAAAATTAATCACTGCACCTGTTATTGTTGCACCTGATTGGAATAAACCATTTGAATTAATGTGTGATGCAAGTGATTATGCAATTGGAGCTGTATTGGGACAAAAATATGATAAAATTTTCAAAGTTATATGTTATACTAGCAAAACTCTAATTGAAGCTCAAATAAATTACACTACTACTGAAAAAGAGCTTTTAGCAATAGTATATGCCTTTGATGAATTTAGACCATATCTTCTTGGGACGAAATGTATCGTACATACTGATCATTCTGTTATTAAGTATTTAATGTCTAAAAAGGATGCTAAACATAGATTGATCATATGGGTTTTACTTTTACAAAAATTTGATTTTCAAATAGTGGACGTAAAAGGAACTGACAACCAAATTACGGATCATTTATCAAGAATAAAAAATAATAGAGAAAAGATTTATGAAGAAAATATAAATGAGAAATTCCCTGATGAACAGTTATATGTTATTCAAGGATCACAAATGCCTTGGTATGTTGATATAGTTAACTATTTGGTTAACAATATTTTACCATATGGGTTGAATAACAAATATATTAAAAAATTCAAGAATGATTGTAAATAATATATTTGGGAAGATCCTCATTTATTGAAAATAGAAAGAGATTCTGTGATTCGAAGATGTGTACCTTATGAAGAAACTTTTGCAATTATTCAAAAATGTCACGATTCTGAATTTGGAGGACACTTTGGAGTGAATAAAACTGTATTTAAAATTTTAAATTATGGATTCTATTGGCCTACATTATTTACAGATGTTGGACATTATATGAAAACTTGTGATCGATGTCAAAGAATAGAAAATATATCCATAAAAGATGAAATGCCTCTAAACTGTATATTAGAAATTGAAATTTTTGATGTATGAGGTTTAGTCTTTATGGGACCTTTTCTTACCATCATCTGGAAAGATTTATATTTTATTAGCAGTTGATTATGTTTCAAAGTGAATCAAATCTGTAGCTTTACCTAACTGTGATTCCAAAAGTGTTTTGAAATTTTTAAAGAAGATTTTTTCAAGATTTGGAATGCTCAGGGTAATTATCACAGATAGAGGAAGTCATTTCAGAAATGTAATAATTCGATCATTACTGGAAAAATTCAGAATTAAACATTGAATTGCAACTACTTATAACTCGCAAACAAGTGGAATGGCTGAAGTATCAAACAAAGAAGTTAAAAGAATATTAGAGAAGACTGTTAATCCTAAAAGAACTAACTGGGTTGATAGACTTGATTCTGCATTATGGGCTTATAGAACAGCTTATAAGACACCTGTCAGAATGTCACCTTATCAGTTAGTCTATGGTAAACATTGTTATTTACCTGTTGAACTGGAACATAAAGCTTACTGGGCGATAAAGGAGTTCAATTATGATTTGAATGCTGTAGGAGAGAAACAATTGTTACAACTGAATGAAATGGAAGAGATAAGAAATGAGTCCAATGAAAAGGCAAAGATTTATAAGGAAATAATAAAGAAATTGCTTGATAAAAAGATTTCAAGGAAAATATTTGAGCCTGGACAAGAATTATTATTTAATGCTCGTTCAAAACGTTTTTCCTGGAAAATTATGATCTAAATGGATGGGACCATTTATAATTGAGAAAGTATACCCTTATGGAGCTGTGGATATTAAAAATCCCAAAAATGGAAAATTATTTAAACTTAACAGATTAAGACTGAAGCCTTATATGGGAGAAATGAAACCAAATTACAAAGAGGCTTATGAACTGAGTCTACCCGATTAATTCAATTGATTAGGTCGGGCTGACGA
The DNA here is from genome assembly GCA_022702705.1 of Papilionanthe hookeriana x Papilionanthe teres. Lineage (NCBI taxonomy): Eukaryota > Viridiplantae > Streptophyta > Magnoliopsida > Asparagales > Orchidaceae > Papilionanthe > Papilionanthe hookeriana x Papilionanthe teres. Next base: position 106,010,915 of record CM040422.1, on the reverse strand, counting down.
CATTAAACCAAACGCTTTGTGGGAGGCAACCCATTTATTATCATTGTGATTGTTTGTGATTTGAATTTATCTTAATCATTGTTTGTATGTGGATCACATCCTTTTATTAGACTTATTTTTAAGATCGAAACTTTGTAAAATTTGACGATAGGCGAAACGGAGTCAATTGTGGTTCCGGCGCCTAGGCGCCAAAAGTCGGCGCCTAAGCACAAAAATAACATGTGTGTATTGATAGTCTGGTGCCTAGGCTCCAGATTCCGGCGCCTAAGCGCCACAGTTACAGATCGTGGAAAAACCGAAAAACTTCAGTTTTTCACACGAAATCTCCTTATATATTGCCCTACTATCATCCCTTATCACTAAGAAACCCTAATTTCGACCAAATCAATCCATTTTGGAGGGGTTAAGAGGAGTTTGGAAGCAATGGATAGAGGAAATCATGGAAATGAGGTAAGAGACAAATCCCCCAAAGATCCTCAACTTTATTTTAATGGTTTTATTGCAGTTAGTATGGAGAGGTTATTTAGTCGTTTGGAAAAGATTGAAGCAGAACTTTTGAAGCGGAACTTCAAAGCATTGGGAATCGTCTTCATGAGATGTATCATGAAATTGAGCATTTAGAATGGCAGACGAAACTTCAATTTGATCATAGGGCGGCCTATCAAGACGCTCAAGTAGCAATGTATGCGAAGAACAAGTAGATTGATGAAAAGATGGCTTTGGAATTTCCAAGGGATTTGGTTTTCTATCTCGGCGGTCCTAGCGAACTTCATTGAGAAAGTGATGGAAATTGAAGATCGGTGTTAAATAGATCTTTTGTGTGTTCTAGGTGTGATTGAGTCAAGTTCTAGTGTGTTGAATACCAAGTTTGTGTGCTTGCTTAATTGTTCAATGTGTGTTGTTGGATTGAAAATTTGCTTTGAATTTATGTTGTTTGTGTTGTTTATAGAATGATGAACCTTGTTATAGTCTTGTTCTGGAATTTATTGAGTTTGGAATGAAAATTATGAATTGGAATTGAAGAGTTTGGTTATATTTTATGTTTGAAATGTGGATCTAAGTTATCATTTTAAATTGATTTTGGAAATGCTTAAAGGATATAAATTGGATTAATACTCTCATATGAGTAATTAGGAGTCTAATATGATAAGTTTTGGTGGAAAATATAATATTTAAATCAAATTTTTGGAAAGGCGAGTTTGGCACCTAGGCGCCAAAATTCGGCGCCTAGGCGCCGGTTCGGCCTGAACCCGAAACTTCATCTTCTTAAACCACCCCCACGCCATTTTTTACGCCTAAGCTTCCCTTTCCTCCTATTTTCACGAAAATCAACCCTAAAGATCCCATTTGAGGATGGATTTTCAAATTTTTGAGCTTGACATCACTCGATTTCTTCATCCCAAGGTCAAATCTACATTCTAAACCAATTATTTTTGATTTTCACCATGGATTTTGCTCTCTTTGAAGAAAATCGAAATTTTGAGAAAAAAATTGATTTTTAGAGTTAAATCCATGGATTTTTAAGCTTTATCAAGTTTGAAAAGCTTAAATTAGTTTATTTCCTTTTATCTTATGAATTTATTTTTCATTTTTATTTTACGTTTAGATGGCACCCAAATCTAAGCGAGGAAAGGAATGAGAAAATTTTGATCGTAGCAATTTTTTCATTGCTGCAGCACATTTTCGGTACAACGATTTTGCTACGACTAGAAAGTTTATCTCAGAACGAAGTTTTTACAATCCTGGAGGAAGGATTGAAGATACGATCATTGCACTCAATTAACAATGATTCTGTTATTTTACTGTTGTTGTTGTTATTCCTGTTGTCAGAGAGTTTTATGCAAATTTTGTGGATGCAGAAGAGTATGAGATTTTCGTAAGAGGAGTTGGAGTAGGATTCACTCCAGAGCGTATCAACATTTTCTACGGCCTGTCGCCTAACATCGAGTGCTATTACTCCAAATTATCTCCATCTGAGGGAGATTTTGAGATGATTATTGCTTACCTGACAGATGGTACTGGAGCTTGGAAGATCCGGAATGGAAAATAAGTAAATTTTTCATATTCTAAGCTTAATGGTGTTTCAAAGGCATGGCATTACTTTATTTCTGCTCGCCTCCTTCCATCCAATCATTTGAGTGAGGTTACCAAGGACAGAGCAATCATCAAATACTGCATACAAGAGAGGAAGCCGATTGACGTAGGGAGTATCATTTATGATTCTGTAGAGGCCACTGCTCATTCTAGCACTTTTGTTGGACTTGGATTTCCATCTTTGATTTATTATCTGTGTGAAATTGCAGGAGTAGTTGCTGAGCTTTCTGAAGAAAAGCTCAAGTCTACAAAGCCCATAGAAAGAGAAAGTGTCAGTATCTATGACCGACTTCGAGGTAAGAGTTCTACTGCACCTTCTAGTTCATTACCTAATTCTGGTAGAGCTTCTACTTCAAGACCTTCTACTTCTACTGCTGAGCCACCATCTAGTTTCTGGAAATCCATGCATGATATGTTTATGAAGCAGCAGAATGAGTTATTTCTAACTCATTGTAGAGTAGATACGATTGATAAGAAGATCGATCATCTTTCTGAGTACACCCAAAGGAAGAGTGATTATGATGCTGAGTATTCTGAGTCTCTTGTTAGATTCCTGAAGGGTGATCATGATGTTCAGTTCCCTATCTATAATAGATTTTCACCGTATGTTGATCCGAAGGATGTGAAATTTTCTTTTGGTGACGACGATGATGAGGCTACATATAGTGATTAGTAGCTTGATTTACCTCTTGAGATGTGTTGATTCTATTTTTAGTTTATTTCTAGTTTGTTAGTACTGATGAGTCTGATTTTATTGTTGTTTGTTAGTGTCGATTTGTTTAATTAACTTTGTGTGGACTTTTGATGTGGAAACTGTTGTAGATCATCTTATGTGTTATGTTTAAAAACTGAAATATGGATGAATTTTTATTTTCTATGATAAATGTTTATTTCTGTTTCAGCCTACTGTTTAGTATTCATGAATAGTTTGTAATTTTGCATGTTTTAAAATAATAAAAAAAAGAGAGAATAATTATAATATAAAAATTGTAAAAAAAATTGTAGAAATTAACTCCTTCTCTGCAAATTTTCTATATATGCTTAATTATTTATGTTATATAAATATTAAAGCATGTGTAGAAGTAGAAATAAGTTTTTCCTTACTATATCATCATTGTACCTAGATAAATTTCTGTTTATTTCTTTCTCTCATGCTTTAGAAAATTTTATGATTCATTTTTATACTAAAGCTGAAGTTTGGGGGAAGGGAAAACATTTTTCAAATTTAAATATTATTTGTCCTTAATGAACTAATATTTCCTTTAAAAATATTAACATAACATAAGGAATGAAAAATCTATTTAAAATTACTTAAATTTTTGAATTTAAAAATAATTTTAGTAAACTTAACTAAAATTTCAATAATTTTGATTGATTTTAAGAATATAATTATTTAACTTAAAGAATAATAAGATTAAGAATTTTCTATTTATAGTAAAGAGAATTATATTTTAGAAATACTAAGGAATCAAGATTATTACTTGAAAAAGAAAAAGATTGAAATAATTTTTGAAAAATACTTACTAAGAATGTCATATTTATTAAGTAAAAAAATGTATAAGTTTTTAAATATAATTTAAGGATATGAAGTTCAAAATCATTAACAAGCTATTCAAAAATAGTAATCCTCACAAATTAAAAAAAAATGGAGGATTGAAAAATATCCTTAAAAAAAAAGAAAAAAAAGTGAAAAAAAGAAAAAATAAATAAAAAAGAAGAAAAAAATGTGAGGAGAAGCTTGAGGAAATGCATAATCAAAAATTGGCTTCACTTGAATTATCTTATGGAAAGAAAACCAATTACATTTTTAACTTAATTTTTATGTATAATTATTTTTACTAGGAAAAATGTTTCATGAAAATCTTTTTCTTGTAAAAATTCTATGTGACCTTAATATGATAAATTACAATTATCCTTGAAATAAATGAAAAATTGGAATTCTTATGATTTGGTAGTTAAATATTCTTTAATTCTTAAAATTAACATTAATTAGTCAAATTTAGTTGATGATTTGCTAAAGCTTTTATAAAACCAAAAATTAAAAGAAATCTTAAATATTTAAACTTCATTCCAAATGTTATACATTTTAAGTAATTAAAAGGGTTACTTGAGGACAAGTAACGTTTAAGTTTGGGGGAATTTGATCCACTTAAAAAATATCTATTTTTATGCCTTATTTATGATTCAATTCTTAAGGATATTATGCTTTAGTGAAAGGTATTTTTATGTTTTTGGATGTAGGTGATAAAAAAAGAGTTCAAGAAGGAAAAATAAGCAAAAATAAAGCTTAAAGAGAAAAGTTGCCGAAATTTTAGGTCTACAACCTAGGTGCCAGAATCCGGCGACTAAGCGCCAGTTCGATACAGAAACAAATAATATTTTTGACAACCTTGGGGCAGTTATTTTGACGGTGTTAAGCGGTTATCAGACCTTCTAGAAGACTGGAAGTTACTCCTAATATATAGGAAATGTGATACAATGCATCTGGACAGATGAAAACTATTTTAATCTCAAAGAGGTGTGATCCAAAGTGAAGAGGTGCGAAGACCTGGTCACAGACTCCGGTGCCCAGGGACCAGATCGCGGTGCCTAGGCGTGACAGTTACCTTCTAGAAAATACATTGTATTTGGATGAATTTTGAAGAGGTGCCTTAAGCAACCCCTGGTCAAATTCCCAGCTCTATAAATTGGAGTCAATTCTATAGAGAAAAGTGCCCCTTTTAGCACCCTATAACCATTCTATCACCGATTCACCATATACCCCCTCTAGCATCCAATCATTTTAGGGAGCCACTTTTTTTTGCATTTAGTGAGTTTATTTTGAGTATTACTACTCAATTCCTTAAGTAGTAAGTGCGAGTTTTCAAGTATTGTTGCTGTTGAAGTTTTGTACCTTGCATTCGAGTCAGTAGAAGTCAGCGGATCACTTGAAGGAACATTCCAGATAAGTATTTGTAACTTGGTTCAAAGTTTTATAAATATGTTTTGTTGTGTGAATTCAATGTGTTATGTGTAGTTAGTTTTCTTTCTCCTTTCAACTATAAAAAGATAATAAGATAATTGAATTTTGTAGGAGAATTTAACTTAAAATATTTATAAAAATTGTGATGATATTAATACCTGATCTTAATTTACTTTTTAAACTCGCCATTTAAATTGTTAAAACATGTTGAAGAATTCTGAGACCTATTCGGAGATGAGTTCTTATCTAGTAGATATCACATGAATCCTTGGGTAATCGAAGGCTTTATGCGGGTTATTCAAGGTGAAGTGCAAATAAATAGGAAGATATTATTTATTGGGCATAGAATTTAATTAGTTTTTAGAGTGACAGACTAAATTCTAATAATTTGGTCTATAGAAAGGGAACGGGTCACTGGTAGGGCCGACCATAGCCACCCTTAGACATCTAGTAGTGTGAGCCCAGATTAACCCATTCTACTAATAAAACATCCTGAACCGATCTGTAGATTAGCCAATGTTTTTTATACTATGGAGCAAAGGTAAAGAATAGGAATGCTTCTATTTTGCATAATACCATAATCTAAGTTCTCAACAAATGATAATTATTCTAAAAATCTTGGATTAGTTGGAAAGGAGAAAGTTGTTTTATTTATACCTGCATTAATCTTTATTTAATTACTGCTTACTTACACTTAGTAAAAATTTTATTAAATTTAAAATCTGAATTTTAAAAAGAAATAAAAATAATAATTACTTTTAATTTGAAAAATCTAAAATATTTCTTAATTTTCTCATAATCTTTCCCGTGGGATCGATAATTAGGACTCCAATAGAGCCCTGTATTACTTGAAATGATACATATACTTGTGTTTGAATTTGTGAATTTTACATTAATTATTATAAATATTTAAATATAAATTGATAAATTCTTACATAAGTAAAAGTTGGGTCGTGCATCAGGTGCCAAGGCGCTTGGTAGGAGCGCCTGGGCGCCTAAGCACCTGTCTCTTGAGTCACCTTTAGCTCCACATCACTTATGTTTCTATCCACATCCTCTCCAGTTTGTTCTACTTTTACTACTTGTTTTACCTACAATAAAAATATAAAAATGTCCTTCTTTAAAGTGCAATTTCATCCATAAAAATATGCAATTCATAAAGGAAATTGGGAATACATTTCTAGACATCAATATCTCCCAAACATACTTGTCCTCAAGAAACTCTAGAATATTAATGCCACTTTTACTTAATTTGAGAGAGTGGCTTGACCTGGGGGTTTCTGCACACAAGCACAAACTCCGCGCGGTGGACACTTAACATAATTTTAATTATTTTAGTAACAAATATATAATATATTCTTTTAATTGCAGAGTTACCCTTTAACGTAATTATATGTATTACTCAAGTAATACAGGGCTCTAGTGGAGTCCTGGATATCAATCCCACAGGGAGTATTTTAGAGGCTACAGACTAGGATTATAAAAATCAATTCAGAATCCCTATCTGTCACTAATATGCAATCGACAATAATATTAAGTTTTTAACTAACAGATAACTAAGTCTACTAAACTAAAGTTCAAATATATAAGCAAGAATCTTTCTCCTTTGTTAAGATATTTAAGTGAATAGATAATTAGAATTAGTTTTAAATGGTGTTGTGCCAAATAGAAGCATACCTATTCTGTACTCTTTGGTCCAGGCATAATGAACATTGACTAATCCTATGCTTGGTTACTGAATTTGCTGCTAGGCTGGGAGGATACCGGCTCTCACTTCGGAGCTCCCACGTTCCCCTCGCCTGAGGGCTAACATCTAAACTTCAGCACCCAAACGATAGGACAGAATTGATGATTTTAGCCTGTCACTCTAAAATCTCCAATTCTACGCCCAATGAATATTATTTCCCTATTCATTTGCACCCTCCTTCCAAGGACTTTGACCTCCCTGAATCTCGTATGTAATCTTAACTATAGTTGTCAAACTCAACAGATTTTACCTTTTTAATTGGCCAGATTGAAAGTAAATTAAGAATTAAGTAAAAGATTTTCACAACTTCTTTAAAATTTTATGGCACACTAATTTAATTTTTCATTTCACAAAAATTTCAAAACAAGGTGAAAGACAGAACAACTACTCAGAATTCATGGAGAGGATGTAATAAAAGTTGGATTTCATATTTAAAAGTAAAGTTCTATAAACTAAAGTAAATAAACACTTATCTTAAATTCCTCCCCAAGCAAACTCCTTGAAGTTCCTCTGAATTTCTTCCTTTCTTTACAGTACGTGGAATTCTCCTTCAAAACAGCAATGCAGAAGAGATCTCTCACTTCCCTTTCACTCTTACTATCCTTCAAAGAATTCCTCTCAATATCTATATTTGAACTCACTTTTTACACTCACTAATAACAATGGACACTAGTGGACTCTCTAATTGACACTAAGTAACTATTAGAAGACTCTAATAAAACTTTTTACAGACTTTTTGTGACTTTTAGAAGACTCCAAAAGGGCATTTTTTGGCCTAAAATGGTTCTTTTTAATGTTGTTGAAGAGTCTCCAAGGGTTTTCCAAGCATCCCTTCGAAAATCGTCCACATTTGACGTATTTTGTGAAAGAACCGTCGGGACGCCTCGAGCTCCGTTGTCGGCGGCCTTCTAGAAACACTGCCTTGAATTGGCCCCGCTGTCGGCGGCCTCGACCTCTGCCGTCGGCAGCCTCCCATGAAATATATTCTAAACTCTCAAAAAAATCACGCCATCGGCGCCATCGAAGTTGTCGTCGGTGCCCTAGGTTAAATTTTCATAATGTAGTCCTTTTTGCTCCAAATTCGCTCCTTTTTGCATATTTTCGCTCCATTGTCCTTAAATCTTTATACATGCAAAAAAACATCAAAAAATACCCTTCTTTAAAGTACAATATCATCAAATCAGTATAAAATAGGCATGAAATTCTTAATTAAAGTGGATTGAAACACAAGCTTTACCTCGTTGTGATGCTAAAAGTGTTTCAAAATTCTTAATGAAAAACATTTTCACTAGATACGGTATGCCGAGAGTGATTATCACTGACGGAGGATCCTATTTTAGAAATAAATACATTCATAGATTGGCAGAAAAGTTTAGTATTGTTCATAAATTCTCTACTGTCTATCATCCTCAAACTAGTGGTTTAGCTAAAGTTTCTAATTCTCAGATCAAACAAATTTTAGAAAAGACTGTAAATTCTAATAGAGTAGATTGGTCTGCTAGACTAGATACTGCATTATGGGCATACATGATCGCTTATAAAACTTCTATTGGTATGACTCCTTACGTACTTATATATGGAAAAACTTGTCACTTACCAGTAGAATTGGAGCATAAAGCATATTGGGCAATTAAAGAATTCAATTATAATTTGAAAAATGCTGGTGAGAAGAGAATGTTGTAATTGAATGAATTAGAAGAATTAAGAAATAAATCTTACAATAACAATAGAATTTATAAGGAAAAACTGAAGTTAAGACATGATCGAAAGATTAACCGAAAGAACTTTAAACCAGGGCAAGAAGTTTTGCTTTATAATACAAGGTTGAAATTATTTCTTGGTAAATTGAAGTCTCGTTGGTTAGGACCCTTTACTGTGACTCAGGTTTACACTTATGCAGTTGTTGAAATTGAAGATCCAAAGACTGGGAATAGATTTAAAGTAAATAGACATAGATTAAAACCATATTTTGAGGGTAAAATACCAAATTTTAAAGAGGTTTTAATGCTCAGTCAACCTGAATAATACCTAAATAGGTCAGGCTGACGACGTTAAACCAAGCACTTTATGAGAGGCAACCCATAGTTATCTTTAATAGTTGGGTGTTTGTTTGAATTTATTGTTAATTTGTAGTAATATTAAGTCTTACTACTCATATTTACCCTTTGATTATCATAGAATTTGAATCCATAAAGAAAAATTTGGAACGTATTGGACCACGGCGTTTTTATGCAAATTTTTGCCTAGGGCACCGATAGCGCGCTCGAAGCCGCCGACGGTGGGTTTTTCCTAAGAGCTCTGGTATTTAATTGCATAACGCTCACCGACGGCGCCTTCGAGGCCACCGACAGCGGGATTGGCGAGTGGGCAATTTTTTCGTGTTCAAAATGACGGTTTTTGACAGTTTTTACCGAATTCGACCTTTATAAACTCCTATGGACGGTTCCTAATCACTCCAAACTCCCAAAAACGAATGGATACTCTCTCAAATCCTTCTCAAATGGCTTATAATTCGATTGATAACCCAAGATTTCGAGTGTACAACTGGAGAAAGTTCGTCAGTGCGGAGGCGCAGTGACTTTTCAACAAGGTAATCTCGAAGAGAAGATTGATTAGAAAAAGAGGATTTGTCAATAGAGGACAAATAAATCCTTCGTCACCAATTCAAGAAATGATTGTGCGAAGAAGATGGGAAGTGTTTTGCTACACTACTGCCGCAGTAGTCGTTCCAGTGCTTAAAGAATTCTACACCAATTTACATGGAATCAACCAAGGAAGCGTTTATGTGCGAGGTAGGTGGATTACATTCAATTCTGGAATTAATGAGTTGTATATGCTTGAGAATATTCCAGTCTGTTTTTATTCAAATTTTGTGCCGATGAGAGAAATGATGAATGAAATATACCAATATTTGACGGACGAAACCGATGACTGAAAAATTAGAGAATACAGGTATGTTAGTTTCTCTACAACACTTTTAAATCCTGTATCGAAACATTGACACTTTTTTATCTCTGCAAAGTTATTGCCAACGATGAAAATTGGCAAAGTCACGAAAGAAACTGTAATTTTGAACTACTGCATTCAAATGGGATGGCCCATTTATATTGGATCGATTATTGTGAAATTTTTTTATGGCTTGATTGTTCAAGGATCATCCCAAGGGCTTGGAAATCCTTCCACAATTTTCTCGATTTGCAGTTTTTTTTAAGTGTCGTATGAAGTTTGGGAGAAGATACTGCTACCTTGGAAACCATTAGACCCAACTCAGATGTTCCCAGCCAATGATGGAGAGAGTGATGTAGGCTTGATTATGGACCAAGCATCACTGAATTCTATTCCAGTTCAACCATTAGTAGCAGACATGACACCGATGCTCTTGCATAACATCAAGAATCTGAAGAATCAGGTACAAAACTTAACGAATACAATTAGCAACATGTCTGATTTCTTTGATCACATCGATTGGAGAATGAAAGAACATTTTGATCATACTGGGCAATTCAAAGCGAGTTTGGTGCGATTAATGAAAAAGATGGGATTGATTGATGAGATTCAAGTGAAGAATTCCCATTCCGACCTTTTTATAACATGTTCGTCCACATTCAAGCAATGGGAGATATCAGAGGAGAGACTAGCACTAGTTCTGAAGAGTAGTAGACTTGATTATGTTGCGTTTGATTTGAACAATTTTTGTATGTCTGTGTGTGTGTTTGATTTCTTTAGTTTGCTTTTTAATCTCAGTATAGTTGAGATAATAATTTGAAATGTTTGTTTTCAGCGTTTTGAGTGTTGTGGTTTGGATTGCGATGCTGATTATTTGGATTTAAGTTAAAAGAATGCCTACTCTTGTGTCTTATGTATTGTGTGTTGCAAACACTTGGATTTAATATATAAATGTGAAGTTTTGTTATGTGAATGTTTATTTTTGTTAATACATCACTTAATCACTTAAAATATATGATAAAAATGATCGAATGGATGACGATGAGGCTTACAAATTGATTGAAATTGCAAAAATTGAAAAATGATCAATTTTTTAGAATCTCTTCGACGGCGAGCTCTAGGCCGCCGACAGCGTGATTTTCCTGAGATGAATAGGAAATTAATTCATTAGAGCCAGCCGACAGCGCGAACAAGCCCGCCGACTGCGCGATCGTAAAAACTACCTATTTACCGCGATTTTGACCGGTCAAGTTCCATTATTCATCATCTTCTTCCCCTTTTACCCAAAAAGTCAACATAGGGCTTAAGAGATCTTGGATTTGGAGCGATTTCAACAAAATCTAACACCGGATTTCATCTTCCCTTGGTAAGAGCTTCACTCTTATGTAAAAATTTTTTATTTTCACCATGAATTTCTTCCACATTAAGAAATTTTGGAAAAATTGAAAATGTGGAGAAAAGACTTGGAAGGAATTCATGGAAATTGATTTAGATTGTTTTAAACCCCCTTTAGAAGTCATTGTATTGTTATTTTGGAGATTAGTTTGGAATTTTTATGATTTGATAGATCGAACTATGGCTCCAAGACAAAATAGAAGACTTGAATTTGATAAAACCCGATTCGTTAATGTGAAGGCACAAATAAGATATGATTCAGTCTACAAAAGTAAAAAGTGTATACAAGATAGAGTTTTCGAGAATCCTGGAGGAGAGGTAGAAAAAGTAATCAAAGAAAGAGGATGGGAGAACTTTTTCTATACAACCAACAAGGCTGCTATTGAAGTTGTTAGAGAGTTCTACTTCAATCGTATTCAACTTGAGGACTTGTGTAGCGAGTTTGAAACATTTGGAATAATGGAAGGTCCGTTGAACAATGTTATCGACTTTCTCACTAATGGGAAAGGTGTTTGGAAAATTAAAAATTGTGAACAGATTAACTTTCCATTGTCCATGATGAATGCCATTGCTAAGGCATGACATTATTTCATCTGTTCAACTCTGCTACCGACTTACCATCATAGTGAAGTCTTTAGAGAGAGAGCTGTTCTAAATTTCTGTATTCAGAACAATCGAAGCATTAATGTGGGGAGAATAATCTATAAGAATATTATGGCTACTACGAGGAGTGAGACAAGTGGATATTTAGGGCATCCTGACCTCATTTATGCACTTTGTCAACTATCTAGAATTGAAGCAAGGGATGATGAGGAATGGGTTTATCCTATGAGACCCATTTGTAAAGGAAATATTAAGACTTATACATCCCATGATGAATGGAGATCAGGGAGTAAGAGCAAAGAAACGTCAACTAGTAGAGATATCCCTTCTACTAGCTATGACCCTCCTCCCTCTAGTCCCCCTACTTTGTATGATCTGATGAATGCCATAACCTTGCAGAGGAAAAGTTTTGAACAGTTGGATGAAAAACTGGAAAGAATTTATCACAGAATTAAAGGGCTAGAGAGAAGACATGAGCATGATAGTGACTATCTTCAGAGGCATTCAGATTTTGAGATGGCTTATTACGATGCTCACGCTAGATACTACCGAAGAGAGCCCGATGTGACTTTTCCAGAGTGCCCCAGGTATACTCAGTATCAGCCCAATCCTCTTGCTGACCAGTGTGATGAGGACGTTGTATGGGAATTTGATGATTGAGATTTTAGATGTGATGTGATGTATTTGTTTATTTGTTTGTTTTGTTTGATGTACTTTAATTTATATGGTATTCGGTGGACTATGCTTTATTTTTTGTGATATGTGATAGTTTGGTAGTTTGCATTTTTATTTCTGAATGTTTGTGATATTTGTAATTGTAATTGTGAACAGTTTAGTTTAAAATAGTAAACTATTTGTTTTGTGTTTTGAAATGCATATGTCCTGTGTAGTGTAGTAAGTTGTTTTTGTTTGATGTTTAGTTTTATATACTTGTTTTAAAATTTCATTACCCAAGCAAATTTTAAACTGTTATGTGTGTAGAAAGGTTTTTAATATTACAGGTCAATTGAAGTTAAAATTTTGAGAAGAACTTGCAAAAATTTCAGAGAAAAATAAAATGCCTAAAGTGCAAAGGTAAGAATTTTATATTTAGAATTTTTCTTTCACCCATGTACTATTTCTATTTGTAGAAAATTTTTAAGTTTGGGGGCCGGAAGAAAAATCTTAACTATTATATGTTCTCAAATAATATATTTTCAAAAATTATTATGATGATTTTTGTGATAAAATTTAATTTAGATAACTATATTTATATTTTATCTAAATATTGTAAAAGATTCAAAGAAATATTTTTGATATTGAAAATTAATTTTGTAGATTAAGATATTTAGTATAAAGGGATAAGACTATAGTTAACTATTTAAAGTAAGGAAAACTATATATGAGATATTAAGAATCTTAGGAATTTAGTTGAGAAAGAAATGATTGGGATTCAATAATGTAAAAACTATGAAGTACATATAAGGTAAAGAATGTTTGGAAGTTTCAAATTTAGGAAAAGAAGAGTGAAGTTCAAAATTATTAACAGGCCATCCAGATATAGTAATCCTCACTTGAAAAAGAAAAAGAAAAAAAGTAAGAAAAGAAAAAAGATTGAAAACAATCCCTAAAAGAAAAGAAAAAGAAAAGAAAATAAGTGAGGAGAAGCTTGAGGATATGCCTTATCAAAAATTGGCTTCACTTGGATTAACCTAAAAGAAAAACTAAAAGCATTTCTGCACTTATATTTATTATTTGTTTCTTACTTATAGTTTCTTCATGAATTTCCTATCTTCTGAATATTTTAAGTGAATTAATATTGCAACATATAGTCATTATTGAAATGAATAGAAAACTAGAATTCTTAAACTTGATAACTAGATAGCCTTATACTTGCAAAATTAATTTAATTATTTGAAAATCTTTCTGAGAATTTTTACTATAATATTTATTTAAATCAAAATTATAGTACTTCTGAATTAAAACTTTACCACAATGAATCATAAGTTTTATGTAGTATTAAGGATTACTTGAGGACAAGTAATAGTTAAGTTTGGGGGATTTTGACCGAAGGAAAAAAGGTTGAGATTTTCATGCCTATTTTATACTGATTTTAATGATATTGCACTTTAAAGAAGGGTATTTTTGGTGTTTTTCGGCAGGTATGAAGATGTAAGGATAAAGGAGCAAAAATACGCAAAAAGGAGTGAATTTGGAGCAAAAAAGACCAAATTATGCAAAATTAACCTAGGGCGCCGACGGCGTGATTTTCCCGAGAGTTTAGAATTAATTCTAAGAAAGGCCGCCGACGGCGGAGATCGAGGCCACCTACGACGGGGCCTGTTTAAAAAGTATTGTTTCTAGAAAGCCGCCGATGGCGAGCTCGAGGCCGCCGACGGCAAGATCGACGGTTCTTTCCAGAAATACATCGAATGTGGACGATTTTCGAAGTGGTGCCTGCAAAACCCTTAGAGACTCTTCTACAACTTTAAAAAGAACCAAATTAGACCAAAAAAAGTGTCTCTTACGTGATTACTAGTGAGTCCAAAGTGTTCTGAAGAGTTTATTTGTTATTTAGTGAGTAGTGAGTTCACATAGAGATTTTGTGAGAAATTATTTGAGGGATTGTAAGAGTGGAAGGGAAGTGAGAGATCTCTTCTGCATTGCCATTTCGAAGGAGAATTCTGTGTGCTGTAAGGAAGGAAGAAATCTAGAGGAACTTCAAAGAGTTTGCTTGGGGAGGAATTTGAGATAAGTAGAGTTTATTTACTATAGTTTGTAGAGCTTTAATTTATTATATGAAATCCAAGTTTTATTACATCATTTCCATGAATTCAGAGTAGTTGTTCTGTCTTTCTCCTTGTTTTGATGTTTTTGTGAATTGATTAAATGAATTAGTTTATTAAACAAAATATAAAGAAGTTGTGATGATACTATACCTAAACTTAGTTTACTATACGAATTGGCCATTTGTATTGTTAAAATCTGTGAAGAATTTTTAAGACCTGACCGTGGGCTAAGAATTCTTAACTAGTATGTATCACATTTCTCTTTGAAAGGTAGACGGGTAAATCCTTAAAAGGAGAAGTGCAAATAAATAGGGAAATAATATTAATCGGACGTAGAAATGGAGATTTTAGAGTGACAGACTAAAATCCTCAATTCGGTCCTATCGTTTAGGTGCTAAGGTGTTGATTGTTAGCCCTCAGGCCAGGGGAACGTGGGAGCTCCGAAGTGAGAGTCGGTATTTTCCCAACCTAAGATTCAGTAACCATGCATAGAATTAGTCAATGTTCTTTATGCCTGGACCAAAGGGTAAAGAATAGGTATGCTCCTATTTGGCAGAACACATATAAGTCTAATTCTTATTATCATTTCACTTAAGTATCTTAACAAAGGAGAAAGATTCTTGCTAATATATATATTTGAACTTAACTTTAGTAGTATTAGTAATCTATTAGTAGAACTAGTTTAGATATAAGAACTTTATTATCGATTGCATATTAGTGACAAATAGGCAAATTTGATTTAGTTGTAATTTTAACTTGGTTTTTATAATCCTAGTTTGTAGGCTTTAATATTTTTCCCTTTGGGATCGATAACTAGGACTCCACTAGAGCCCTGTATTACTTGAGCGATACGTCTACTTGTGTTTAAAGGTAACTCTGCAATTAAAAGTTTATAATATTTAGTTGTTACTAAAATTAAAATTACGCTCATAATCAAGTTTTTGGCACTTTTGCTGAGGATTTATATCTTTTAATAGTGGTGTCAAATTCTTATATATATAAGTATATTTAAAATCGCGGTTCAGCAGTCCAAATGTTCCATGCGGTCGGCAATGTCGTAAACTGTGGTTTATATAATGGAGATATCAGTCTCCACTATCTTCAACCGCTCTAAAATCGAGGTCTTGCTAATAGAGGGTCTAGACTGAGAATAAGAAGTAGAAGGCTGAGAAGAGGAAAGAGCCTGAGAAGAACTCTCTCTACATCCAAAAGTAGCATGCTTGCTATTCAAATTTACATTAGTCTTGCTAATATACTTCAAAAGACAAAGCAACTCTTCTTACCCCTCAAAAGAAACTCCTGAAACCTGGTAATGGAAAAAAATAGTAGAAGGGTGTTCTAACCCCAAACTGCATCCTCCCTTTGTAGCATTGACAATGGAATGATAAATCATGGCGCCAAAGTTTATGGATTTCATGATTTAGATGCAATAGTTGAGAGCAGCTCTCTCTCTTCACCTCACTCGGATTTGTGTAAGGGGGGATCTTGGCTGAAATGAAGTAGTGTCAAGCCTTGGAAGGTGCATTAAGTTTAGATGAAGAAAAATTGACCTTGTGGCCATTCCTCACCTTCCAAGTCCCTTCCTCATTAGTTGAGAACCTCATAATCTCATCATGAGCAGAATCAGTTAGGACAAAGATGGAGTATAAAATCCTTGGGACATATCCCAACAAAAATAGTGCATTAATGTGCGATGGGGAGATACTCATTTGGTTCTCCCAAATGAAAAACAAATCATCATAACCTTCAGGGAGCTTGGCGTAAAACTCTCTAACCATAAAGATCACTTCTACAGTCGTTGTGCAACAAAGAGAATCCCAATTTCTCCTCACATTCATACTCTCTACCTGACCTCGAGAGCTAATGAAACCCCACTCCGCTATCAACTTCTTTGACACTAAGAAGTTGTTATATTGCTCCTGCGCTTTGGAGCTAACATTTTCTTATCAAAAAAAGCTTTGGATTGTCTCCCTTTATTTTTAGGGGTCATAATCAAGTATATGTATGAAAATTCAATGATATGAGGCTAAAGAAATGATGCATATGCACACAAGAAGCAAGTTATCGACGTAATCAAACCTCTCCCCACAAAAATCTCCTCTTCTTCACTGTTTCCAAAAAACCTGAAAAGTTTCAGATGAAGAATATAAATGCAAGCTCAAAATCTGGAAATTTACATTAATGAGGTGGTTTCCACTCTCCAAACTTTAAGGATTTAGTGCAAATGTATGGTGAAAGAAAGCTCTAAGTATCGCCTCTAAATAGTTGAAGAGGAGTCGAAAATGAGGTCTTACTAAAATGACCAAAGCTGGGGCGATTAGGCAATTTTGTCGAATAGGAAGGAGTGGTGCCTAGGTGCCGTGATAATGGCGCCAATTTGTTACCCTTATTTTTGGTGTGGCACCTTGGCACCAGTTTATATTGCCCCCTAGGTGCCAGTTCAGCTCTTGAAACTTAGGTGCTAGGGACATTGGAGCGTACATGCATGAGCCAAATTTGGTCCCGGTCATTTAAATTCAATTTTTGATCCTCACCAAGTCCTTCAACACACCAATAAACACAGAAATAGTAAAGATAAATGAGAATCACTCATCCTCCTTCTCATAACATCTCCCTTCTCGAATTCATCATTTCCAACGGAATCTCCTTCAAATAACTGTCAGGGTGCTTTTAGATTCTTTATGTAGGGGTTGATCCTTTGAACGAGATTATTCTTGATACATTGGCTTATGTTTTTTTAACCTCAAGTGTTACCTTATCCTATAAAATGCACACCACTAATAGTTCACTGATAAGATCAATCACATGTTCCTCTAAAAGTTGTTTTATTGAGCCAACCTGATGAAAGAACAATGTTAGAAATAGAAACTAAATAATTAAAATGGACATATCCAATGGCCAAACTCAATATATCTTTGGTAAATCCTTATGCTAGATTAAGATCTAGGATGTAAAGGACTAGGTTAATCATACTACTTCCAAAGAAAATACACAAGTTTAGTCACAACGAGAAGCCTTAGGAATCACCTCCCTCATATCACACTGAAATCAAAGAAATCCACTCACAAACCTAAACATCAACACATAAATACAAATAATTATTGACCCAATAAGTCAATCTCTGACCAAAAACACTAAAAAAATTACAAACTTGGGCTGCCTCCTAAAAAGCGCTTAGTTTAACGTCCTCAGCCTGACAAATCCATTTATTTACTCAAGTTGACCCAACATTAAGACCTCATTAACCACAAGTCTTTAACCACCTAGGTAAGGTTTAAGTCTGTGTCCATTCACTTTCAATACCCTACCATTCCTAGGATCTTTCATATCAACCTCACCAAAAAGATAAAATTTTACTACAGTAAATGGTCTTGACCACCTAGACTTAACTTTTCCTGGAAATAATTTCAATCGTGTGTTATATAGTAAGACCTCCTATCCAGAATCAAAATTATTTCCTAATAATCTTTTGATAATGCCACTTTTTCATTTTCTCATTATAAATCTTAGCATTTTCATAAGCTTCTTGTGAATTTCAAGTTCATTTAACTGCAATAATTTTTTGTCATCTGCTTCTTTCATATTACAATTGAATTTCTTAACAGCACAATAGACCTTATGTTCTAACTCTACTGATAAATGACAGATCTTGCCAACTTATATAGAGACATTCCTATAAATGTTTTATAAGCAGTCTTATAAGCCCATAATGCATCATCTAATCTCAAAGAACAGTTCTTTGTATTAGGATTGACAGTTTTCTCTAAAATCCTTTTGTTTTCTCTATTAGATAATTTTGCTAAACCACTTGTCTAGGGCTGATATGTTATGGGTATCCTATGTTTAATTCCATATTTAGTAACAATGTCCCAATTTTTCTGTTTCTGATGTGGCTCTCCCCATCACTAATGATTACTCTAGACATACCAAATTTACTAAAGATATTATTCATTAAGAATTTAGCTGGACTCTGAGCATCACAAATTGGAAGAGTTACTGCGCCAATCCATTTTGAGAAATACTCCACAACTATCATAATGTATAAATTTCCTAACGATGGTACAAAGGGACCCATAAAATCTAAACCACAAATATCAAAAGTTTTATTCTCCAAAGTAAAATTTAGGGGCATTTCATCACACTTAGAATATTTCATACTCTCTAACATCTATCACAAGTTTGTATATATTGATTCACATCTTTAAATAGAGTATGCCAATAAATTCCATATTGTAAAATCTTAAAAGCAATTTTATCAACTACAAAATGTCCACCAAATTCAGAATCATGATATTTCTTAATAATTTCCCCCAAACTCATTATGTCTCTAGTAAATCCTTATGTTCGATTAAGAACTAGGATGTCGAAAAATAGGTTAATCTTATTACTTCCAGAGAACATACAAAAGTCTAATCACAACGAGAAGACTTAGGAATCACCCCACATATCTCACAAACCTAAACATCAACACACAAAGACAAATAGTTCACACCACAAAAAATAAAAAACACGGCACACTAAAAAAAATACAAACTTGGGTTTCCTCCCAAGAAGCGTTTAGTTTAACATCCTCAGATCGACAAATCCAGATATTTACATAGGTTGACCCAACATTAAGAACTCATTAACCACAAGCCTTTCACCACCTAGGTAAGGTTTAAGTCTTTGCTCATTCACTCTGAATACCCTACCACTCCTAGGATCTTTAATAGCAACTGTACCAAAAGGATAAACTTTCACTATAGTAAATGGTCCTGACCCCAAGAATTAAGTTTTCTTTGAAATACTTTTAATCATGTGTTATATAGTAAGACCTCTTGTCCAGACTCAAAATATTTCCTAAGAATCTTTTTATATTGCCACTTTTTAATTTTCTCTTTATAAATCTTAGTATATTCATATGATTCTTGTCTAATTCATCAAGTTCATTTAACTGCAATAATTTTTTTCTCACCACCTTCTTTCGTATTATAATTGAATTCCTTAACATCTAAATAGGTCTTATATTCTAATTTCGCTGGTAAGTGACAGATCTTGCCTAATGTGAGCCTATATTGAGACATTCCTATATGTGTTTTATAAGCAGCCTTATAAGCCCGTAATGTGTCATCTAATCTTTAGAACTAGTCCATTCTATTAGGATTAACAGTTTTCTATAAAATCCTTTTGGTTTCCCTGTTAGATACTTCTGCTAAATACCTTACATGAGGATGATATGTTGTGTTTATCCTATGCATAATTCCATATTTTGTAACAATGTCTCAATTTTTCTATTTTTGAAGTGGCTCCCCCTATCACTAATGATCACTCTAGACTTACCAAATCTACTAAAGATATTCTTTTTTAAGAATTTAGCTACACTTTGAGCATCACAATTTGGAAGAGCTACTGTCTTAATGCATTTTGAGAAATACTCCACATATATCAGAATATATAAATTCCCTAGTGATGGTACAAATGGAACCATAAAATCTAAACACCAATCATAAAAAATTTCAATATCTAAAGTAAAATTTAGGTGCATTTCATCATGCTTAGAAATATTGCCTACTCTCCGACATCTATCACAAGTTTGTATATATATATTCAGATCTCTAAATAGAGTAGGCCAATAAAATTCAGTTTGTAAAATTATAAAAGCAATTCTATCAACTCCAAAATGTCCCCAAATTCAAAATCATAACATCTCCTGATCACTTTATCCTTACATTTTATCTAAGAATATGGGTCGTCCCAAAAGTAATATCTAACGTCATGGACAAATTTCTTCCTCTGATGGTATGTCCCACCATAGAACATAATATCACTAACTATAAAATTTATTATGGCAGCATACCACAAAATGTGCCACTCAGTAATAACAAACAGTTGCTCATCAGGAAAATTTTCATTGATTCATCTTCATAAGTTTATGAATCTCCTTGATCCATTCTTGATAAATGGTCTGCTATTTGATTATCAAAACCCTTTCTATCCACCTCTTCAATATCAAATTATTGCATCAAAATGACCATCTAATCAATCTTGGTTTGGCGTCTTCTTTGACATAAGATATTTAATAGCAAAATGATCTGTATGAATAATACATTTTCTCCAATCAAATATGGCCCAAATTTATCAAAAGCATATACTATAGCCAATAACATCTTCTCAGTAGTGGTATAATTAATTTAAGCTTCATTAAGGGTTTTACTGACATAGTATATAGCTTTAAATATCTTATTATGTTGTTGTGCTAAAACTGCCCTGATAGTATAGTCACTAGCATCACATATTAACTCAAATGGTTTCCCCTAATTAGGTGAAACAATAATAGAAGCAGTGACCAATTTCACTTTCAGAATATTAAGGGCATTTAACCATTTGACACGCCTAAAATATATACGCTTTTTGATATATCATTTTACTCATTTTTTATGATATTACACTTTGAAGGAATGTATTTTGTATGTTTTTTGGTTTTAGGTACAAGAAATGGTGATTGGAGCAAAAAGAAGCAAAAATAGTGCAATTTGGAGCAAAAATGAGCAAGAAATGAAATTCTGCCCTGACACCTTTCAATAAGTCTTTTGATGCTTCATTTATTTTACACTTCTTGCATATTTTTGAATGAGATTACCCTTTAAAGAAAGGTTGTTTTATGCTTATTTCTTAAGGCTATCTGTTACTGATCCACTTTTCGATATTTATACTTACTATTTAGCAACGGCCCCAAAAACTTGATCCGCACTAATATATTCTTATGATTCTTTTATGGATTACATGGTTTATATTATGGATTCTACGTAAGTATACGTATCGTTATCTAGTAATATAGGGCTCTAATGGAGTCCTAGATATCGATCCCACGGGGAAATTTAGTAATTTTCAAAGAACAACTTAAAGTAAATTTACTTATTAATCTAGTATACAAAAATTTAGAATACTTAGACTAAAATAAACTAATGTTTAAAAAGTTAATATAAGATTTCAGAAAAGTATTTTTCTCCTTATTTTTAGAGTATTAAGTGTATGAAATTTTAAATTAGTTTTTTTTTAATTATATTGTGCCAAATCGGAGCAAACGTATTCTTTACCCTTTGGTCCAGGTGCAAAGAATATTGACTAATCTTATGTTTGATTACTGAATCTACCGCTAGGCTGGAAGGATACCGACTGCCAATTCAGAGTTCTCACGATCCCCTCGCCTGAGGGCTAACATCTACACTTCAGCTCTCAAACAATAAGACCGAATTGAATATTTTAGTCTGTCACACTAAAATGTTCAATTCTAAGTCTGTTAATTATTATTTCCCTATTTATTTGCACCCTCCTTCCAAGGCTTTTGATTTCCCTGAATCTTGGATGTAATCTTTACTATAGTTTATAATTCAACATATGTTAACATATCAATTGGCCAGATTGAAATTAAATGACGATTTAAGTAAAAAGATTAGCACAATTTCTATTTTCATTTTTTAGGCACAACTAATTAAATTTGTCATTTCACTAATCTCGAGAACAAGGAGAAAGACTAAGGTAACTACTCAGAATGCATGGGAAAGATAACACAAAACATTGATTTTATTAAAGTTAACAAACAAATAACAAATATACTTATCTCGATTCTTCTTCCCAAACAGACTCTTGAAGTTCCTTTGACTCTTCCTTCTAGTACAGCACACCAAAATGATAAAAACTTAATCTACTCACTCAAAAGACTCTTGACTTCCACACAAATGACTAAAACTGACTCTAGAATGACACCAACTGACTAAAATTCGGCTCTATTTATAGAAGGGTCAAATCTCCAAAGGTTGCTTAAGCATCTCTTCAAAAAGCATCCAGGTTCAATTTATTTTTGTTCTTTTCAACTGTCTCGCTGTTGGCGGCTTGATCTCGTCGTCGGCGGGCTTCTAGAAGATAGGCTAACCGCGCCGATCTAGCTATCGGCGGGCTCGATCTCGCCGTCAACGGGCTCCTTATAATATATTAAAAATCTTTCGGGAAAATCTCGTCGTCGGCGGCCTAAATCTCGCCGTCGGCGGGACAGTTCAGTTTTTATCAAACTGAGTCCTTTTTGCTCCAAATCCGCTTCTTTTTTTGCTTTTTGCTTTCAGTACTTATAAATCTTCATTCCTGCAATAAAACAAAGAAAATACCTTTCTTTAAAGTGCAATTTCATATAAAATTGATATGAAGTTCTTAATATATTCTCTAGTGATCAAATTCCCCCAAACTTAACTATTATATATCCTCAAGTAATTTTAATACTACGTAAAAGTAATGATTATTTGTAGTAAGGTTTTAATTCAGAAATACTATGAATTAGATTTAAATAAGTATTATAGTAAAGTTTTCTAGAAATATTTTAAAATAATTAAACTAATTCTATAGATATAAGGCTATTTAGTCATCAAGTTTAAGATTTCTAGTCTTCTATTTATTTTAAGAATGACTATACTTTTCAAATATTAATTTACTTAAAATATTCAGATGATAGGAATTTCATAGAAGCACAACTTAGTAAAATACTAATCCATATATATAAGTTCAGAAATGTAATTGAAGTTTACCCTTTAGGTTGATTTAAATGAAGCCAATTTTGATAAGGCGTCTCCTCAAGTTTCTCCTCACTATATATATATATATATATATATATATATATATATATATATATATATATATATATATATATATATATATATATATATATATATATATATATATATATATATATATATATATATATATATTGTCTTTTTCTCTTTTTTTCTGGATTAATTTTCAATCCCTTTTTCTTTATATTTTTTTTTAAGTGAGGATCACTATTTTTGGTTGGCTCGTTAATAATTTTGAACTTCATTTTTCTCTTCCTAATTTTGAAACTGTAAACATTCCTTACTTAATATATATTTCAAAGTTTTTTACTTCATTGAGTTTCAATCTCTTCTTTCTCAACTAAATACTTAAGAATCTTATATTTGAAAATATATTTTTCCTTACTTTAAATAGTTAACTATACTCTTATCCTTTTTAAACTAAATTTCTTAATCTATAAAATTAGTTAATCATTAAAAGTATTTCTCTTAACTTTCTATAATAATTAAATAAATTAATTCTAGCTTACTGAATTAAAATTACTACAAAAATTCATTTCTATAATAATTTTGTAAATGTAAATTGAGAACAATTTAATAATTAAATTTGTATTTTTCCCTCCCCCAAACTTAAATTTTTCTATCTATCTACATAGGGTGAAAAGGAAATAAACTGTAATATTTAAATCATACCTTTGAGCTTTAGGTATTTCTTCTTTTTGAAGTTCTGCAGGCTTTTTCCATTACTTAATTAACCTGTACTGTTAGTATTTTTCTACACACAAAATATTAAAGAAAATGCTGGGTAAAGAAGTTTTAAAATAAGTACAACTAATAACACAACTTATACTACAACATAACACAACATTCACATACATTTCACTAATTAAGTTTCAGAGTTACAATTGAAATTCTTAAAATTTAAAAACAACACAAATTTAACTTATACAAAAAATATTAAAATGTCTTACACAACATAACAATCAAAATTTTTGAACTAAAAGATCAATAATAAAACACAAACAAACAATAACAATATCAAAGTTCATGAATTAAACAACTAAACAAATAAACACAAAACATAACATCTAATCTTCTGCAT
This sequence comes from Papilionanthe hookeriana x Papilionanthe teres, assembly GCA_022702705.1. Lineage (NCBI taxonomy): Eukaryota > Viridiplantae > Streptophyta > Magnoliopsida > Asparagales > Orchidaceae > Papilionanthe > Papilionanthe hookeriana x Papilionanthe teres. Next base: position 105,986,719 of record CM040422.1, on the reverse strand, counting down.
CAAAGTCCCAAGCTATATCATCATTTCCTTAATCAGTGGGTGGGTTAGGCTAGTAATAAGTATATCGGGGGCACTCAGGGAATACAACATCAAGCTCTCCTCTCCTGTAACGACTCTCTGCCTCATAATATGCTATCTCATACTCTGAATGTCTCTGAAGATACTCACTGTCATAATCATGTCTTCTTTCTAAGCCTCCAATTCTCTGATCAATATGCTCCAGTTTTTCCTCTATTTTCTCATATTTCATCCTCTGAAGGGTCATCTCATTCATCAAATCATTAAGGGTAGGAGTACTATAGGGAGGAGGGTCATAACTATTAGAGGGAATATCTATACTCGAAGAAGGCACATAACTCCTTGTTCCAGATCTCCATCCCTCGTGGGATTCATATTTCTTAATATTAGCCAGAGTAATGGGTTTCATAGGCTCCACCCATTCCTCATCATCTCTTGCCTCTACCCTAGATAATTGGCAGAGTGCATAGATAAGACCAGGATGTCCTAGTCCTCCTCCACTTTCACTTCTTGAGGTGGCTAATATATTCTTATAAATTATATTTCCCACATTAATACTTTTTGGTTACGAATACGAAATTCGAAACTGCTCTATCTCTTGTTACCTCACTATGGTGGTAAGTAGGTAACAATGTAGAACAAATAAAATAGTGTCAAGCTTTAGATGATGCATTCAGCATAGAAAGAGGGAAGTTTACCCGTTCTCGCTGCTTCATTTTCCAAACTCCTTTCCCGTCAGTGAGAAAGTTTATCACCTCTTCCAGTGGTCCTTCCATAATTCCGAATGTATCATATTCACTGGTGTATGTGTCTCTTACCTCGTAATAAGCATTTATTCTCGCAGCGCTGAATTCCACAAAAAATCCTCTAACCTTAACCGGTGCATCTTCAGCCTGAGTCAAATTTGCATAGAATTCTTTTACTACTTCCACAGCGGCTCTGTTGGTTATGAAACAAAAATTTTCCCTTCCTCTTTCTTTAATTATTTGCTCCACTTCACCTCCAGGACTTTTGAAAAATCGATCCTGAATGCATATTCTGGCTTGAATATTGTGAAAATATCTCGATTGTGCCCTTGCATTCACAAAACGAGTTTCGTCGTAATCCACTCTTCTCTTTTGTCATGGAGCCATTTTCGATCTATGAAATTTGCAAAAAATCTTACTAAACTCCCAAATATTACTAAGATGGCTTCCAATAATTACTAAAATCAATCTAAATTAAGCTTCATGAACTTCTTCTAATTCTTTTCTTCACATTTCAAAATTTTTCCAAAATCCTCAATGTAGAAGAAATTCATGGTGAAAATCAAAAATTTTTACATAGGAGTGAAGCTCTTACTAAGGGAAGATAAAATCCGGCGTCAAAATGTGTTGAAATCACTTCAAATCCAAGATTCCACAAGCCCTATGTCGGTTTTTTAAGTTTTTGAGGAAGGAGATGATGAATAGTGTCGGTTGACCGGTCAAATAAAGGACATTTCTCGATCTCACTGTCGGCGAGATAATTAATTTACCAAGGCCAAAGTTTCGGGAAAATCTCGCCGTCAGCGGAATTTTCTCGCAGTCAGCGGACTTTTCTTCGCCGTCAGCGAACTTTTCCTTGCTGTCGGCGGGGGTTTAAAAAAATTTTAATATTTTTAATTCTTAAAATGTTTTTAATCTAAATTAAAGCTTGTTCATTGTTCTGGTCACTAAATTTGATATATTTATTAATATATATTTTTATTAAGATTAGATATTATACTAACACATAAATTCACACAACATAAACATTATAACTTTACAAATGAAATCCATGAACTTACAAACTTCAAACACTACATAACTAGTAATTGACTTATCAAATTAACCCAAACACATCAACTCAGCATTGCAATCCACACCACAATACTCTAAATGCTGAGACTAAACAAAACAACATACAATCTCATCTAAACTAAGATTATCTATGTAAAGTTCAAACTAAATCAAAAACTAAATTCAAATCAACACACATACATATAATATGAATAGAAATCTCTGCTACTCATCTGAATCTGAACTGTTCTCTTCTCTGATGTTTCCAATAGAACGTAGGTGCACAAATAAATTATAGAAAGGCCTGAAAGGGAATTCTGCAGTAGAATCTTCTTTAATCCACCCTTTTTGTCTCAATAGTCGTATAAAACTTGCCTCCGGTGTCTTGTATGGTCAAAGTGCTCCTTCATTCTCCAATCGATGTGATCGAATAAATCAGAGATATTATCAATAGAATTCATCACATTCTGTAGTTCCTTCTCCAACCCTTTAATTTTCCTTAAAATGAGGTTTGTTCTATCAGTCAGGGGTTTAACTAAAGGATTGTTTTGGGATGCTTGATCAGAAATAATTACTGTATCATCATTATTATCCAATGTAGGAAACATATCTGTCGGATCTAATGGTTTCCAAGGCAATAACACTTTTTCCCAAGCTTCGTAGGAAACTTGGTACTGACTACATAAAGCAAATATAGTTGATCGGTGTCCAAGTCCATGAATTGACCCATGCACAATTAATCCTAGCGCAGACTTCACAATAATAGATCCAACATCAATAGGCAATCCAGATTGAATAGAGTAATTTAAAATTGCGCATTCCTTCGAAACCTTGTTTACTCTCATAGTGGGTAATAATTTTGATGAAATAAAGAAATGCCAATGTTTTGAGACGGGGTTAAGAAGTGACGCAGAAAAACTAACGTACCCGACTTCTCGTAATTCCCAATCATCAGGTTCGTCGGTCAGATATCTATATATCTCATTCATGTTGTATCTTCTAGGAACAAAATTTGAATAGTAGCAAACAGGGGTATTCTCTATCGAATATAATTCATTTATCTGAGAAGGAGTGAAAGTTACCCATCTGTCTCTTACGTAAACACTTCCGTTATGGATCGCATGCAGATTAGAGCAGAATTCTTTGACTAGTGGAATGACTACAGCAGATGTGGTATAGCAGAATACCTCCCAATGTCACTGAACAATCATTTTTTCAATTTTTGTTGTTGAATTCTCCGCTCCTCTGTTTACGAATCCTCTTTCCTTAATCAGTCGCTTTTTCATCAAAACCTTGTTAAATATTCGCTGAGCCTCAGAACTGACGAATTTTCTTCGGTTAAAAACTCTGGATTTTGTGGTTTCAAGTAGTTTGGAAGCCATAATAGATTGTTTTGAAGGACTCTAGTCGTTTCTAAGGATGAAGATGATGTAAGAATGAAGTTTTAAACGTTTTTTATAGACTAATGCCCTTAGAACCGTCAAAAACCGCAAAATAACTCATTAAAAACCGCTTTTGAACTATCTCGCCGTCAGCGGTAACGATCTCGCCGTCGGCGGGATAGTTAATTAATTAAAACTGAAATTGGGCGCGCCGATCTTGCTGTCAGCGGGATCGATCTCGCCGTCGGCGAGATTAGGTAAATTACCCAATTTTTTGCTCCGGTCTGAATATTTTCTGATTTCTTCGTATAGATTCAAATTTGTGATGATTCTAAAAAGTAAAATGAGTAGATTTAATTCTATATTTTTTTAAATAATATTAGTAAACAAATCTTAATTAATAATTACTATGGGTTGCCTCCCATAAAGCGCTTGGTTTAACGTCGTCAGCCCGACCTAATATAATTCAGTAATCAGGTTGACTGAGCATTAAAACCTCTTTAAAATTTGGTCTGATTCCTTCAAAACAGGGTTTTGATCTGTGTCCATTTACTTTAAATCTATGCCCAGTTTTTTGATCTTCAATTTCTATAGTTTCATATGAAATTATTTGAGTTATAGTGAAAGGCCCTAAACATTTCAATTTCCCAGGAAACAATTTTAATCTTGTATTATAAAGCAAAACTTTTTGTCCTAGCTCAAAATTCTTCAGGTTAATCTTCCGATCATGCCATAATTTCATTTTTTCTTTATAAATTCTATCATTATGATAAGATTCATTTCTTAATTCATCTAATTCATTCAATTGCAATAATCTTTGCTCGCCAGCTTCTTTCAAAAATTGTAATTAAATTCTTTAATTGCTCAATAAGCTTTATGTTCTAATTCAACTAGTAAGTGGCAAGTTTTTCCATATATAAGTCCGTAAGGAGTCATTCCAATCGGGGTTTTATAAGCGAATCCCGTATGCCCATAATGCAGAATCTAGTCTTGTAGACCAATCTAATCTATTAGGGTTTACAGTCTTTTTTAAAATACGTTTAATTTCTCGATTAGAAACTTCAGCTAATCCACTGGTTTGTGGATCATAAGCAGTTGATATTTTATGAATAATGTTACATTTTTCTACTAGTTTGTGAATATATTAGTTTCTAAAATGAGATCCTCCGTCAGTGATAATCACTCTCGGTATTCCAAATCTAGTAAAAATATTTTTCATTAGAAACTTCGAAACACTCTTAGCATCACACCGAGGTAAAGCTTGTGCTTCAATCCATTTAGAAACATAATCAACAACAACTAATATATATGAGTTTCCAAATGAAGGAACAAATGGTCCCACAAAATCTAATCCCCAAACATCAAAAATCTCAACTTCTAATATAAAATTTAGAGGCATTTCATTTCTTCTAGAAATATTACCTACTCGTTGGCATCTATCGCAAGTTTTGATATATCTATAAACATCTCTAAAAAGAGTAGGTCAATAGAATCCAGATTGTAAAATCTTATAAGCAGTTTTATCTGTTCCAAAATGTCCTCCAAAATCAAAATCATGACATTTCTGAATGATTTGTTCTGTTTTTTCATAAGGCACGCATCTTCTAATTATAAGATCCTTACATTGTTTATATAAATATGGTTCATCCCAAAAGTATGTTTTAGCATCATGAATGAATTTTTTTTTGTTGCAAAGTTAACATAGGTGGTAAAATATCACTTACAATATAATTTACTATGTCAGCATACCATGGTATTTTCCACTCATTAATATTATATAGTTGTTCATCAGAGAAACTATCAATAATTTCATTATCAGTGTCAGATAATTCATTATATTCAAGTCTTGATAAATGATCTGCAATTTGATTATCAGTTCCCTTTTTGTTAATGATTTCAAAATCAAATTCTTGCTTTAGTAATATCCATCTGATTAATCTTGGTTTGGAATCTTTCTTTTGTATTAGATATTTAATAGGAGAGTGATCAGTATACACAATACATTTAGTTCCAATTAGATAAGGCCTAAATTTATCAAAAGCATAAATTATTGCTAATAGCTCTTTTCGATAGCTCGTATAATTCATTTCAAGCATGATTAAGAGTTTTACTAAAGCATAAGTATATAACTTTGAAAATTTTATCATATCTTTGCCCAAGTCTTGCTCCTATAGCATAATCACTAGCATCACACATAAGTTCAAATAGTTTCTCCCAATCAGGTGAAACTATTATTGGTGCTGTGATTAATTTATCTTTTAATAATTCAAAAGCGTTTAGGCATTCCATTGTAAATTCAAATTTCTTATCCTTTTCTAAAAGTTGGCATAAAGATTTAGTAATTTTTGAAAAATCTTTTATATAGCGTCTGTAGAATCCAGCATGTCCAAGAAAACTTCTTACCTCTTTTACTGTAGTTGGAGGTGGTAAATTAGCTATAACTTGAATTTTTGCAGGGTCTACTTCCATACATTTCTCTGAAATTTTATGCCCTAATACAATTCCTCCTGTAACCATAAATTGACATTTCTCCCAATTTAGAACTAAATTAGTTTTCTTGCATACTTCTAATACTTTTTCAAGCTGATTCAAGCATGCGTAAAATGACGTTCCAAATACAGAGAAATCATCGATAAATACTTCTATTCCGTTATCAATTAAATTACTAAATATAGACATCATACATCTCTGGAATGTTGCAGGTGCATTACATAATCCAAAAGGCATTCTTCGAAAAGCAAACGTTCCATATGGACTAGTAAATGTAGTTTTCTCTTGATCCTCAGGAGCAATATGTATATGATGATAATCGGTATATCCATCTAAAAACAAAAATATTTATGTCCGGCTAATCTATCTAACATTTGGTCTAGAAATGGTAATGGGAAGTGATCTTTTCTAGTGGCTGCATTTAATTTTTTATAGTCAATACAAATACGCCATCCAGTAACTTGTCTTATAGGTATTAAATCATTATTTTCATTAGCTTTAACGGTCACTCCTCCTTTCTTAGGAACACAGTGGATTGGACTTACCCAAGCACTGTCCGAAATAGGATATATAATACCATTATCTAGCCATTTTAATATTTCTTTCTTGACTACTTCTTTCATTATTGGGTTTAATCTTCTTTGAGGACTCTTGGCTTATGTTCATTATCTAGAATAATTCTGTGCATACAGATTGAAGGACTAATTCCTTTAATATCTGCTAAAGTCCAACCAAAAGTTTTTTTATATTTTTTTAATGTGTCTAACAGTTTTTGTTCTTGTAATTCATTCAATTCAGTTGATATCATAACTGGTAGGGTTGAATGGTTACCTAAATAAGCATATTTTAAATGATTAGGTAAAATTTTTAATTCAAGTTCAGGAGGTCTAATTATTGACGGAACTATATTTTTTTCAATGTTTTCAGTATTATCCAACATTTCGAATTTTTCTTGTATATAATCCAGTTTTTCATTATTTGTTTCTTCAATTAATTCTATATTTTCTTTTTCTAATTTTTCTTCATAATATTCTTTAAAATATTCATTTTGCAAATGTTCAAATATTTCCATTCAAAAACATTCATCACTTTTTCTAAAGCAGGATATTTCATTGATTTTGCTATGTTAAAAGTCACTTTTTGATCATTTACTCTCATTGTCAATTCTCCTTTCTGAACATCAATCATAGCTTTTCCAGTGGCTAAAAAGGGTCTTCCTAATATTATGGGAATTTATTTATCTTCTTCCATATCTAGGACAATAAAATCTACTGGGAAGATAAATTTATCCACTTTTACTAACACATCTTCAATAACTCCCTTAGGATAAGTCACGAACGATCGACTAATCGAAGAGTTATCGAAGTAGGTGAAATTTCTCCTAATTCTAATCTTTTAAAAATTGATAGAGGCATTAGATTTATGCTTGCTCCTAAGTCACACAAAGCTTTTCCATAAAATTTTTCTCCAATAGCGCAGGGTATAATGAAACTACCAGGATCTTTTAATTTTTCAGGAAGCCTTTTCTGAATAATTGCACTACACTCTTCACTAAGTGCAACAGTTTCATTATCTGTAAATTTTCTTTTTTTATTTAAAATATATTTCATAAGGCATTTGTTCTAATGCTTCTACAAAAGGAATATTTATCGTTAATTTTTTTAAAATTTCAAGGAATTTAGCAAATTGCTTATCTTTTTTATGTTGCTTTAGTCGTTGAGGAAATGGTGGTGGTGGTTTTTCTATAGATATTTTCATAGGGATTAATGGATATTCTAAATTTTTATCTTGTTGATCCTTTTCTTTCTCAATTTCCACTTCCTCATTTTTACTTTCTGTTTCTTTCTGAATTTTTGTTTCTAACTCTTTTCCACTTCTTAATTGTATTGCTTTAATTTGTTCTTTTCCTTGGTCTTTCGGATTTATTTCCACATTACTAGTAAAAGTTCCCGGAATTCTATGGTTAAGCGCAGTAGCAATATGTCCGAGTTGAGTTTCAATATTTTTAATTGTTGTTCCTTGATTTTGTAATTGATTTCCTTGAATTTGTAATTGATTTCCTTGATTTTGCAAGTGCTGACCCATACTTAATATTAATTCTTCTATAGATAATTTCTTATCTTTAAATTGAGTATTATTAAATCCACGTGGATAAGAATGTTTATAATTTGAATTTCCTTAATTAGGTGGATTTCCTATAGAGTTGTTCATCCATTGTTGATTAGCTGTATTGTTATTCCAATTAAAATTTGGATGATTCTTCCAACCAGGATTATAATAATTTGCATAAGGATTATTGGGTCTATTATTAATAGCATTTATAGTTTCATAAGGAGATTGAGAATCTATTATTTGTCTAGATGAGTTTTCTTCTAATATAGTATGAGAGTAATTCATTCCAAAATGATCTAATTTCTTTGATTTAGCAGCAATTTGAGAAGCTATCATAGATATTGCATCATTTTCATGAATACTAGCTATCTTTTTAGGATTTATTCTTTCAGCAGGCCATTGAAAATTATTAGTAGCCATTTCTTCGATTAAAGCATAGGCTTCATCAAATGGTTTTGACATTAATGAGCCTCCAGCAGCAGCATCAATTATTGATCTAAGAGATCCTACTAATCCATTGTAAAAAGTTTGTATAATTAACTAATCTGGTAATGCGTGGTGTGGGCATTTCCTAAAAAGTTCTTTAAATCTCTCCCAAGCTTCATATATGGATTCTCCATCAAACTGACTAAAAGATGTTATAACATTTCTAAGTTTTGCAGTTTTCGAAGGAAAAAAAATATTTGGATAGAAATTTTTGTGATAATTCTCCCCAAGTTTTAATAGATCCAGGTGCTAATGAATTTAACCACATCTTAGCCTTATCCCTTAAAGAAAAAGGAAAAAGCCTAAGTCTAATAGCATCATTAGATACTCCTTCATATTTAAAAGTAGCACATAGTTCCAAAAAACTAGCAAGATGTAAATTATGATCTTCGTTTGGTGAACCACTAAATTGATTATTCTGTACCATTTGGATAATTGCAGGTTTAAGTTCAAATGAGTTAGCAACTACATCAGGATTTTGAATAGTCAGGTGAACTTCATCTAAAGTAGGGTTTGCATAATCTCTTAATGGTCTCTGTTGGTTTATATTTTCAATTTCTGGATTATTTGCCATTTTTGTTAAATTTTTAATTTCTCTCTTTTGTTTTCTAATTCTTTTAATTGTGCGTTCTAATTCTGAATCGTAAGGTATTAAATTTTCATTTCCAAATTTACGCATACAATTTTTAAGTAATATTTAAAATAGTACATTACTCTAGTAATTATTTTAATAATTCTATTAATTACCTTAATAATTACTTACTATAATTTCCCCGGCAACGGCGCCAAAAACTTGATCCACTTTTCGATAATTATACTTGTTATTTAGCAACGGCACCAAAAACTTGATCCGCACTAATATATTCTTATGATTCTGTTATGGATTAAATGGTTTATATTGTGGATTCTACGCAAGTATACGTATCGTTATCAAGTAATATAGAACTCTAATGGAGTCCTAGATATCGATCCCACAGGGAAATTTAGTAATTTTCAAAGATCAACTTAAAGTAAATTTACTTAATAATCTAGTATACGAAAATTTAGAATACTTAGACTAAAATAAACTAATGCTTAAAAAATTAATATAATATTTCAGAAAAGTATCTTTCTCCTTGTTTTTAGAGTATTAAGTGAATGAAAATTTAAATTAGTTTTTTTTAATTATATTGTGCCAAATAGGAGCAAACCTATTTTTTACCCTTTGGTCCAGGAGCAAAGAATATTGACTAATCTTATGTTTGATTACTGAATCTGCGGCTAGGCTGGGAGGATACCGACTGCCACTTCAGAGCTCCCAAGTTCCCCTCGCCTGAGGACTAACATATACACTTCAGCTCTCAAACAATAAGACCGAATTGAATATTTTAGTCTGTCACACTAAAATGTTCAATTCTAAGTCTGTTAATTATTATTTCCCTATTTATTTGCACCCTCCTTCCAAGGCTTTTGATTTCCCTGAATCTTGGATGTAATCTTTACTATAGTTGATAATTCAACATATGTTAACATATCAATTGGCCAGATTGAAAGTAAATTACGATTTACATAAAAAGATTAGCACAATTTCTATTTTCATTTTTTAGGCACAACTAATTAAATTTGTCATTTCACTAATCTCGAGAATAAGGAGAAAGACTAAGGTAACTACTCAAAATGCATGGGAAAGACAACACAAAGCATGGATTTTATGAAAGTTAACAAACAAATAACAAATATACTTATCTCAATTCTTCTTCCCAAACAGACTCTTGAAGTTCCTTTGACTCTTCCTTCGAGTACAGCACACCAAAATGATAAAAACTTAATCTACTCACTCAAAAGACTCTTCACTTCCACACAAATGACTAAAACTGACTCTAGAATGACACCAACTGACTAAAATTTGGCTCTATTTATAGAAGGCTCAAATCTCCAAAGGTTGCTTAAGCACCTCTTCAAAAAGCGTCCAGGTTCAATGTATTTTGGTTCTTTTCAACTGTCTCACCGTCGGCGGCTTGATCTCGCCATCAGCGGGCTTCTAGAAGATAGGCTAACCGTGCCGATCTTGCTGTCGGCGGGCTCGATCTCGCCGTCAGCGGGCTCCTTATAATATATTAAAAATCTTTCGGGAAAATCTCACCGTCGGCGGCCTAAATCTCGCCGTCGGTGGGACAGTTCAATTTTTATCAAATTGAGTCCTTTTTGCTCCAAATCTGCTTCTTTTTGTGCTTTTTGCTTTCAGTACTTATAAATCTTCATTCCTGCAATAAAACAAAGAAAATACCTTTCTTTAAAGTGCAATTTCATATAAAATTTGTATAAAATTCTTAATATATTCTCTAGTGATCAGTTACGAACGCAACGTAACTGAATCGGAGCCAAACGGAGCAAAATGGCGGAGCTATGCAGGATGGGCGCCGGGGGCGCCCAAATCGACGCCAGAAGCCCGATACCACGAAAATAGGGAGCCGGAAGCGCCCTATTCAATGTCGGCAGCGCTCCTAACGGTTGGGATGCAATATTGGGTGTTTTTTGGCCAAATAGATTGAACCTGGACGCTTTTTGGAAGGTTTCTTCATGCACCTCTTGGGAAATTCGTGCCTACACTATTTTAAACCGAATTTGAAGCCAAAAAAGAAGAGAAGTTAGAAAAATGTAGAGAATGATTAGAGATCTTAGAATAGGAGTAGAAATGTAGATTTCTACCTTTTTGGAGAGATTGGAGAGGGGATTTTGAGAGAATATGTAAGGGATTGTTCTAGCATTGCATGGATCAACGGGAGACTTTGTGGGAGAGATTTTCATCTTTCTTTCAAGGGGAAAAAGCTAAGTATTGTGTTCTTCATTATCTTATGATTTTGTAAACACTTATTTTGTGGATTTGCTTTGAAATGAGTTTTTCGTTGTGTTTTCTTCGTGCTTTGCGATGTCTTTCTCTTACTCTTTCTTCTTCTTTGGAAATAGTGTTATAAGAAGATTATGTCATTATTTTCATTCTACTTTTCTTTTGCAATGAGTAGGATTCATGTTTAGGATATTGGGATGCATGCAAGAAGAAGTTTTAATTATAAATGTGATGGTTTTTACTTGCACTTCATTTACATTACAATAAGGGCCCATTGTAATGTTAAAATTAGTTGTAATTGCATTGACCCGAAAGGGCGGTGTAATTCTCAACAAAGTGGAACCACATTCAATGTCCGTGAATGAATTGCGTAGTTCATGGGGATTGAGTGCAAATAAATAGGGAAATATGGTTTCATGGACGTCGAATTGGAGGTTTCAGGGTGACAGACTAAGCTCCCCAATTTGGTCCTAAGTTTGGTAACTAAAGCGAGGGTTAGCCTTCAGGTGAAGGGTGAGTGGGAGCTCCGTAGTGACATCCGGTATCCTCCCAGCCTAGCCTTAGATTTAGTGACTGAACTTAGGATATCTCAATGTTCTTTACATGCTTGGAAGAGGAGGTACTCTTTTGAGGGTAAAGAATAGGATTGCTCCTATTTGGCGCATACAATATTTAATGCATCACATTCCTAAACTTTATCTAATTCATTACATAAGAATACTAGATTTCATTATCTCAAAATTCACCAAACTAATTTTCCCAAAAAGGGTTATCTTTAGAAGTAATATTTGCATTTAAGAATAGTTATTATCCTTACATATAATCATCTGTATTTAGGAGTAGTTGTTATAAAAATCACTTATATCGACCTTCCAATCTAAGGTTGTTAATAGTAAACTAGAATTTGACTAAGGACCTTTTATCTCGCTTCCCTATGAGATCGATAACCAGGACTCCATTAGAGCCATGTATTACTTGATATGATACGTATACTTGCGTTTAAAATTGTGACTTTACAAAAATCATTATAAATATATAAATCTGAGGTCATAAATTCTTACATATAAAAAGTCGCATCAGCATACATATAAAAATCTCTTAAATAGAACATCTTTTTCTAAGAGATGACATAGAGATTTGGAGATTTTTAAAAAATATTTAATATATTGTTTATAGAATCCAACATATCCCAGAAAACTTCTAACTCCCCTCACAGTAATAGGAGGAGGTAGTTTTTCAATAACGCGAATCTTTGTTGGGTCTATTTTCATACAACATTCAGATATTTTATATACTAATACAATACCTCTTGATATCATGAATTGAAACTTCTCCCAATTGAGAACTAAGCTAGTTTCTTCACAGCATTTCAACTCCTTCACCAAATGATCTAAACAAGCTTCAAATGATGGGCCAAACACTAAAATTTCATCTATAAAAACTTCAATTCTTTTCTCAATTAAGTCACAAAAATTGGACATCATACACCTCTGAAACATAGCAAGTGCGTTAAATAACCAAAAAGACATTCTTCAAAAAGTAAAATTCTAATAAATACTTGTGAACATTGGCGTATCTTAATCCTTAAGAGCTATAGGTATTTGTTGGAATTCCAGAATATCCATCTAAGAAGCAAACATATGGATGATCAGCTAGCCAACAGCTGATCCTGAAAAACTAAAGAAAAATGATCTTTTCTAGTGGAAGAATTTAAATTTCTATGATCTATACATATTCACCACCTAGTGACATTTCTAGTGGGAGTTAATTCATTTTGTTCATTTACAATCACCGTAACTCTCCCATTCTTAGAAATACAGTGAATAGGGCTAACTCAGACACTATCTGATATATGATAGATAATACATGCATCTAGTCACATCAATATTTTTTTAACTAATATTTTTTTATAATTGGATTTAATCTCCTTTAAGGATATGCCCGAGGCTTATGATCATATTCCAACAGGATCTTATGCATAAAAATAAAGGGGTTAATTTCATTTTTATCTACTAAGGTCCATCCGAAAGTTTTCTTATAATGCCTCAGAATATCTATTAATTCCTCCTCTTGTGAATGAGTAAAATTTGAGGATTTGATAACTGGCAATGTTGATGAATTCCCCAAAGAAGCATATTTTAGGTGTTTGGGAAGCACCTTCATCTCAAGTTCAGAGGGTTTCTCAATAGAAAAAACACAAAATTTATTTTTATTTTTATTTTTTTTATTTTTGTATCTAAAATCTCAAACCTCTCCCTTACTATCTTAGAATTATCTTCTATAAGTAGAGCAAAAATGCTCCAAGACTATCATTAGTCTTACTATTCCTACATCTCTCTATTGTGACAATACGTCTGCTATAGCACTTGCAAATAATCCTGAATTCCACACCCGTACTAACCGCATAGAGAGTGTCACTATATCAGAGAATGCATTAAAAACAAAACTCTTACAGTTCATCAAATCAACATTATTGATCAACTTGCAAATCTCTTCTCCAAATCTATTCCCAATTCTTGGTTCATGGTTCTTCCCAACAAATTGACCATCTTCACAAAGATCATCAGTTAAATATATCAATTTAGTCACCGGGTTTGGTTCATTTGTTTAAAAAAGTCTGGTTTATTAGCTACAGTTTAGTTGTGGTCTGGATGTTTTGTAATCTATAAATAGAACAGGATCTATACCCTTTGGGATATAATAAGAAGAATTAATTTTAATCCCCCACTTCTTCTTCCCTATTTTATTTTATTTCACAGATAATCTTTTAAATTTGTTGTGTTGGAGAAAAAGTTGGTTTTGCACAATTCTAATTACTCTTTTTATTATTATTTATCCTGAGTTTGAAGAGGAATGTTTCAAAGTGTACGTGTTAGGTTTGCTTGATTAAATCATAATTTTTATGTTATCATTTTGTATTTTATTCAAGAACATACTTCTTCTGTGTTAATTTTTTTATTTCGGTAATTTGTTTGTGTGCAGTAAGTTGCCCAATAAATTAATTTTAGTGATTTGTTTGTATCTTGTTAAGTTGGTCAATCAGCTTATTTTCTCATGTTTACTTTAAATATGTATAATCAATTTATAATTTGCAAGATATATATATATATATATATATAGATAGATATATTTATATGTGTGTGTGTGTGTGTGAAAGAGAGAGATTGAATAAAGAAACCAAAAGTGGTTGTCAGCGATGCTGCATCAAGAAATTAAAAAAAAAATCTGCAATTATTGTGACGATTTTTAATGCAATAAATCTTACTAAAAGAGAAAAGTGGCGACTTAAATGCCACAAATTTTGTAGAAATATGATGGTTTAGGGCATGTTTGGTTCGATTGCGAGCTTGTCAGAATATTGCAATGACTATTGCTTGTCCTATAAGCATTACTGAGCTTAATATCTGAGGAAAGTTTGCATTTTGTTTAGTTACTGATTATGGGAAAAGCAGTATAGCATCTTTTTCTGTAAAAATGACCGGACTGCCCCTGTTTTAGAATGATTTCAAAATAGATCACCCAATTCCATACATATCATCCAATTCCAATGGGCACCAAATAATGAAGGTGAAATACTGCAGGTCACCCGAATGCATTACACAACTAACACCTAAATTTTGTAAACTACAGGTTAACAGAACTACAGAAAGGAAAAGAAAGCCACATCATTAAAAAAACATCGATTACTGGGCTACTAGATTGCAATGCAATTGATAAAACTAAAGAATTGTGCAAAATTGGAGCACATATAACCCAAATCCAAACAAAGCAACTAATAGCAGAACTCCAACAGGATGAAAGAAAATTTTGCTCGTTTATCAGGGGCTGATACAAAGAATTAAACCTGGCTTAAAAACAAAAATTTTGCTTGTTGGTCTGGATCAGTGTCCTGAACCTACAAAAATTTTGCTACTGTATCCAAAATCAGAACCAGGCCTACCAAATTTCACAGTTGGAAATGGAAGAAGTGAGAAAGAAGAAGGAAGAGCCCTATGTGGAGCGCAGAAAAACTTCCGTAAAAAAATTTCCATTTCTTTCACCTTGAGCCCAAGCGAATGTAATCACACAACGATAGCGAGCATTATAGCTATGAAAGCACGAGAACTCCTCTACACAGCCATTTCTCAACATTGCATAACAAACTTTTCACCTATGAAAGCCAAAAAAAAGGATATGTAGATCGGGACAGAAGAAGAGGGAAGAAATGGAGGAGTGCCCCAGAAATCATAATATTTTGCCCTTAACTTCAACGACAAACAGATCAAACCATTCAACATCAAATAAACATCGAAATATCACCAGAGAGAAGTCGAGGGGGATGGGGCCGCGAGACAGAATGATAGATCGAAGGTAGGTTACCTCGCATTCGAACGTTTCTCGGCCGAGGAAGAAGAAGAACGGCCGGCTCGCGAGAAGGTCCAGGGCGGAGAAGAGTTCGGGGAGAGCAGCGGGCGAGGGCAACGCGGAAAGAAATTCCTCAAAGCTAGCTGAAAGTCGGGGCCGCGGGGCTTATCCCGCGGTCCGCTTTCACGCGGCTTCGCGGCAGCTCGCAGCTAATCCGTCGCCTCGTCTTCCGCTTTACCGCAAATTTGCGGTGCGGTAAAGCGCCGCACCGCAAATTTGCCTATCCAAACAGCCCCTTAAACAACTATAAACCTTTCAAGGTTGCGGCCGTTTAATATATTGCCTTTTCCCCAAGCTTTTGACTGCATTTATATAACTGCTGTAAAATTTTTTTGTGGTGGATAGCAATCACGAAGATATTGTAGTGGTTTACAAGCATCTGATGCGTTTTGAAAGGAGCCTTTAACCGCCGCAATAGCCCCATTTAATCACAGCTAAAGTCGATCTCTTGTAAAATTATGGGCTATAAGCTTTACTTCTCTCTTCAAATTATTTCCCATTTTGGCTACTCATTTGATAATCTTATTAGATATTTTAATGTCTCCGATGCCTCATTGTTTATTCTCTTCTGTGCTATTTTGATTTCTCTTCTGCATATCATTTCTCTTCATTGGTTTTTCTATAGCTTTTGGGCTACGAGGATGCTTTGCTCAATTGCGCAGCATTGAGGTGCCTTTGGTGAACAGTCAACATTGAGCATACCGATTGTGAGCCAATCCTATAAATTACATTGGACAATTACAGACATACCACCCAATTCCTCTGTTTACATACTAAACTTTTTTTTTTAGTTATATTTATACTCCTCATATCATTCATATCACACAAAAAATACCGAATGATGCATGCGAGAGAATTAACGACAGTAGAGTAATAATTTATTGTCTTAGTGATGCACTTGAATTCAATACACACTCTGGCAAAAGAAAAGTAAGAATCAAGAGACACATCGATCTTTTCCGTGGAAAATCCTGAAAAAAGGAAAAATCACCGGACATAGTCTAGTTGAAAATATCCACTATGTAATAGTCAGTGCATGTGCCCACTCTTTATTTGAGTTAGGGAAAAAAGAATTACAAAGTTTATGTAATTTTTCATAAATACTAGTCATAATTGTCCACAAAGGCCGTCATCGATTGCCATGGATGCAACAATCTACCGTGAAAGTTAAAGACTGTGGCGGCAGCGCTAGCATGTCATAGAGGTCGTAGCTGAATGTCATATTAGCAGAGGGCCATGTGAACCTTAGATGGTTGCCAGGAGCGTTGGTTGGCTAGAGAGATTGTAGGAGATGTCAGGGTAGGTCGTAGTTGGTCACATATGTCATAGTTGTGAGTTGTGATAACGTCCATAAGTCACACTAGTTAGTGTTGTGAGCTGCATGAGCTATAGACCATGTAGGTCATAGTAGGTCATATAGGTCATAGTTGTGAGGAGTGATAATGTATGTAAGTAGCAGAGGTTGGAGTTTGGAGCTACATGAGCTTTGATAACCTTCAAAAGTCACATAGGTTAAATTTAGGAGCAGCATGCGTTGTGATAACATTTCTAGGTTGCAGATGTCAGATTTTGAAGTCGCGTGAGATGAGACCACATAGTTCATAGTTAGTCACATAGGTCATTGTAATGTGCTTCGATAACATCTATAGGCCACAAAGGCTGAAGTTAGGAGCTCCAGGAGTTTTGATAATGTCCGCAGGACACATGGATCGAAGTTGGGAGCTACATTAGTTGTGATAACATCCTTAGGTCATGCAGGCCAAAGTTAGGAGTTGTATGAGTTGCAGACCATAAAGATCGTAGTTGATCACATAAGTCGTAATTAGCCACGCAGGCCAAAGTTGTGGGCTACAAGGAGAGAGCTTCAGAACTTCAGAGAAGTTAGTTTATCCTAAGTATGAGGGTTGTCAGTAGTTATTGTGGAGTGTTACACTGTATCTAAGGTGCATTGTTACACCATCTATAGGTTTCATTGTTGCACCATTTTTGGGATATATTCTTACACCGTCCTTAGAGTGTTTTCTGGTACATCGAGAGGTTTCATTATTTGTAAGATGCCTCAATACTCTATATTGTACACCGAGATTCTGCAGTGCATGTCATAACTATGCAAGAGTTTTTTTATAGTGAGTAGGGAATGATAGACGGTATTAATGGAACTGATGAGCAATGAACGGTGGTGGTCGGAGATTGTATTAACGATTGTATTTGCTTAACCTTTGAAGTGAACACTGGAGCTTAGAGTCTTCTCCTTCAAGTCTAGGGTTTCCTTCGATTCAAGGTCGAGCTCTATTTATAGAATGTTAAAGAGGCCTCCCTATAAAAAAGTAAAAATCTGAACTACGCCATCAGATGACCCAGAGAGGTTCCCCCGATCAGACGATATTTTATGAACTTTTAAGTGCCTTAATGATATTAGAATTAAGTGATCTTGGGCTTATTAAATTCATCATTTCAAGGTGCTACATTTAACTATAAGCTTATTAGATTTAGAATTCATTTTACCTTCTAATTTGACACTCAAAGCTTCCAAAAAATGGCTTTATGTCTTAATCAAGGCTTTATTTAGCTGAGATTGGACCAATGTTTTGTCATTGAGTGCGTCTCAACGACCCAGTCAATTTGATTATATGTTTTTTGAAATCATACTTCTATATAGTTTTTAATTGGACTTAGAACATTTCGTGCTCAAAATATTCTTTGAAATTTATGTGAATTACCTCGAGATTTCTACCAAATGATAAATTTGTTGTCTATGTATCAAATTTTCCTCAATCTTTGGGAGATTTTTTTCGCTCATAACAATTATCAAAATAACAAAATTTGGACAAAATATCTTGAAATTTATAAAAACTTGGGATTTTTCTGGTGACTAGAGGTGGTTTAAGGTGGTCACTGATAACACCAATGACAGACAGTGTCGGTGGCTGGTGAAGAGTGATTAGAGGTCACTATATCCTATGAAGGACAGTTTTAAGCAGTTATTTTGGGGTGTTACACCTTATATAGAGTGTATTATCGCACCCACTTCCGGACATGTTGTTATATTGTCTTTAGGGTGTATTGTTATACTATCTTCAGAGTGCACTTTTGCACTACCTTCGCAGTGTGTTGCTCTACACGATGCCTTCTTACCCCACAACATATGATAGAATTCTACAGTGCGCATCATGATTCCATAAGAGGTTTTATTGTGATGATTAGAGGTCAGAAAATGTTTGATGGCAACCGATAAGTTGTGGTTGACTATATTTTATGGTTGAAGGAGTGGGTGGCTTTCATCGAACCATTGTTATATAACATGGGAGCTCATCTCCTCCTTCTTCTCTAAGTATTGGGCTTCGTATGATTTAAGGTCGAGGTTTTCCCCTCTTATGAAGGAACAGGGCTCTTTTATAAAGTCTAGGAGTAGTCTCCCTTAATGGAATGATGTTCTATGAACATTTGTGTGCCTTAATGATTTCTGAATCGAGTGATCTTAGCCTCGTTGGATTCATCTTGTCAAGACAAGTGATTTGACACTAACCATGTCACATTTGAATCAATTTGACCTTCCAATTATGCATTAAAAATTTTAAAAATGGCTCAACAACTTGATTAGGGCTTAATTTGGTTCGAATTGGATTTATTTCAGTGTCATCTGGTACGTCTCGTCAATCAGTATGACTGTAAGTTTGTTGAGATTAAAGTTTTGGATAGTTTTTAATTAGAGGTTGAATATTTCATACTAAAAAAATATTCTAAAATTTGTGTTAATTGTCTCAAGATTCGTGCCAAGTGATTTGACACTGCCGTTGCCGGTCCCAAGCCCGGATGTGAAAAGTGGAGGGTTGCGTTAGGTAGTCGACAGCCAGCGTAAAACTTGTCGAAAAAAAAATCATGACATGAATCCTTTTGATCATTGTGTAAGTGCTAGGGCGTCCCCAGAAGCGACGCGGTTGTATGGCTCGAATACGGTGGAAAGTGTGCAAGGGCCGCTACACCGGCGCCGGGTGTAGTGTCGAAGTAAGCGAGGGTTCCCGCATCACGGACGGATGCGGGTAAAGAAGTTAGTCCATGATACTTAGTATTAGGATAGGATCTTGGAATATAGGTACTCTCGATGGTAAATTAATGGAATTGGTTGATATTATGATCCATAGAAAGATAAATATCCTATGTATTCAAGAAACTAAATGGGTTGGAGAAAAAGCTAAGGAAATTGATAACTTAGGTTTTAAAGCTATGGTATTACAGTAAGAGTCGTACTAGAAATGGTGTAGGTATAATTATAGATAAAAGTTTGAAAGATAATGTTGTTAAAATTAATAGAGTTGGAGATAGAATTATAGCACTTAAGATTATTATTGATACCAAGATTTTTAATATTATAAGTGTTTATGCTCCTCGAGTTGGTTTAGATATAGACTCTAAAGATAAATTCGGAATGATTTAGAAGACTTAATACACTTGATACCCCTTGAAGAAAAAATTTTTATTGGAGGAGATTTAAATGGACATGTCGGTAGAGTGGTAGAAGATTTCGGAAATATTCATGGTGGCTACGGTTATGGAGCGATTAATGAAGAAGGTAGAGCCATTTTAGATTTTGCTTTAGCGTATGATATGATTATTACTAATACTTTATTCAAGAAAAGAGATGAGCATCTTATTACTTATAAGAATGGATCTAATAAAACACAAATTGATTATTTTCTTATGAGAAGAAGAGATCGTCGAGATTGTAAGGATTGTAAGGTCTTTCCAAGTGAGCAATTAAGTACCCAACATCGATTATTAGTTCTAGATTTTAAGATGAAGAGTTGTAAAATAAAGAATACTAGGATTCAACATCGTAGAATAAGATGGGGGCACCTAAAAGACACAAATAAAATTATTTTTATGAGTAAAATTCAAGATTTAAATATTTGGGATGCTCATGAAGACGCGAATGTTATGTGGGAAAAATTAACTATTACTTATTAAACAAGTGGCTAAAGATGTACTTGGAGAATCAAAAGAAAAAGTTTCTATAAATAAAAATAGTTGGTGGTGGAATAATAATGTGCAAGAAAAGATAAAATATAAGAAGTTATGTTATAAAAATTGGTTTAAATGTAAAAGCGTAGAGAATTGGGAAAAATATAAAATGGCCCGATGAGTGTAAAAGAATAATTTGTGACGCTAAAAATTCTGCTTTTAGTGATCTTTATAACATGTTAGATACTAAGGAAGGTGAAATATATATATATAAACTAGCCAAACAAAGAGAAAAGAAAAGTAAAGATTTAACTCAAGTAAAGTGTATTAAAGATGAAAATCAAAAAGTGCTTTTCTTAGAAAAAGATATTCAACATAGGTGGGTGAGTTATTTTGATAAACTTTTTAATGAAGCTTGAAAGTACGATCGACCTTAGTGATCTTAATATCGTTAATAATAATAAAACTTTTCACTTTTACCGTCGCATTAGTAAAAAAGAAGTTGATGAGGCTTTAAAGAAAACCGAGGGGGAAAGTACGTCAGGACACGATGATATCCCGATTGAAGTGTGGAAATGTTTAGGTGATTTGGGGGTTTCTGGCTTACTAAACTTTTTAATATTATTTTAAAAACAAAAAAGATGCACGAGGAGTGGAGAAAGAGCATTTTGGTCCCCATTTTTAAGAATAAAGGAGATGCACAAGAGTGTGCGAATTATAGAGGAATTAAATTGATGTGTCATACTTTAAAGTTATGGGAGAGGGTAATTGAACATAGGTTAAGACGTATTACGAAGATTTCTCATAATCAATTTGGATTTATGCCGGGCGAGTCTACCATGGAAGCTATACATTTATTAAGAGGTTTGATGGAGAGGTACGAGAGATAATAAGGAGGATCTACATTTGATTTTTATTGATTTAGAAAAAGCTTACGATAAGGTTCCTAGAGATGTTCTTTGGAGAGTCCTTGAGAAGAAAGGTGTTGATTTGACTTATATTCAAGTCATTAAAGATATGTATGCTAGAAGTCGTTACATGTGTTCGAGCCGAAGGAGGATTGACCAAGTATTTTACTATTTACGTTGGTTTACATCGAGGATCGGCTTTAAGCCCATATCTTTTGCTTTATTTATGGATGGTCTTCTCGGCCATTTACAAGAGGATGTACCTTGGTGTATGCTTTTTGCTGATGATATCCTCATGGTGGATAAGACAAGAGAAAAAGTCTAGGAAAAACTTGAATTATGGAGGTCTACATTGGAGTCTAAAGGTCTTCGTTTGAGTAGAACTAAAACTGAATATATGGAATGTAATTTTAGTAATAGTAGGTCTAGTGACAGAAGTGTAACTTTGGGTGATCAAATTATTAAAAGGTGTGAACGATTTAGATATCTTGGGTCCATTGTTAAAAGCGATGGTGATATAGATGGGGATGTTAATAGTAGAATTCGGGTTGGTTGGTTGAAGTGGAGGAATGCGTCCGACTTATTGTGTGATAGAAAAGTACCGCTTAGGCGAAAGGAAAATTTTATAAGATGGTGGTGAGACCTTCGATGCTCTATGGTGCTTGAATGTTGGCCTTTAAAAGAGAAGCATAATGTTAAGTTAAGTGTTGCCGAGATGAGAATGATTAGATGGATGAGTGGCTTTACACTTAGAGACAAAATGCGAAATGAATATATCCGTAATAGGGTTGGAGTTGCACCGAGTGTCGGATAAAATTAGAGAGAGTCGCCTTAGATGGTTTGGTCACATTAAACGTCGACCACACGATGATCCGATTAGGAGAGTAGATGTTTTAAATACAACTTATGTTAAGAAAGGCGAGAGGCGAGACCTAGGAAAACTTGGGCTTATTGCATAAAAAATGATCTTAATCTATTAGAATTAAACGAAAATTTGACACTAAATAGGACGCAATGGAGAAAAAGGATTCATGTAGCCGACCCCACTTAGTGGGATTAAGGCTTTGTTGTTGTTGTTGTTGTTGTTGTTGTTGTTGTCTCAAGATTCGTGCCAAATGATAAAATTTTTAACAACATATCACCACAATTTTAATTTTTTAAAAAGACAATTTCACCTTCTTCATACATAGTTAAGTCAGTGTGGACGTATTGTAAATCCTGTTGGGAGCCCCTTTTTAAACACTCGCTCTTTTTTCAATTTGTTTTATATTTTTGTTTAATACTTAGCCTTAATACACCACCAACAAATTTTCATCATTCGACATGAATCTCGAGGCAAGACACGAGCCTTGAGACAATATTTTGCGCAAGAAACATCAAACTTCAATTAAGAGTCATCCAGAGCTCCAATTTTAGCAAACATATGGTCAAATTGACCAACGATGAGACGGATCCAATAATATCAAAATTAGTCTAATTCGAGTAAAATCAAGCTCGAATCAAATCATTAAACCACTCTTGAAAGATTTTTGGACATATTTAGAAGGTCAAATGAACGCCGAATCTACAAAGTCTATAGTCAAATCGAGCGTCCCGAAAGACCAATCCAGTGAGTTCAAGATTTCTTAATTCCGACTTCATTAAGACACTCAAATGTCCATCAAAAGCCCATCAAATGCCATCTGATTGAAGGAAGCTATCTGGACCATCCAATCAAAGTGATTCATAATCCTGCATTAATTTCACCTAATACACTATAAATTGAGCCCCTCCTCTCTTAAGAGGGGGGAGAGCTTGAGGCTTGAGAAAAAACTTGATGCTTTGAGGAGTTTAAGTCCACACCACTCATAACAACATTGATCATAGCCGACTACCGTTGATCATCCTCGACCACCGTTAGTTGACCAAAGAAAAATGTATTGAGAAATTCATACCAATTTTATATTATATTGCGCTTTAAAGAAATATATTTTCTATGTTTTATTGCAAGTATGAAGATTTATAGGTAATGGAGCAAAAAGATGGAAAAAGGAGCGAATCTGGAACAAAAAGGACTAAAAGAGACAAAAAATGAACTAGCCCGCCGACGGCGAGAAATAGGCCGCCGACGGCGTGTTTTCCCAAGAGCATTTGAATATATTATAAAGGAGCCCGCCGACGGCGAGATCGAACCCACCGATAGCTAGCCTGAGTAGTTGGCTTATGTTCTAGAAGCCCGTCGATGGCACCAATGAGCCCGCTGATGGCGAGAAGGTCGGTTCAAGCAATGTTCAATGAATTTGGACGCTTTTTGAAGAGGTGCTTAAGCAACCTTTCTCTCTCATTAAAGATAGACTATTTTAAGCCGAATGTGTGTCTTCTTTGTGTCCTTGGTGTGTCATTTTGAGTGTCTTATTAGTGTATTTAGTGTGTAAGTGTGTTCTAGAGAGTATATTAGTGAGTTTAATTGAGTGTGTTGTACAAGAAGGAAGAGTCATAGGAACTTCAAAGAGTTTGCTTGGGGAGAAGATTCAAGATAAGTTTTGTCTGTTGTTTTATAACTATAATTTTATATGAAATCCAAGTTTTGTGTTATTCTTGCTATGCATTCAAAGTAGTTTTCGCTGTCTTCCTCTTTATTTTTGAGATTTTGTGAAATGAAAAATTGAATTAGTTGTGCCTAAAGTATTTAATAAAAATTGTGATAATCTTTTACTTAAATCTTAATTTACTTTCAATTTGGCCAATTGAACTGTTAAAATATGCTGATTTCACAACTGAAGTAAAGATTACATCCAAGATTTAGGGAAAACAAATGACTTGAAAGGATGATGCAAATAAATTGGGAAATATTATTTATCAGGCGTAGAATTGGATATTTTAGAATGACTGACTAAAATCTTCAATTCGGTCCTATCGTTTGGGTGCTGAAGTGTAGATGTTAAGCCTCGAATGGGGGAACGTGGGAGCTCGAAGTGAGAGCCGGTATCCTCCCAAGCTTAGCCATGATTCGGTAACCAAGCATATGATTAGTCAATATTCTTTATGCCTGGACCAAAGGGTAAAGAATAGGAATGCTCCTATTTGGCACAATATAAATCTATCTAGTTTAATTATCCATTCACTTAATTCTCTTAACAAGGAGAAATATACTTTTCTAAATTGCAATCTTCCATTCAAAAATTAGTAGTAGAGTTTAATATAAGTGTTCTTTATTTCCGTATACTAGATAGTAATTACAACTGCTATAATTAGTTCATAATCTCTAACTTCTCTGTGGGATCGATATCTAGGACTCCATTAGAGCCATGTATTACTTAAACAATACGTATACTTGTGTTGACAAAATGAGTAACTTTGCTATTATTGAAAATTATTTTTACACTGGTTAAACACTTATTTAGTTACATAGCCCCCGCCCGGTCATCGGTCACCATCTATCGGCCACCACCGATCGTCATAGGATATCGCCCACATCTTATAATATGTTTATTAGCACATCGACGTTATAATTTGAAAGACTTTGTAATCATTTCTCGTTTGTGGGACAATGAGTCTCTGTAATCATTAATTTATAGTGGATTTTTACAACTGGGTCAACCCTCGTGGTTTTTTCCCTTCACGGTTTTTTCACGTAAAAACTTCTGGTGTCATTACTGATTTTTTTCTTTTATCTGAGTGTATGTTGAGTTCTTGTTCATTGCTAAGACAATGATCCATTACTCTATCACGGCAAATTTTTAAGCAGGCATCAAGCCTACTACTCTTTTTCCCTTCAAGTGGTTAGTAGCTGTTCTCTTTAACCTTTTATTTATACATATTATTTTTTTAGAATTTAATCTATTGGCTTAGGCCCTCAACATTCAAAAAGGAGAAAAAAAAAATCAGAAGTATTGCAAGTACCATATACACCACTCACACTACTTCACTCACTATCTCCTAATCCAAAGCCATTAATGGACCAAAGTGACCGTTAACAAACTCACCTATAGTAAAGTCAAATCATTTAATAAAACCATAACCTATCCATGCCAATCGCCATGAAATCTCCAACAAGTCTCGATCCTCCGCCTTCAAAATCTCATGGCCATAGTTGCTCAGACGTGATCTCCTTCTCCCTTCTGTTTACGCCTCCTCTTCACATCAAACCATTTCTAAAACCAAATAAAGCCACATTTACCACCCACTTCTCTTCTCACATCCTTCTGCTTCTCCTCCTTCTTCTCCCAAGTAACATGGATACTCTTGTATGGAACACTAACAGTAAGCTCTGCGACTCCATTGAGGTGAGCTCAATCAAACGGCAACTGGAGTCGGCTGTCACCAGCCGATGCCTTAGCGATCCTACTCTGTTGATGACAGCCGAGGGTGATCGGAAGAAGAAGTCCAGGTTGTCTAAGTCCTGGAAGAAACTCCTGAGATTGGTTTTAGGGTTCAAGCAGAGAGAGGCTGCGGTGAGTTTCACTGTTGTATATTGTAGTTATAATCGCATATTAATGCATATCATTAAAATTTTGGTCTTTATGAAAGTCATTCAAATTTATAAAAATATATTAAAGCAGTATTGAACTACAACAATTTTCATTAAAAAAAAAATTGTAGTACTTATCTTAAAATCGAACTTCTTATAAATTAAAGTATTAATAGAAAAGTTAGAATTAAAATTATTTGTTACAACATTTATAGAAGCAGTGTTGATAAATAACTAAATAAGGTTAGTCAAATACTTAACAAACGTATGATATATATGCGGTATTGAATTATAGATTAAAGACGAGCAATTACAAATGAATGTTAAAGATTAAACTCTTATGAGAATTCATGAACCGTGTGACTACAAATCTTATTTAGTTTATTTCTTCATAAAATAATTTTGATAACTTGCTTTGTAGACATATACTTTCATCCATATAAACAATGAACATTACAAAAAATTCCATGCATGACTTGCTTCTTATGTGTGCATGGCATATGTAAATCATTTATATATGGTTTATAAAATTTTAACCTCTAAAAGTATTTAAAAACACTTAAATGATAGAATATAAATATGTGTGATAGAGACAATTTTGAATGATGTTTTTAATCTCTTTAAAGATTAAACTTTTACATTAATAAATACACATGTTATATATAAATCTTTAAAAATTTAATGACCTTCATTTAAAGTAAGACTTCAAAAAAATATTGCGTGTAGAGCACTTACACACAAAGGTTGAGATCCGTCCAACACACGCGCGCGCGCATTGTGTGTGTGTGTATATATATAAATATATATATATATCAAATAATGATTTTACCATCTCTCCATCTTGTTATTTCTCTTATCCCAAAAAGCAGGCAGTAGGTTCAAAACTAAGCAAAAAAAAAAATTCAATTCAATTCAAAATTCTTGCAGTGGTTGGAGAGGTATGGATATGGATTGAATGAGAGAGAGGTGCAAGAGAGCACATACCCTGTGCGTTGGAGCGGCTGTGGGCTGGCATCAATACCCGAGGTATCGGAGAGAGGATGTGAATCGCCGGAGATAGATTACTCGGCGGTGAGAAGGGCGGTGTCTGAGCGGTACACAAGCTCAACGTCGAGCGCAGTTCTTCTTAACATTCCTGCTCCATGAAGTTTAATTACCGTGCTAACAACTATTGTTTGTATTATGTTAGTATGATCACTGTCCTTTCATAAGTTATGCATTGAACATGTTGCAGTATGTATCTCGATTGAAGATCAAGAGTCTACCTGGGACAGCTTCAGTTTATCTAGATAAGCAGCTTATTTTGATAAGCTGTTGATAAGCAGCTGATCTGGATAAGCTGTCTGTCTGTTTGGTTTGAGCGTTTGGAAAACAGTTGATTCTGGGTAAATGAAAAGTCTGCCCCTGTTTTGAATTTAACAGGATTTATTGATCATCTAAATATAAATATTAAATAAAAAAATATAAATGAATATATAAATTTAAATTTAAAATATATTTTATTTGTTAATTAACTATTAAATAATTACAAATAAATTTATATAATTAGATAATATAAAAATTATTTATTATTTATTAATCATTTAAAATAATTACATTAAATAGAAATAAATTTTAAAAAAAAACTAATCGGCACCATTCTCACCCGCCCCCCACTAGTTTAACCCAAAACCATCGCCTTCGTAGGCGAACCTTCACGATAGGAGGATCTCGACACAAAGACCACCGAAACTCTCATCTTTTTCAACTTTCCCTCCGCTCCTTCCAGGAACCAAGGTAAGCTTGTTCGTGCCATTCTCCGCTCCTCTCCTATCGCGAACCGTAGAGGAAGGTAAGCTTGTTCGCTATTCTATGCTCTGTTCCTGCTGTGAACCTTAGAAGAGGTAAGCTGGGAAGACGGGAAAGACGACGAGCGGTTCACGGCTTACAGGGTTACCGTGGTAATTAGACGAAAAAACGTGAAACAAAATTCCGGCCGCGGGGCTCCTCTTACATTCCGCGTCCAATACAAAATAAAAATCGAGTTTTGAAATAAGCTACCAATAAGTGCAATCCAAACACTACTGCGGTGTTTTTGAAAACGACGCCGCACTTTTAAGCTGCCCCAAACGAGCCCTAAGTTCGCAAGTCATAATTTTTTGGGTAATGTTTGTTATGAACATAGAATTTATGTTACGTTGAATAGCAAGATATTTCAAAATGAGGTGGACTAATGTTATAGGTTTTTAAGCAAGATAAATGATTTTATGTTTTCTGTTCGAGTGTCTAAGAGGAGAGACACCGGACTTAAATTTGCGTCGGAGTCCAATGAGCATTTGCCATGTGGTAAATGATAAGGGTGTAAACGAACCGAACACGAGCGAGCCCAGGCTCAGCTTGTGTTTGGCTCGTTTATATTTCGAGCTCAAAAAGTGTATTTGTGTTCGGCTCGTTTGTTTAACGAGTCGAACACGAGTTGTTCACGAATAAAGAGTCGTTTTGACAACCCTAATCACATAGCAATAAGATGCTAAGCGTTAGGGCAAAATTTAAAAATTATTGTTTATATTAAAACATCTATTGAATCAAATTTAGTAATTTTTATTATATTTTCTTAATTAATACTTTTAATTGATTATAAATCTTTGTAGCTTTGTAGTCAATTAAATTTTTTAAAAATACAACTCATCAATCTATATATATATATATATATATATATATATATATAATTGAGGAGTAATATTTCGAGTCAAAACGAGCCGAACATGAATTAACAAATCTTTGTTCATGTTTGGCTCGCTAACTTAGCGAAGGAGCCGAACACGAACTGTTCGCGAACAACCGGCCGTTTTGACAGCCCTAGTAAATGGGCCCAACTGCAATATTTTTTTAGATGGGGTGGTGCCCTCTTGTCACATGACAACTGCCCATTAGACACCGGACGAGCGTCTCATGGAATAATTTTTTATTTAGGAGTGAGGAAAAAAAAGTACATGTGGAGATCCCTACATGTGCGTCCAAGGCATGGACGAGCGAAAGCCAAAAAAAAAAAAAAAAAAAAAAACCCCTATAATTCATGATGTTAAACATAGGTAAGTTTAACGCATGTAATATTTGCTCGAGTGAGATTCGGGATTGTTTGTTCTAGAGAATGACAGTGATATTTATTTTTAGACTTTAGAAGACTTAAATTGGATGGCACGTCTTATTTAAGAGGGAAAATATTAAGGTCATGTCGGTGCAGATTCACATGTTTGATCAGTTGACTTTATGATTGGGACGCTTTGAATGTGCGGCCATAATATTTTCATTCTTTTAAGATGAGATATTTAACGCAGATAAATCTTGAAGTTCTTCTGATCTTAATAGACGAAAATATATGCTTTCAATTTTGGAAAAACCACTGCAAAATTTCTTAGAGGCCATTTTATTTTTATTTTTTTTTATAATTTTTAATTTTTAAAATTTTTCAAGAGGCAATCTTGATATCCCTATGGAATGTGAAAGGGCTGTGAGATGGAAGAGCGGTTATGGATCATAGGAATACTTGTATTTCATAACATAGAACTTCTCGTGTAAACCGTTCAAATAAAGTATATAGAATTGATTTGATTTAATAGTTGTAGATATTTAAATGAAATGATTTGTGGCTCACTAATAATCGTTAGAATAATCAGACGATACATTGCATTGGTTACCCACTCAGTTGTAGACAGACTCAACACATCAGTAATTTTGTATAATTAGTCATTCGATCTAGTATGTTGCTTTTCGGGGTTTGAATAGGAGCGCCGCGTCGAGAATAAGATTTTGAATTAAGCTCAACTCAAAATTCAATCGCGAAAATTAAAATGATATTGAACTTTCTTATTCCATGAGTTAGATCGAAGAATGATAATCATTATGAAAACTTGAGCTCTATCTGCCTTTATGTTTGCTGCAAAGATTCTTCTACTACTTTACATTTCAGTGTAGGTCTCCCAGAGAGGCCATGGCATTCAATTTTAATGGTTTTGATCATTTATTTATGTCTAATTTCTATCATTTCAAGTTAAAATTTTTATATAAATTACTGATTATCATCAAAAAAATTTTATCACTAGGCATTAATTCGATGTAATTTGAGAAGGAACTATTTTGAATTCAAAATCAAGTTAACTTCGAGCCCAATTTCACCAATATATATATATTTATACCAAGCATCTGAAAAATAAAAGTCTAATTACTCCAAAAGTAATTCAATCAAATTCATTCAAGCCCAACACAAAGATTAGAAGCGCAATAGAAAATTCGTAAAGGACAAAATGAACTACAAATTTGACATGCTTACAGTAAAATTGAGCAGCTCGATGAAAAAAATTCAACCAGCTCGAGATTATCTAATTCAGATGAGATTAAGAAACTTAAATATTAAGAAAATGACCCATAATCAAGGGAATCAATATAATCGTCTGGTAGTGTGTTTAGAGATTCTAGTTAAAACAATCAAAATTCCCTTTTTAAAATTTTTAAATGGACCCCTATTCCATCGATAAGATGAGAGGAAAGACAAGAGACCCAGCTATCTTCTAAAGTTTAACTTTAGAGTCTTGGTGACTGTATTCATTCACCCTACATCATGGTCAACCACTAAAGTTTGTTACCAACCACCACAGATTGCCATCAACCACCAGCAGTAATTGTCACTACGAATTTGAGTTATTGAAACCACCAAATATAATCTTTGTAGCCCAACTATGACTTTTCTAGCCAAATACTACTATTGTAGCTACTAATTATAGTTTCTGTAGCCAATTACAATTGTTTAGCCGCCAATTATGACTTTTGTATCCAATATTATTATTATAGCCACCAATTACAGTTTGTAGCTCAATTATGACTATGGTTGAAAAAACTATTTTATATCTATGACTATTAATTTGCATAATATTATCTTCCCTAATTTAAGAAAATAGTGGATACCTGCAATAAATTTCCTAATGACTATCTTTCTTTCTTTTTTTTTTTTTTTTTTTTGATAATTAAGGCCCCAACGTTTATTCCCTTTCTAGGCGTTTTCCACATAAAATGTATAGTGAGCTATGATTTGATTTTATTGTCATTAATTTATTATTATTATTATTATGTAAAAAATTGTTTAAACCAATGAAAAAGCTGACAATCTTTTTGTCGGTGAAATTTTTTGCTAACTTTTTGACCGCTTCTCAATGGCTCATTGAACTTGGGTAGTATTTAGATGGTTTAATCCATAGGTTGTTAGTAAATGTTTTTTCCGATGATCAATTATTGATATTTAATGGTGTACTCTGTCGATTCATATTATGTCTTTGGGGACTCATCATTAGAAAGCTAGAGAGAGAATCTGTTCTTTGCCTGGCATGGTGCCTCGATTTGCCCAAACCATTATCTATATATCGCCCCAGCACTGTCGAGGTAGTAGGAATCTCTGATCCATTCTTCAAGCAAGGGTGCCATTAGTAGTTGGGCGTCGCTGCTTCCTGTCATGGGTTTTGCTCCCATCCTTGAGCCAAAAACTCTTGAGGGTATTCATCATATTGTATTCAAAATTTGGATTTGTTGTTGCACAAAATTTCTTGTGTACTCCATATTTGCGGTGTCTCTATTGTAGATTTCTTCTCGGTTATGCTACTTCTCTTTTTGTTGTTGGCACAATCCACACTCACCGCACTTTTTTAGATGTTGGATCTTGATTTGTCCATAAATCAACACCCAAAGAATAGAACGTAAAACAAGAAAGAGATAGAGAAGTGCAAAGTAATGAGTAATAATTTGATTTTTGTTTAGCTTTTTTGAGGAAATGATCTCCATATTTAAAGACTAGGGGATACAATATATGAGTGCATATTTGCCCCAATTTTTATTCATGAGTAACATGATATTTTAGACATTTGAGCGAAATATAGGCCTTATGTTCGACATCCCATGACTCAATTGGTTAGTTGGTTCTGATTTGCCAAGTCATGCTCATTCTCCTTCGTTGAATCGAGGTTGTCGATCGGCCCTTTATATTCTTCGAGTCAGCGAGACTTGACTCGGTCAGCTTGGTTTTGCTAATCAACTATGTTATTTTGGGTGTTGACTTTTTATCTCTAGATAAGGAACTCTTGATGGCAGAGCATGGCTAGGTTATCGAGCAAAGGGTAAATCACTGTAATCCAGTAGGTAGCTTACTCCTTGACCCTTCAGGGATACTCCGTGCGTTTATATGATGGCTAATTCTCGGCTCTGGGTGGGAGGTCTCAAGGGCATGTGTGAGATAGCCTACGATGTTAAATTCTTCCTTTGAGTCGAATTATGATGAGAAGTCGGTTGATGTCTCTTCTCGGCTCGATAGACTTTAACCCCAACAAGGGGGCTACACTTGGTCAGGAACATCTTTCGGCATTCCGGTAATGAACGCTTAGCCTTTTGATGCTAATCTTTAATCTTCCGCTGATGGATCATCACTCTTTCGTCTGAGGGTGCTTGGTCTTCCATTTGTGGACCCAAGGTATTTTGTCTGTGGGTACTCCTTAGTTGTACTCATTTTCACCTTTTATCTGTTGGATGTCCTCGACATTCATGTAGAAGCGTATCTGATGTGCAAGAGCCTACTCTTCAAAAAACTTTTAAAACTTTAGAATTTTCAATAATAGATATCGGGATAAATTGGCTCGATATAAATAAATAAAAATTATTATATAAATGCAATTCATAAAATGAGAAGTATATGCCGAAAAAACTATAAAGACAAAACTTATTCGAGCAGTGTTTTATTATGCCTTATGCATCAAAATAATAATAAATATTGAAACATACCTTCTTCAATTAAGGGAAATTAGAGTATTTTGGGTCTTCCGAGTCAGGCAATGAAATTTTTCTTCTAAGAATGGGATCAAATTCGTATTCATCATCAACCTTGCACTTAATATTAAAAAATTTTATTTATTTTATAATCACAAAATCCTTATAGGATTCTATCCATCTTTAAGAGCTTCAGCGTTGAACTGAAGTCAAAGAAATTATTATTTTAAGAATTTATTTTTCTTACAGTTTAACATATAATAATTGAAAATGAATTCAATATTATTTATTGCAATAATCACTCAATAAAAATTCATTATGTCAACTTCATATAATGAAAATTGCAACCAAGTCAAGAATGATCTTAACAGAAATTAAATTGTAGCAATAGTATTTGAAAATTCACCAAACGTCTTTATCTTCGAGATAGGTGTGCACATTAGGAGAAGCTTCGAGCACAAAAGGAAAGACTATTTTGTGATATATTGTTTGGTGCAGAAGGCACTTCAATGTCATTTATGGCTCAGAGAGGATGTGTTTAATGCATTTTTAAGGCTTGGGAAGTTTCAAGTTAACAAAAGAGGAGTCATTAGTCAAAAAAAAAAAAATTTACGCTCTTGACTGTGGAGGCGAGGGCGCCTCTACGCATACTAATGGGGTGCTCCCACATACCGAGCATAGAAGGCTGGTCGGAGTTAATTTGTGTAGTAAACCATACTATAAAATAAATATGTACAAATTATTTTCTTACGTTAACAAACTAAAATTGGGACGAGTGCCCACTACTGCCAAGCTACATGCATGTACACATAAATAGCAGTCAGACTACACTTGGGTAACAACAAATCCTTGTTGACTCATGTAATTTACAAGACTAATTGCTATACAGTTCAAATAATTATTAAATTTAATTTTTCCTCTAGCTTATTTGAAATTTTTTTTTTTTTGTAGGAAACCTTCTAGTTAAAGGAGAGCTGCAACCAACACACATGAGGACTTAACGATCCCAAATTGTGATCCATCTGATTATGAGTTGTGGAGAGAAATTGTTGAAGGCAATAAGAATGGAAGGTTTTATGTATTAGGCTCTTAGGCATAGGGGCAGGAAACCCATCACTCCTCTAGTGCATTCAGCGCATCTACTTTTACTGCACAAGAGGAAAATGTTCATAAGTAGTTTACCACATTCACTATAAATATTGAGACCGAGTTGTTGTCCAACTTGCGCAGATAAAGTTTGGATTAAGGGATAAAATGAAAGCAAAATTAGAAACATTGTGATGTTAGGCATGCTTGAGAAGAAAATAATTGACAGAGGAGGATATTAAAGAGGAGAACGAAGAGGGCACGGAGGATGATTAGGACAATTTTTATTTTCAGTAGTTTGAACAGACATTTCAAATGTTATATTATGTCCAATTAGTTGAAGTCTTTGTTTCAATACATAATATGTATATCTGTGTTTAATTTGTTTGTTCGTTTATTTAACTTTAATATAATAAATGTTTGGATTAATACATTAGAGTATGCGAAGTATAACTAGATTGTCTTTGTGTTACAACGCAAGTGTGGAAATAGTAATCAAATAATGTAGGCCCTTTATTTTTTTTCATGTTATAGTTATTTGTTGACTTTCTAACAAATGTCCAATTATTTTTTGCTCTTTTTTGCATACCATTGGATGGTTATAGACCATAGATTAATGGATCGGCTGCTAATCACTGGTCCAATAATGGTCTATCAATAAAGCAATTTGTCAATAAACAAATAAGTATGTCATATAAACTATCGAAACGTATGTCATGGAAAGCCCGTTGGTTACATGATTACTGATAAGCAAATAAGTATGTCATATAAACCATCAAAAAGCTGTCAAATTTTTATTAATTGTTGGGTTTCTAATATTTATGGAAAGTATCTGACTATAAGAAATAGGTTAAATTCTTATATTGTTCTATGGATGAGCCCTTCTTTTTTTATGCCTCCCTTTTATCCTATGGCTGAAATCTTATGCCTATTCCCCACACCCTTCTCTTGATCTTTTCTCATAAAACAAAAATGCTAGGCTCTATCCCCACCTCTATCTTCCTCTTCTCTCAACAAATTGAAACAATATACACTCTCTCCACCTCTCTCTTCCTCTCCTCTCCTCTCCTTAACACTACCCTAAGTCCTTCACCACTCACTTCTCATCACTTTACAAGTACCCTAAATCCTCCTCCACTCACTTCTCCTCTCTTTACATGTACCTGAAACCTATCAATTTACCCACCACACACACACAGACTCTCTCTCTCTCTCTCTCTCTCTCTCTCTCTCTCTCTCTCTCTCTCTCTCATGTATGAAACCTATCAATTCACTCGCAAACATCCTCTCTCTGTCTTCTACCCAAAACCAACTAATTAACCCGCACACACTCCCTCTCTCTCCAACCCAAAACCTACTCATTAACTGAAGCAGAATAATGTAACATTATTTATATAAATTGAGATCATATTTGTATGAATGAGAATTATCACGAAAGCCATATCAAAAATAAATTTTTGAATTTCTATTTTATTTATTTATATTTAAATGTCAATTTCAATTTTTAGAAAGTTTAAATTTTTAAACTTGGGGACTTTTATGACTTGTCATAAAAAATAATAAATTTTAAAAATGGTTAGCATTGTAATCCCAATAAATATGACTACTATGTAATGAATTAAATTAGTTATTGAATGAAATATTTGAGTGAGAATTTTCTTTCTCGTTGATTGGTTCTTAGTACTTGCCCAGTGGCTTCAAGTGTTTCATTTGCTTTGGTGAGATTCGATATATATATTTGCTATTATTTCAAGTTATTCATTAATCCTACATAACACTTGTTTTAAATTCCTCACCACTCTTCATACACATACTAAGCATTTTATAATATCAAAAAACTAGTAATCTAAGCCTCATAACTATTCTAAAGCCCTCGTCATGGCTTCGGACCTAAGTAGAGAATATTAAACCCTTGTCTTGTTCTCTAACCCTTAACAACATTATAAAATCATCCAAAATCGCATATCTACTCTAGATCATAAGTACACATTCTAAGCTAACCACTCATAACCATATATAGCCATTTAACAAATCTTAAGCTTCTTTTTGAAAGAGATATTTCAAATCAACCAAAACTAGCCAAATCCATACTAGTATTGGTATTTTAGCCACCATTCCCTTCAAATTCTTTTAATAATCCACTAAAAGCTTCACATCACATCTTTAGACGTAACATCAAATATAATTAATGAATTTTAGTACTTTATTTCATTAAAAACCACCCAAATCCATCTTTAAGTCTTCATCGAGGAAGCTCTTTTGAGTAATCCTTGTTCTAAATGGCCTCAACAATCTCAGCCAAGTATACCCTCAATGGATTTGTATTCGACACCTCTTTATGGGGCAACGATTGCTCACTATACCAAGCTGTATCATATTCTAGGTGTCGGGCCTGACTCTCGTGGTTGTATGGTTTGTCAATTTGCTTGTGGTCTTAGAGCAGCCTATTGTATTCATAGTGCGAGAGACCAGAAAGACATGAATCATCCCTCTCTATCCACATATCACCTCTAAGGGGCCTTTTCTATAGGCGATGGGTGGAATATTGCCTCTGATGAAAGCGGAGGTGGTATTGTGTTCTTTGGATGATATATGGTTGTTGGTTAGTTCCAACAACTCAGTCAGAGTCTTTGGTTGTTGCAGATTCAGAGCATACCAGAATGATCCTTCCTTCAGCCCTTGAGCTAGAGTAGTGTGTGCTTTTGTGGGTTCCAGAACCCACACGTCCAACATCTCTTTTTATAGTTGAGTGATGAAAGAGCGAAGACGCTTGTTTTGCACTTACCTTATTTATAGAAGGGCTTATGAACACTTTTGAGGCTTTTGAGCACTAGCAAACTGTCACTAATATCCTATTGAGATATGCAAACAAAGTGATCACCCTAATAATAATCTATTGAACCAACTTATGGTTGACTCCCTCGGTGTGGTGAAGAATAGGCAGCATTTCATCTCATCTTTGATCTATATAAAATATACGGTTGCTTTAAAGGAGACTATGTGGTTCAAGATCAGCCCGACCCTTATATAATTACAACTTAAGAATCTTAAATATTTCTAGAAGCTTAGCTGCATAAATCAACCAAGAGAATTTGTTTTTCGACTAACATGGTGCATCGATTCTTTTGTACTGTTGTCTATCTTTCTTCGCTGACCCCACATTGTCGAGCTATTTGGATTTTCGGACCCTTTCTTCAAGCAAGGGTGGTTCCCTTCAGTATTTGGGCGCATGCACTTCTTGTCAATGGTTTTACTCCCATTGTTGAGACAAAACATCTTTAACATTCATCATCTCATTTTTCAACTCCTCGATTTGTTATTGCTTAAAATTCTTAGTGCACTCCATATCTGAGGTGTCTTTGTTGTTCTCCTTTTGCTACTCATCTTCTTGTTATTGGCAAGATTCACACTCAACACGTCTTTGAAGATATTAGATCCTAATTAGTCTACGAATCACACCCAAGAAATATAGTGTATGACACAAGAGAGAGAGAGAGAGAGAGACGTGCACCATAATGAATTGTAATTTAAATTGTTGATTAGCATTTTTAAGAAAATGACCTCCTTACTTATAGAAAATGGGATATAATATATGAAGTTTCATATTTTCTCCAGCTTTGATGGGGCAAGATATTTTAAGTATTATATATATATATATATATATATATATATATATGTGTGTGTGTGTGTGTGTGTGTGTGTGTGTGTGTGTGTGTGTGTGTGTGTGTGTGTGTGTGTGTGTGTGTGTGTCACCCATGACGGGAGGATTCGAATAAGCACACGGGACCGGAAGTGGAGTCCTCTCCTCGGTCGGTTCAACCTATAGGAGTTGATCGGTGGTCTCCGACTGTCGATCTATCTATAAGAATATATATATATATATATATATATATATATATATATATATATATATATATATATATATACATCTTCAGCTCGACCACTCCATGACTTAGTTGGATGGAGTTAGATGGCCCTGGTTTGACAAGATCTATTTGTTCTCTTTTTTTGAGTCAGGGTTGTGGTTGGACCTTGATAATCTTTTGGTCGATGAGACCTGACTTGGTTGACTTAGCGTTGTCGGTCGGCTATGCTAATTTTGTTATCGATTGTTGATCCCCTCAAAAAAGAACTCATGTCGGCCAAACAAGGTCAGGATATTGGGAAGTGGATGAAATTATTGTAATCTGAAATGTTGCTTACTCCTTGATAAGGTAACCATTTGGGGATGCTTCATGTAGTTATATGATGGCTAGTACTTGGCTCTGGGTGGGAGCTCTTAAGGGCATCTGCAAGATAGCTTACAATGCTAAATTCTTCCCTTGAGTCGGGTTATGACAAGAATTAGGTCAATGTCTTTACTCATTTAGATCGAATTTAGTCTTTTGTTCGAATGAACTTCATTCGACGGCCTTTAACCCTAGCTTAGAGGTTGCACATGTTCAGGTAAGTCTTTCGGTATTCCGCTAGTGAATGCATAGCCTCTAATACTGACCCTTAGTCTTCCGCTGATGGACCTTTGATCTTCCATCCATGAGCCCTTGGTTGTCTATCTGTGAACTCTTGGTCTTCCGTCTGTGGGCCCTCCGTATTTGTACTCCATTGTTCCTTTTGTCCATTTGATTTCCCCGGATTTGTGCAGACATGTACTTATGTACAATAGTCTATACTAGGAAAGCTTTCAGAACTTCAATATTTTCAATACTAAATACATGAATCAACTGGCTTAATATAAATAAAGAAAACTGAATATATAATACAATTCATTAAATAAAAAGCACATGCCGAAAAAACCATTAAGAACTGCTTTATTATGCCTTATGCATCAAAGTAATAATAAACTTTGAAACATACCTTATTCAATTGAAGGAAATTAGAGTATTTACCTTCTTTCAAATCAGGCAAATGAAAATTTTCTTATACGAATGGGGTCAACTTCGTAATAATCAGCAACTTTGTACTTAATATTAATAAATTTTCTTTGTTTTATAATCGTAATATCTTTACATGATTGGAGTAGAAATAAAATCTATCCATCTACGCTTCAACAGTGAACGGAAGTCAAAAAAATTATTATTTTAAGAAATTCTTTTCTCACATTTTAACATCTGATAGTAACAAATGAATTTTTTATTGCAACAATCACTCAATAAAAATTCATTATGACAACTTGAAATAATGGGAATTGCAACAAGTAAAAAATGATCTTCGCGGAGACTTTGAAAATTCACCAAATGTCACTGCCTTAGAATTGTATAAGAATAGCTGGGACAAAAATAAATCTGTTAGCACTTTGCGCTCGAAATCTTTGCATTAGAGGAGTGTATGTACTCTTAACTCTTAGATAAATTGGAGTTTTTCTTTAACATGCCGGCCCTTGAAAAAAAGAGAAAGATTCGAGTTTTCGAGTGAATAAAGGTGTAAAAATTTTGAAGACGAGCCAAGACAGCTTTTCAATTACAAAGAAAAAAAGTATTGAGAGATGTCTGATCAAAAACATTTTCCTCACCCCATAATTTTTATTTTTAGATATAGTGTTGAATCCAATTCTGTCCGGTAGATTATGCCCAATGAATGAAGGGTTGGACCGAGAAAAAGTGATCGAGAGAGAGGGAGAAATGAGAGAGAAGAGAGAGAGAAGAGGAGTTCCCCGGACCGGGCGGAAATGTGGTGTTCCTAGGCTTGTTGACTCATTTTATTCCATAAAATTAGATATTACAAATGAGAGGTGTCTGTAAATAGGCTTTCGTTCCTTCTAAATCATAAAACACTCCTATTTATATAAGTTACACTAGAAAGTTTTCATGTCCATATTTTTCGGTCGACTAAAGTGAGGTGGCAAGGGGAGAGCGCTTAATCGGTTG
Organism: Papilionanthe hookeriana x Papilionanthe teres; assembly: GCA_022702705.1. NCBI lineage: Eukaryota > Viridiplantae > Streptophyta > Magnoliopsida > Asparagales > Orchidaceae > Papilionanthe > Papilionanthe hookeriana x Papilionanthe teres. The sequence continues at coordinate 105,947,151 of CM040422.1, read as the reverse complement.
ACTGAAGTGAAGTGGTCAAGGTAGAGAGCTTGGTCAGTCGACTGAAACGAGGTGACCGACTAATGGGTTGCCTTGAGATCCATGCAGACCATCTTTAAGTATATATGTTAAGTTCTCCAATTTTCTTGCTACTTGATAGTGACAACTACAATAAGGATAAGAAAATTTATAAATCAAACAAGCCTTGAAGACGTAATTTGTTAATGATACTTCCTGCTAGGTGCTTTTCGTGCTTGGTCTGGTATCTTTATTTTAATTTGTTGAATCCGTCATTCTCAAATTTTTCCTATTGGAAAAAAGTTGTTCGGTTATGATGGCCGGTTGAAAGGAAAGTCTACCGTAAGAAGAAGAGCTGGTCGTCGGAGGAAGAGTTGGCTGTCAGAGGAAAGGTTAGTTTTTCTAGGAAAAGTCCAAGCATGGCTCGCCTAAGAGAGAAGTCTTGAAGTTGGTCGCCCAAGAGGGGAATCTTGTATCCGCTCACCCCGCAGGGGAGCCCTTTGTTCGCCCCGAAGGGGAGTCTTAGAGTTGTACACCCTCGTGGAGCTTGTCGCTGCTGGGTATTAACTTTATGATTTGGGTGCAGAACGATTGTTTGCGTACCCCTCATGGAGTTTGTCACTCCCTGGTGCTGATACGTCATATATTCCACTTATAATCATAAGACACCCCTCGTAGAGCTTGTCGCTGTCAGGTGCTGATACCTTTCAAAGGCCTCTGGCACCGTTAGACACCGCTCACGGATCTTGTCGCTGCCTAATGCTAACTTTATAATTTGGACGCAGGACGATTTTTTACGTACCCCTCACTGATTTTATCGATGTTAGGCCTCGATACGTCTTATAGGCCTCTTGGAGATTTTTGGACACCCCTCGTGGAGCTTGTGGCTACCGGGTGGTAACATTTTAATTTATGCACAGGACGATCATTTACGCACCACTCACATAGTTTGTCAGTTTCGGGTGCTCGTACATCTTATAGGCCTCTGTCAATCATTAGGCACCCATCGCTTGTTGCTGTTGGGTGTTGACTTTATAATTTGGGTACAAGACAATTGTTCACTCACCCATCGTGGAGCTTGTCGTTGTCGGGAGCCAATACGTCCTATTAGGCCTCTGCGATCATTAGATACCCCTTGCAGAGCTTGTCACTACCAGGTGCTAACTTTATAATTTGGGCGCAGGACAATCATTCATGCACCCTTCATGGAGCTTATTGTTGATGGGTGTCGATCCGTCTCATAGACCTCTATTACCGATTAGACTCTCTTGACATTGATTTCGGTGTTTTGTTATGCCTTTAACCTCAGACATTCTTAGCATCGTTGTCAGTTGTTTCTCATGCTTATGAGCGATCGTACGCTCTTGGCATCACTGTCGATTTTTCTACCCGAGTTCGAGTTCCCCGAGTGCTGGAAACAAATGAATTAGGATGTATACATGTAAGTATATAAGTGTGTAGAAATTGAGTCGTATATCAAAAAATGTAAGAATTAAGTCTTATGTAAATCTTCCCTATATGATGATGGATAACTGTAGGTGGAGGCATCAAGAGAAGTTGGTAGGACGACTATTTGTTGAAATATTGATTCACTTTAATTACTATTCAAAAGATGGCTAAAAATTTGACCCAATTTATATTTAGCAGCTTGTGTGCATATATTGTATATTATAGAATTTAGAATTTGATTAATAGTTTACACATTATGGGTACTACGCAAGTATACGTATCATTTCAAGTAACATAGGATTTTCTTTAAAAACCTCAATATCAATCCCACATAGAAGATAAAGCTCTTTTTATTGACTTAGAAAACTCAACTTAGACTGCAAACAATTATCTAGGAAATATGTTAGCAAGTTTATGTATAAGAAGAAGTTAATAAATTCCTACAAAATTAGTTTCAAAACCTAAAATAAAATAAAGTATTTCTAAACTATTTTTATGAAGAAAGTTCAAATTATATGAAAGTTCTTTCCCCTTGCAGAGAGATCATAATCAGTATAGGAATCAAATTTTTAAAGGTTAAAATGTAGTTTTGTGACAAATAGGAGCAATCATATTCTTTACTCTCTCATGAGTGCATAAAGAACATTGGCTAATCTAAAGATAAGTTCCAAAATCTCTCAAGTTATGCTGGGTAGGTTCAAGCCTCTCACTTCCAGATTACCCATGGTGTCTTCTTTATAGGACTACCGGTCCTAACATTCCAATCTCTAGATCAAATTGGCAAGAATCTAGCCTGACACCCTAGAAATAATAATTATATGCCCATCAAAACTTATCTCTCTATCTATTTGCACTAACTCATGGATTACATTCTCACCCATGAAATTAATATGATTCTTACAAGTAGAGGAACACATAACCCTCCTATGTCGTTATGGATTCACAACAGATTTTAACGTTCCAATTAGTTAGATTGAAGATGTAAATGAAGAACAAAGTATGGAATCATCACAAGTATGAAATAGGAGAATTCTTAAATAATTCTAATCCTTCACATAATTACTTTTTATTACAAGGAGAAAGAATAAGAAAACTATTCAAAATTCAGGGGGATAACACAACAAAATAAGATTTATATAAAAAACCAAGTTTACATAGTACGTAGAACAAAATAAAAGTGCAAAATACTTGTCTCAAACTTCTCACTAAGCAAATCCTGAAGTTCTTTTGAGGACTTCTTTCTCAAATAGACACCAAAACACACACTAAAAAGACTCTCACTCACACACATCCCCACACCAAGACTCACAACCCCTCACACCATACACTCTAACTCCTCTCAAAACCTCTTTTGTTTGACCAGCCAATGGCTTCTTTAAATAAATACTTTTTGCTTATTTCCTTAATTTATCCTCTTTTTGCTTCATTTTTACTCCTTTGCACTTAAACTCCATTTCTTGTATCTGAAACCAAAAACACACAAAATATCTTTCGTTAAAGTGCAATATCCTTAAAAATGAGCATAAAAATACATATATAAAATTAGCATATTTTAAGGTGTATCAAATTCCCCCAAACTTAAACGTTATTTATCCTCCAATAACCCTTTTATTTATAAGCTAAATACTATAACTTATGGTTGTGGTTTTCATTAAAAATTTCCATAGCTTTCGCCTCATAAGTGATAGTGAAACTTTAGAAAAACTTTCAATAACTTAGGTTAAAACAAAGGTGTAAGAATATTTAGTAATCAAGTTAGGAATTCTGATTTTCTATTCATTTCGGAAATAATTGTAATTTGTCGGACTTATGAATCTTTAGAAGAATTAAAAGAACATAATTATATGAGAACTCTATTATTAAAGATTTACTAATATATTTAAGAATAAGCTCATAAGTGTAATTAAGTTTCTTCCTTTCAAGATAATTCAAGTGAACCCAATTTTTAATTAGGCATCTTCTCAAGCTTCTGTCCACATATTTTTCTTTCTAATTTTCTTTTTCTTTTGATTTTGCTTTTCTTTTTCTTTCAGGATCATTTTCAATCCTTTCTTTTTTTTTCCTTCTTATGTGAGGATTACTATATTTGAATAGTCTTTAATAATTTTAAATTTCACTATCATCTTCTTAAAGTAAAAAAAGTCTTCTCACATTTCTTTACTTGATAATGTGCACTAATGTAAAAATGATTTTTCATAGCGTCTCAAATTCTTTTTATAAGTGTAAATCTAAGATTCCCAGCATTTTAAAAATATAATTTTTCCTATTCTAAATAGTAAAAACACATTCCTATACTTTTATAACAAATATTTTAACTCTAGAACTATTCTTTATTAGCAGAAAATTTTACTTAAGTCTATTGTACACATTTAGAAAAAATATATATAGTTATCTAAATGTAGCACCACATACCACAGGTTATGTTAAAATAATTTTTAAATATAGTCTATTGAGGAAAAATAGATTTTGATTTTTAAAAATTATGCTCCCTCCCCAAAACTTGAATTTTTAATTAGTACAAAACAAGTATGAGAAAGAGCAAATTATAGATGTCATACATAGCGAGTGAAAGGATGTTATATGTTTTTTTATTACTTTATATGCAATGTGTTGTTAGTATGCTTAAAGTTTATTGTATTGACGATTTGCACAATGACGTAAATGATGAATCTCATTTTAGTGTAACTTTTATTATTAGTTCTTTTGCATGTATTTTTCCCACATAGATGACCTCTGAGGCAACTGTGGGTACAATACTTCATTTATTTATTTATTGCATGTTTAATTTTTAGTTTGGAAATCTATGATAAGATATTTGACTTTATAGGTATTTCTGGATAACCTATGTTGTTATAGGTTTTTGATAGGTAAGAATTTGCTATCAAGGAAACAAAGTACCCCTCCTTTTTCAGTCATATGCCTATTGGGTTCTTTGAGATGGCTTTTGTGGTGATATACATATGTGATACATACAAGCTTAGTATTATGTGGTTTAAATGCAACTAAGGACCATTTTTTAAAAGAGCTACTATCTTCTTGTAGTGACAAATTATTCGATGGTTTATCCTTTTTATTATGAGACCTCACAATTTGATAAAACTTTAATTGAGTATTTTTATTATTCTTTTTTACTAATGTTGTATCTAATGATTTGTGCTTTGTCATTCTAAACTTTCAGAAAAGATGAGCACGAGGACTTCCAATGCCCCTAGGGCATTGTACTACTACTGTAAACTGCATTGTTCTCTTGTTACTTTGCTACATCAACATAACTATGAAAGACCATTTTAAAGGCGTCCAAGAAATAAAACAGAAAATTGTAACTTTTTTAGTTGGGCGGATCAGCTTGATGATTCCACCGTCAATTGTGATCAAACGTGGATAGTTTCGTTGGTGGGATTATCTAATGGTATTAATCATCTGCATTTTAATAATATTATGATAATTTTAATTATTATTTTAATATTTTTTTTTAATTTTGATTATTGTGTTAATCACTATTTAGTGAGGCGTCATTTTTATTATGTAATATTTAAATTAGATATCTATTCTCAAGAATGAAATGTACAACTATGACTGATTCTATTATAAACAAAAAAAAACTACAGGGGCATAAATATTATGTATTCATAAATGACTACAGTACATCTACTGCAAAAAATGCATAAAATAAACAAGCATACAACTTTCCTGCAACAGCATTTATGCAATAGCTTCTTGACACAACCATTTCACAACAGCTTTTTAATAAGATACAGTTGTCCCAAACAAACCCCAATATATATTTCTTGTCAATGAAATTTTTTATGAATTCCCTTGTATAATAGATTTGAGAATCGGTTTTGTGACAAACAATACATCAGAAAACTTTGTGAAATTGCCTCCCGAGGTAAAACTGAAGATCAAATCAAATCAGTCATTAGCTACATAAAAGTTTATCAGCTGGGGAGAATGCTAGAAGTGAGATTTTGCTTTTATTATAGGAGAATGAACCTTAATCATTATATCAAGATTTACATGCATGCTACTCAATTCTTATGTATTTACAGATATAACATTGAAACTTTAATTTTTAGATACATACCACCTTACCTATGGATAAAAAAGGAGTATAATTTGAAGCCTTCTTGGTGCAAGAGATTAGGTTCCACTTTGCATTCCCCAAAGTAAATCGTAATTTTCCTGGCTTTGCATATTTTGGTTGCTTCCTTATCCACTTTCAAAGGTTTGATGCCTTCGTCTACCAAGGTTACAGCTATGGGGTTTCAACTTGGCATTTTCACAAGCAGTTGGAGTGCATAGATTGCTACCAACAGTGCTTGGAGTCAGAGACTCAAGGATGTTCACCCCTACAGGAAAATTACATTGTGAACCCACTGTAGTACTTTTGCTAATGTTTGCTGTGTGAGACGGAGTTCCTAAAGTTAGAAACAGTTGAGCTATGAATTTTGAGAAGCTATAAATCCTCAGTTGTTTGTTTGTTGTTGTATGATTTCATATTGTAATTTTCTGAAAAGTCTCATGGCCCCATACTTAAAACACGAAAAGCTAGGCTGCGATCCCGTCTATATAAACCGTGGTAATCGTTGCCTTTCAGCGGATGAGGAGAAAGATGGGAGTTTCAGAGGTCTGTAACTCGATCAGAGCGGAGGAGAAAGATGAGAGTTTAAGAGGTCTGGATCAAGTCGTTGCCCGCCCAACTCTTTCTAAAGTCGCTGAGAATTTTCTTTCCCGCGCACGGATTGACGGAGGCAAAGTTCAATTTCAGGAAAATGAAAAGTTTACTATTTCCTTCCAGCTAATATTTAAATATATCACAAAAATAAAAAAATCATCCCGCCTATATTTATTTTAATTCCAGAGAAACTTCATTCTGACCGACGAGCTTCATTATTACCGACGTACCAATCACTGCAAGTAAGCATCTTTTTTTTTCATGACCAAAGATAGAGGAGCGGCCCCACAGCACAAGAAAGTCGAAGAAACTTAAAACCTACTTCCACCTAATTAGACTACGCTTGACCCAACAAGCACATGCAACATGCAAGAAGCTACGGTCGACAAATAAAACTGCGCCATTTCTAAATAAAAAATAAAAAACTAAAAAACTCATTAAACTATTTGTCAGGAATCCGGCAAAGAGCCACCGCCACTCACAATAAGAGCGTTTATTTTATTAACCGGAGAGGCTCCGGATCCATCACAGTTCTTCATCTTTCATACAATTTCAATTTAATAGACAATCGAAACAGAGCAAACAACAGATGAACATAAATTATGATATTTAATAAAGCTCGATCTCCACAGATCATCTCCCACCCGAGAAAACTTATTAAAATATACTTCTGTAAATAATAGAAAAGCAGATTTAACAACCAAGCATCTCTACGCTGCACAGCTCTTCCATCTATTGGCCACTTCATCAAGCGCCTTGTAAGAGGACCCTCCTTCTCCCAAAGCCACTGCCGCCTCCTCCTTCAATTCCTTCACCCTATTCCTTAAAACCTTCCCCTTCTCCCCTTCCATCAACTCCTTCACCACCCTCGCAATCTCCTCCCTATGAATCAACTCTTCCTCCCCTTTATTCGGCCTAATAGCAATTTTCACGCCTTCAACTAACATCACAGCATTCATTGACTGTTCAGCGAACAATGGCCAAGCAATCATAGGCACGCCGTTCGTCACGCTCTCCAGCGTCGAGTTCCATCCACAGTGCGATAGAAACCCACCCGTTGCAGGGTGTGCCAGCACCTCAATCTGCGGCGCCCATGACGGCACAACAAATCCAATGCCTTGCGTCCGTTCCAAAAACCCCTCGGGTAAGTAAAACAGAGGGTTATCTTTCGTGTGCGCGGTGAAGTAAGTCGACGAAGAGTCCTCATCGCAGGGGCTTCGCACTACAAGCAGGAATCTTTGTTTGCTGGCTTCAAGCCCCAACGCAAGCTCCCCAAGCTGCTTCCTTTTTAGAGTCCCACCGCTTCCAAAGGACACGAACAGAACAGACCCCTGCGGCTGCTCGTCAAGCCAGTTCAAGCATGGGGAAGACCCTCCAGCCGAACTAACCTTTATCATCGGCCCCACCGGGTAAACCGGCGGCCGACCCTCCTCCTCCACAGTAAGCAACTTTGCCGACTCAGCCTCAATCGCAGAGAAGCTATTGACTAAAATCCCTTGAGCCTGCCGATAGAGAGCGGCGTGATGAAGCAACCATTTGTAGGCGTCGTTTGAACGATCTCTTAAAGGAGTGAGGATCTCTGGTCCTGGAATCGGAATGCAGCCAGGAAGTTTTATTGGCTTTTTGAGGTCCTGATAAGGGCATTTGACGGCGGTGTCGAGAGCAGGGAGCTCGAGCATGAAGGTGAGTAACTGGAGGTTGGTGGGGATGAACATGTAGTATAGGATACCCAGATCGCGGGCGATTTCTAACCCATCTGTGGCGAAGAAGTCGGCCAGGAAGGCGACGAGATTGGTGGAGCGTTGGAGTTCGACCAAGATGGAGCGGAGGGCGGGGAGTGAGCGGATGGAGACGATGGACATTCGGGTTTCTATCTTGGCGTCTGGAGGAACGTCGTCGAGGGGAACGGAGGGGAGAGAGATGGAGGTGATGCTGGAGGGCAGGGTGGCGAGGAAGTTTTGAGTGGCTTTGTTGTCAGAGGCGGCGAAGGTGATGAAAGTTACAGTGAAGTGATAGCGTTGGACGAGGAGTTTGGCCAGTTCGGCGAGGGGGAAGAGATGACCCATTCCGGGAGTTGGGAGGACGGCGAGATGAGGTCGACGGGATCCGGTGGCTTCCATGGCTAGAAGCTGATAACAAATTCGATAGCTTGGGATCTAGGCTGGGATTCGATAGCTTGGGGTAGGAAAAAATATTTTATCAGGGCTCTTGATCTGGGCTCACTGACATATACGGTTCCTTGATCTCCAGTGTAAACCTTGATCTCCAGTGTAAAGACGGATTAGAAAATATCATAAAAGTCACCGTGCTTTTACAGATTTACTCACATTAGATTTATGTCTTCATATTTAATATTGAGAATTTGATAGAACTGAAAAGTATGGGGTTCAAAATGAAAAGTGAAGGGTTAGGTTTTATCATGGATTTTTATATTGGAGTGAGAATTTTAAAATGGATGAAAGAAGATGATTAATTTGCAAATCAAAAGTTTATGGGTGATCTTTATTTAATTTTCCCCTTAGAGTTCTAGGGAAGTTTTGACCTCGAGATCATGGGGAATCATGCTAAAACTTGTAATGACTGTGGAAGCTACTTGGGAGAAGATTATAAAATGCAAGGAGATGACAGAGGTGATGGTTGTTATTGGATGGTGGTCATTGTTGTCATTGTTGTTGGAGTTGGATGCTTGGTGGTTTCGGCCTTGCTGAATTTCCATACTTCTCCCCTCGTAGTGAAGATGAGCAGTACAACAACAACAAAAGATAGGGCGTAAGACAGTATGCTGTCATTTCATCTGCTTTTCATTCTGAAGAAGAGAAAGTTAAGAAATTTGTTGTAGTTTTTGCAATCTTTTATTTGTGAAACATTTGTAGTTCAATTCTCTTTGAATCAATGTATTGTGTTGATGTTATAAGTATGCATAGTGAGTAGACTTCCTATTCTTCCTTGGGATGGCTAAATTAGTTGGATTGAATTGAGAAGGCTGTTTAATTATGATTAATCCATGGTGATGATTAAACTTTTTAATATCAGTACGTTCATCCTGGGAAAGTGACGTGTTAAAATTTATTGTGAATTATAAGGATTGAGAAATTCTATAGTAGAATCAGTTAAATTAATCACATTAACCTATAGAAATAGGAATTTACCCTTTAAGGAGATGCAAATTTTAGGGAATTATGCTATGATTAGGTTAGTAATGAGATTTATGGAAATAAACTTGTTTCTAACCAAACTTCTTTATACCACCGGGAGAGGGTAAAGAAGGGTGTTGTTCCTATTTGTCACTATGCTTTTCTACTTGCTATTCTTAATTTCAAGAGATCTACTTAAATCATTTGAAGGAAGAACTATAAAGTATATGAAATCCTTCAATTTATTTGTGTAAAGTTAGGATTGCTGACTAAAATATGTTGGCTAGAAGTTTTCCTATTAGGACTCATCTTGCTCCCTATAGGATCGACATCAGACTCAAATACCGGTACTACTGAAACACCACGTATACTTGCGTGAGCCGTCTGTGCGTTGCAACACTTGGTGTGTGTCAATATAAACAAGGATTGAAGCATGAGCGATACTTGCTCTGATACCATAATGACAAATAAAGGAGGAAGAAGATACAGTAGAATCATGCAGGAGAGTGAAACAAGAGAAGGAAAACACATCATTTACTTCATACCTCTATTAACAACTGATATACAGAGAATGACTATTATATATATGTGTAACAGAGGAAATTTCTCTGCCTTAGGTAGTTATGATACAATAACTACTATGATAAGGTGGTGGTCATACCGTACGACAGAGGTTGAGTAACATTACACATAACCAAATGAATGATGCTGATATTAGCATTAAGAAAAGGTGAATCTTTTCCTGATATCAATACGTGAGTTTATTTTTCATGTTGCATGCTTGACTACTTCAATTTATGGTAACAATTGAAAGCATTTGTTTTATGAGGGGTAGAACCTCTACAATATGCTACTTCATCTTTATAAAATAATGTCTGGATCCTTTCCTAAACTTGCTCTCGATATGGATTTCTCTGCAATTAATGATACAATGACGGAATCTTGTGTTGTACTTTAGAAACTATGATAACAAGAACACCATCCTTCCATTATCACTAAATTCAGCAAAAATGACATTTATTGCAAATTCACCGTTTGTAATTGCAATATGTCTGTAAATTTTAAGGATCATAGAGCACCTAGCATCTAATGGTTATACGTACATCGGTTTGGGTTGTGAACCAAAATACTTTCTGTAAATCATTAAATCCTATAAACCTGCGAACCTTCATGGATTTTGTCATGCCAAACTATGATTTAAAACCAAGAGTTATTGTTGTTTGGTTATTTAACTATACTTTGTATTTTGTAACATCCTAAAGATATTTCATAATAACTGACAAGCAACTACTGTCTCTTTGCTTTTGTCAAGTACATTTTACTAGTTAAAAGTTACACCTATTTTCTCAATAAAAATAGTATTGTGTCGCACTCCTTTACTTTTAAGAGTAATTTTATTGTCATGAATTCATTCATGCTGTCATTCTTATCATCTTGTGCTATATTATTTAATCACAACAGCTAATGAGTCAGGTGTTTACTTGTTCTATACTTTGAACAGTAAATTTACATTTTCTTTATGTTGTATTTTTTGCATTTTATATAGAAATCACATTTATTACAATTTTATTAAAAGTAGTATTGTAAAATACCAACTTATTTCAATCTGATTAGAATAAATGATTACAATTTTCATGTTAATTTTTCTTATGAAAAGATTTGCTTGTATTAATATTTTTTATATTTAGAACTTGTGTGATCCAATGTCTGAAATGAATGCAATGGAGGTTCAAAATGAGTGTTTAATAATCACGTTCAAATATGGATGGTACTGGATGCATTTTAAGAGTCAATCTAGAAGAAGATATGAAGGCGGTAAACAAAAAAACTACAAAAAAACTATAAAAAAAAACTATACTTTGTGCTTACTGGTGCTTAAAGAAGAAGATTGAACAAATTTGTTTGTGGCTTAGAGGATATTGATTTGAGGTACTTTATCATAAATACGGAACATGATCACCAAAGATTATATGCATATGACTAGTGATTTTGAGGTTATGGAAATGGTTTCTCAGTCAAGTGGATGTGGTGATAATTACCCAAATTGATAGAGAACTCACTATGTCTCCATAAGACGAAGAGGTTTCCAATATCTATCTCTACATTTCATGAGAAAATCAACATGGATATTGCACTGAGGGCTACTTAACAATCTAAGTCAAAGGTCAAATTGAGTTAAAAATGGGTGCATGTTTTCTCGATTCAGAAAATTTCAAACGAGCTATTCGATCCAATGCAATACGACATGATTATGGAATAAAGATTTAAGTCGGCAATAAATTTCATTTCTATGTTGTTTGTGTACATCAGGGGTGCCATGGAGTGGGAGAGCAGCACTATGTGCTGGTGGACAAACGTAAAATGAGAAAATTTGAACCGATGCATTTATATCTTAGTGTAAATAAATAAGGAAATACAGAAGTAATATCATCTTGGGTAGCTGAAAAAAATAGGAGAAATAGTGAATAATTTTGAGAAACCTCCAAAACAGTTCAACAACTCTTTAGAAAATTTATGAGTTATTATTATATATGAAGTTGTGGAGGTCAAGAGAGCAAAACCAAGAGAATATTTTTGGATCAGCAGATGATAACTACATATCGGTGCCTGCACTACCAGCGATACTTATAAATTGAAAACCTAAGTCTCATATTAGATATGTTTGCAGTAAGCAAGATTCCTCTTTTAGAAGATTCTATGTGAGTTTCAAAGTTTGTGTTGATGGCTTTCGTGCAGACATTTAGTTGAGCTTGATGCTTGTCATTTAAAAATGAGGTATCTCAGTATGTTATTATCTGCCACTTGATTAGATGGGAGTAATAAACTTTATACAATAGCATTTGCAGTTGTTGAAACGGAGTCAAAGAAAACTTAGTCACTGGGAACAATTAGCTATATCCTATTGTATCTATATATGATATGGAGGACCCTGGAGAAGCAATCAAGATTGTCTTTCAGAATGTTGAACATAGGGTTTATATGTGCCACCTATGAAAAAATATGAAAAAGTTATTTCACTATAACGACACTAATAATATGCAGAGTTTGGTATGGCAACAACTGATACATGTACTGAGATACTTGTATGCATGTGTTCCCGTCGTCGTCTTTCCCAGCTAACATTAGTCGCGACTGCGTCGCCATGGTTTCGGCGACGAGTGGGTTAAGGAAAAGGAAGAAGATGGTCGCACGAAAAGCTAGGCTGCGGTCCCGTCTGTATAAACCGCGATAATCGTTGCCTTTTAGCGGATGAGGAGAAAGATGGGAGTTTCAGAAGTCTGTAGCTAGAGCAGAGTGAAGGAGAAGAAAGATGAGAGTTTGAGAGGTCTGGATCATGTCGTTGTCTGGAAATCCCACACTCGTCAAAGGATGTATGCGAGTGAGTCTCACTGTAATTTAAAAAAAAAAAACGGTTCAGACGGTATTGATGTACAGCTAAGATCAGACTCTACACGTAGCTCTACTTCATAATGTAATATTTGTTCGCCTGCCCAACTCTTTCTAAAATCGCTGAGAATTTCCTTTCCCGCGCACGGATTTACAGGAAACGCACGGATTGACGGAGGCAAACGTTAGGAGGAGGCAATGTTCCATTTCAGGAAAATGAGAAGTTTACAATTTCCTTCCAGCTAATATTTAAGTTTCGGGTTTCATAAATATATCACAAAAATAAAAAAAAATCGTCCCGCCTATATTTATTTTAATTCAAGAGAAACTTCATTATGACCAACCAACTTCATTATTGCCGACGTACCAATCACTTCGTCCCAATCACTGCAAATAAGCATCTTTTTCTTCTCTTGTCTCAAGAAAGAGGAGCGGCCCCACAGCCAGAAGGTCGAGGAAACTCAAAACCTACTTCCACCTACATGCAAGAGCTACGGTCGACAAGTAAAACTGCACCATTTCTACAAAAATATAATAATAAAAAACTAAAAAACTCATTAAACTATTTGTCAGGAGCTGTGAGCATTACCCCAACAACTTTCCGGCCAAGAGCCGCCGCCACTCACAAAAAGAGCGTTCCTGTTATTAACCGGAGAGGCACCGGAGCCATCACAGTTCTTCATCATTCATACAGTTTCAATTTAATAGACAATCAAAACAGAGCAGGCAAGAGATGAACATATATTATGATTTTTAATAAAGATCGATCTCCCCACACATCCTCAGCTGCATCTCCCTCCCACGAAAACTTATTAAAACATACTTCTGTAAATAATAGAAAAGCAGATTTAACAACCAAGCATCTCTACGCTGCACAGCTCTTCCATCTATTGGCCACTTCATCAAGCGCCTTGTAAGAGGACCCTCCTTCTCCCAAAGCCACTGCCGCCTCCTCCTTCAATTCCTTCACCCTATTCCTTAAAACCTTCCCCTTCTCCCCTTCCATCAACTCCTTCACTACCCTCGCAATCTCCTCCCTATGAATCAACCCATCCTCCCCTTTATTCGGCCTAATAGCAATTTTCACGCCCTCAACTAACATCACAGCATTCATTGACTGTTCAGCAAACAATGGCCAAGCAATCATAGGCACGCCGTGCGTCACGCTCTCCAGCGTCGAGTTCCATCCACAGTGCGATAGAAACCCACCCGTTGCAGGGTGTGCGAGCACCTCAATCTGCGGCGCCCATGACGGCACAACAAATCCAACGCCTTGCGTGCGTTCCAGAAACCCCTCGGGTAAGTAAAACAGAGGGTTGTCTTTCGTGTGCGCGGTGAAGTAAGTCGACGAAGAGTCCTCATCGCAGGGGCTTCGCACTACAAGCAGGAATCTTTGCTTGCTGGCTTCAAGCCCCAACGCAAGCTCCCCAAGCTGCTTCCTTTCTAGAGTCCCACCGCTTCCAAAGGACACGAACAGAACAGACCCCTGCGGCTGCTCGTCAAGCCAGTTCAAGCACGGGGAAGAGCCGCCAGCGGAACTAGCCTTTATCATCGGCCCCACCGGGTAAACCGGAGGCCGACCCTCTTCCTCCTCAGTAAGCAACTTCGCCGACTCAGCCTCAATCGCAGAGAAGCTATTGACTAGAATCCCTTGCGCCTGCCGATAGAGCGCGGCGTGATGAAGCATCCATTTGTAGGCGTCGTTTGAACGATCTCTTAAAGGAGTGAGGATCTCTGGTCCTGGAATCGGAATGCAGCCAGGAAGTTTTATTGGTTCTTTGAGGTCCTGATAAGGGCCTTTGACCGCTGTGTCGAGAGCAGGGAGCTCGAGCATGATGGTGAGGAACTGGAGGTTGGTGGGGATGAACATGTAGTATAGGATACCCAGATCGCGGGCGATTTCGAACCCATCTGTGGCGAAGAAGTCGGCCAGGAAGGCGACGAGATTGGTGGAGCGTTGGAGTTTGACCAAGGTGGATCGGAGGGCGGGGAGTGAGCGGATGGAGACGATGGACATTCGGGTTTCTATCTTGGCGTCGAGAGGAACGTCGTCGAGGGGAACGGATGGAAGGGAGATGGAGGTGATGCTGGAGGGCAGGGTGGCGAGGAAATTTTGAGTGGCTTCGTTGTCAGAGGCGGCGAAGGTGATGAATGTTACAGTGAAGTGATAGCGTTGGACGAGAAGTTTGGCCAGTTCGGCGAGGGGGAAGAGATGACCCATTCCGGGAGTTGGGAGGACGGCGAGATGAGGTCGACGGGATCCGGTGGCTTCCATGGCTAGAAGCTGATAAGAAATTTGATAGCTTGGGCTCTTGGCTGGGAGTTCTGTTTATAACAGAGGAATAGCCTGCTGTGGGAAGCTCGAACAGCAAGGGGGTATTTATATCTGTAACTTGTGTCAACGGGCCGGAATCGAAAATATCATAAAAGTCACAATAGGTTTACAAATTTATTCACATTAAATTTATGTCTCCATATAGTTGGGGTTAGGTTTCATCATGGATTTTAATATTTGATTTGAGAATATAAAAATGGATGAAAGAAGGTGATTAATTTGCCAATGGAAAGTTTCAGGTGGTCTTTATGTAATTGCCCCCTAGAGTTTACCGTATGCATTAGTAAGAAATACTTTGCTTTTAATTTATTGTTTTCATTTTGCATTTTTCGTTTTTATTTAATATTGCTATCATATTAAAATTAAAGATAATAATCAATGAAACAAATTACTTTAGCTTAAGTGCCGTTTTGGTTACTAAACCCTTAACAAAAAAAAAAAAATAAATAAACCAATGCGAGAGAGAATTACGGCCTAATGGTTGCATAAAGTTTATCGATTACTCGTCTGCTCCTAAAACAAGATTGCAGATTAGTAGAGCTCGAGTGAGCTAGGGCTTCTTCGTGTTCTGCTCATTCAAAATTTTTGGTCAGTTCAACCTTTCAATTTTGATGTAACTTGTTCAAATAAAATAATAATAAATTTAAATATTTTTTATTACAGGAAATACATATGTAGAGGGATCTTGCTCAACTCCAGTTACCTCGGTTAATTGAAAAGCTTCTTTAATTTTTATCAAACAAGTGTTCCTTATATATAATAAATTTAAATAGATTTTCATATATTAATCTATTACTCTGAAAACAAATAGTTTCTTAAACAACACCTACCATGCTTCCACAAACATATATAATATCTCAAATTGTCTAGCTTTGTAGTGTCCTTGTGGGACTAAGGGGGTGTTTGTTTTGACATTTTTAGCGTACGATTCACGCGTTCAACGGCTAAAGTTAAAACCGTGAGATAAATTTGCGTAATATCATGACCCCAACTATAGTCTCGTGTTCGGACGTGGCGTGCCTACGGTGCTATAGGCGCACCCGCACCCGTTTGGTGCAGTGCTCTCGTGCCCTACTTCGCTTCATAATATAGTTACACACGGCTATAAAGGCATCCTAGTGACCTTATAGCCCCTAGCCCGCTCCCCCAACGACTAACTATTGAATGATTTCAAAAATAAAATTTTCAATTAAATGAACTTTTTTCTACAACATCAGCTTTTAAACAACAGATTTTCCACTACAACTTCAAAATAAAGATTTTGGGGTGGGCCTCCAAATCAAAAGAACGAAAGAAAACAGAGAGCAAATTTACTGCATAGAACCAAATGCCAAATTCTTTAGGAAATATTATCCAACACAAAACTTTATGCCAATTCTATAGCCTATTCTATCTTGTGGACTAAACAAATATGTAATTCAATATAAGGAAGATACTTTAACTATAAAAGGAAAATTATTAATAGAAAATTAAAGGAAAGATGTTTTGTAAACTCGTATTAGCTAAAATTTTCCATGTCAGTCTTCCCTAGTTTCAAAAGGATCCAAGGTAGTTGTCATGGGTTGAAACTTCATCAGGTGGGTGGTAAGTATAGATGTCAGACACATTGAATGTAGAAAATATGTTCATGTCTGATGGCAAGGCTATGACATAAGCATTATCATTAATTCGTGTAGTCACAATAAATAGTCCAAGTTTTTTTGGGACTTAATTTGGAATAGTGTATGGCACGAAGCGTTCTTTGCGGAGATAGACCAAAATGAGATCACCCGGTTCAAAAACCTTATGCCTTTTACGAAGATCTGCTTCCTGCTTATACTTACTGTTTGATTACGATAATTTGAAGTGTACATCTTTTAAAAGTCAAGTAGTGTCTTAGTATAAACTATGATAAAAGGGCACTTACCCGCGGATCAATTTTGCATTGAATTATACGGAAATTTGGCTTGACCAATAAATTCATCCCACTATTCTGGATGATCTTGAGCTAAGCAATGCAACATATTTCCTACCGTGTGGCTTACCACTCGGTTTGACCATCCATTTGTGGGTATTAAGCAGAGCTTAACCGAAGTTTAGTTTGTAAACACAATTCGTGCCAAAAGTGACTAATAAATTTTACATCTCTATCCAAAGAAATACTGTGAGGTAGCCCACGAAGTCGCACAATCTCATGGAAGAATATTTGAGCGATGTGAAGCACATATGAGGTCTTCCTACAAGCAATAAAATGAGCCATTTTTTAAAATCTATATGCTACTGATATGCGTTAATCTTTTTTGCATCTTGTATGCTTTAATTCTAGCAATTTCTTCCTTTAAATTCATGATTTTATGCTTTTGGGAGGTTGGAATAATATTTTGCAGGTTACTAGAGGATTAAAATAAAATCGTAGCAAAATAGATACTTCAAAAAAAAAAAAAAAATCAAGTAGGCAAGCCAAATTGCGGCATCACCACGCCGCCCAGCCTAAGAGTTGGGCGTAATTACGTCGTTTGATAGGCGTGATCACGCTGTCGTATATTCTTCAATTGGAAATAATTCATGTGCGGGATTCTCATGATTTTTGGTAGGAATTTGAACTCAAGCTATATAAAAAACATTATTGAATAGTTTTAGAGAGCTTTCTGGAAGAGAATTCATATGAAGGCTAGGGTTAGAGGGAGTTCTTCTTTGATATATTTTTCTGAGAGAGTTTTTGAGAGAAGTTAATTGTTGTTGTTTGTAAGAGAGGAATACTAAATGGCTGTAAGTTTGTTTTTATGTTAATAAAATTTTTCTTGCTGATTTGATTTCCATGTGATTTTCTTTACTTTTCTCTCAAACTATGAGCATCAAAATTAGTTTTTGCACCTATGTGTGTTTTGAATAGATTTCCTGGTTTGATATTTGTTGTTGATTTCTCATATATTTGTTTCCGCGCTTTTAATTGTTAAAAGTTGTAGGTTAACCTAACACACTCCCTGCGGCCTTCGTTTACTCCTAACCTGGCCTGTGAGGGTGTTAAAAACCGTCATGATCTACGATTTTGGCAGAAGTATGGTGGAACGATTAAGTTAACCGGAAGATTTGAATAGAACAAAAATATTTTATTATAGATCTTGCAACAAATAATGAGGATCTGCAAATCTTTGGGGACTCCATACTGATAAGTGAGTTATCTTTGTGGAACTACATTTTTTCTTCTAACTTAGGCATAGGCTTAAGAAGAAAATATCATCCTTAGTTGGTAACAACCACCTAGGAGAAATTGCATAAAATGTAATGCGAGATGCCACGCCAGAATCACATAGGCATGATCCTTGATAATCTTGAAGAAACACCAAAGCAATTTACTCTGTGTTTACCACTATGTTTATTTTCCACCGACTCTGAGAGATTTAGGATTTCTTTTTACTATTTTTTGAGACAAGGCAAACTTGGTTGTAATCGTTAATAAACCGTAGCTTCACAATTTTCAAATCTATTTCTTAGCACACTTCCACATGGGAACGATACGCGGTACTCTTACAAATTGCTTATTCCTTTGACAAGTATACTTGCGTAAGGCGGCTTCCCGCTTCGCAGCGATTTTGTGGCCATCAACTACTACCATAATAAAATCCATATCTCTTTTAGTTTGTGGTAAACCTAAAACAAAGTCATGTCATAAGTGGGACAAAAAAAAAACTTGGTAAAGGTAAGTATAATCATGTATTTTGAGATGCCACTTTGTAAGTTTGACAGATATGACACCTTTCTACATAGCGAGTAACATCATGTCATGAGTGTGGCCAATAAATTTGGATTGCAGCAAAACCAAAGTCTTTTCATGCCCAACATGGCCTCTTAGATCGCTGGCATGCACTTTTTAACAATTTCAAGAGTAGAGAACTATTTGGAATACACAATTGGTTACCTTGAAAGAGATAGCTACGATGAATGCAGTATTCTCCATTCAATCTAAAAGAGTGACATTTATTCCATGGATCAGAAAAATCTACACCGCCACTATATAGTTATTACAAAGATTTTAGACCTATAATTTGTATTTGCAAGGTTATAAGAAGTACTAACTTCTGCTTAGAGCATCAACAACCCTGTTTTGTAAACCAGCCTTGGGTTTAATCACAATACTAAACTTTTGTAAGAATAAAATCAAATGAGTGTACTTCCTACTCAATGAATTTTGAGAATTGAGATATTGCAAAGATTGAGGGTCACTGCATAAAATAAAATCATGATGTAGGAGATAATGTTCCTATTTCTTTTGGAATGAACCTTCACACACAATTCTTGTTCATAATCTGGCCACTTTTGTCTAGCAGGACTTAGTTTGTCATTAAAAATGCAATGGGTCACCCTTCTTGAGAAAGAACAGCTCCGATTCCAATAGAAGAATCATCAATATCCACATGAAATTGTTTGTCAAAGTTTGGTAAAATAAAAACTGAAGCAGTTGTTAAAATAGTTTCAAAATTGTGTTGCTATTCACCACCCCAATAAAATATTTTTCTTTTCAGCAATCAGTAATTGATGCTAGAAAAATACTAAAACCATTAATAAATCGATGATAAAAATTAGTCAAACCATGAAAACTATGCACCTCAGAGAGAGACAACGACTTTGACCAATTTTGAATGGTTGGAACTTTTCTAGAATCCATTTCCACCCCTTTTATCGAAATTACACAAAAATGATCACTTTTTGAAACAAATTCTCACTTTGATGTATTGAGGTAAATTTTATGTGATCGGAGAACTAGAAAGAATGAATAGTTTGTTGCATGTGCTCTTCAACTACTAATATGCAATAAAGTAAATGACACAAGAAACATTTAAAAATGGCTTGAGTACCTCCTTCATGAGCCTCCTAAAAGTTCTAGGTGCATTGTATAACCCAAACGACATTATCTTCCACTCATAAAGGCCCTAACAAAATTTGAAGGAGTTCTTTCATTCATCTTCTGACATAATAGGAATTTGTTGATATCTGCTATGAAGCCCCGACTTAGAAAATATTGTCGCACTGGATAGTGTATCTAGCATATCTTCTAAGTGAGAAACCAGAAATAATATTTGATTGTGATTTTATTAATTGTAGTTATCCCACACATTATAACCATCTTTATTTGGCACCAATATTGTTAATTGCAAGCGCTCATATTTTGTTGAATAATTATTTTTCTAAAAGTTCATTGACTCTTCTAAAATCTAGCATTTTTTTGACTCATCCTATAATGAGAGAGGTTGGGAAGTGAGGAACTCGAAATTAAGTTAAGTTGGCTTTGAAAGGGGTGCACAGGTGGTGGCATTCATGTAATTCAATAGGCATTATGTCCTCTTATTTACACAAGAAATCTGAATTTCCTTAGCCACCTTAGCTATTGACCACTCCATTTCTTTCATTCACTAAACTGCACATACCTTGGGTTTTCCCGGTGGTTGGTAGTATGCAGCATGCTTTGTGTTGAAAGTAACCAAAGTTTCTTTTCCTTCCATTCAAATAAGTTGCAATTAGGATGCCATTCATAAATCATTCTCATATCAAATTGCCAAGGTTTACGAAGAAGTAAATGAAATACTTTTGGTAGGTGTCGGTCAACCGCATCATTATTTTTATCGGCCGTCAGATCTATTTAAGATTTTTATGCACAGTAAATAAGTTTGATGTTGATCGAAGGATACACATACCACATGAGGAACTTATTGATGTTTTTCTTTTGAGAAGTACAACTTTTCCTTTTCTACATTATCATGCAAACCCCTTTGAACTTGCTAACTTCACACAAGTGAACATTCTCAAATTTAATTCGTTCATTGATTTAATTGCAGCAGTAGTCAATATAACTTAGCTTTTGTTTGTCATTTTGATGTTGACATGGCTAAAGACTCCCATTGTGCTGAGCTAAAGTTTATGATGTTGTGTTATTAGAGAAAATATTACGCCTGGTCATCTGCACGTCTAAACAACTAACCGCCGGCCACTAATTTTGCTTGGTCGAGCACCACCTCAGTTTGTATGTAGAGTTGTCGCCCGATAGTTGGTCGTCTGCACGTATAGATGACAAACCAATATTTTCTTTCATTATCACTCAAATAATTGATTATAAAATATTTTTTTTTGCTCTTGTAGCCTCATAATGTAGGGTAGTATATATATAACTTATGAATGAGCCGTGCGTTATCTTCTTGCCTGAAAACAAGAAAATATCCTATAACAGGAAACGCTGGCCATAACAAGCAAGTCATTTTGGACCAATAACTCATTACGTAAAGATTTTTTGTCGATTGAAGCCGGAAATTGCGTTTACATTTATATTATATGATAAACGACAATGTTAATGACGAGTAATACAGAAGAAAGTAAAATGGTTCTGTTTGGAGAAAACCATTGTTGATAACAGGGAAAGTCCAATTAAACCAAATAAATATTTTCCGAAATTTCGGTCTTAAATTACGCATGTATTCAATTTTGATTGCCACAAAATTTAGAAAAATATGATTTTTCGTTCTCCACCAAGCTCTTTAATTCGAAAATAATTAGCTAGTTGATGGGAAACATTTGATTCAAAAAAGTAGCTTCTTCAACTATATAAATTTCATTTCAAATTCAATGACCAGTCTCATCCATCATAATCAAAGCCAATTTTGTTAAGATTTGAGCAATTAATGTGAATCCATCTTTAAGATCAAATTAGAAAATGTGTAAGCTGTCTTAGCAAGCTTGCTTGTCCCAGCAAATTCATCAAGTTAGGAGAGAAGCATGTATCATTATTCAAAGCCCTCCAACAATTTATTTTAAAGGTCCTTTTGGGTTGGTTGTAATATTTAGTAAAAAATGGTTATAAACCTGCTATGGAAAAAGTAATTTTTTGGAATGATGTGACTATTATTATTATATACTTCTTCAAAAAGGTCGGCATTATTTTTTTTATAGCTACTGTACTATGTTAGGTAAGATCGCAAAAATTTCTCAACATAGAAATTTCAAGAAAGTAGTAACAAAGCTGAATTATGATGGTAATCTGAAAAAATAAAATAAATAGAATATTATACAAAAAAAAAGAGAAAAACTTAAAATAAGACGAATTTTTAGCGAACTTTCCTACGACTAAAGCAATAAATGACAAAAATCAATTCTCCACTATTCAATTTATAATGAAGATAACTTCCTCTAAGTTGTTATTATTTCCTTTGCAATTATCTCTATCCTCATAGTTGAACATGAAAGAAAGGTAATTCCCAATCTATTACCTTGTCATTTCTCTGTGTGCACCAAGCTAAACTACCCCTTCATTGTTAGCATTGGCTTCAATCTTAATTGCTTGATGCCTAAAGCTTTGCCTTCAAACCCACAAAAGCAACATCATATTTTACATCCCTTTTTTGCCTAGGCATGTAGAAGCCTAAGCTTTTCATAAGGCTCACGAAGTATCCCATCAAGCTAAGAAAATTGAAAATAAAAAAAATAAACTAGACAACCCTATAAAATTTTAAAAAATGTAAGTCCTATTAGACTCATCATAAAATATGTAATGGTTAAGAATAAGGACAAGAGAAGCTAATAATATGGTGTTGGATTGGTCTTTCGAGAGATCATCCTATTTCCATCCCTATTGTTGAATTTAAAACAAATAAATAATCTATCTAAATATGAAGCACTACTTTCTAGTCTAAAAAACCTCACTAATGGTCAAGGCTGGAAAGCTTACGATCTTTTGTAACCCATAATATGTTGTAAACTAAGTGATAGAACACTACAAATTTTGAGACCCTATATTGGCCCAATAATTGATGAAAGTAGAAGTGCATATTGCTGAATAAGAAAATTTTATTATCATACATTTGTTAAGGGAAGAGAATTAAATTATAAATTTGCATATGAAACTTGGTAATTTTATGCTACCTCCTTTCAAATAGCCATGACGAACCCAAAACATTCAATTGTAAGTTAGATATTTCAACTATAGCAAGGTAACCTTCAAAATCTCATATTCTCTAAGAAGCTCTAAAGATTATCCATGATTAGCATGAGCTTTCTTCGTTACCTTGTGATGATCTTTGGCAAGATGAAAGACTAATTAGCAAGTACATATGAAACACTTGTCTTGTATTTGGTGCAAATGACATAGGATTTGTAATAGTGAAGGGGGCTAGAATGCTAATTTTAATCAATTTAAAGAGAAGGGCAAATGTGATTTCAAAGTTTAAGTGTACATGGCCTAAGTAGCCCAACTTATCCTTTGTATGCACATACATGAGTATTAAAAGAAAGAGATCTCATTCTCAAAAAATCATTAGCATAGTTCATCTCTTTTAATTTCTCTTTTAAGGATTTTACTTTAAGAAAGTTAGTTTTCAGTGCATCCTACAAGCTACAAAATAATAAAGGATAAACCACCTTTTGATTATGGACATTTCATGACATAAAATAATTGTGTATTTAAACGAGTTCATTATTTTCTTTCTGTAAATAACAAGTTAACAATTAACACTTCTAAAGACCATGCCTGTTATTCTATACATAACTATGGTATCAAAACGTTAAGATTGACATCAGTAGAGTGCATAGAAGGTCATGAGCATGAATTAACCATGCTAAGTAATGTCATGCCTTGTCGAAGGCATAAGGATAGGCCTAATGCAACTTGGGTTTTACCAATGAGAGAAATTTTGAATTTGAAACACCTTGAAATGATCTTGATATGTGTGTACATGTGATTTAGTTTATGGAGGGATTTTCAAATTATTTAGATATGTGAGAGAGGAAAATTCAAGATGTTGTCATGAATGATCTTAATTTTGTTAGTTGGGGTTTTGAACATATTTCATGTACATTTTCCATATGAGATATTTGGATTTTTTTTTGGTGGTAGTTAACAAAAGTTAAGAGTAATTTTTGTAAGCAAAAAAGATAAAAACAAAAGAAGTTTATTATTATGAAAGAGAGCAGTCCTCCCAGCCACCAAACATAAGAGGAAGGAGATACGTTGACTTCAATTTATTTTTGAATTCTTTATAAAATTCCCCTTAATACCATTGAAGTTGTTTAAAACATTTATTATCTAATTTTACATTTTAAAGGTAAATTTATTAGAAGGAAAGAGTTAAACCCACATTTTCAAGGTGATTAGGTTTGTTACTTGGAGTGTGTTAGGCGGTACTTATTTGATGAGAGTAGGGTGAGATAGGTACAAAATTAAAATTTAAGAAATACTAACTCTCCCATTACATCCTTTACTTCTTTAGACTATTTAAGTTGGGTATCTAAAAGTTCTTGTTTTTTTAAAAGTCAAATTTCAAAAGCATGGCTGGACACATCCATTAATTTTCACTTATACAGTATTTTCTTTAAATTTTGGCCTCTTAACATATCCTTAAATACAATTAAACATGTATACCAAACAGACATACATATAGCCAAATATAACATATTTTTTTATTACAAGGTCCATTAAAAATGTAATATGTAATGGACTTGGAATTAACAATTCTTTCTTTTTATTAACCTAATATTATACCTATAATTCACTACAACGTCTCTTACAAATGCCCAAAAAATTTTCAAAAAGAGTTCATTATTTTGTAATTATTTATTAAGATTAGTGCAGGCATCGTATTATCTCGTAATTTAATCCATGTCATTAATTTATGGTTCCCCTTTACACCTATTTATAAACCTATGCTTTCTTTTTTTTTAATAGAACTCCTTAGAGGAATTTTATTCCACATAAAAGATGATTACAAAAGAGAGGCAAAAGGAGCCTACTAAACTCCCATACAACTCACATTAGAAAAAAAAGAAAAAAAAAACCTAAGGCTCCTCTCCTTAAAAAAAAAAAAAGAAATACAACTCGCACCTCCCGTCTACCAAATAGAAAAGAAAAACAAACAAAAAAAACATTAAAGTAAATCCAAAACCACAATTTTATTTTGATCTAAAGGAAAAATATTAGAAATAAAAGTAGAATGAAGTAAACTTCCCAGTTTAGCAGCCCAATTTACAGCTTTATTGCCATCTCTTCTTGTATTAGTCCAACAAACGTATAACTCCTTAGTCAACTAAAAAATTCTCTTCATAAGCAAGTTTATGCTCCAATGATACTCCTTCTTTAAATTGAAAGAATTCCAAAGTGATAAAGAATCCATCTCAATATGAATATATTTTCAACCATACTTCTTGGCTATCATCAGACCGAGCACTACTGCCTCAGCTTCAGCCACTAAATGTGAAACAAGTAAAGCAGCCACAACAAACTAGACAATAACTAAACCTAGAATGTCACTGTGGATACCACCAATTCTGGCTCTTTTTTTATTCCAACTACATCCACATTTATCTTGATGAAAGGAGCATAAGGTTTAGAGAGACCAAGTAACTGGATTATGCCTACTAATTGATGCGGGGAACTACCAAGTGTAATAATTTCAGAACCACTACCAAGAGATATAAATCTCTAGCAACAGCGCCAAAAACTTGACAGCCACGGAGGAGAGCAGGGTAGAAAGTGAAGGTTGTATATGTTTATTAAGCTTTCTAAGTATTATTAATGTTTTTCAGAGTAAAATAGCAATTGTGCTCCCTCCCCTATTATCAACGCAAGTATACGTATCATTCAAGTAATAAAGGGCTCTAATGGAGTCCTAGATATCGATCCCATAAGGAAGTTAGAGATTTAAGGACTAATTTCAGCAAATGCAGTAAAATTACTAATCTAGTATACGGTAATAACAAACGATTATACTAAAAAAACTTATTACATAAAGAAAAAGGTTTCAATTTAGAAAAGAATCTTTCTCCGTGTTAGAAAATTAAGTGAATGAATAATTAAATTAGTAAGAATTATATTGTGCCAAATAGGAGCATTCCTATTTTTTACCCTTTGGTCCAGGTGCAAAGAACATTGACTGATCCTATGTTTAGTTATCGAATCGCAGCTAGGTTCGGGAGGATACCGGCTGCCACTTTAGAGCTCCCACGTTCCCCTCTCCTGAGGGCTAACATCTACACTTCAGCTCCCAAACGATAGGACCGAATTGAAGATTTTAGTCTGTCACACTAAAATGTCCATATCTACGCCCGATAATTAATATTTCCCTATTTATTTGCACCCTCCTTCCAAGGCTTTTGACTTCCCTGAATCTTGGATATAATCTTTACTATAGTTGATAATTCAACATATTTTAACAGTTCAATTGGCTAGATTGAAAGTAAATTAAGATTTAAGTAAAAGATTATCACAATAATATTTAATATTTTTAGGCACAACTAATTTAATTCATCATTTCACAAAATCTTAACAACAAGGAGAAAGATAAAGAAAACTACTCAGAATGCATAGGAAGAATAACACAAAACCTCGATTTCATTTAAAGTTAATAAACAATAAACAAAAGACTTATCTCGAATCTTCTCCCAAGCAGACTCCTTAAAGTTCCTTTGACTCTTCCTTTTTGTTTAATACACTTAGAAGACTCACCAAGACACTAAATAAAACACTCACTCTCACTAAAGACACTTAGAAAGACTGAATAACACAAAACTAAGACACCCACAGACACACCACGAGACACTAAAAATCATTTCTATATATAGAAGGAGTCATATTTCCAAAGGTTGCTTAAACACCTCTTCAAAAAGCGTCCGATTCATTGAATATTGGCTTGAACCGTCATTCTCACCGTCGGTGGGCTCGATCTCGCTCGACGGGCTTCTAGAACAATGACTAACCCCTCAGTCTCACTGTCAGCGGGCTCGATCTCGCCGTCGGCGGGCTCCTTTGTAATATATTCAAATGCTCTCGGGAAAATCTTATCGTCGGCGGCCTATTCCTCGCCGTCAGCGGGATAGTTCAATTTTCATCTATTTTAGTCCTTTTTGTTCTAGATTTGCTACTTTTTGATCTTTTTGCTCCCATTACCTATAAATCTTCATTCCTGCAATAAAACATAGAAAATACATTTCTTTAAAGTGTAACTTCATATAAAATTGGTATGAATTTCTTAATACGTTTTCTGGTGGTCACTAATACATTGATTAATATTATAGTTAGTCATAATCTTCTTTAACCTGATATTATTCTTCCCTTTACAGGCATTATGAGAAAAGCTATTGGAAATGTGATTAGTGATCATAACAAAAGTATTGTTTACATTAGGTATATCACTTTTAAATTTACTAGCATTCCTAGTATACCAAACAAACAAGAAACAATATAGGGAATATTAATGAAAAAAAATGCCCGAGGAAATTCCAATCCCTATATATATCTTTAACATACTTATTAATATACCCACAAATCAATTCTTATTGAAAAGACTAGTAACTTTCTTCTAAATTTGCACAGTAAACTTGCATTCCACAAAAATATGATTAATTGATTCTTCATCATTTCTAAGCAGAGTGAAGGAAATCTAAGTCCTTTTGGTTTAAGGATATTATTTGTAGGCAAAATTATGTGAAATAGTCTCCAAATGAAGAAGGAAAGCAATAGTTCCATCCATTCATTCCAATTCAACTTAAGATCAATACCTTCGAAAGAAAGAAAGGAATTAGCACAAGTCTTGGAAGTAGTATCCCCAACTTTACCTTTAACCTTAGGAACATCTCTATTACCCCTCATAACAGTAATATTATAAATAAATTTGGTATCATCATATCTAATGACCTATTTTAATTTATCAATGTTCCAACCATTATCCTGCCAAAAATTATAACCTTTAATTTTAATATCTTATGGACCACTATAGTAATCCACCAAAGAACAAGCCCCTAGCTAGTCATCGTATCGAAATGAGACATCACCATTACTAATGTCTCAAATGATAAGATTATTAGTTAATATGGAAACTTCAGCATGCCTTTCCAACTATAGAAATCATAATTAAAATGAATAGCCTCAAGAGGATGCATATTATTACAATATTTAGAAGACATAAGAGAAACCCAAATATAATTCAATTGTCCAAAAAGATACCATAATTTCATATAGGAAATCCTTATGGAATTTTCTAATCTTCTAAATCCCATACC
This sequence comes from Papilionanthe hookeriana x Papilionanthe teres, assembly GCA_022702705.1. Lineage (NCBI taxonomy): Eukaryota > Viridiplantae > Streptophyta > Magnoliopsida > Asparagales > Orchidaceae > Papilionanthe > Papilionanthe hookeriana x Papilionanthe teres. The sequence goes on along the minus strand of CM040422.1, from coordinate 105,919,160 downwards.
ACTTTTATCCAAAGGTTTACAAAGTTTGTTCCAAATTTTCTAATGAATTTTCTTTTTACCATTACCATCCCATATAAATTTGTTAAATTCATTTTCCAATTTATTGACAAATCCCATGGGTATGTATATTACTTGCATAACATAAAGAGGCATAAAAGTTAAGAGGCTTTTAAGAATAATAATTATTACCCCAATGGAAAGGAATTTATTCTCCCAAGTTACAATTCTATTTCTAATTTTATCAAACAAACTTTCAAAAAGAGCTTTACTTCTACTAGTTTTACCCAAATAAACTAAAGGAAGCTGAGCCTTATTAAATTTAATATAATCCACCATCCAATTCTTCTTAGCAAGAAACCTATTTAGAACAATAATTATGACATTTAAAAGTGTTGAAACACATACCACATGTCTCTTGAAAGAGGCCAATTTCCTTCCAAACTTTTTGATGGATTTTTTACAAGCATTTGTAAAAATAAGTAATGCACTTACAATAATTAAGTGAGAGATGCCAATCATTCCTTCATGCAAATAATACGTGCTGAGATATTTAGAAAAAAACTTATTAAGAAATTTAGATAAGTAATCAAAGCCAATGATTAATATCTCTAGAAGCTTTAGAAAATCACAAGCCTTACCATTAATCAAAATAGAATAAAAATTATTATTTAGAAGTATACTAATGATTTTGCAAAAATCATCATGAAACCCCATAACATGTAGGACATCAAGTATAAACTCCCATCTGATAGTATCAAAAGCTTTCTAGATATCCATTTTGAAAATTACATTTCCACTATTACCTTTTTATCCAAATAAAAAAGAATCCTTTGAACATTTAAAGCATTATCACATATATTTATCCCCTTAATAAAAGTAGTTTGATTCAAACTCATAATCTTACGAAGCAAAGGTCGAATCATATTAACTCTAATTTTTAAGATAATTTTATACACAACATAATTTAAACTAACAGGTCTAAATTTATCCCAAGAAATAACATTATTATCTTAGGAATGAGAACAATATTGGAAGTATTAAAATACCTAAGCAGATCAACCTCCTTGAACAATTCTTGTATAACATTAACCAAAGCAGGATGCATAATGTCCTAGTTGTGCTTGTAAAATTCAATAGTGAAACCATCCGGGCCCGCAACTTTACTCGTATCCATATTATCAATGATTTACTTGATATCATCTATGGAAGGAATAGAAGTAAGATTCTTATCACTAACTTAATCACTGTTAGCATAAACATCAACCTGAATTTTAGAGAGAATATAACCATCAGGATTAAATTGATTAGAGAAAAATTTTACTTCATCCTCTTCAATGTCACAAGGCTTGGAAAGTAAAATTCCATATGTATTAATAATTTTGGTAATCAAATTATTCCTTCCTCTATTTTTGACACAAGCATTAAAGAAAGTAGAATTTCTTTCAACATCTAAAAAACTCTGTTAACCAACTTTTTGAGCAAACAAGTTTTCATCTAGAGTAACCGATTTGGTTAAATCTTGTTGACCATGTAATAATAAATTCCAAGGGATCCTGTAGTTACAAAAATCAAGCTCCAAAGCCTTAAACCTAATATCAGCCTTAGTAAATCCTTTATAAATGTTACCAAACACATTACAATTCCAATGCTTAAACTTATAAGCCAAATTTTTATGTAAATACTAAAGCTTAAGACCATAATTACACTCATCCTTACAAATACAATTAACTTTAATAAAATGCATGTAAGAAGAATACATAATCTACATATTAAGAAAATGAAAATGATATTTATTGTTACTATTACTCTCCTTAATACTCAAAAGCAAGGGAGCATGATCATAAACATTAATGGCAAGATGATGGACATCATGAAAATAAAACGTATTGGACCAGATAATATTAGATAGAAATCTATCTATTCTTTCAAACACCTTACCTCTAATTCAATTAAAAGGATTGCCTTGTAAACCCAAATAAAAAATACTAGCTTTAAAAAGTGCATTATTGAAATCAGAAATGAGATTTAAATTAGGAGGAATACCACCGTTCTTTTCACTTGGGGAAGTAATAATGTTAAAGTCACCACCCACCAACCATGATTCTGAAATAGGATTTATGGAATTAAGAAGATTCCACAAATCAAATCTCATAATTTTAGTACAACTAACATAAATGAAAGATAGGAAGCAATACTCTTCATTAAAATAAACTTTGAGATGAAGTAACTTGTCATGGTTGAAAAGTATATCAACCTTGAAATGATCTTTCCAAAGAAACTGTGTGTTATTAATATTAGCAAAGAGGTTGAAAGGACCAATTCTATTTAGATACTTAATATTATTCTTAGAATCCACAAGTGGTTCACAAATACTAAAGAAATTAAGCTTATGAGGCCGAATTAAACCTATGCTTTCTTAATTCAATATATAATATCTCATATGTAATAACTATTTTTAACTAGGAATATATTTCTTTTTATATTCATTGAATTTGATTCATTGGCACTTAAAAATATATTCTCCAAAGTTACATGCAAGATATCTATGCATAAAATGTAAAACAAACATGCATGCTATTTAACATTTTTTAGAAAGTAAATATTTGGCCTATTATTTTAGTAAATTTTGTAATGACCACATTATCTTGTATAAAATTTTGAGATTCAAAGGTATTTCCTTTTAAGATTAATTTTTATTATTATAAATTCACCCTTCAAATTTTTTTGGATTTAAAGATATATCTTTCAGCTTAACATATTTAGTATTACTTTAAATAATTTGTTTGCTAATATTTAGATTAATGAATTTAAGTTTATTAAAAGATATACTTGCATTGTTTAACATTATATGAGATAAAGCATCAATAATGCCAATATACCTTCTGGGTTTGTAATTGCAAAGCATTTTAAATTGGTGTTGGTTATTTTTAAAATAGTGCTAAATATTCTAAATATATTGGATGTAAATTAACATTAGCATCATTTTCTTGGGCTCTTCCTACAAATATTCTTAATAATTTGCATAAATATATATTCTTTTTCTTTATATGAAAATCTATTTGGTGAAATCTTAACATAGTTTAAATATAGCATTCATCAATTTCTACAAGTCTTTCAAATAATAATAAATAAATATGGTATCATATTAAAAAAACTATAGCTTTAGGCAATCCATGTAATATAAGGATCTCCTTAAAATCATCCTCAAAACTAATAGGACACCAAAATTAACATCATAATTTCTTATGAAATAAATTAATTTTAATAATAAACTAAGTAGTCATAAGCACTTTGATATTAAAAAATAATTCATGCGCACTGATAGTGCTCATAAAGTTACCATTCTTGAGGATGATAATGGATAGTTCTATTATAGTTTAAAGTGTCAAAAAAATACTTTATAAAATATGACCAAGCCTTCAAAGTTCCTGAAATTTTTACGGGATTTAAGAGAGCCTACAAACTAATGGCCTTATCTCCTTAGTATGATAATATTTATGTCTAAAAGTAGCAAATAAAAGTCTTAAAAATATGAATTATTGATTCCTGATTCAATAGTTGTTTTGGTTGATATATATGAATTGTTCTTTATGTTGGTCTAAAACTAACCCAAATAATGAAGATTTAATTTATATATAAAATAAATAAGATGAAAAATATCTAAATAAATCTTTAAAGAAACTCTAATAAATAATTTTAATATAATACTCATCATCCTTTTAATCTGAGTTAGATAATCATAAATGCATCATAATATATTTTAATATCTTGTTGTGATTTCAAAAGCTAAATTCTACTCATCCTAGGCCTAAATTTGACTTGGTAGAAATACTTACTTATGTTAGCTTTTATAAAATAGATTGCTGACCCACTTTTTATATGATTGTGATTTATGTTATTAGCAACGGTACCAAAAACTTGATCTCGTTTTAATATATATATTTGATTTTATGATGGAATGTATAATGTGGATTCTACGCAAGTATACGTATCGTATCAAGTAATACAGGGCTCTAGTGGAGTCCTGGTTATCGATCCCACAGAGAAGTTTTTAACAGATTTGTATCAGCTAAATTTAAAGGAATTACTTACTAATATAGTAAACGAAAATTTAGAATAATTAACTAAAGCAAACTAAAGTAAATTAATGCTTTAAAATAAAGTTGATTTCAAAGATTTCAGAAAAAGTATCCTTCTCCTTGTTTTTAGAAAATTAAGTGAATGATGAATCTAAATAGAATTTCTTTTATTGTATTATGACAAATAGGAACATACTTATTCTTTACCCTTTGGTCCAGGTGCAAAGAACATTGACTAATCCTATGTTTGATTACTAAATCTGCGGCTAGAGTCGGGAGGATACTGGTCGCCACTTGAGCTCCCACGTTCCCCTCACTCGAGGGCTAACATCTACACTTCGGCTCTCAAACAATAGGACCAAATTGAATATTTTAATCAGTCACACTAAAATGTCCAATTCTGCATCCGATAAATAATATTTCCCTATTTATTTGCATCCTCCTTCCAAGGCTTTTGACTTCCTAAATATTGGATGTAATCTTTACTTATAGTTGATAATTCAACATATTTTAACAATTCGATAGGCCGGATTGAAAGTAAATTAAGTTTTAAGTAAAAATTATCACAATTTATTTTAATATTTTAGGCACTTCTATTTAATTTTATCAATTCACATAATTTAATAAACAAGGAGAAAGACTAAGAAAACTACTCAGAATGCATGGAAATTAAACAAAACATGGCATTCATTTAAAGTTAACAACATTAAACAAAGATACTTATCTTAATTTCCTCCCCAAGCAGACTCCTTGAAGTTCCTTTGACTTTTCCTACCAGTACAACACACTTTTAAACTCACTAATTACTTCTAAAACTCTTAAAATAAACACCAAGTAGAAACTAAAACTCTCTAAATAAACACACACATAAATGTACACCAAAAAGAGACACCCTAGACACACAAATTCGTCCTCTATTTATAGAGGTAGACAAAGGTCCAAGGGGTACTTAAGCACTTCTTCAAAAAGCGTCTAGGTTCAATGTATCTGACATTTTGACTAATCTCGCCGTCGGCGAGAAACGACCTCGCCATCGGCGGGGCTTCTAGAAGGTCTCCAAACCGCGCGATCTCGCTGTCGGCGGGCTCGGGCTCGCTGTCGGCGAGGTAGTTATAAATCCTTCAGAAATTTTCTTAATAATCTCGCCGTCGGCTGGCTCGATCTCGCCGTCAGCGACATAGTTCATTTTGCATGAATTTCTTCCTTTTTGATCCAAATTTGCTCCATTTCATATTTTTTTTTGCTTTTATCACTTATAAATCTTCGTTCCTGCAATAAAATAAAGAAAATACCTTTCTTTAAAGTGCAATTTCATAAAAAATAGGTATGAATTTCTTAACATATTTTTACGTGATCAAAATCCCCAAACTTAATTATTCGTTGTCCTCAAGTAATTTTAGTACTAAATAAAAATAATGATTTTTGTAATAGAACTTTTTTCAATTCGGATATACTATGAATTAAATTTAAATAATACTATAGTAAAGTTAAATAGAAATATTTTCAAGTAATTAAATTAACTTTATAGATATAAGAATATTTAGTTTATCAGATCTAAGATTTCTAGTTCTCTATTTATTTCAAGGAAGACTATATTTAAAAGAGTAATTTACTTAAGATATTTAGATGATACAAAGTTCAAGAAAACACTATTTAGTAAAATACTAATCCATATATATAAGTTTAGAAATATATTTGAGTTTTACCCTTTAGGTTGATCCTATCGAGCCAATTTTGATAAGGCATATCCTCGAGCTTCTCCTCACTTATATTTTTCTTTTCTTTTCTTTTTTTTTCTTTTTGGATTGATTTTCAATCCTTCTCTTTTCTTTTTCTTTTTCGAGTGAGGATTACTATATCCTGGATAACTCTGTTAATAATTTTGAACTTCAACCTTCTCTTCCTAAATTTGAAACTTAAAATATTTCTTTGCTTATATGTATTTCATAGCTTTTACTTCATTGAGTTTCAATCTCTTCTGTTTCATTTAAATACTTAAGAATTTCAATTTTAGAATATAGTTTCCCTTACTTTAAATAGTTTACTATATTCTTATTTCTTTTAACCAAATATCTTATTCTATTAAATAATTGAATTACTAGAAACATTTTATTTAACTTTCTATAATAATTAAATAAAGTAATTCATGTTTATTGAATTGAAAATTACTATAGAAAAATCTTTTGATATTAATATTTTTTTTTGAAAATAGAAATTGAGAACAATTTAATAATAAAATTTGAATTTTTCCTCTCCCAAACTTAAATTTTTCTATCTATTTCTAACTGGTGAAAAGGAAAATATACAATGAATCATACCTTTAAGCCTTAGGTATTTCTTTTCCTTGAAATTTTGCAGGCTTTTTCATTTATTTAAAGAACATGTACTGTTAGTATTCTTCCACATATATAATATTTAAAAGAAAGTGCTGGGATAGGAAATTTTTTAATAAGTATAAAACACAACAAATGAAAACTTAATCTATTAATATACATACAATCAACTAACCTATTTTAAATAAATTTAAACAATCTAAACATATTAAAAGTTCATAACTTATAAAAACTTTAAACAACATATTAAATAAAAACTAATCATCCTATCTAAAAAATTACAAACTAACTTAACACACATAAAAAGTCTAACGTTATAACATAAGCACACAAACAAACACATCAAAGTCATAGTCCACAGAAAGTACAAAATAATTACATACAGAACAATAAAGTTTTCAAAATAACAATTACTCTAATCAAACTAAACAAAATCTCTAATCTTTCGCATCAAAATCCCAGGCTATATCATCTCCCTGATCTCCAGGCTGAGAAGGCTGAGCAGGCTGGTACTGTGTGTAGCGGGGGCACTCAGGAATGACAACATCTAAATCACCACTCCTATATCGACGTTCAGCCTCATAGTATGCAATTTCGTATTCTGAATGTCGCTGGAGATATTCGCTATCATAATTGTGTCTTCTTACCAAGCCATCAATTTTGTGGTCTATATGCTCAAATCTTCTTTCCATATTCTCTCCAAATTGTTCAAAACTCTTTCTACTCAGGGTCAGCTCATTCATCAGATCTTGAAGGGTAGGAGTGGTGTGTCGAGGGGTTCATAGCTAGTAGAGGGTATATCTCTACTTGAAGAAGGTACATAATCCTTGTCCCGGATCTCCATCCTTCGTGGGATTCATATTTCTTTATATTAGCTTCGAGTAATGGGTTTCATAGGTTCAACCCATTCCTCATCATCTCTTGCCTCTACCCCGGATAATTGGCGAGTGCATAGATAAGACCGGGATGTCCTAGTCCTCCTCCACTTTCATTTCTTGAGGTGGCTAATATATTTTTATAAATTACACTTCCCACATTAATGCTTTTTGGTTCGAATACGAAATTCGAGCTGCTTTCATCTCTTGTTACCTCACTATGGTGGTAGGTAGGTAACAAAGTAGACTAAATAAAATAGTGCCAGGCTTTTGATGTTGCATTTAACATAGAAAGAGGAAAATTTACCCTTTCCCGCTGCTTGATCTTCCAGACGCCTTTCCCATCAGTGAAAAAGTCAATCACCTCTTCCAGTGGTCCTTTCATAGTTCCAAATGTATCATACTCACTGGTATAGGAATGTATCATACTTACTGGCGCATCTTCAGTTGAAGTCAAATTAGCATAGAACTCCTTAACTACTTCTATAGCGGTTCTGTTGGTCACGAAACAGAAAATTTCCCATCCTCGTTCCTTAATGATTCGCTCAACTTCTCCTCCAGGACTTTTGAAAACTCGACCTTGAATGCATGTTTTGGCTTGAATATTGTGATAATATCTTGATTGTGCCTTTGCATTCACAAAACGAGTTTCGTCGTAATCCAATCGTAGCTTTTTTCGTGGAGCCATTTTTGATCTGTGAAATTTGCAAAAATTTTAACTAAACTCCCAAATATTACTAAGAAGGCTTCCTACAACATCGAAATCCATTTAAATTAAATTCCATGAATTTCTTCTAAGTATTTTCTCCACATTTCGAATTTTTTCAAAATTTCCTAATGTAGAAGAAATCCATGGTGAAAATCAAAAATTTTTGCATAGGAGTGAAGCTCTTACCGAGGGAAGATGAAATCCGGTGTCAAAAAGTGTTGAAATCGCCTCGAATCCAAGATCTCACAAGCCACAGGTCGGCTTTTTCAAAGTTTTGAGGAAGGGGATGATGAATAGTGTCGGTTGGTCGGTCAAATATAGGTCTTTTCGCGATCTCGCTGTCGGCGAGATTTTTCTCGCCGTCGGCGAGCTAATTAATTTGACAAAGGCAAAAGTTTCGGGAAAAATACGCCGTCGGCGAGCTCGTTCTCGCTGTCAGCGGGATTTTCCTCGCTGTCAGCAGGATAATTCTCGCCGTCGGCGAGATCCCAAAATTTTAAATTTTTAAAATTCGTTAATCATTTTTAACCTCGATTTGCCCTTAATCAATCTTCCGATCACTTAATTTAATAATTTAGTATGAAGATTAGATACTTATACTCACAAAAAGTTCACACAACACAAACAACATAATTTTATATATGAAATTCATGAGACTTACACACTTCACACTAACAACTAACAACATACTTAACTTAAATGTCCAAATCCATAATACTCAGCATCGCAATCCACACCACCACACTCTAAATGCTTTGAGACATAACAATTACATATAATCTCATCGAATGCGAGATGATCGAATCAAAGTTCAACTCATAATAAAACCTAAATCCAAATCAACACATATATACATAAATATATGACATAAAATAGAAATTTTTCCTACTCCTCGATTGTACGAACTATCATCCTCTACGATATTCCCTATGCGACGCGAGTGCACAAATAAATTGTAGAAAGGCACGAAGGGAATTATGCGATAGATTCTTCATTAATCCACCCTTCTGCATCTCGGTAAATGAATAAAGCGGCCTCCGGATGTCCAGGTATGATCAAAGTGCTCCTTCATCCTCCGATCATTGTGATCGAACATATCGGAGATATTGTCGATGGAATTCATCACATTCTGTGACTCTTTCTCTAATCCTTTAATCTTCTTCGAATGAAATTTGTTTTATCGGTAAGGGGCCTTGCTAAAGGATTGTTACGTGATGCTCTATCGAAATAATGGTAATCTCATCATTGTTATCCAAAGTTGGAAACATATCCAGTAGGATCAAGTGGTTTCCATGGTAAAAGTACCTTTTCCTAAGCCTCATAAGAAACTTGGTATCGATCGCATAAAGCAAATATAGTCGATGGGTGTCCAAGTCCATGCAGCGACCCATGCACAATCAATCCTAATGCGGACTTTACTATTATTGATCCAACATCGATAGGTAGTCCAATTTGAATACGGTAGTTGATCACGTGAAAAATTCATTAAGAAATTCTTATCTATTTTTTGATGAAATTGCACTTTAAAGAAAGGTATTTTCTTTATTTTACTGCAGGAATAAAGATTTATAAGTGATTAAAGTAAAAAGCACGAAATGGAGCGAATTTGGATCAAAAAGGAAGAAATTCATGCAAATTGAACTAAGTCGCCGACGGTGAGATCGAGGCCGCCGACGGCAAGATCATGAAGAAAATTTCTGAAGGAATTATAACTACCTCGCCGACAGCGAGCCCAAACCCACCGACAGCGAGATCGCGCGGTTTGAAGACCTTCTAGAAGCCCCGCTGACGGCGAGGTCATTTCCCGCCGACGGCGAGACAGTTCAAAATGCAAATACTTTGAACCTGAACACTTTTTGAAGAGGTGTTTAAGCACCCCTTGGATCTTTGCCTACCTCTATAAATAGAGGCCGAATTCTAGTGTTTAGGTGTGTCTATTTTAGAGAATCTGAGTCTATTTTGGTGTCATAAGTGAGTCTGTTGTTAGTCATTAGTGAGTTTCTTTAGTTTATTTGAGTGCTTATTTAGAAGTTTGTTGTACTAGAAGGAAAGGTCGAAAGGAACTTGAGGAGTACGCAGGGAGGAAATTAAGATAAGTATCTTTGTTTATTGTTGTTAACTTTAAATGAAATTCATGCTTTGTTTTATTTCCATGCATTCTGAGTAGTTTTCTTAGTCTTTCTCCTTGTTTATGAAAATTATGCGGATTGATGAAATTAAATAGAAGTACCTAATATATATTAAAATAAATTGTGATAATTTTTACTTAAAACTTAATTTACTTTCAATCCGGCCAATTGAGTTGTTAAAATATGTTGAATTATCAACTATAGTAAAAATTACATCCAATATTCAGGGAAGTCAAAAACCTTGGAAGGAGGGTGCAAATAGATAGGGAAATATTATATATCAGACGTAGAATTGGACATTTTAGTGTGACAGAGTAAAATATTCAATTTGGTCCTATTGTTTGAGAGCTGAAGTGTAGATGTTAGCCCTCAGGTGAGGGGAACGTGGGAGCTCGAAGTGGCGGCCAGTATCCTCCCGAGCCTGGCGCAGATTCGATAATCAAACATAGGATTAGTCAATGTTCTTTGCACTTGGACCAAAGGGTAAAGAATAGGAATGCTCCTATTTGTCACAATACAATTTAAGATTTCTATTTAAATTCATCATTCACTTAATTTTCGAAAAACAAGGAGAAGGATACTTTTTCTGAATTATTTCAATCAACTTATTTCAAGCATTAGTTTACTTTAGTTTGTTGTAGTTACTTAAAATTTCCGTTTACTATATTAGTAAGAAATTCCTTTAAATTTAGCTGATAACAATTATGTTAAAAACTTCCCTGTGGGATCGATAACCAGGACTCCACTAGAGCCCTGTATTACTTGATACGATACGTATACTTGCGTAGAATCCACATTATACATTTCATCATTAAATCATATATATATATATATTTAAAGCGGGATCAAGTTTTTGGTGCCGTTCTTTATAAACATAAATTGCAAACATATTAAAAGTGGGTCAAGTTTTTGGCGCCGATTGCTTGGAAATAAAGAAATTATTTACTTAGAGTAACGGATTATTTTGTTTTATAAAATTGTATGCGAAAATTTGGAAACAAAAATTTAATACCTTACGATTCAGAATTAGAGCGTACAATTAAAAGAATTAGAAAACAAAAAAGAGAAATTATAAATTTAACACAAATGACAAATATTCCTGAAAATGAAAATATCAATCAACAAAGACCATTACGAGATTATGCCAACCCTACATTAGATGAAATTCATTTAACTATTCAAAACCCGATGTAAGTTGCTAATTCATTTGAACTTAAACCTGCAATTTACCAAATAGTACAAAATAATCAATTTAGTGGTTCACCTATCGAAGATCCTAATTTACATCTTGCTTAGTTTTTTAGAACTATGTGCTACTTTCAAATATGAAGGAGTATCTAACGATCTTTATTAGACTTAGACTTTTTCCTTTTTCTTTAAGGGATAAAGCTAAAATGTGGTTAAATTCGTTAGCTCTTGGATCTATTAAAACTTGGGGAGAATTATCACAAAAATTTCTATCCAAATATTTTCCACCATCTAAAGCTGCTAAGCTTAGAAATGATATAACTTCTTTTAGTCGATTTGATGGAGAGTCAATATATGAAGCTTGGGAGAGATTTAAAGAACTTCTTAGGAAATGCCCACATCATGCGTTACCAGATTGGTTAATTATCCAAACTTTCTATAATGGATTAGTAGGATCTTTAAGATTAATCATCGATGCTGCTGCTGGAGGAACATTAATGTCAAAACCATTTGATGAAGCCTATGCACTAATCGAAGAAATGGTAACCAATAATTTTCAATGGCCTACTGATAGAATGAATCCGAAAAAAATAGCTAGTATTCATGAAAATGATGCAATATCTATGTTAGCTTCGTAAATCGCTGCTGTATCTAAAAAATTAGATCATTTTGGAATGAATTACTCTCCAAATATATCAGAAAAAAATTCATCTGGACAACTTATAGAATCTCAATCTCAATATGAAACTATTAATGCAATTAACAACAGACCCAATAATCCTTATGCAAATTATTATAATCCTGGATGGAAAAATCATCCTAATTTTAATTGGAATAATAACACAACTAATCAACCATGGATGAATAATATGACACAACCATTAGGAAATCCATCTAATCAGGAAATCTAATTATAAACCTAATTATCCACTCGGATTTAATAACCCATAATTTAAAGATAAGAAATTATCTATAGAAGAATTAATATTAAATATGGGTCAACATTTACAAAATCAAGGAAATCGATTACAAATACAAGGAAACCAATTACAAAATCAAGGAACAACTATAAAAAATATTGAAACTTCAACTTGGACATATCGCTACTCCACTTAATAATAGAATACTGGAACTTTTCCTAGTAATGTGGAAATAAATCCCAAAGACAAGGAAATGAACAAATTAAAGCGATACAATTACGAAGTGGAAAAGAATTAGAACCTCGAATTCAGAAAGAACTTGAAAGTCAAAAAGAGGAAGTGGAAATTGAAAAGGAAAAGAATCAACAAGATCCAAATTTAGAAAATCCTTTAATACCTATGAAAATTTCGGTTGAAAAACCTCCACCATCATTTCCTCAATGTCTAATTCAACATAAAAAAGACAAACAATTTGCTAAATTCCTTGAAATTTTGAAGAAATTAACGATAAATATTCCTTTCGCAGAAGCTTTAGAACAGATGCCAAACTATGTAAAATTCATGAAAGATATTCTAAATAAAAAAGAAAATTTACCGATAATGAAATGGTCGCACTTAGTGAAGAGTGTAGTGTTATTATTCGGAAAAAGCTTCTGAAAAATTAAAAGATCACGGTAGTTTCACTATACCTGCACTTATTGGAGAAAAATTATATGGAAAAGCTTTGTGTGACTTAGGAGCAAGCATCAATCTAATGCCTCTATCAATTTTTAAAAGATTAGGATTAGGAGAAATTTCACCTACATCAGTAACTCTTCAGTTAGCTGATCGTTCTGTTACATATCCTAAAGGAGTTATTGAAGATGTATTAGTAAAAGTGGACAAATTTATCTTCCCTGTAGATTTTATTGTTTTAGATATGGAAGAAGATAAAGAAATTCCTATCATTTTAGGAAGACCATTTTTAGCCACTGGGAAAAGCTATGATTGATGTTCGAAAGGAGAATTAACTATGAGAGTAAATGATCGAAAAGTAACTTTTAATATTGCTTAAATCGATGAAATATCCTGCTGTTAGAAAAAGATGATGAGTGTTTTCGAATGGAAGTACTCGATCATTTACAAAAAGAACATTTTAAGGAATATTATGAAGAAAAATTAGAAAAAGAAAATATTGAATTAATTGAAAAATCTGAGATAAATGAAGAACTAGGTTATATTCAAGAGAAATTTGAATTTTTGGATAACACAGAAAACACTGAAAAAAATATAGTTCCATCGATTTTTAAACCTCCTGAACTTGAGTTAAAAATGTTACCTCATCATTTAAAGAATGCTTACTTAGGTAATTCTTCAACTCTACCAGTTATTATTTCATCTGAATTAAGTGAATCTCAAGAACAAAAACTTTTGGATACATTAAAAAAATATAAGAAAATTTTTGGTTGGACTTTAGCAGATATTAAAGGAATTAGTCCTTCAATTTGTATGCACAGAATTATTTTAGATAATTAACATAGACCTAAAGCAGATCCACGAAAGGAGATTAAATCCAATAATGAAAGAAGTAGTCGAGAAAGAAATTTTAAAATGGTTAGATAATGGTATTATATATCTTATTTCGACGATGCTTGGGTAAGCCCGATTCATCGTGTACCTAAAAAAGGAGGGGTGACCGATCAAAGCTAATGAAAATAATGATCTTATCCCTATAAGACAAGTCACTTGGATGGAGAATATGTATTGATTATAGAAAATTAAACACGACATACTAGGAAAGATTACTTCCTTTACCATTTCTAGACCAGATGTTAGATAAATTAGCCGGACATAAATATTTTTGTTTCTTAGATGGATATACCGGTTATCATTAAATACAAATTGCTCCCGAGGATCAAGATAAAACTACATTTACTAGTCCTTATGGAACTTTCGCTTTTCGAAGAATGCCTTTTGGATTGTGTAATGCACTCGCAAAATTCCGAGAGATGTATGATGTCTATATTTAGTAAATTAATTGATAATGGAATAGAAGTATTTATGGATGATTTCTCCGTATTTGGAACAACATTTGACACATGCTTAAATCATCTTGAAAAATTATTTGAAGTATGTGAGAAAACTAATTTAGTTCTTAATTGAGAGAAATGTCGATTTATGGTTACGAGCGGCATTGTATTAGGGCATAAAATTTCGGAAAAAGGCATGGAAGTAGACCCTGTAAAAATTCGAGTTATAGCTAAATTACCACCTCCAACTACGGTGAAAGGGGTAAGAAGTTTTCTTGGACATCTTTGGATTCTACGGACGTTATATTAAAGATTTTACAAAAATTACTAAACCTACTATGCCAACTTCTTGAAAAGGACAAGAAATTTGAATTTACAACCGAATGCTGAATGCTTTCGAATTATTAAAAGATAAATTAATTACAACACCTATAATAGTTTCACCTAATTGGGAGAAACCATTTGAGCTTATGTGTGATGCTTAGTGATTATGTTATAGGAGCGATTTTGGGCGAAGATATGATAAGATTTTCAAAGTTATATATTATGCTTAGTAAAACTCTAAATGATGCTTTGAAATAAATTATACGATTCTTGAAAGAGAATTATTAGCGAGTTGTATATGCTTTTAATAAATTTCGGCATTATCTAATAGGAACTAAATGTATTGTACATACCGATCACTCTGCTATAAAATAATTAATGCGAAAGAAAGATTCTAAACCAAGATTAATTAGATGGATATTATTAATGCAAGAATTTGATTTTGAGATCATTAACAAAAAGGAACCGATAATCAAATTGCGAGATCATTTATCAAGATTAGAAAATCATGAATTATCCGATATTGATAATGAAATTTTAGACAGATTTTCCCGATGAACAACTTTATAATATTAATGAGTTGAAAATACCTTGGTATGCTGATATAGTAAATTATATTGTAAGTGACATTTTACCACCTATGTTAACTTTGCAACAACAGAAAAAATTCATTCACAATACTAAAACATACTTTTGGGATGAATCATACTTATATAAGCAATGTAAGGATCTAATCATTAGAAGATGCGCGCCTTATGAGGAAACTGAACCAATTATTCAAAAATGTCATGACTCTGATTTTGGAGGACATTTGGGACAGATAAAACTGCGTATAAAATTCTACAATCTGGATTCTACTGGCCTACTCTATTTAGAGATGTATATAGATATATAAAAACCTGCGATAAATGCCAAAGAGTAGGAAATATATCGAGAAAAAATGAAATGCCTACGAATTTTATATTAGAAGTTGAAATTTTTTATGTTTGGGGATTAGATTTCATGGGACCTTTTATTCCTTCATTTGGAAACTCATATATATTAGTAGTTGTTGATTATGTTTCCAAATGGATCGAAGCACAAGCTTTACCTAGGTGTGATGCTAAAAGTGTTTGAAAATTTTTAATGAAAAATATTTTTACTAGATTTGGAATGCCGAGAGTGATTATCACTTGAAGGAGGAACTCATTTTAGAAACAAATATATTCACAAACTAGTAGAAAAATATAATATTATGCATAAGATATCAATCGTTTATCATCCACGAACTAGTGGATTAGTTGAAGTTTCTAATCGAGAGATTAAGCGTATATTAAAAAAGTACGTAAACCACTAATAGATTAGGCTGGTCTATAAGACTAGACAACGCATTATGGGCATACGGAAGCGCTTATAAAACTCCGATTGGAATGACTCCTTACAGGCTTATATATGGAAAAACTTGCCACTTACCAGTTGAATCAGAACATAAAGTATATTGGGCGATTAAAGAATTTAATTATAACATGAAAGAAGCTGGTGAGAAGAGATTGTTGTAATTAAATGAATTAGAAGAATTAAGAAACGAATCATATGATAATGATAGGATTTATAAAGAAATGATGAAATTATGGCATGATCGGAAGATTAATCAGAGAAATTTTGAACCAGGACAAGAAGTTTTGCTTTATAATACTAGATTGACATTATTTCCTGGGAAATTGAAATCTCGATGGTTAGCCCTTTCACCATAACTCAAATATTTTCATATGGAACTATAGAAATTGAAGATCCAAAAACAGGACATAGATTTAAAGTAAACGGACATAGATTAAAACCATATTTTGAAGGTAGAAGACCAAATTTTAAAGAGGTTTTAATGCTTAGTCAACCTGATTACTAACTAAATTAGGTCGGACTGACGACATTAAACCAAACACTTTATGGGAGGCAACTCATAGTAGTCTTTTATTTTAATTATCTACAAATTAGTGAGTCTATATTTTTAAAACAAATCTTACTACTTAAATTTTTTATTAGAATCATCACAAAATTGAACCTATATGATGAGATCAGAAAATATTCGGACCAGAGCGAAATTGGGCGATTTTTACGAATCTCGCCGACAGCGAGCCCGAGCCCGCTGACAGCGAGATCGTGCGCCATGATTTGAGTCAGTTCTATAACTAGCTCACCGACGGCTAGGTAGTTAAAAATTTGGTTTCTTAAAGATTTTTCGTGCGGTTTTGGACGGATCTAAGCCATTTCTTCGTAGGAAAATATCCCAAAACCAAATTTACACTGTTTTCTTCCTTAGGAACGACTAGAGACCAATCCTTTCGATCCGAAATGGCCACCAAACTCTTAGAAACCACAAAATCTGAAGTTTTCAACCGAAGAAAATTCGTCAGTTCGGAGGCGCAGCGAATCTTCAACAAAGGCTTGATGAAGAAAAGACTTATTAAAGAAAGAGGATTTCTCAACAGAAGAGTAGAGAATTCCACTACAAAAATCGAAGAAATGATCGCACAGCGGCATTGGGAGGTATTTTGTTATACGACATCCGCTGTAGTTATACCATTAGTTAAAGAGTTTTACTCTAATTTACATGCGATCAACAATGGAATTGTCTACGTCAGAGGAAGATGGGTAACATTTACTCCTTCAAGGGTAAATGAATTATTTTCTATAGAGAATACATCTGTTTGTCATTATTCCAACTTTGTGCATTCAAGATACAATATGAACGAGATCTACAGATATCTGACCGACGAACCTGATGATTGGGAGTTACGCGAAGACGGGTATGTCAGTTTTTCTGCATCACTTCTTAACCCTGTCTCGAAGCAGTGGCATTTCTTTATCTCATCCAAATTATTACCTACTATGAGAGTTAATAAAGTTTCAAAGGAATGTGTTATTTTAAACTACTGTATTCAAATTGGATTACCTATCGATGTTGGATCAATAATAGTAAAGTCTGCATTGGGATTGATTGTGCATGGGTCAGTGCATGGACTTGGACACCCATCGACTATATTTGCATTATGCAGTCAGTACCAAGTTTCTTATGAGGCTTGGGAAAAAGTACTTTTACCATGGAAACTACTGGATCCTACTGATATATTTCCAACTTTGGATAACAATGATGAGATTACCATTATTTCTAACAGAGCATCACAGAACAATCCTTTAGCAAGGCCCTTTGTCGATAAAACTAATTTCATTCTGAAGAAGATTAAAGGATTAGAGAAAGAATTGAAAAATGTGATGAATTCCATCGACAATATCTCTGATATTTTTGATCACATTGATTGGAGAATGAAGGAGCACTTTGATCATATTGGACATCTGGAGGCCAGTTTTATTCATCTACTAAGACAGAAAGGATGGATTAATGAAGAATCTACTGCAGAATTCCCTTTCAGGCCTTTCTACAATTTATTTGTGCACCTGCGTCGCATAGGGAATATCAGAGAAGATGTTAGTTCAGACACTGAAGAGTAAGAAAAATTTCTATGTTTATGTCATATATTTGTGTATATATGTGTTGATTTGGAGTTAGGTTTTATTATGAGTCGAACTTTGATTTGATCATCTCAGAATTGATGAGATTTTATGTAATTGTTATGTCTCAGCATTTAGAGTGTTGTGGTGTGGATTGCGATGCTGAGTATTATAGATTTGAACATTTAAGTTAAGTATGTGTTAAGTTGTTAGTATGAAATTTGTAAGTCTCATGGATTTCATATATAAAGTTATATTGTTTGTGTTGTGTGAACTTTTTGTGAGTATAAGTATCTAATCTTCATACTATTATTAAATTAAGTGATCGGAAGATTGATTAAGGGCAAATCGAGGTTGAAAATGAGTGACGAATTTCAAAAATTTAAAAATTTTAGGAAGTCGCCGACGGCTAGAATTATCTCGCCGACAGCGAGAAAACACGCTGACAGTGAGACCGAGCTCGCCGACGGCGGATTTTTCCCAAAACTTTTGCCTTATCAAATTAATTAGCTCGCCGACGGCGAGAAAAATCTCGCCGACAGCGAGATCGCGAAGAGACCTATATTTGACCGGTCAACCGACACTATTCATCATCTCTTTCCTCAAAATTTCGAAAAACCAACCTAGGGCTTGAGAGATCTTGGATTTGAGGCGATTTCAACACTTTTTGACGCCGGATTTCATCTTCCCTTGGTAAGAGCTTCACTCCTATGCAAAAATTTTTGATTTTCACCATGGATTTCTTCTACATTGGAGAATTTTGAAAAATTTCGAAATGTGGAGAAAATACTTGGAAGAATTTCATGGAAATTGATTTAAATGGATTTTAGATGTTGTAGGAAGCCTTCTTAGTAATATTTTGAAGTTTAGTTAAGATTTTTGCAAATTTGACAGATCGAGAAATGGCTCCACAACAAAAGCGACGAATAGATTATGACGAAACCCGATTCATTAATGCAAGAGCACAAACTCGATATTTTCGAAACATACAAGCAAGAAAATGCATTCGAGATCGAGTTTTCAAGAATCCGGGAGGAGAAGTTGAGCGAATCATTAAGGAGCAAGGATGGGAAAATTTACGTTTCGTGACCAACGAGGCATGTGTAGAAGTAGTAAAGGAATTTTATGCAAATTTAACACGAGTCGAAGATGCACGGTTAAGGTTAGAGGATTTTTTGTAGAATTCAACGTTCGCTAGAATAAACGCTTATTATGAAGTACGAGACACCTACACCAGCGAGTATGAAACCTTTGGAACTATGGAAGGACCACTCGGAAGAGGTGATCGACTTTCTCGGCGATGGGAAAGGAGTACGGAAGATAAAACGGCGGGAACGGGTAAACTTCCCTCTTTCTATGCTAAATGCAACATCTAAAGCCCGACATTATTTTATTTGTTCTACTTTGTTACCTACCTACCACCATAGTGAGGTAACAAGAGATAAACGATTCTAAATTTCGTATTCGGAACCAGGAAGAGTATTAATGTGGGAAATGTTATTTATAAAAACATATTAGCCACCGCTAGAAATGAAAGTGGAGGAGGACTAGGACATCCTGGTCTTATCTATGCACTCTGCCAATTATCTGGGGTAGAGGCAAGAGATGATGAGGAATGGATAGAACCTATGAAACCCCTTACTCATGCTTAATATAAAGAAATATGAATCCCATGAAGGATGGAGATGCGGGACGAGGGATTATGTACCTTCTTCAAGTAGAGATATACCCTCTACTTAGTTATGACCCCTCGGTACACCACTCCTACCCTTCAAGATCCGATGAATGAATTAACCCTGAGTAGAAAGAGTTTTGAATTATTTGGAGAAAATATGGAAAGAAGATTTGAGCATATAAACCAAAGGATCGGAGGCTTGGAAAGAAGACACGACTATGATAGCGAATATCTCCAGCGACATTCAGAATACGAAATTGCATATTATGAGGCTGAACGTCGATATAGGAGTGGTGATTTAGATGTTGTCTTTCCTGAGTGCCCCCGCTATTCACAATACCAGCCTGCTCGGCCTTCTCAGCCTGGAGATCAGGGAGATGACATAGTTTGGGATTTTAATGCAGAAGATTAGAGCCTTTGTTTATTTTATTCAGTCTGTTTAGATTTGTTGTTATTTTGAAAAACTTTATTATTTTGGATGTAATTATTCTGTACTTTCTAGAGACTATGGATGTTGGTATGTTTGCTTATGCTATGATATTAGACTTCTTATGTGCGTTAAATTAATTTGCAATTTTTTATATATATAGGATGTTAGTTTAAGTTTTTATAAGTTATGAATGTTAACATTGTTTAGATTGTTTTAATATGTTTTAAAATAGATTAGTTAATTGTATGTGTAGTAATAGATTAAGTTTTCAATTGTCATGTTTGATACTTATTTTAAAATTTCGTCCTTGCACTTTCTTTTAAATACTATATGTGGAAGAATACTAATAGTACAGGTTCTATAAGTAATGAAAAAGCCTGCAAAAATTTCAAAGACAAGAAATACCTAAAGCTCAAAGGTATGATGAATTTTACTATATACTTTACCTTTTTCACTATTTAGTATAGATAGAAAAATTTAAGTTTGGGGGAAGGTAAAAATACAAATTTAATTATTAAAATTGTTCTCAATTTCTATTTTAAAAAAAAATATATTATTAAATGATTTTCTATAGTAGTTTTTCAATTCAATAAATATGAATTACTTTATTTAATTATTATATAAAGTTAAAGAAAATGTTTCTAGTAATTCAATTAATTAATGTAATAAGATATTTGGTTAAAAGGAATAAGAATATAGTAAACTATTTAAAGTAAGGAAAACTATATTCTAAAAATTGAAAATTCTTAAGTATTTAAGTGAAAAAGAAAGGATAGAAACTCAATGAAGTAAAGGCTATGAAATATATATAAACAAGGAAATATTTTAAGTTTCAAATTTAGGAAGAGAAATTGAAGTTCAAAATTATAAATAGGTTATCCAGATATAGTAATCCTCACTTGAAAAAGAAAAAGAAGAAGAAGGATTGAAAATCAATCCAAAAAGAAAAGAAAAGAAAAGAAAAGAAAAACATAAAGTGAGGAGAAGGCTTGAGGAGATGCGCTTATCAAAAATTGGCTTAATGAAATCAACCTACAAGGGTAAAACTTAAGTATATTTCTAAACTTATATTTATAGATTAGTATTTTACTAAATAGTGTTTTCATGAACTTCCTATCATCTAAATATCTTAAGAAATTTACTCTTTTTAAATATAGACATTCCTGAAATAAATAGAAAGCTAGAAATCTTAGACCTGATAACTAAATAATCTTATATCTATAAAGTTAATTTAATTACTCTGAAATATTTATATTTTACTTTATTATAATGTTATTTAAATTTAATTCATATTATCTGAATTGAAAAATTCTATTATAGAAATCATTATTTTCATTTAGTATTAAAATTACTTGAGGACAAGTAATAATTAAGTTTGGGGGATTTTGATCACAGAAAAATTCATTAAGAAATTCTTATCTATTTTTTGATGAAATTACACTTTAAAGAAAGGTATTATTTTTATTTTACTGCAGGAATGAAGATTTATAAGTGATTAAAGCAAAAGGCATGAAATGGAGCGAATTTGGATCAAAAAGGAAGAAATTCATGCAAATTGAACTAAGTCGCCGAAGACGAGATCGAGGCTGCCGACGGCGAGATCATGAAGAAAATTTCTGAAGGAATTATAATTACCTCGCCGACAACGAGCCCGAACCCGCCGACAGCGAGATCGCGCGGTTTAAAGACCTTCTAGAAGCCCCGCTGACGGCGAGGTCGTTTCCCGCCGACGGCGAGACAGTTCAAAATGCAAATACTTTGAACCTGGACACTTTTTGAAGAGGTGTTTAAGCACCCCTTGGATCTTTGCCTACCTCTATAAATAGAGGCCAAATTCTAGTGTCTAGGTGTGTCTATTTTAGAGAATCTGAGTCTATTTTGGTGTCATAAGTGAGTCTGTTGTTAGTCATTAGTGAGTTTCTTTAGTTTATTTAAGTGCTATTTAGAAGTTTGCTGTACTAGAAAGAAAAGTCAAAGGAACTTGAGAGTCACGCTTGGGAGGAAATTAAGATAAGTATCTTTGTTTATTGTTGTTAACTTTAAATGAAATCCATGCTTTGTTTTATTTCCATGCATTCTGAGTAGTTTTCTTAGTCTTTCTCCTTGTTTATGAAAATTATGCGGATTGATGAAATTAAATAGAAGTACCTAATATATATTAAAATAAATTGTGAAAATTTTTACTTAAAACTTATTTTACTTTCAATCGGTCAATTGAGTTGTTAAAATATGTTGAATTATCAAGAGTAAAAATTACATCCAATATTCAGGGAAGTCAAAAACCTTGGAAGGAGGGTGCAAATAGATAGGGAAATATTATATATCGGACGTAGAATTGGACATTTTAGTGTGACAGAGTAAAATATTCAATTTGGTCCTATTGTTTAAGAGTCGAAGTGTAGATGTTAGCTCTCGAGTGAGAGGAACGTGGGAGCTCGAAGTGGCGACCGAGTATCCTCCCGGCCTAGCCGCGATTCGGTAATCAAACATAGGATTAGTCGATGTTCTTTGCACCTGGACTAAAGGGTAAAGAATAGGAATGCTCCTATTTGTCACAATACAATTTAAGAATTCATTTAAATTTATCATTCACTTAATTTTCTAAAAACAAGGAGAAGGATACTTTTTCTGAATTATTTAAATCAACTTATTTCAAGCATTAGTTTACTTTAGTTTGCTGTAGTTACTTAAAATTTCCGTTTACTATATTAGTAAGAAATTCCTTTAAATTTTGTTGATAACAATTCTGTTAAAAACTTCCCTGTGGGATCGATAACGGGACTCCACTAGAGCCCTGTATTACTTGATACGATACGTATACTTGCGTAGAATCCACATTATACATGTCATCATTAAATCATATATATATATTTAAAGCGGGATCAAGTTTTTGGTGCCGTTGCTATAAACATAAATTGCAAACATCTTAAAAGTGGGTCAGTAGTTTAATATAGCGCATTCCTTTGAAACCTTATTTACCCTCATAGTGGGTAATAATTTTGATGAGATGAAGAAATGTCAATGCTTCGAGACAGGGTTAAGAAGTGATGCAAAAAAACTGACATACTCGTCTTCGCGCAACTCCCAATCATCAGATTCGTCGGTCAGGTATCTTTAAATCTCGTTCATATTGTATCTTGAAGGCATAAAGTTTGAATAATGACAGACAGGGGTATTCTCTATAGAAAATAATTCATTTACCCTTGAAGGAGTAAATGTTACCCATCTTCCTCTGACGTAAACATTTTCACTGTTGATCGCATGTAGATTACAGTAAAACTTTTTAACTACATGAATAACTACACCGGATTTCGTATAGCAAAATACCTCCCAATGCCGCTGCGCGATCATTTCTTCAATTTTTGTGGTGGAATTCTCTACTCCTCTGTTGACAAATCCCCTTTCTTTAATAAGTCGCTTCTTCATCAAGACTTTGTTGAAAATACGCTGTGCCTCCGAACTGACGAATTTCCTTCGGTTAAAACTCCAGTTTTTGTGGTTTCTAAGAGTTTGGTGGTCATTTTGGATTGAAAGGAATGATCTCTAGTCGTTTCTAAGGAAGAAAACAATGTAAAATTGAATTTGGGATAGTTTCCTACAAAGAAATGACTTAGAACCGTCCAAAACCGCACGAAAATTCTTAAGAAACCAAATTTTCAACTGCCTCGCCGTCAGCGGGAAGTTTCTCGCCGTCGGCGAGATAGTTGTAAAACTGAAATGTTATAAGGCGCCGATCTCGCTGTCGGCGAGATCGACCTCGCCGTCGGTGAGATTTCATAAAATTGCCCAATTTTGCTTTAATTCGAATATTTTCTGATCTCATCATATAGGTTCAAAGTTGTGATGATTTTAATTAAAAAAATTGAGTAGTAAGATTTGTTTTAATAATACATACTCACTAATTTGTATATAATTAAAATAAAAGACTACTATGGGTTGCCTCCCACAAAGCGCTTGGTTTAACGTCGTCAGCCCGACCTAATTTCAGTTAGTAATCAGGTTGACTAAGCATTAAAACCTCTTTAAAATTTGATCTTCTACCTTTGAAATACGGTTTTAATCTATGTCCGTTTACCTTAAATCTATGTCCTGTTTTTGGATCTTCAATTTCTATAGTTCCATATGAAAATATTTGAGTTATGGTGAAAGGTCCTAACCATCGAGATTTTAATTTCCCAGGAAAAAATTTCAATCTAGTATTATATAGCAAAACCTCTTGTCCTGGTTCAAAATTTCTCTGATTAATTTTCCGATCATGCCATAATTTCATCTTTTCTTTATAAATCCTATCATTATCATATGATTCATTCCTTAATTCTTCCAATTCATTTAATTGCAACAATCTCTTCTCACCAAACTTCTTTCATATTATAATTAAATTCTTTAATCGCCCAATATGCTTTATGTTCTAATTCAATCTGGTAAGTGGCAAGTTTTTCCATATATAAGCTCGTAAGGAGTCATTTCGATCGGAGTTTTATAAGCGATCCTGTATGCCCATAATGCAGAGTCTAGTCTTATAGTCCAGTCCAATCTATTAGGGTTTACAGACTTTTCTAAAATACGCTTAATCTCTCGATTAGAAACTTCAGCTAATCCACTAGTTTGTGGATGATAAGAAGTTGATATCTTATGCATAATATTATATTTTTCTACTAGTTTGTGAATATATTTGTTTCTAAAATGAGTTCCTCCGTCAATGATAATCACTCTTGGCATTCCAAATCTAGTAAAAATATTTTTCATTAAAAATTTTGAAACACTTTTAGCATCACACCTAGGTAAAGCTTGCGCTTCGATCCATTTGGAAACATAATCAACAGCTAATAATATATATGAGTTTCCAAATGAAGGAATAAAAGGTCCCATGAAATCTAATCCCCAAACATCAAAAATTTCAACTTCTAATAAAAAATTCAGAGCCATTTCATTTCTTCTTGATATGTTTCCTACTCTTTGGCATTTATCACAGGTTTTTATATATTTGTATACATCTCTAAATAGAGTAGGCCAGTAGAATCCAGATTGTAGAATTTTATACGATGTTTTATCTGTCCCAAAATGTCCTCCAAAATCATAATCATGACATTTTTGAATAATTGGTTCAATTTCTTCATAAGGCACGCATCTTCTAATAATTAGATCCTTACATTGCTTATATAAGTATGGTTCATCCTAAAAGTATGTTTTAGCATCATGAATGAATTTTTTCTGTTGTTGTAAAGTTAACATAGGTGGTAAAATGTCACTTACAATATAATTTACTATATCAGCATACCAAGGTATTTTCCACTCATTTATATTATAAAGTCGTTCATCGGGAAAAGCTATGCAAAATTTCATTGTCGGTATCGGATAATTCATGATTTTCCAATCTTGATAAATGATCGACAATTTGATTATCGGTTCCTTCTTGTTAACGATTTCAAAATCAAATTCTTGCATTAATAATATCCATCTAATTAAACTTGGTTTAGAATCTTTCTTTTGCATTAAATACTTAATAGCGAGAATGATCGGTATGCACAATACATTTAGTTCCTATTAGATAATGCCAAAATTTATTAAAAGCATATACAATTGCTTAATAATTCTCTTTCGATAATCGTATAATTTATTTCGAGCATCATTTAGAGTTTTACTAGCATAATATATAACTTTAAAAATCTTATCATATATTTGTCCAGAAGCTGCTCCTATAGTAAAATCACTAGCATCACACATAAGCTCGAATGGTTTCTCCCGATTAGGTGAAACTATTATAGATGCTTGTAATTAATTTATCTTTTAATAATTCGAAAGCATTCGGGCATTCGGTTGTAAATTCAAATTTCTTGTCCTTTTCAGAAGTTGGCATAGAGGTTTAGTAATTTTTGAAAAATCTTTTATATAACGTACGTAGAATCCGAGCATGTGCAAGAAAACTTCTTACCCCTTTCACCGTAGTTGGAGGTGGTAATTTAGCTATAACTTGAATTTTTGCGGAGTCTACTTCCATGCCCTTTTCCGAAATTTTATGCCCCTAATACAATGACGCTACGTAACCATAAATTGACATTTCTCTCAATTAAGAACTAAATTAGTTTTCTCACATACTTTAAATACTTTTTCAAGATGATTTAAGCATGTATCAAATGTTGTTCCAAATACAGAGAAATCATCCATAAATACTTCTATTCCATTATCAATTAACTTACTAAATATAGACATCATACATCTCTGGAATGTTGTAGGTGCATTACATAATCCAAAAGGCATCCTTCGAAAAGAGAAAGTTCCATAAGGACTAGTAAATATAGTTTTCTCTTGATCCTCAGAAGCAATTTGTATTTGATGATAACCGGTATATCCATCTAAGAAACAAAAATATTTATGTCCGGCTAATCTATCTAACATCTGGTCTAGAAATGGTAAAGGGAAGTGATCTTTCATGGTGGCTGCGTTTAATTTTCTATAATCAATACATATTCGCCATCCAGTAAATTGTCTTATAAGGATAAGATCATTATTTTCATTAGCTTTTACGGTCACTCCTCCTTTCTTAGGCACACAGTGAATTGGGCTTACCCAAGCACTGTCAGAAATAGGATATATAATACCATTATCTAACCATTTTAAAATTTCTTTTTTTACTACTTCTTTCATCATTGGGTTTAATCTCCTTTGGGGATCTACTCTAGGCTTATGTTCATTATCTAAAATAATTTTGTGCATACAGATTGAAGGACTAATTCCTTTAATATCTGCTAAAGTCCAACCAAAAATTTTCTTATATTTTTTAAGGTATCTAAAAGTTTTTGTTCTTGAGATTCATTTAATTCAGATGAAATAATAAGCTGGTAGAGTTGAAGAATTACCTAAGTTAGCATATTTCAAATGATTAGGTAACATTTTTAACTCAAGTTCGGGAGGTTTAATAATCGATGGAACTATATTTTTTCCGAGTTTTCTGTATTATCCAAAAATTCAAATTTCTCTTGAATATAATCTAGTTCTTCATTTATATCGGCTTTTTCAATTAATTCAGTATTTTTTTTCTAATTTTTCTTCATAATATTCCTTAAAATGTTCTTTTTGTAAATGATCGAGTACTTCCATTCGAAAACACTCATCATGTTTTTCTAGTGCAGGATATTTCTTTGATTTAGCAATATTAAAAGTTACTTTTTGGTCATTTACTATCATAGTTAATTCTCCTTTTTGAACATCAATCATAGCGTTCCCAGTGGCTAAAAATGGTCTTCCTAAGATGATAGAAATTTATTTATCTTCTTCCATATCTAAAACAATAAAATCTACAGGGAAGATAAATTTATCCACTTTTATTAAAACATCTTCGATAACTCCCTTATGATATGTAACGAACGATCGAGCTAGCGAAGGGTTGCGAAGTAGGTGAAATTTCTCCCGATCCTAATCTCTTAAAAATTGATAGAGGCATTAGATTGATGCTTGCTCCTAAGTCGCACAAAGCTTTTCCATAGAATTTTTCTCCAATAGCGCGAGGTATAGTGAAACTACCGGGATCTTTTAATTTTTCGAGAAGCTTTTTCGAATAATAGCACTACATTCTTCACTAAGTGCGTACCGTTTCATTATCGATAAATTTTCTTTTTTTATTTAGAATATCTTTCATGAATTTTACATAGTTTGGCATACGTTCAAAGCTTCTACGAAAGGAATATTTATTGTTAATTTCTTAAGAATTTCAAGGAATTTAGCAATTCGTTTATCTTTTTTATGTTGAATTAGTCGTTGAGGAAATGGTGGTGGAGGTTTTTCAACAGAAATTTTCATTGGTATTAAAGGATTTTCTATGTTTAGATCTTGTTGATTCTTTTTCTTTTCGATTTCCACTTCCTCTTTTTGACTTTCAAGTTCTTTCTGAATTTGAGGTTCTAATTCTTTTCCACTTCATAATTGTATTGCCTTAATTTGTTCATTTCCTTTGTCTTTGGGATTTATTTCCACATTACTAGAGAATGTTCCAGGTATTCTATTATTAAGCGCGGTAGCAATATGTCCAAGTTGAGTTTCAATATTTTTAATAGCTGTTCCTTGATTTTGTAATTGATTTCCTTGTATTTGTAATTGATTTCCTTGATTTTGTAATTGATTTCCTTGATTTTGTAAATGTTGACCCATATTTAATATTAATTCTTCTATAGATAATTCTTATCTTTAAATTGTGGGTTATTATTATTAAATCCAGGAGGATAATTAGGTTTATAATTAGAATTTTCTTGATTAGAGGGATTTCCTAATGGTTGTGTTATGTTGTTCATCCATGGTTGATTAGTTGTGTTATTATTCCAATTAAAATTAGGATGATTTTTCCATCCAAGATTATAGTAATTTGCATATGGATTATTGGGTCTGTTATTAATAGCATTTATAGTTTCATAATGAGATTGGGATTCTATAAAATGTCCATATGAGTTTTCTTCTAATATAGTTGGAGAGTAATTCATTCCAAAATGATCTAATTTTTTAGATATAGCAGCGATTTGCGAAGCTAACATAGATATTGCATCATTTTCATGAATACTAGCTATCTTTTTCGGATTCATTCTATCAATGAGGCCATTAAAATTATTGGTAGACATTTCTTCGATTAGTGCATAGGCTTCATTAAATGGTTTTGACATTAATGATCCTCCAGCAGCAGCATCGATGATTGATCTTAAAGATCCTACTAATCCATTATAGAAAGTTTGAATAATTAACCAATCTAGTTATGCATGATGTGGGCATTTCCTAAGAAGTTCTTTAAATCTCTCCCAGGCTTCATATATTGATTCTCCATCAAACTGACTAAATGAAGTTATATCATTTCTAAGCTTAGCAGTTTTAGATGGTGGAAAATATTTGGATAGAAATTTTTGTGATAATTCTCCCCAAGTTTTAATAGATCCATGTGCTAACGAATTTAACTACATTTTAGCCTTATCCCTTAAAGAAAAAGGAAAAAGTCTAAGTCTAACAGCATTGTTAGATACGCCTTCATATTTGAAAGTAGCACATAGTTCTAAAAAACTAGCAAGATGTAAATTAGGATCTTCGATAGGTGAACCACTAAATTGATTGTTTTGTACCATTTGGATAATTGCGGGTTTAAGTTCGAATGAGTTAGCAGCTACATCGAGTTTTGAATAGTTAAATGAATTTCATCTAATGTAGGGTTGGCATAATCTTTTAATGGTCTCTGTTGATTGATATTTTCATTTTTCAGGAATATTCGCAATTTGTGTTAAATTTATAATTTCTCTTTTTTGTTTTCTAACTCTTTTAAATGTACGCTCTAATTCTGAATCGTAAGGTATTAAATTTTTGTTTCCAAATTTTCGCATACAATTTTATAAAATTTTAAAATAGTTACATTACTCTTAGTAAATAATTTCTAAACTTCCCCAGCAACGGCGCCAAAAACTTGACCCACTTTTTATATGATTGCGATTTATGTTATTAGCAACGGTACTAAAAACTTGATCCCGTTTTAATATATATATTTGATTTTATGATGGAATGTATAATGTGGATTCTACGCAAGTATACGTATCGTATCGAAGTAATACGGGGCTACTAGTGGAGTCACGGTTATCAATCCACAGGGAAGTTTTTAACAGATTTGTATCAGCTAAATTTAAAGGAATTACTTACTAATATAGTAAACGGAAATTTAGAATAATTAACTAAAGCAAACTAAAGTAAACTAATGCTTTAAAATAAAGTTGATTTAAAAGATTTCAGAAAAAGTATCCTTCTCATTGTTTTTAGAAAATTAAGTGAATGATGAATCTAAATAGAATTTCTTTTATTGTATTGTGACAAATATGAAGCATACCTATTCTTTACCATTTGGTCGAGTGCAAAGAACATTGACTAATCCTATGTTTGATTACCGAATCATGCGATTTGGTGGGAGGATATTGGCTGCCACTTCGAGCTCTCACGTTCCCCTCACTGAGGCTAACATCTACACTTCGACTCTCGAACAATAGGACCAAATTGAATATTTTAGTACATCACACTAAAATGTCCAATTTTGCGTCCGATAAATAATATTTCCCTATTTATTTGCATCCTCCTTCGAGGCTTTTGACTTCACTGAATATTGGATGTAATCTTTACTTATAGTTGATAATTCAACATATTTTAACGATTCGATAGGTCGGATTGAAAGTAAATTAAGTTTTAAGTAAAAATTATCACAATTTATTTTAATATTTTAGGCACTTCTATTTAATTTCATCAATTCACATAATTTAATAAACAAGGAGAAAGACTAAGAAAACTACTCAGAATGCATGGGAATTAAATAAAGCATGGATTTCATTTAAAGTTAACAACAATAAAAAAAGATACTTATCTTAATTTTCTCCCCAAGCAGACTCCTTGAAGTTCCTTTGACTTTTCCTTCCAGTACAACACACTTCTAAACTCTCTAATTACTTCTAAAACTCTTAAAATAAACACCAAGTAGAAACTAAAACTCTCTAAATAAACACACACATAAATGGACACCAAAAAGAGACACCCTAGACACACAAATTCGTCCTCTATTTATAGAGGTAGACAAAGGTCCGAGAGTGCTAAGCACCTCTTCAAAAGCGTCAGGGTTCGATGTATCCGGCATTTTGACTAATCTCGCCGTCGGCGAGAAGCAACCTCGTCGTCGGTGGGGCTTTTAGAAGGTCTCCAACCGCGCGATCTCGACTGTCGGCGGGCTCGGAGCTCGCTTGTCGGCGAGGTAGTTATAAATCCTTGCGAAATTTTCTTAATAATCTCGCCGTCGGCGAGCTCGATCTTCTTGTCAGCGACGTAGTTCATTTGCATGAATTTCTTCCTTTTGATCCAAATTCGCTCCATTTCATGTTTTTCTTTTATCGACTTATAAATCTTCGTTCACGCAATAAAATAAAGAAAATACATTTCTTTAAATTGCAATTTCATAAAAAATAGGTATGAATTTCTTAACATATTTTTCTGTGATCAATTGCACTAAAGATAAGACTAACAAATCTATAATTAAAGTATGGTGGTGTTCTAATTAATTTCCATATTATTAATGCACGTGATTCATGATCCATTCTTTTTAGGTATCAATAAAGGCAAGATATTACATTGAATATGGCTTTCTTAAATGAACTCTTTGAGTTCATCAATATACTTTTTTTTAATCTAGCATGTTCTAGATATGATAATTACAAACTAGAAGCTATATTTATGATATAACGTCTCTCTTACATTAAAGGAAGCTTAAAAGATAAGTCATTTATGTTGACCAGAAATAATGATCATAATAGTTACGCAATTCTTGGCATTATCAATGTCACCATCTTCATATGTAGCAAGAAAATATATCAGAGAAAATCAAACATTTAAAACAAATTTACTAAACTGAACTCTCTCAAAGGCAATGTAAAATTTTAGATATATTTAGTGGTTCCATGATAACTCTTTTGCTAAGAAAGCTTAATAGTAGGTAATTTGATATTAATTAAGAAAAAAAATTCACCCATTTCTTTAGATGTTTGGTTTGTATATAAAAAGTTAGCTTGTGAAGAGGATGTTAGGCAAGATAATGCACTTAATAATATATTTCATCCTTTTATTAAATAGGAACCTCTATTTTTTTGACATTATCTTCATTATTTAATTGTTTACTTCAAATTTCTTTTGTCAAATTCAACTAGTAATAGAGCTTTATTTAAGCCTAATTAATGAATTAAACCTCTAACTTCATTACAAGGATAAATTTAATTTAAACCTTGTTATTTAATTTAGCTTAAATTATTAAATATTCATTATGAACTTTTGTAATGTGGAAATATATATATATATATATATATATATATATATATATATATATATATATATATATATATTGATAAAGTAAAATAAAATTATAGAATTAGTAGTTAATTATACAACCAGGATATCATTAAAGGAAATTTACATACATATAACAATATTTTTATAATTTACAACTCTAAATCCTAATCTCTTATATCTTCATTCGTAGCAATTTGGTTCATAAACATGAAAGATTGTATTTCACTTTGTAAAGTGTTATTTTTGTTGTGATATCAAGGATTCGAATGTTAATCATGTAAATATGAAAGTTTAGGTGAGATATGTAAATGCATTAACATTTATCCATAAGAATGTAAATGTCCCTATCCTTAAATCTCTAATTTAACAATTTCCTAGTGTCACAACTTTTAAAAAATAATATGCATGAGCTTGAACAAAATAAACAAGCGAATCAATGAATATAATTACTTGTTTAAGAAGTCATTATGATTTTTTTGTAAACTAGATCATTCATGTTATAATTCACTAACAATCTTATTTCTAATAGTACGCTTTAAAAAGATATAATAGGAGCTATTAAATTATAAGGATTTGTTAAATACTTGTATTTTGCATCTTGCTAGCCTATGAGCTAATAGTTTATACTTCTATAAGCTTACAATATAACACTATTTTAATTGCAATCTTTCTAATCTTATGTTTTATTAAAATAAAAATGAAATGACACTCATTGTCATATTTTTAAGCATAAAATAATTTATTTTTTAAAAATTTAAACAACTTTATAAAATTTCATAATATAATCTTATTAATAAAAATGTATTCTTTAAAATAAACTAAATATCAATTTCTAGAGGACAAATCCCCCAAACAATAGAATTATTTATTAAGAGTTTTACTTTTTTTATTAAAAAATTGTGGATTAACAACCATAGGAATATCCCTATTCAAAAGTAGATTTTCATAACCGAAATGGAAATTGTATACAAATTTCAGTGGACAATCAAAAAAATGTTTGCCTAAAAATTTATAGCTGAAATAGTTTATGTTAAACACATTGGCAGGTGAAAATATAGATGGGACATCTAGAATTAGAAATGAATAAAAAAAAATTATGTTTGGATTATCAATTGATTTAGGAGCATAGAAAGGAACCAGATGTCTCTCTAGTTTTTTCTACATATGTATCTTTTTTATCTCACCTTAGCAAATTATTACTTTAAGAACATATTTGGATCAAACATCGTTTTAGACATGATAAGTATAGATTGATTGTAATAACTAGAAGTTATACACTATCAGAAATTGATAACTCTAACTAAAAAGCATCCAAACAATGAAGCATTAAGAGTTTGTGAACAATTCTCAAAGTAGAGAGGGAGGAGAGGATCACCAAAAAGATTCAGGCATCATTAAACTGGGCTTCTCACACTACATTCTAAATAGAGACACAAAAATGGACCTTTTATTACATCACAGAATGAAAATTATTATGCACTCAAGTGCTAATCACTATGTCACCATATTGGTTTTTTTATTTACTTGAATTTTTTTACTTTTAAATATACACTCATCTGATATAGATGTTAAATGGTTTCTAAATGATCAAATATATCATTTGAAGTATAGTCTATTACCCTGACAGGCAAAAAAATATTATGTTAAAATTGACCTAATTATTTAAATGATAAAATAAATATTTAAGATTTATGAGTCTATATTAATAAGATGCTTTTTTTTCTACCTCATGAGTGTAAGATAAGGTTTTCTTTAATTTTAGGGTCTAATATCTCTATGAAAGAAAACCCTCATAATTCATTATATCTCAGAGGTTTTTGACTCTATAAAAAACTCTCAATTAAAGTAATGGCGTCTATCATTCAAGATTTCAAGGTTAAATTTTAAGATTAGAATTTTAAGGATCCAAAAAAGTTGGGACTTATAGTCCATTGACTATGTGTTATAAAAAGGACTAGGAAAGGGACTGACTAACTCTACAAATAAGGCGCAACATGGGAATAGAAATTAACAAATTATAGAAGGAGTTAGTTATGGTAGAATTGGGATGAAGCCAAAAAGAAATTTGGGTTAGATTAATTTGTTGGATGTTGGTAGCATATGCTAAATTTGGAATGTTTGACCTAAAAAGTTTAACTTGAAAGGTTTAATTTGAAATTTTGATTTGAATGGTTTAATTTGAATGATTTGATTTGAAATATTTTATTTGAAAGATTTAATTTGACAAATTTGATTTAAAAAATTTGATTTGAAAGATCTAATTTGAAAGGTTTGTTTGAAAGATTTGTTTTGAAGGGTATGAAGTAAAAGGTTTGATTTTATTAGTTCATTTTGAAAGATTTATTTTGAAAGGTTTGATTTGAAATGTTTGATTTGAATGATTTGATTTGAAAGGCTTGATTTGAAATGCATGATTTGAAATGTTAGATTTGAAAGGCTTGATATGAAAGATTTGACATGAAAAGTTTGATTTGAAATATATGATTTAAAAGGTTTAATTTGAAAGATTTTATTTAAAAGGTTTGATTTGATTCCTAAATTAAAGAGAATATTAATTGGAAAGATTTTTAAATAGAACTTGAAAGCCTAACTCTAAGGTAAATGTTGACTAAATAGGTGCACTAACCTAAAATTTGGGTATGAAATCTCTACCATGATTTTCCCAGATTTCCATCATCCCATATTCATAGGAAGCCTTAGATTATTAATCATTTAAATAGGCAAAGGTTTTTAATACTACCAAAGTGATGATAAGTATAGTCTTAAGCATTAATTGGTTAGATGTGTCTTTATCAATAACCGTTGGTTACTTCAGTTTCGAGGGCACATAAATAGTCAAAGGAGTTATAAACTTGGGATTTTATACAACTCAGTTCATAGCGCTAAATAGGAATACATTGTAAGCTAAAATAAGCTTCTATTTTTATGTTATTCTAGAGGTGTGTATGGACTTAAATTTTTTTTCTAAGTTGGCAAACCTAAGTTTTATTATTAATCTACCTAGGTGTGGTTTTGGTTGTTTGGGTTGGTGAACTTTAACTTGTTTTGGTGGGTACAATGTTTTAAAATAATTTACTTTATTTTCTTAGTTCTTTGATAAACCAAAGAAACAAATGTTCAAAATTCTCATATGTCTATTAGTTTTCTTATCATGATTAAATTTTTCTACTTAGTTTCATCCATAACTTTGGTTTTAAGTGTTGGCTTACTATCCTACGTTAAGGTTTTGAAGTCAAATGATTTTCATATATATTCAATTTAATTCTTTATACTTTGAAACTTAACTTTTAAGTTTTAATTACATGCCTAATGCTTATATAAAAATTTAAAGTTTAATGCACAAAGATTATTTTGTTACTGAAATAATTTATCACACAAAATATTTACTTTATACAAAAATACTTTAAGTATAAGGCATGTCAATGAATTGTGTGATTAAGTGTTAAATATGTAAAGATACATGAATTTGCATGGAATTGTTAAGATTTATATGTTTTTGTGTTAAGGTGATAACTTGTTTATCCTAATATAATTTAGTATGAGAACTTACATGAATGAACATGAAACTTCCTTGAAAGGATGTCAGCTTGAGTTCTCCTAGAAGATGTAAACATAAATGATTTTTGAAAATTTTTTGATTGGCTAGGGGATTTCTAAAACTAATTTCTTTCTTTCAGAGAAAAGTTTTGATTGAAAAGTTAAGATCTTAAAAGTTTTAGGACTTAAAGAGATTAAATGATGTAGGTGATTTAAAACATAAAATGTTAAATAATTTGAATGTTATCTTAAGAGTTAAGTATATTTAAGATTAAAGTGATATAAAGCTTAAATGTTTCAAAGTTATTTGAAAATCATTTTTAAGTGCATGAAGATTTAGGTTTTAAAACTAAAATAAGTTTAAATGATTGAAAGTCATTTTATGTTGGGTTATCAATTGATTTAATAACGTAGAAAGAACCACATGTCTCTGTAGATTCTCTTTGTGTGTTTTTGTGTGTGTGTGCGCGCGCGCTCGTGTTTATATCTCTTCATTATTTCTCTTTAGTAAATTTTCACTTAAGGATAAATTTTGATGAAACATCATTTTAGGCATAATAAGTATAGATTGATGATAAGAACTAGAACTTATATACTTAAAAGAAATTGATAGTTCAAACTAAAGAAGAAGGAACGGAAATCCTGGTGTTCTACAGAGAAACTTTACTATTTGAAGAGAACCTCCAACGACAGCAAAAATCTCTAGGTTCTATCAAAGCTCTCCTTATATACCTCTTGCCAAAGTTTATTTGAAAAAATCTTGCCAAATCAAGTTCGATTGACAGCGGCACAGTTACATCTATGTCCGGTGTAACTATGCCGCAAGCTGGCATAGCTATCCCATGATTTGGCGTAGTTACAGAGGTCAAAAAAAAAAAAAAGACTTTTTTCTACCTCCTATTTTGGCTATGCAGCTAGGGGTGTAAATAAACCGAATACGAACGAACAGAGCTTGTGTTCGTGTTCGGTTCGTTTGAAATTTAGTTTGTTTGAAATAAGCTCATGTTCGAAACTGTTCTTGAAGTCACTGTTCGTGTTCGTTTCTTAACGAACGAGTCGAATACGAGCCGAACAGAAGCTGTTCACGAATGACGAGCCAGTTTGACAGCCTTAATATTAATATATAAATAACATATTATATTAATTATATAACTTATATTATATAAATATATAATATCTATATTAGTATATTACTAATATAGTATATTAAAATATTATAATTAATAATTTGTTATATATTATAATTTATAAAATTTAAATTTTTAAAATATCATAAATTTTTTATATATAACTATTTTTAATTATTTTATTATTCGAACAATAACGATTCGAACACGAACAAATGCATCATTGTTCGTGTTTGGTTCGTTTAACAAACCAAACGAAAAAAATTTATTTGTTTTCATCTTGTTTACTTATCGAATGAATCAAATACGAACTCCTTGACGAACCGAACACGAACTGTTCGCAAACAACGAGCTTTTTTGACAGCCCTATATGCAGCATATGATCAACTCTTATGACCATAATATACCACCAAATGATCTTCCATAAGCATATTATTATAATAAATAAAAAATAAAACATGATATTTAAATAAGAAAATAGTGTACATTTGATTAAATCTCTCAAACTTGCTTATTACATACTCTCAGGTAATATAATATATAACTAGAACTTAATGTTATTGATAGCTCTCATGTGAGACTTCATGATTCTTTAACAAGATTTCATGATTGGATTATTATTAATCTCTGTTAACCTTAGCATCTTCTCAATTCCCCCTTATAAGTCCGGGAGGATCTCAAAACATAATTGTGTGATTGTAATATCTCATTTCTAAAGGATAATCATAAGTCGGTTAATTCTTAATTAAAGAACTATAAAATCCCTTAAATTTTCTTGAATATAATATTTAAGAATTCTACTAAAATGGTTTTAAGTCTTATCAATTCTACTAAACTTGCTCAATCTCAAGTTTCTTCTTTAAAATTGGTGGGCAATTCCTTATTTTTTAGATTTATCTTTTAAATTCAGTGTTTTGCACCATTTCTCTCTTTTCCTTTTTATTTTCCTTTTTTCTATTTTTCTTTTTAGGCTCAAAAATTATCTTTAATTCCATTGAGAATTATTATATCGAATTGAACATATTTCTTTAAGGATATTTAATGTCTAATATATCTCAATTTTTAATAATTAAATACTTTTTAACATGAATTCCATAACATTAAAATCCATTGAAAATTTAAGATCAATAAAAGAGTTGAGGTAGAAATTCAAAGGCTTAATTATACCAAGTTAGTAACTTATATTTAATTACACCTTTTAATAGTTATAAAACTTTTTAGGATTCGTATAAAAGTTATTAAAATGAAAGCTATTATAAAATCAATTCTGACCCCCATTTAATGAATATTTATATTTTTAATGATGATTTTATTTAATCCAATTAAATTATCAAGTTTCCGTTATGAATCAACATTCTAAAGTATAGTAAAGAGTTTAAATATATTAATTACTCCAAGGCAAGTGTACATGCATATCTCTTCCCCTTAAACTTATTTTCCATCATATACATGCTATATAAGAAAATAATAATGAAAATAAAAAGGCATGTAATAATAAGGGATAATATTCAGAATAGGTCAATAGTGCTATTAAACATCAATATGAGGTATATCACCCCCTTAAGCGTGCATTGTAGAAAAAGAACCACATGTAAAACTGCATCAAACGTGGAGCACACCACATAAGTGTATATCATGAATTAAGCATTTGTCCACAACACAACCGAGTATAAAAGTCAAGTTCAAACCTCACTGTAAAAAATCTCAGGACATAGTATATAACCAAATTAGAAGAATCAATAGAATCAAACATCAAATACCTAAAATAACAGTGTCCAGTAAAAGTAATTACACCCCACCCCCATATTTAGGTATCTGTATCACATCATCCTCCTCCACCACATACCCGGCTCCACTATTATATGTTTAGAAGGGAGGCAGAGCTAAGCATTATGCCGCATATGGTCTAACACTTCCCTGATGTATGAACCACTCTTCCTAAGCAGCCAACTATTGGTGGAAGTAGTCAAACTGCTGCTACATCTGGGTACAATAAACGTAGGTCTGACAGTAAAGAACGTGTAGCTCCCACTCCATGACATTTTAAGTCATGGAAGATCAATGAAGTTCAACTCGGATAATTTGGTGGTGTTGAGAGGAGGTCCCTCCAATTTCATAAATTCATGAGGATATTAAACCATCTGAGAAAAGGGAAGAATTGGTCATGGGCTCAAAGCTTTTTTTTCCTTCCCTTCAAAAACTCCCTCCTTGACACACATGATTGTGTGATTAGACTAGGGAATCCTATAACTATAGTGGACTATCCGCATATAATGTGATCAATAGATTACTAGATGATAGACCCTACATCTATGGATACTTTATACTGGATAGAATAGCTTAGGATAGCCTTATCCTTCATAAAATTTGTGAGGCACATGATTAACATAAGTCATATCATAAACATGTATTTGGATTCTTTATTCATTATAGCATTTGGAAAGTTCATAATTTTATCATGGTAATTGCTCAGTTTGGTCTTCCATTGACCTGTGGAGTTAGTAAGCAAGCTTATGATGAGTTAGTAAGGAAGCTTATGATATATTGGTAGTTTAAGACTAGAAATTTAGAATACTCGCTATTAGATATGACCTGAAGGTTGAGCAAGTTTTTTATGTGGTGGAGTCGTGTGCTACATTTTTCCCTTGAATATGAATACTTGCTCATTCAAAGGTTTATTTTCCTTTGTAAAGAATTTATAGAATTTCGGGACAACAGCGGAGGTGGATGTCTCCCTTGACTTTACTCCCATGTTGTACGAAAGAATGATCAAGAATCAAGTTCTTTGCTACCATAAGATTGCTAATAATAATTGGAAGCTTGTAAACTCACATATTTTTTATTTTCATAGGTGTTATCTCTCTTTTCCCTCAATCTGGCTGCCAAGGGCTCAAGGGTATTAAAAAAAACAATGGAGAGTAAAATTTAGAGAATGTGAGAAAACATAGAGAAATGCATGAAATTGAAAATCCAGGGGTAGAATTTCACCTCTAAGTGCTAAGGCACCTCAAATCTTAGCTTCTCCTATCATTTCTTCTTTACCCATGGCTAAGAAGGTGAGGTGTGCATGCGCACTGGATATGCTAGGTTAAAAGAAAAGGTTTAAAAGAGGCATCGAAGACACCGTAAATTTTTTAATAGCCAATGGTGCAACTATGCTTAGTGCTTGTATAATTACATTGCTCACTCTATTCACGTGAAGGTGCAGATGCAGCATATTTTTGTCTGATATTACAATAGCTATATCAGGAGTGGTGTAGCTATGTTGAAAGCGACATATTTATGCTAGACCAAAATTCACAATCAGAGGTAATTAGCTTCCCTGGTCAAATTAGAATCTTTGGTAAAGCACGTAATTAAGCTTAGAGCACTCCAACATCTATCTTAACACACACAAAAGCAACTTAAAAGCGAATGCAATTCTAAAATGCACAAAAAATGCTCAAATAAAAGGATAACACTTAGTTTGATGCCCAAAGTAATGTATGATTTAACATCCTCAATCAGGTTATGCTAATTTAAATCAAGCCTAAAAGCTAGGATAAAATTGCCTTCTCAATAATCTTTGATCAATCATCCCAAATTTCAATTATCTTGGAGAATTTCTTAAGTTCATCTAAAATCATCCTATTCTAGTATCTTCTAAAAAATATGATTTTTCCAACACCCATGTTTGGAATTTTTAGTAAGGTCTCAAGCCCATCATGTGGCAATCTTCTTAAAGGCGTGTCGTGGGTTGAATCGGATGGTAAACCCTAAAAAATATCTCTTAATCCACTTCTCTCAGAAACTCCCCCTCTTGTAATTCACTCAATTTAGTAGAACTCATGCTCATGAGGGTCAAAACAAAGGATTCTCCTAAAAAATATCACACTCTCTGCTTAGGAATTTTTTTTTAATCCCATCACTAGGGCTCCTTTCATGGATGGTCCTATAGGCTTAAAAATTTGAGTGGCATCTATAAGCTCAACTAGTCCATAACAATTCTATAGTTTTTCAAAAAACAGTAGAATAGATTCTTCCTTAATAATTATTTTTCATAATTTTTTCAGTACAACTTGCTCTTTGGGGTCCAATTCTTTAGATTTTGAAACTTGGCGATCAACTACCCTCGACATCACTTCTACATTATGACATTGATCATCCCTAGAGCCTTAGAAAAACTTCATTGATTTCATAACATCAAAAGCATTTCTTGATCATTCATTCTCATAAAAAGTTCCATATTCTATACATCAATCATCAATCATCTGATGGCTAAAAAATGTTTTCCATGTATAGTGGGAACATCATTATCTTCCTCCATGTTCAAAACAAAAAGAAATCAATAGGGAAGATGAATTGTCACCTTTAATTAGAATGGTTTTATTTATCCCCCTATAATATGTCACAAAACAGTTAGCCAACTCCAGGGTCACAATGGTAGGTTAGACATCTCTTAATCCTAGACTTTGGAAAATGGCTAGAGGGAAAGGCTGATGTTAGCTCCTTAGTCACAAAATTTGCTCCCATTAAACCTCTTTCCTATGTTGTATTGAACGGTGAAGCACCCCGTGTTTTTCAATTATTAGGCAAATATTTCTGAAGGATAGCACTACACTCCTCACTTTGGACAACAGACTCAGTATCCCCTAAATTTCCCTTCTTATCTAAGGCATCCCTCACAAACTCCATGTAACTTGGATTCTTTTCTAGGGCTTTTACACAAGGATCCTTAGGGTGAGTTTATTATAACATATGGAACATAAAAAATTTATTGGTGCTTCTTATGCTTCTAGAGTATCTAGAGAAAGGGTGGTGGGGTTCTCTCTCATCTTATCCTAGGAGGACCACAGCTTCCTAATTATGGGTTTAGTTTTTCATGAAGGCATGCATGAACATGATCCAACTCTATTTGAGCAAGCTTCATCCCAGGGGTTTCTATTCCTCCATCCCAATGCCCATTCAGTTAAATTACACTAATTCCTTTAGATCTCTTAAATTCACTTTGGTGTTACTAGGGAACGTCTCTTGGGTTGATTGCTCATGAGTTTACCAGATATCTGATTTGATTTTCAATATTTCATTTTGGCTACAACTTGGGTCTGTAACTGGTTCCCATCTATGATACCAATTCCTTAATTTATATGTGGACGAGTTATCCAAAGGTAGTCATAATCTTCAAAGTAAGCTTTGCTAGATGGATGAAGGTTGTGCTTAGATCCTCAACCTTCTTTGTGGGCACTATGGGGGTACCAGTAAGGAACTTAATCCTAATGGAAATAAGGGAGTTAAATTCATCTATTTTATGTCATTGTTAGCGAGATTTAGCAGCTTGTCCAATGTATTGGCATGTTGCAAGCCTAGTGCATAATGAAACAGTCTTTCTTTGAGCACTTTGATAGGGTAGTGTGAGCGAATGTAGGCTCAAATCTCATACTTCTATAATTTTCCTCCATAAGCAAGTTATGAAGGTATAGAGGGATTCATTCTATCATTGGTGAAACTAAAAGAGGGCTTGTGAGTTCTTCTGGGCTTTTGTGCACTGACAAACTACAAGACATAAATCCTCTTCACTCGAAGTCTGCGAATGATGTGATAACCCCCAGTGGAAGTTCGTTGAACCATAGTAGGGACAATTTCCTTAGTGTAAGACGACACTTCAATGTGTCACTAACCTTTAATAAATATATGGCTGACTTGAAAGAAGCAATGTGGTCAGTCAATTTTGACCATCCTTTGTAATACTCTAGGGTCGGGATATTAATGCACTTGGGTAGTTCAGCTTCAGTAATTTATCTAAGGAAAGCATTCTCCAGTTGCACAGGCCACATTGCCTCAATGCATTTGCACCTACAATTTCTGAG
The DNA here is from genome assembly GCA_022702705.1 of Papilionanthe hookeriana x Papilionanthe teres. NCBI lineage: Eukaryota > Viridiplantae > Streptophyta > Magnoliopsida > Asparagales > Orchidaceae > Papilionanthe > Papilionanthe hookeriana x Papilionanthe teres. The sequence continues at coordinate 105,876,658 of CM040422.1, read as the reverse complement.
CAATATAGACCTCACATTTTCATAATTGTAAGTATCTTTCTCCCCTACAAGAACAGGTGGGATTCTTCCATCATTTAGAGCATCCATTCATCGTTGAAGATGGGATGTTATTGGTCGCGATAGCTGTAAATTTTTTAGGGTGAGAGCTCTTCTGATTGCCTCCATCATTTGTTCTTTGAGTTCATTGATTTCCTAAATTATAAAATCGTGAGTGAAGTCCATGTTATTGGTTTTCTTTTTCTTGACTTACTCATCTTCTTGTTTATGACATGATTTTACACTCATCATACTTTTTAAGGTCTTGGATCTAGTTTTATTTGTGAATCACACCCAATAAATAAACTGTAAGAAGGAGAAATATTTTAAAATATAAGCCTATTATTTGTATTTGAGTTCATTTTACATTTATTGTTCATGAGTTTATCATGTGCTTATAAAAAATTATAATCATCCATAAAATGTCAGTTATTCCTTCGATATTTTAGTTGTAGGCTGGCCTTCGCTGGCTCGTCTTGGACGATTTGTCTCTAAGTGCATTCTTAGCAAATCTTCACATCTACTCCCTTTTGAGTAGTAATTGCCTGGGTCGGATGGACCCCCTGCTAGATCTGTCATCGAGCACATCAATCTCTAATTAATAGGTCGGCTGACTCGTCCCAATCTTCCCGCTCGATCTATCTTGCAACATGCATTTGTTCCACTTGAGCAAGATTGATCACTGGCAGGTGGCGAACTTGAGATCATTTGGTCCAACCGAATCCCATTCCATTATACAGTAGGTAAATGCCCAAATGGTTTTTCTGCACCGCTAACCAGACGGTTGCCGAACGTTTCATAGCAATGAGTTGTTTGACTCGAGTTCGAGTGTTACATGGCTTCGTCCCTCCACGTTCTTAATCAAATCCCTTCTCTTCTTCTCAAACCTTCTTTTACTTCCCATCGAAACTTCCCACCGCCGGCGAAGCTCTCTCCCGTCCAACCATTCAAGAATCATCTAATCCAATACTACGACTCCAGCAGGATCGACGATGCGCACTCCAAGCTTGACCTCAAGGCGGAGCTCCATGTTCTTGTTGACCTCCGAACGTACTCTTCCCTCCTCCGCTCCTGCATTCGCTCACGTAACCTGCACCATGGACGCCTCCTCCACCGCCGCCTTGTCCTCTCCGGCCTCCCCTTTGATTCCACCATTTTTAACTCCCTCATCACCCTCTATTCCAAGTGCGGCGACTGGGACTCTGCTATCTCTGTCTTCAATCAAATGGGCGACGAGCGAGACCTGGTCTCCTGGACTGCCATGATCTCCGCTGCAGTCGAGAACAATATGCAGGGCAGGGCTTTATCCATATTTCTCGAGATGCTCGAGTTGGGGTTTATTCCTAATGAATTCACTCTTTCAAGTGTGATACGTGCTTGCTCGAGCTCATGCTTTGGTGAAGTTGGGATTTTGCTTCTTGGTTCTGCAATAAAAACTGGATTTGGCAAGCGTAATGCATCAGTTGCGGGCGCTTTGATCGATATGCTTGCGAATAATGGTGACCTGGCTTCTGCTCGCAAGGTGTTTGATGAAATTCTTGAGAAGAATGAGGTTGTTTGGACATTGATGATTACTAGGTATGCACAGCATGGGCTTTGCATGGATGCTGTGAAGCTGTTTGTGGAATTTCTTTTTGATGATTTTGTCCCGGATCATTTCAGCTTATCTAGTGTTATTTCTGCGTGTACTGAATTGGAATCTGTTCGCCTAGGGAAACAACTGCATTCTCTAGCTATCCGAGCTGGTTTTGTTTGTGAAGTATGTGTGGGATGTAGCCTGGTCAGCATGTATGCAAAGTGTGCACAAGAGAACGCCATGGATGATTCTAGAAAGGTTTTTGACCATATGCCCAAGCATAATGTGATGTCATGGACTGCCATTATCTCTGGTTATGTGCAGAGTGGCAGGAATGATGAGCAGGCTTTGAGTTTGTTCTTGCAGATGTTGGAGGGAAAGATCAAGCCTAACCATTTCACATATTCCAGCATTCTCAAGGCCTGTGCCAATCTCTCCAACGCTGATTTAGGGAAACAGGTTTATACTCGTGTAATCAAAACAGGCCTTGCCTTTGTCAACATTGTCGGTAACGCTTTGGTCACTATGTTTACAAACACCGGTAGTATGGAAGATGCTTGCAAAGTTTTTGAAGTGCTGTATGAGAAGAATTTGATATCATACAATACCCTTGTTGATGGCTATGTGAAGAACTCAAACTCTGAAGAGGAGTTTGAGATCTTCGAACAAATGAAAAGCATGAATTTGGGAGCGAACACATTCACATTTGCAAGCCTTTTGAGTTCTGCTGCAAGTATTGGAGTGATGGCTAAGGGCCAGCAGCTTCATGGTCAGTTGCAAAAAATGGGTTTTGAGTTTGATATTTGCATCAATAATGCTCTTATTTCAATGTATTCAAGATGTGGAAATGTTGAGGATGCTTGCAGTGTATTCTATGAAATGAGGCATCGCAATGTGATCTCGTGGACTTCAATGATAACTGGTTTTGCTAAGCATGGGGATGGGCATTTTGCTCTTCAACTCTTCCATGAAATGATTTCAGCTGGCCTAAGGCCAAATGAGATTACCTATGTAGCAGTTCTATCTGCTTGCAGCCATGTTGGTCTTGTAAGAGAAGGGCTAGAAAATTTTTATTCCATGCAGAGAGATCATGGACTAGTTCCTAGAATGGAGCACTATGCATGCATGGTTGATTTGCTGGGACGATCAGGATTTGTCAAAGAAGCTTTCAGGTTGATTACTTCAATGCCCTTCAAGGCTGATGTAATGGTGTGGAAGACTTTGCTTGGTGCTTGTAGGATTCATCAGAATGTTAAACTCGGGGAAATGGCAGCCAAGAACGTTATAGAACTGGAGCCTAGTGATCCTGCAGCATATATACTGCTTTCCAACTTGTATGCTGTAGCCAGAAGGTGGCAGGATGTGGCAAAGTTAAGGAGTGTAATGAAGGAGATGAAACTAAGCAAGGAGGCTGGATTGAGTTGGATAGAGGTGGAGAAAAGAATTCATAAGTTCCATGTGGCAGATACCAGTCATCCACAAGCTAAAGAAATTTTTGAGAAATTGGATGAATTGGTGGATGGGATTAAAAAGATGGGTTATGTTCCGGATATAGATTGTGTTCTCCATGATATGGTGGAAGATCTCAAGGAGCGGTACTTATTGCAGCATAGTGAGAAGATAGCAGTGGCATTTGGCCTTCTTTCCACCGAATCTCCAAGGCCAATTCGAATTTTCAAAAATCTCCGAGTATGTGGAGATTGTCACACTGCAATTAAGTTCATTTCAATGAAAGAAAGTAGAGAAATAATTCTAAGGGATTCAAATAGGTTTCATCGTTTTAGAAATGGAGAATGTTCTTGCGGAGGTTATTGGTGAATCGAAGCTATTCAAAAAACAGTTTGTTGATAAAGAAAATTTGTTTGTATATATTAACATTCAATTTTTCTCACAGGGCATTGTAGTGTTCCTTTTGCAAGTCTTGCAGGGTGAAGTTTTCATAATGGGAAATGGAGCAATAATATGGAGTGTATTTTTCCTTGCGAACGGCTTTTTTTCTAAATATCTACTATGCCATTGCATTCTTGAGTACGTTGAATCCAAATTTATCTATGAGATATATTTTGACCTTATTGATATGATTAAATTAAAAACGAGAGCAATATAGAGGAGGAAGTCTAAGATTTTTAAATTAAGTTGCTTTCTTCTCCTTGAACATCAACATTATGTGTATCTGGATCAAGCCTCTTCTTTTGTAGGGTTTCCCTTTATTGCTATGCCTCACATTCTTCGTCTTTGTGATATTTCTTACTCGAATGGTTGCAAAATGTTATCCTATCCTTAAGCTCATTGCTCCTCTTGAGAGTTAGTTTTGTTGTCACCTGTATGATGAAGAGGTGAAGAAAAGGTAAAGGCCAAAAAAATAAATAAATAATTAAATAAAACAAAAACAAAAAGATGATATTCATAGAAGAATGCTAAATCCTGATGAAGTTGAGACACAAGATTCAAGGAAAAAGATTGATCTTTTTGGTGAGCCTATCAATAAAAAGTTTGCTTCCCTAATTTATTCAGCGATTATAATGGGTAAAGTCAATCTAAAGGAGGCAACATTTGTAAGTCTTTTGATAGCAATTTGTTAATCTTTACCAAGTTAAAAAATGAGAATTTAAAATTCGTGACAAGCAATCAATTTTGGTAGATTTCTAGAGGAGATCAACCATTTGCTGAATTCAACCTCAAAGGTGGTGGAAGAGCTTTTGAAATCCCCACTTGGGTTGAAATGTTATGGTACTCACAAGTGCCTTTTTTTTCAATCCTTTTTGTGGGCAATCCTATGAAAGTGACAACTAATGGTCAGAAATGAGGTTTGATTCACGGTGAGGAAGCTAATATTATGAAATTACTGCTCTCAAGTCTCGATTCAAAAAGGTTGGATAAAATTATCGAAAAACATATGACTTAAGGGACAAGGAGAAAGACGGTTAGCCACAAATTAACTTAGACTAAAAACTTGGAATGCATTGCTCAACCTTTGTCACTTTACAGAGTAAGGACACCCTCTTCTTAGATCATCACGGGGAAGGAGCTCAAGTTCTACATGAATTAAGAAGAGTCAGTCGACAATCCTAAAGGGTAAACAAAAAACACTAAAATGGTGTTTCTTCTTAAGTATGTGATGAAGTCAATAAAGAAATTCATTGAAGCATCCAACTTGGCTCGAATTCTTGTGAGACCACACTTTAACCTATTTTTGGTCTTTACCTTCGTCCTCCCATCTTGAGAGGAGTAGCTAGAGATTGTTCAACTATTAGTAAATCACCTTTAAGATTTATTAGTACTTTATCTTTGTAATGAATTTTTATGTAATTCATAAATTATAATAAAGAAATTTGACAAAGAATATGTTTGTTATGTCATGCTTTTAAGTTATTAGTGAGAATATATTTCAAAATATTTTTATTTAATCGCCATGAGTTTCGAATGGGTGATGCTTTATTATCTCTACTATATACATATATATATATATATATATATATATATATATATATATATATTAACATAGAAGCAACTTAAATGTTCAAATTATAGCAACCACAAAGTATGTGTGTGTGTGTGTGTGTGTGTACAGCAACCACAAATTATAGCAACCTCAGATTTTTTAAGGCGTCCTTACTTTAAGCTATCTAAATGTCAATTGAATCTTTATACAATAATAAGAAGAAATTTTATAAAATTGCACTATATTTTTTCATTTGATGATTGATGTAGCCTAAGGCAATAATTTTATAATAAGCTTTCTATCATTTTTAGATTCATTCTTAATTTCTTACCGTGGCAGAGGGTTGCCATTAGTCTTTTTTTCGCTCTATAAATGAGCCCCATGATCAACGAGGAATGAATCTCTACTCTTGTGATTTTCTTGTTGCCCACTTTGAATGTCCAAGGAGTGTTTAGGAACTATGATGGCAATTATTCTTTTTATTACCTTGTGATGGTAAATTTTTTAGACATTATTATGATGATAAGTTCAATTTCTATTGATATCTACATCCTCTTAAACTCTGGCATCCCCTTTATACTGAAGTTGTGAAAAACGTCAAATTTTATAGTTTCAACCCATATCAGATGAACTGAGTTACACTACTAATCAAATGGTATTTATTGTGCGTATACAAAAGTGTGGTTGTCTTAAAATAAATACTCTTAACAAAGTTTTAAGGAAAAGTATTTTCTTATCCAATTATACATGAATAGATGTCTTATAGAATTAATCAAGTACTAAAAGTGTTAGTTTTCTTTTTGAAGTCACTCATTTCTAACCAAGTAAAATTAAGTAAAACAAGCTCAACCCAGGGAATTGTGTATCTCCCTTCTTAAGCCATGTATTTACAATTCATAATAGATAAGAGTTTTAAAATTATTTTTTTATATCAATTTCTAATTTTCTAGTTGAATTTATTTTATTTTACTGAGAAGAAAGCTCATTATTATTCCATGTCAGCAATAGGCATAATTCCTCTTAAAAGCACTAATAACCTTAATGTGGCAGTCTAACTTTAAGGAGAAGACAACCCTCTATTGATGAGAACATTGTTGTAGTGGAGCTTAAGAGGAAGAAGATGATGATGATGAAGTAAAAGAATGGTCAGCTGGAAATAACATTAAAGGAATATGAAAACTTTGATGTTGAGGTAGTTACTTCTTCCTATTATTCTTAGTTACTCTAGTGGCAACAACAATGACCTCTTCTTCTCTGCTAAATCCACCTTCTTCTCCAGCTCAATTGAGTTTGGTTGCTTCCCTAAACAATGCTATGGCTAGTGACCCGACCCATAATATCGCAGATTTTTATGTTCTAAAAGATTACCAAAAACTTAGCCTGAATTATATTTAGCGGCTACTGTGAACAAATAAAATGATTTAGAAAATAAAAGATAAGCTTTCACACAAGTGGTACTATGCAAGTATACGTATCTTTTCAAGTAATATATATATATTTTTTAAAACCTCAGTATTAATCCCGCGAGGAAAGATATGACTATAATAACTTAGAAAGACTTCTATTGAAACTGCAAACACAACTTATAGGAGAAGAACGTCGAAATATTTTGAAAAGAGTAAAATTAAATATACGCAAGTCTTAATACTAAGCATAATTAAAGTTGCAGAAATTATAAAATAATTAACTATAGAAAAGTTTGAATTATGTAAAGAGTTTTTCCCCTTGCAATTAATTCATACTCAGTGTTGGAATCAAAATTTTAAAGGTTTAAATGTTGTGTTGTGACAAATAGGAGCGTACCTACTTCTTTACCCTATTCCAAGTGCGTAAATAACATTGACTAAACTAAAGTAAGTTCTAGCTTGTGTGGTAGTGCTGAGTAAATTCTAGTCTGCCACTTCTAGATAACCCATTGTGCCCTCTCTATAAGAACTATCAGGGACCCCTAGTTCCTACTTTAAACCAAATTGGTAAAGGATCTAGCCTGTCACCCTAGAAACACCAATTCTACCTCCATCAAAACTTATCTCCCTTAGTTGCACTCTTAGATGATAGTTCCCCTCCTCATAAGGTTATTGCAGCACTCACTAGTTGGTGAAATCATAACCCTCTGGGTTCATTATATTTCGCAATTAATTTTAACATCACAAATGACCAGTTTGCAAAGTAAATGAAGAACTAGTTAAAATACCATCAAAACTTATGAAATAAAAGAAGTTTTAAATAAATTAAATCTTCCACATGATTACTTCTTATTGCAGGAAGAAAGAAAAGAAAACTACTCATAACTCAAAAGGATAACACAACACATGATTTATATTAAAAACCAAGTCTTAACAACAAAAACTTAAATACAAACACAAGTACTTATCTTAGATTACTCCCCAAGCAATTCCTGAAGTTCCTTGCAAGATATCTCCAAACTCTTCTTACACACTCAAGGACTCTCCTCTCTAAACACAAACTAAACCTATTAACTCACACACCCTTTAGAATCCCTCTTCTTCATCTTATTTTCGACTAGCCAATGGCCCCATTTTATAGAACTCTAAAAATAACCAAGAGTCACTTCAAGCACCCCCTTCAAAATTCGTCCAAATTCATTGAACCAAAATGAAAATCGTTTCTGGCGCCATAGTATCAAACTGTGGCACTATGGCGCTTGTTCACACCAAGAACTGGTGCTATGGTGCTAGAAGCTGTCGCAATAGCGCCAGATCTTGTGGGGCCATTTTTTGCTCCATATTGCCTCATTTCGCTCCATTTTCTCTAAAGTTCCATTTTCTAGACATGAAACCAGAAAACATGCAAAATATCTTCCATTAAAGTGTAATATCATATAAAATAGACATTAAATGTATATAAAAAAGTATTCATTTCATAGGTATGTCAGCTAGCATTCCTCCACCCCTTAAGACTTCAAGATCTTTTTTAAATAGAGGTGTACTCAATCGTTCCCATGTTTATATGCAGATGGTCACTCTAAGACATCTTTTGAAGTTAAACAAATGCATGCTTTCATAAAAGATAGTGTCTTTAAAAGGGATATTTATTAATGTAGAGGTCATTGGAAAGAGGTTGAGGATGCAAAGAACATAGGGATGTTAGTCAAAAACCCAAAGTAAAAAAAGCAACTAAGAACATTGACCTTCCACAATGAGGATTCTCGACATCATTTAATGATAATAAGAAGACAAACATATTCATATAAAGAGAAAATATCACCACTATGAAGACTTATTACACCTTCGGCATGCTCATGCTGAAGGCCCTAGTGACTTATATTATATATGATATTGAAAAGAATGATTTTTGATAGACCTAGGACATGGATTCTATATGAATCAATGGATCGTGACAAGTCATTTCTACTAGCAATGACTTTCTCTTTCATTAGTTCATCATTTACATAACCCTCTCCCTTGTTCAATCTTACTCACCAAATAGCACTCAGCTCATAACTTGAAGTTCGATCATTGACAAGGTTAAAAAGAGGGGTGGGCCATTCACCATGAAGGCTAAAAACAAGAAGTGATATAGGCTTGACTAGAACATTACAAGAAATTCCTGCATCAAATGGTCCTATAAGTCTCACCTTGTAGTTTTTCGTCATTATGGTTATTGATTTTCTTGAGGAGTACTTATAAAGTGATAGATGTTATTTTTGTGTAGAATTTCCATCTCATGGGCATGAGGCAAATAGCGTAAGATGGTATACAAACTTTATGCTAGCAAAGTACTATATGGATTGGAAAAATAAGTTTTATAAAGGTTATTCTTAGCTTCATCCACCAAGTTTATGTGGAGGGAATAACTAAATCACCAAAGGAGGAGATAGCTCGATCACCTTGAAAAAGTAATCATTAATCTTCAAAGAATAGGAAGTGGCTCTAAAGATGGTGATCTAAATAAAGGCATGAATTGAAGGCCTTCTACTCAAGATCTAAATAACTTTCAAAAGTATGTTTGAGGTTTGCGGTAGAACACTAAGTGGGAGCGAACCAACTAACATTAAGTAAGGGGACCTTGTTTATCTTCACCTTGATCCTAGGGTTACTTAGCCTTCTTACTAACAGGCATGAGAAGAAATTTATTTCTATTTAAACAGGGTCCTGAAATTTAATTGCATTTAATGTTCCAAGATCTAAAAAACTTGTGAATCCTCATCACTAACTCTATGCCCTTAAATAATAAAAATGTTTTATCAATTCATTTTATCTTTTTTTTAAATATATATTACTTATATTTTCAAGAAATTTTTTTAACAGAAAAAGCATGCACATATCCTTCTTACTTTAATGAAGTATATACAAATTGTTTTATGCTTACCTTTATTAAACAATTTTATTGAGTTCCTCAAGTGAAAGTATAGTGAATTCATTATAAAGGATAAGTTTTGTGTTTTCATCATGATCTTCAACTTCATTGAATTTGTGGTTTCATTCGACATAATTATTGACCATAAAAGTTATTAAAAAGATTAATGAGTATTACGTTTCTTGCATGCTTGATTAGCCTTTTAAATTTGACAATTTTGTTATGCTTTTATGTCATAATTACACAAGTTATTCTATAAAGGAGAAAAATAATAAATGTAAGATGAATTTAAATTTCAATAACTTTCACTTTCAGAGAAAATGAATACAAGTAATATATTCAATTATACACTACCCTTTATTAATGGCAGAAAGTTATGAGGTCATTGTTGACCTCATTTTCATAATGAGTCAATACCTTTTGACATAAAAAGTCAACATTGGTCAAAATGGTCAAACCAGACCCAATGACCAACCTTGTTGACCCCATAGGTCAACCTTTTGACCTAAAAAGTCAACTTTGGTCAAAATGGTCAAACCAGACCCAATGACCAACCCTGTTGACCCCATAGGTCAACCTTTTGACCTAAAAAGTCAACATTGGTCAAAATGGTCAAACCATACCCAATGACCAACCCTGTTGACCTCATATGTCAATCTTTTGACCTAAAAAAGTCAACATTGGTCAAAATGGTCAAACCAGACCCAATGACATACCATGTTGACCCCATAGGTCAACCTTTTAACCTAAAAAGTCAACATTGGTCAAAATGGTAAAACCAGACCCAATGACCAACCCTGTTGACCCCATAGGTCAACCTTTTGACCTAAAAAGTCAACTTTGCTCAAAATGGTCAAACCGGACCCGATGACCGACCTCATTGACCCCATAGTCAACCTTTTGACCTAAAAAGTCAACATTGGTCAAAATGGTCGAACCAGACCTAAGGACCGACCCTGTTGACCCCATAGGTCAACCTTTTGACCTAAAAAGTCAACATTGGTCAAAATGGTCAAACCGACCCGATGATGAACCACTGGTGACCCCATAAGTCAATCTTTTGACCTAAAAAGTCAACATTGGTCAAAATGGTCAAACCAGACCCAATGACCAACCCTGTTGACCCATAGGTCAACCTTTTGACCTAAAAAGTCAACATTGGTCAAAATGGTCAAACCAGACCTAATGACAAACCCTGTTGACCCCATAGGTCAACCTTTTGACATAAAAAGTCAACTTTGGTCAAAATGGTCAAACCATACCTAATGACCAACCCTGTTGACCCCATAGGTCACCCTTTTGACCTAAAAAGTCAACATTGGTCAAAATGGTCGAGCCGGACCCGATGACCAAACCGTTGACCCATAGGTCACCCTTTTGACTAAAAAGTCAACTTTGGTCAAAATGGTCAAACCAGACCCGATGACTAACCCTGTTGACCCCATAGGTCACCCTTTTGACCTAAAAAGTCAACTTTGGTCAAAATGGTCAAACCAGACGATGACCAACCCTGTTGACCCCATATGTCACCCTTTTGACCTAAAAAATCAACTTTGGTCAAAATGGTCAAACCAGACCCAATGACCAACCCTGTTGACCCCATAGGTCACCCTTTTGACCTAAAAAGTCAACTTTGGTCAAAATGACCAAACCAGATCCAATGACCAACCCTGTTGACCTCATAGGTCACCCTTTTGACCTAAAAAGTCAACTTTGGTCAAAATGACCAAACTATACCTAATGACAAAACCTGTTGACCCCATAAGTCAACCCTTTTGACCCAATGATATGTTTAAAACCCCACAGTGACACAATCACAAATATCGTGATCAAATCAACCATGACAAGGTTAAAAAAGGTCACATTGGACATTTCAAATTAAATTGATCAATATAGGCTGACTTTGGTCAACCTAGGTCAAAATTGGTCAACACTTATCTATTTTAATCAAAGTAGATAAAAATGAAATAAAAATAACAAAATTAATCAAATAATTAATTTCAAAATTATTTTGATTAATTAAAATGATTAATGATATAATTTTCAATATTTTAATTAAATGACATAATTAATTAAAATAAAAATTAAATTAAAATCATAAAATAACAAAAATAACAAAATTAATCAATTAATTAATTTGAAATTACTTTCAATTAATAAATTGATTAATAAAATAATTTCTAACAATTTTAATTAATAACATAATGTAAATTAAAAGACATGAAATGACACATAGCCTTCCCATGATTTATTAGGCTAAAATCAAATTAAATCCATCTTGAGACATAATTAACACATGATAAGACCAAGCATAAATCCATTTAACCATGGGTTAACACCCATCATGATGGGTAAAATGAGGTGGCTCTTCCTCCTTCACCCTAAGCCATGACTCACCCTCACTTAACCATGAGATGGCCGGCCAACACCAAGCCATATTTCCCACCTCCTAAGCTAGCCAATGGAAAGCAAACAAAGCCTAAACCCCACCTCTCACCATGGTTAAATGGAATTATGAGGGGTGAGCATATGTGTCACTATTTGCATAAGCTAGAGGGAGATTTGTAAGCTTTAAGGAGGAGAAGTTACAGCTCATTACACACCTCTTGCATGACCCAATGGAAGAGAGCCGAAGTAATGAGCTCATGATGGAAAGCTTGGGAGAAACCACCATGGCTATCCTCTCAGCCAAATTCCTCCTCCAATAGATTAATAGGGAAGATAATAACTCCCCTAGAACAACCTAAGCTAAGCCATGGCCTCCCCTTGGCTATAAATAAGCTCATTCCCGAGCCTAGCAAGAGGAGAAGAAAAAAATTAGTAAGACCTATAGGCTGCTCAAATCTCCTTGCTCCCAACATAAAAACTCTTCCCAAGAGTCTTAGCAATCCATTAGGATCAAATCCAAGCCATAGATTGAGCCCAATCGAGCCAATTTGATCAAATTTCAAAAATAGCCCAAACCAGCCACCTCTTCAAAATTATTCTTTAAAGCCGACTTTTAGATCAAATTGTTGCGGCTACAATCTTCCTTTGGGGTCCTAGAAGACAACTACAAGGTCTGATCTAGCTTGATTTGCTTGTGGCAAAGGTATGAAATTATTTTTCACAATATAATTCGTATTTTTGAAATATCATGTGTTATACTAGCCCAGAAATGTTACATCACCGTATGGATATATTCTACATGTTTAGATGATTCCATAGGTTCAAAAATCACTCAATTTCATTAAGAAATGAGTGAGATATTAAGCTTTGAAGTTTAACGGCTTGAAATAATTCGAATTTTTATTCGAATTATCTCAGCCGTTCGATCCCGTGTTTCGGGATGAACGGCATTGATCGCGCTCTGCGGTATCCGGTGTTCGGCCTCCCGCAGCGGATCCTCCTGCCCTTTCGACGCGTAAGAGGACACGCGTCGGCGGGAGGTGAGTTCGGCGGCGGGAAAATGGTTAAAAATTAATTTTAACCTTAAAAACTTCAAAATTTAATATCTTTTTATCTAGAGGTCACAAAAATATGATAAAAATACCTCTGGAAAGCTTCTTGAAGAGGAGAAAATTATAAAATAAAAATCATAATTTTATTCCCATTATTTAATTTTTAAATAATTAAATACTCTCTGGAGTATTTTAATTATTAAAAATTATTTATAAATCAAAAAAATAAGAAACTTTGAGGCATTTATCTTTATGCTCTTAGAAATGTTTCATGATTTTTCTAAGGACAGAAAACATGTCTATGACACTTTTCTTGTAATTATTTCAAATAATAATTATAAAAATTGAAAATTAAGAAAAATAAAAATGGAAATGATCAGAAATGTTAGGGAAACAGAAAATAACCCTAATAAAATCATTTCTAAGTCATAAAAATAACTTTAAGTGACATTTTAAAATTTAGGATTAAGATTCTTTATTAATTAAATAATTTTTAATCCTAAAAATAACCTTTTTATAAACTTAGCTTATTTTCCTTAATAATCTAAGTTTGAAATGAATCTAGTCTATGATAGGTTAATAGAAAACTTTATTTAAGTCTAAAATGACAAAAATTAGACTTAATTAAGTTTAAAACATCATTTAAACCTATTAAACCTTAAGCTCAATTAATTAAGTCTAAAATGACAAAATTAGACTTAATTAGGTTTAAAACATCATTTAAACCTATTAAACCTTAAGCTTAATTAATTAAGTCTAAAATGACAAAATTAGACTTAATTAGGTTTAAAACATCATTTAAACCTATTAAACCTTAAGCTTAATTAATTAAGTCTAAAATGACAAAATTAGACTTAATTAGGTTTAAAACATCATTTAAACCTATTAAATCTTAAGCTTAATTAATTTAAGTCTAAAATGACAAAATTAGACTTAATTAGGTTTAAAATATCATTTTAACCTATTAAACCTTAAGCTTAATCAATTAAGTCTAAAATGACAAAATTAGACTTAATTAGGTTTAAAACATCATTTAAACCTATTAAACCATAAGCTTAATCAATTAAGTCTAAAATGACAAAATTAGACTTAATTAGGTTTAAAACATTATTTAAACCTATTAAACCATAAGCTTAATCAATTAAGTCTAAAATGACAAAATTAGACTTAATTAGGTTTAAAATATCATTTAAACTTATTAAGCCTTAAGCTTAATCAATTAAGTCTAAAATGACAATATTAGACTTAATTAGGTTTAAAACATCATTTAAACCTATTAAACCTTAAGCTTAATCAATTAAGTCTAAAATGACAAAATTAGACTTAATTAGGTTTAAAACATCATTTAAACCTATTAAAATGACAAAATTAGACTTAATTAGGTTTAAAACATCATTTAAACTTATTAAACCTTAAGTTTATTCAATTAAGTCTAAAATGGCAAAATTAGACTTAATTAGGTTTAAAACATCTTTTAAACTTATTTAATTAAAGCTAAATTTAATCAAACCTAAACCCTAATTATGTCTAACCCATTAGACTTAATTAATCAATTAAACCTTACCTAAATTAGGTTTAATTAACCTTAAACAAATTAGACTTAACCCATATTAAGTCTAATTAAATCAATTAAATCGTACCTAAATTAGGTTTAATTAACCTTAAACAATTAGACTTAACCCATATTAAGTCTAATTAATCAATTAAACCTTACCTAAATTAGGTTTAATTAACCTTAAACAATTAGACTTAACCCATATTAAGTCTAATTAATCAATTAAACCTTACCGAAATTAGGTTTAATTAACCTTAAACAACTCGACTTAACCCATATTAAGTTTAATTAATCAATTAAACCTTCCCTAAATTAGGTTTAATTAACCTTAAATCAGTCTAATTAAGTCATTAAACCTTACCTAAATTAGGTTTAATTAACTTTAAACAATCAAATTTAACTCATATTAAATCTAATATAACTCGAATACAACCTAACTTGAACTCGAGTTAACTCTAAACCTAACTTAAGTCTAACCTACATTAGACTTAAGTCGAAACCAAACTTAGGTTCAACCCGACATGAACCTAAGTCGAACCTAAACACGAACTTAAGTCTAACCTACATTAGACTTAAGTCGAACCAAACTTAGGTTGAACCCGACATGAACTCAAGTCGAGCCTAAACCTAAACTTAAGTCTAACTTACATTAGACTTAAGTCAGAACAAACTTAGGTTCGGCCCGAGCATGAACTTAAATCAAACCTAAACTCGAACTTAAGTTTAACTCACATAAGACTTAAGTCAAACTACAAACCTAACTCAAACCTAACTTAAGTCTAACTCGCATTAGACTTAAGTTAAATCATACTTAAGATTCAACTCGACATGAACTTAAAGTCTAAACCAAATTCTACATAAACCTTAATTAAGTCTATTACATTAGACTTAATTAAATCATTAAACCTTAATCGACTAAGGTTTAAATAAACACAAACCATGATTATGTCTAATTCATTAAGACTTAATATCTAAACAAATCTCGGTTAAATCGAATTAGACTTGATTAAAACTTAAGCCTTACCTAAAAAGGACTTAGATGGTACGAAATTCTAATTAAGTCTAATTTATTAGATTTAATTAACCTTTAAGTCCTATTTAAACAAAGCTTAAAACTTAATTAGGTCTATTCGATTAAACCAAACCTTTTAACTTAAGTTCGAATAGACATGAACTCGAGTTAATTAGATTCAATCAACATTAAATTTAACTTAGGTTCAACGGTACATGAACCCAAATTAAATCAATCAATATTGAATCTCTTTCGACCTTTTAACTTAAGTTCGAACGGACATGAACTCAAGTTAATCTAAACCAAACCTTTTAACTTAAAGTTCGGATAGACATGAACTCGAGTTAATTAGATTCAATCAACAGTGAATTTAACTTATGTTCAACCAGACATGAACCCAAGTTAATTCAATCAATATTGAATCTAAATTTCAACCTTTTAACTTAAGTTCAGACAGACATGAATTCAAGTTAATCTAAACCAAACCTTTTAACTTAAGTTAAGACAGACATGAACTCAAAATTTAAAATTAAACTTAAGTCAAGACATAAATTCGACATTTCAAACCAAAATCGACATAATCGACATAAAATCGACATTTTAAACCAAAATCGACATAAATTTGACATTCCAAACATTAAATCGACATAATCGATATAAATTTGACATTCCAAACATTTAATCGACAAAACCGACATAAATTCGACATTTCAAACATAACTTACATAAAATCGATATTTTAAACCAAAATCAACGTAACCGACATAAAATCGACATTATAAACCAAAATCGACATAATCGACATAAATTTGACATTCCAAATATTTAATCAACAAATTCGACATAAATCCAACATTTCAAACGAAACTCAACATAATTTGACATTAATCAACATTCCAAACATAATCAAACATAATTTGTATTAATTAACATTTCAAACATAATTTGACATTAACCGACATTTTAAATCAAATTAAACAAACATTGACATTAACCGATGTTAATTGACATTTCAAACAAAATTCGACAAACATTAACCGACTTTAATCGACATTTTAAACCAAATTTAATAAACACCGACATTAAATGACATTAATCGACATTTCAAACCAAACTCAATATATCTCGACATAAAACGACATAATTCTTAAAGTTTGACCCACGTTGAGCTTAACTCGACATAAAATTAAATTCAAATTGACATAAAATCCAAAATCAAATCCAAATAGATATAAAAATCCAAAATCCAACCCAAATCAATATTCAAGACAAATCAAAATTTAAACATAAATCTAAATCAACATCTCAACCACTTTTGGACATCAGACAACTCTGGATCAACAGACATTTTGACCAGGTAATCTAAATATTTTGATATGACATTGTTTCTAACTTTATTTTCCTTGCAGAAGGAAGACATGAAGTTTCGTTTAGATTTTCTTTACATGTTATAAGGTGTGCTGACTCTGTTTTGCAGGACGTCGACGATGGAACATTGATGACAAAACCAGGACTTTTAGGATAGCCATAAAACCTAAACTTTCTACAAAAAAAACAAAACAAAAATGACATGAAAATAAAGACAACTGGATTATTAGGTCAGCCACGAAATCTGAAATAAAACGACAAAATCATTAATATTGACGTCGACATGACATCAACATACAACGACATTTCTATACCACAACAAAATGATGACATGAAGCTAAACCAAAATAAATACATGACAAAATGACATGACAAAATAAAATTGAGATGACACCACAATACTAAAACTTAAAATGAAATCATAAACAAAATAACAAAAATAAATATGTAATGATATCTTCTTGACATCATTGAAGGTATCTCATGACATAATAACGACATAGGAGATAAAATATCTCATGACAAATCGAGATATTAATCACGACATCTTATGAAATTACGACATCACATAAAATGACATGACATTATGATTCACATTAAGACACGACATAAAATGACATGACATTACGACATCACATTATGACATAACACGACATACAAACTACGACATCCCGACATGACATATGATATGATATACAAAATGACAAAAATGACATTACAAAACAAAACACCACAAAGCAACGACAGACATCCAACATAAACAAAGCTTTCTGGTAGTATCGATTCTTCAGAAACGTACTTCCACGACAACACTTACACTTTTCGAGGATAAATGTTAACCTTAATACTGGAGTTTTCCTAGGCGGTATTAATTGCTCGGGATGTAATTAACTATAGGAGCTTGCTCTATAGGAGATTAAAGAACTCGGGATAGGTATTTCACCTAAAAGACCTCTCCGGTTACTCAAGATATTCATATGATTTTCTTATATGAAAAACTTCGATAATTACACGATCCGAAGATTTATTCTATGAGATTATCATTTGATCTCTTTTTCTCTCAATCTCTACCATGATTAATCCTTCTTCAAATAGTCCAAAGACTTCTGACAATAAGTCTAGGTAGGATGAGAATTAGGGTGATAGATAGAGAAAAAGAGTGGCGAATCCTTAACATTGACATGATACAGGAATTGACGGCGACGACATGTTATCCATATAATTTCATCGCCATCAAAGAGTGGCGACTCCGCTGGGGACATTCTCTCTCCCCATCTTTGGTTAATCAATTTGTCCTCATGACTATGAAAATTTGTATTTTGAAAGACTAAATAATTCTTTCTTTTGTTCTATATCTTACTCAATCTCGAGTAAAATAGAACTAACACTTCTTCGATTCAAAAATTTGTTCACGACCAACAAATCCTAGAATCTTACATCGACAGACCAAAATGACATAAAAGACATACAAAAACAACATGTGTTCCCTCCCTTCTCACCCAAGTACGGAGTTTTCATCGATTCTGTTGTCAGACAGATCGATATTGCCGTTTTCAATAAATTCAGGAAAATACTTTCTCAGCCAAACATGTTCAGTTTATCTGGCTTCGTGGTTATGCTTTTTACAGCCTCTGAACCATTTCTCTTAGGTTATGTCTTTATGGCCTCTGAACCTATTCATCATGGTTATGCTTTTTACAGCCTCTGAACCACTCCCCTAGGTTATGCCTTTATGGCCTCTGAACCTATTCTTCGTGGTTATGCTTTTTACACCCTCTGAACCATTTCTCTTAGGTTATGCCTTTATGGCCTATGAACCTATTCATCATGGTTATGCTTTTTACAGCCTCTGAACTACTCCCCTAGGTTAAGCCTTTATGGCCTCTGAACCTATTCATCGTGGTTATGCTTTTTACAACCTCTGAACCACTCCCCTAGGTTATGCCTTTATGGCCTCTGAACCTATTCTTCGTGGTTATGCTTTTTACAGCCTCTAAACCACTCTCCTAGGTTATGCCTTTATGGCCTCTAAACCTATTTTTCGTGGTTATGCTTTTTACAGCCTCTGAACCATTTCCCTAGGTTATGCTTTTCTTTATGGTTATGCTTTTCACGACCTACGAACCACTCCTGCGGTTGATCTTTTTCCTACCCTCGAGGTTCGATTCATCGATCTACGAAGACTCTAAAAATCGAAATCATTAATCGAATTTTGGGAAGACGATAGCTTTTGGATGAATTTCATCGAGGGTTTCCCTTAGGATAGCTTTGCGAAAGAAAGAGATCGGCGAAGATACGATCTATGTTTAGTTTAGTTCTAGGACTAGTCAACTAGCATGTCCTTTATGGAGAAATGAAAATTGATCTGTGACGAGGGATGAAATTTGAAATCTTTGGATCTAATATCTTTGGAAATAAAACCTAAATTGATCTGTGAGGTAGAATGAAATTTGAAATCTTTGGATTTAATATCTTTGGAAATATTCTTCTCATTCACCTATTGATAAAAAGACAATTCAGAAAGGAAGAATTCAAGACAAAAATTCTGACATTTTGACAAGATAATTATGATTTCAAGGGGAAAATGAAATTAATGCCCTAATAACTGGGCCCTTTATCTTAAATCTTCAGACTGGATCCTAAATAAAAAATAAAATATTATGATCAAAATGCAAGTAATTGACTAAAGATGTCACGAGCCTCTTAATCTTCTGCCATGTGATTGGGTCCTGACTTCTGAATGAGTTATAATATCCTAGAATTCATCTTAAGAAGTATTTAAGAATTATGAATTAGGGGAGTTTGGACATTCAAAATCATTAAAATATGTTCAACCAGATATAGTAATTCTCTTAGAAGAAGCTTGAGGTGAGTACCAAATCAAAAATTGGTGTTTGAGTTCAGAAATTCAAAATCATTAAAGTGTGCCCTACAAAAAAAAAGAGAGAAAAGAAAAGAAAAAAAGATGTTTCTGAAAAGAAACTTGAGGTAGGCACAAAATCAAAAATTGGTGTCTCAATTCAAACATTCAAAATCTTTAACATGCTCCATCAGATATAGTAATTCTCTGAGAAGAAGCTTGAGGTGAGCATAAAATTAAAAATTGGTGTCCAAATTCTCCCCTAATTGATAAATTTTGAAAAAAGTCTTAAGAAAATTCTTCTGATATTATATTAAGTGATCTCGTCTTTTGGTTGACTATTAATTGGTTCAGACATATCTTTAGAAGATAAAAGATATTTTGATCACATTTTCGAAAATTCCTAAGACCCAGAAAGAAAGAACTAAGGTAAATGGCTTTGTTATTGGAGATTAATAGAAATTATACTCTGAAGTCATAATTTTCCAAAGATCCAACCCCGATCCCAATTTGGAAATGTTAAAGTGATTTTTGAAGGACAATCTGAATGATCTTTATAAAATTGGTGATTAATGGAAGCTTTATGAACCTACATGAACGAAATCATTTGCTCTAAAGAACGGGCCCTAAGTTGTGCTTCCACATGAAGTGCAATGATCTTACCTATAAATGACATTCGTAGACGAAATAACAAAAAAAAAATATGAAATTACAGCTCGGAGAACTTGGAAGCTTGGAAGACTGGCAAGCATTGTACGGGCCCATGATAAATTGGTTCACCCTAGGACACTCAGATTAGGGATTTGGATTTAGTACTTCAAACACCTATCCTCATAGGAGGGCCCATATGCTTGTTAAGAAGACACATTTGGGGAAATCCTGTCAAGAAGACCTAATACATTCAATCAATAGTCAGTATTTAAAAAAGATGCGACATAGACAAAAATGAATGACTTGTTCTGTAAACTGGGAAACAAATAACCAAAACAAAAAGAAAACGACATTGATATTTCTAAGAGATAGTATAAGACCTCCTTAAATGGAAAATGGCATCTGTTCTCTTTCTCGTTATTGGATATAAGACCATCATGACATTGGCTTTCCTTTAGCAATCTTTCATTGGATAGGATATAAGTCTCATACGCATTCCTATTCCAAAATCGACATTTTGACATTGACATTTCTAAGAGATAGTGTAAGAACTCCTTAAATGGAAGACGGCATCTACTCTCTTTCTCGCTATTGGATGTAAGACCATCAGACATTGGCTTTCCTTTAACAACCTTTCTTTGGATAGGATATAAGTCTCATACGCATTCCTATTCCAGAATCGACATTTTGACATTGACATTTTTAAGAGATAGTGTAAGACCTCCTTAAATGGAAGACGGCATCTACTCTCTTTCTCGCTATTGGGTGTAAGACCATCATGACATTGGCTTTCCTTTAGCAATCTTTCTTTGGATAGGATATAATTCTCATACGCATTCCTATTCCAAAATCGACGTTTTGACATTGAAACTTTTTTAGAGAAAATTGAATATGACATTTGTTCTCTTTCCTCAATTGTCTACAATACATCGACAGTTCCAAAAATGCTAAAACAAGGATTTTAAATTAAAAATGACAAACTACTTGATGATTAATATCTTTCGACCTGTAAAGGTCAAATCCCCAGCAGATACACTCTTCGTTCTGAGTTTGCCACTCTCTCTTTATAATTAATGGATATAAGACCTTTCCTGACACGGAAATCATGGCTTTCCTCTAACCAAATCTTGACATTGATATTTTAAGGAAAATAGAAAATGACATCTATTTTCTCTCTCCGGTTATTGGATGTAAGTCCTTTCCTGACACGGAAATCATGGCTTTCCTCTAACCAAATCTTGACACAGAAATCATGGTTTTCCTCTAACCAAATCTTGACATTGACATTTTGAGGAAAATAGAAAATGACATCTATTTTCTCTCTGGTTATTGGATGTAAGTCCTTTCTTGACACGGAAATCATGGCTTTCCTCTAACCAAATCTTGACATTGACATTTTGAGGAAAATAGAAAATGACATCTATTTTCTCTCTCTGATTATTGGATATAAGTCCTTTCCTGACACGGAAATCATGGCATTCCTTTAACAAAATAGCAACATTGACATTTTGAGAAATAGAATATGACATCCATTTTCTCTCCCAATAAACTCCTTTTCAGACACGAGAAGAATATTCCTTATAAGAACCGACAAATAAGACATCTGACATCCTCTAGGAGCAATATGATACCCACTTTTTTCCTGATTGTTATGGGACATCTCTTAGAGCACTTCGGTCAACGCTGATATGTGCGGAATACTTATATAGTATTCTACACATATTGGGAGCCCTTTGTTGATCTCATTTTTATAATGAGTCGATACCTTTTGACCTAAAAAGTCGACATTGGTCGAAATGGTCGAACCGGACCCGATGACCAACCTCGTTGACCCCATGGAGTCGACCTTTTGACCTAAAAAGTCAACTTTGGTCAAAATGGTCAAACCGGACCCAATGATCAACCCTGTTGACCCCATAGAGTCAACCTTTTGACCTAAAAAGTCAACATTGGTCAAAATGGTCAAACCAGACCCAATGACCAATCCTGTTGACCTCATAGGTCAATCTTTTGACCTAAAAAAGTCAACATTGGTCAAAATGGTCAAACCAAACCCAATGACTAACCCTGTTGACCACATAGGTCAACCTTTTGACCATAAAAGTCAACTTTGGTCAAATGGTCAAACCAGACCCAATGACCAACCCTGTTGACCCCATAGGTTAACCTTTTGACCTAAAAAGTCAACATTGGTCAAAATGGTCAAACCAGACCCAATGACCAACCACAGTTGACCCCATAGGTCAACCTTTTGACCTAAAAAGTCAACTTTGGTCAAAATGGTCAAACTGGACCCAATGACCAACCCTGTTGACCCCATAGTCAACCTTTTGACCTAAAAAGTCGACTTTGGTCGAAATGGTCGAACCGGACCTGATGACTGACCACGTTGACCCCATAGGTCAACCTTTTAACCTAATAAGTCAACATTGGTCAAAATGGTCAAACCAGACCCAATGACCAACTCTGTTGACCCCATAGGTCAACCTTTTGACCTAAAAAGTCAACTTTGGTCAAAATGGTCAAACCAGATGATCCATGAAAAAGTATCTATTTTTAGTGTTCATTTCATGCCCCCTTTATGCATATTTTTAATGATATTACACTATAAAGGAAGGTATTTTGCATAATTTTGCATATTTTTGTTTTCAAGTATAAAAATATAATTTTAGAGAAAATAAAGCAAAAACTATGCAATTTTGAGCCAAAATGAGCAAGAAAAACAAATTCTAACTTAGCACATATTGATATGTCTTTCTATGCTTATTATCTTTTATATTTCTCACATGTTTTTGAATGAAATTATACTTTTGAGAAAGGTTATTTTTATGTTTATCTTGTAGGTGAAGATCTTAGGAACGCAATGCAACTGAAGTGGGGCAAAACAGAGTTGAAACGGAGCCAAACGGAGCAAAATGGTGGAGCTGCGCACAGGGTGGCGCCTAGGCGCCAAACCCGGCGCCCAGGCGCCAGTGACGACGAGAAAACGACGCCTAGGCGCTAGAATCAAGGCCTAAGCGCCAGAATCATCCAGAAACGGTTATTAGACGGGATTTTGATGACTTTGGGAGTTATTTTGACGGTGTTAAGTAGTTTCTAGACCTTATAGAAGCCTGGAAGTTATTCCTAATATATAGGACATGTGATACAATGTATTTGGACACATTGGAGCGGTTTAAATCACGAAGAGGTGCGAACCAAAGTGAAGGGGGTGCGACTGTTCGGGCACGGAGTCCGGCGCCTAGGCGCCAGATCCCGGCGCCTAGGCGCCAGATCCCGGCGCCTAGGCGCCAGATCCCGGCGCCTAGGCGCCAGATCCCGGCGCCTAGGTGCCAGAGTTGGTTTCTAGAAGATTCATTGAACATGTACACATTTTGAAGAGGTGCCTTGAGGCAACCCTTGAAGCCTATAAATAGGAGGCCACTCCTTCAGAGAAAATCGCACCTGCACCCTATAGTCTCTTTCTTCCCCCTTAGTCATTTTATTCATTTAGAGTTATGAAGATGTAGATTTTTACATCTTATGGAGAGATTGGTGAGGGATTTTGAGATATTTATGTAAGGGATGTACGAGCGTCGCATGGATCAGTGGGAAACTTTGGTGGAGAGATCTTCTTCTTTCCTTCAGAGGGAAAAAGCTAAGTATTGTGTTCTTCATTCTATTGTAATTGTTGTAAACACTTTCTAGTGGATTTTCTTTATTTTAAACCAAGTTTTTTGTCGTGAATTATCCATGTTTCATAAGTGATTTTCTTTACTCTTTCTTTTAATATGAAGTAGTGGCATGTGTAGGAAAATCATTTTTATAGAATTAACTATTAAATGCTTCTAGGTGACAGATAGTTGCATAAATATAATAGAATACTAATGAAATAAGTTCCTTGTTGGCACTTAAATTATTACATAATTCTATCAACCCTTTTACTTCTTATGTCATTATTTTCATGTACTTTTATTTTGTAATGAAATAGATGCATGTTTAGAAATTAAGATTTGCTTAGATATTTTCTTATTAAATTATGGTGAGGATATTCATACCGGATCTTCATTTACTTTACAAATTGATCACTTGTATTGTTAAAACCTGTTGAAGAATTCTGAGACCTAGAAGGAGATGAATTCTTAACTAGTAGATATCACATGAATCCTTGGGTAGTCGAAGGCCTTGTGCGGGTTATTCAAGGTGAAGTGCAAATAAATAGGGAGGTATTGTTTATTGGGCGCAGAATTGATTAGTTTTTAGAGTGATAGACTAAATTCTAATAATTTGATTTATAGAAAGGGAACGGGTCACTGGTCGGGCCGACCATAGCCACCCTTTGACATCTAGTAGTGTGAGCCTAGATTAACCCATTCTACTAATAAAACATCCCGAACCGATCATAGATTAGCCGATGTTCTTTATGCCTGGACGAAAGGGTAAAGAATAGGAATGCTTCTATTTGGCACTACTACATTAATTCTAAGCATATCTTCCTTACACATTATACTATGTAATTGCAAGAGAAAGGTAATTTTTAATATCTCGAATTTCTCCAAACCAATTTATCCATAAGTTATCTTTTTATTTAAGAATTTAATTTAGGATTAGTTATTAGAAAACTCATTTTAATCGACATTCCAAATTTAGGCCTCATAGAAATAGACTGGAATTAGCTTAAAGGATTTCTTACCTCGCTTCTCTGTGGGATCGATACTGGGGTTATAAAAGAAAACCTTATATTACTTGAAACGATACGTATACTTGCATAAGTACTCTCAAGTGTGTAAAATATTTTCTAAAATTTTACAACATTTTGATTTTATACACTAGCCGCTATTTATAAATTGGGTCAAGTTTTTTGCTATCTTTTGGAAGCGAATATTACTGTGTTATTGCGGGTCGGGTCACCAGACCCAATGACCCACCCTGTTGACCCCATAGGTCAATCTATTGACCTAAAAAGTCAACATTGGTCAAAATGATCAAACCAGACCCAATGACCAACCATGTTGACCCCATAGGTCACCCTTTTGACCTAAAAAGTCAACTTTGGTCAAAATGGTCAAACCAGACCCAATGACCAAACCTGTTGACCCCATAGGTCACCCTTTTGACCTAAAAAGTCAACTTTGGGCAAAATTGTCAAACCAAACCCAAAGACCAACCCTGTTGACCCCATAGGTCACCCTTTTGACCTAAAAAGTCAACTTTGGTCAAAATGGTCAAACCAGACCCAATGACCAACCCTGTTGACCCCCATAGGTCACCCTTTTGACCTCATAGGTCACCCTTTTGACCTAAAAAGTCAACTTTGGGCAAAATGGTCAAACCAAACCCAATGACCAACCCTGTTGACCCCATAGGTCACCCTTTTGACCTAAAAGTCAACTTTGGTCAAAATGGTCAAACCAGACCCAATGACCAACCCTGTTCACACCACAGGTCACCCTTTTGACCTAAAAAGTCAACTTTGGTCAAAATGGTCAAACCAGACCCAATGACCAACCCTGTTGACCCCATAGTCACCCTTTTGACCTAAAAAGTCAACTTTGGTCAAAATGGTCAAACCAGACCCAATGACCAACCCTATTGACCTCATAGGTCACCCTTTTGACCTAAAAAGTCAACTTTGGTCAAAATGACCAAACTAGACCTAATAACCAAACCTGTTGACCCCATAAGTCAACCCTTTTGACCCAATGACATGTTTAAAACCCCACAGTGACAAAATCACAAATATTATGATCAAATCAACCATGACAAGGTTAAAAAAGGTCACATTGGACATTTCAAATTAAATTGATCAATATAGGTCGACTTGGGTCGACCTAGGTCAAAATTGGTCAACACTTATCTATTTTAATCAAAGTAGATAAAAATGAAATAAAAATAACAAAATTAATCAAATAATTAATTTCAAAATTATTTTGATTATTTAAAATGATTAATGATTTAATTTTGAATATTTTAATTAAATGACATAATTAATTAAAATAAAAATTAAATTAAAATCATAAAATAACAAAAATAACAAAATTAATCAATTAATTAATTTGAAATTACTTTCAATTAATAAATTGATTAATAAAATAATTTCTAACAATTTTAATTAATAACATAATGGAAATTAAAAGACATGAAATGACACATAGCCTTCCCATGATTTATTAGGCTAAAATCAAATTAAATCCATCTTGAGACATAATTAACACATGATAAGACCAAGCTTAAATCCATTTAACGATGGGTTAACATCCATGATGATGGGTAAAATGAGGTGGCTCTTCCTCCTTCACCCTAAGCCATGACTCACCCTCACTTAACCATGAGATGGCCGACCAACACCAAGCCATATTTCCCACCTCCTAAGCTAGCCTAATGGAAAGCAAACAAAGCCTAAACCCCACCTCTCACCATGGTTAAATGGAATTATGAGGGGAGAGCATATGTGTCACTATTTTCATAAGCTAGAGGGAGATTTGTAAGCTCATAAGGAGGAGAAGTTACAGCTCATTACACACCTCTTGCATGACCCAATGGAAGAGAGCCAAAGCAATGAGCTCAAGATGGAAAGCTTGGGAGAAACCACCATGGCTATCCTCTCAGCCGAATTCCTCCTCCAATAGATTAATAGGGAAGATAATAACTCCCCTAGAACAACCTAAGCTAAGCCATGGTCTCCCCTTGGCTATAAATAAGCCCATACACGAGCCTAGCAAGAGAACAAGAAAAAAATTAGTAAGACCTATAGGCTGCTCAAATCTCCTTGCTCCCAACATAAAAACTCTTCCCAAGAGTCTTAGCAATCCATTAGGATCAAATCCAAGCCATAGATTGAGCCCAATCGAGCCAATTTGATCAAATTTCAAAAACGACCCAAACCGACCACCTCTTCAAAATTCTTCTTTAAGGCCGACTTTTAGATCAAATTGTTGCAGGTACAATCTTCCTTTGGGGTCCTAGAAGACAACTACAAGGTCTGATCTAGCTTGATTTGCTTGTGGCAAAGGTATGAAATTTTTTTTCACAAAATAATTCGTATTTTTGAAATATCATGTTTTATACTAGCCCAGAAATGTTACATCACCATATGGATATATTCTACATGTTTAGATGATTTCATAGGTTCAAAAATCACTCAATTTCATCAAGAAATGAGTGAGATATTAAGCTTTGAAGTTTAACGGCTTGAAATAATTCGAATTTTTATTTGAATTATCTCAGCCGTTCGATCCCGTGTTTCGGGATGAACGGCGCTGATCGCGATCCGCGGTATCCGGTGTTCGGCCTCCCGCAGCGGATCCTCCCGCCTGTTTGACGCGTACGAGGACACGCGTCGGCGGGAGGTGAGTTCGGCGGCGGGAAAATGGTTAAAAATTAATTTTAACCTTAAAAACTTCAAAATTTAATATCTTTTTATCTAGAGGTCACAAAAATATGATAAAAATACATCCGGAAAGCTCTTGAAGAGGAGAAAATTATGAAATAAAAATCATAATTTTATTCCCATTATTTAATTTTTAAATAATTAAATACTCTCTGGAGTATTTTAATTATTAAAAATTATTTATAAATCAAAAAAATATGAAACTTTGAGGCATTTATTTTTATGCTCTTAGGAATGTTTCATGATTTTTCCAAGGACAGAAACATGACTATGACACTTTTCTCTAATTTTCAAGACATCTTGTAATTATTTCAAATAATAATTATAAAAATTGAAAATTAAGAAAAATAAAAATGGAAATGATCGAAATGTTAGAGCAACAGAAAATAACCCTAATAAAATCATTTCTAAGTCATAAAAATAACTTTAAGTGACATTTTAAAATTTAGGATTAAAATTTTTTATTAATTAAATAATTTTTAATCCTAAAAATAACATTTTTATAAACTTAGCTTATTTTCCTTAATAATCTAACTTTGAAATGAATCCATTCTATGATAGGTTAATGGAAAGCTTTAATTATGTCTAAAATGACAAAAATTAGACTTAATTAGGTTTAAAACATCATTTAAACCTATTAAACTTTAAGCTCAATTAATTAAGTCTAAAATGACAAAATTAGACTTAATTAGGTTTAAAACATCATTTAAACCTATTAAACCTTAAGCTAATTAATTAAGTCTAAAATGACAAAATTAGACTTAATTAAGCTTAAAACATCATTTAAACCTATTAAACCTTAAGCTTAATTAATTAAGTCTAAAATGACAAAATTAGACTTAATTAGGTTTAAAACATCATTTAAACCTATTAAACCATAAGCTTAATTAATTTAAGTCTAAAATGACAAAATTAGACTTAATTAGGTTTAAAACATCATTTAAACCTATTAAACCTTAAGCTTAATCAATTAAGTCTAAAATGACAAAATTAGACTTAATTAGGTTTAAAACATCATTTAAACCTATTAAACCTTAAGCTTAATCAATTAAGTCTAAAATGACAAAATTAGACTTAATTAGGTTTAAAACATCATTTAAAACTATTAAAACTTAAGCTTAATCAATTAAGTCTAAAATGACAAAATTAGACTTAATTAGGTTTAAAACATCATTTAAACCTATTAAAACTTAAGCTTAATCAATTAAGTCTAAAATGACAAAATTAGACTTAATTAGGTTTTAAACATCATTTAAACCTATCAAACCTTAAGCTTAATCAATTAAGTCTAAAATGACAAAATTAGACTTAATTAGGTTTTAAACATCATTTAAACCTATTAAACCTTAAGCTTAATCAATTAAGTCTAAAATGACAAAATTAGACTTAATTAGGTTTTAAACATCATTTAAACCTATTAAACCTTAAGCTTAATCAATTAAGTCTAAAATGACAAAATTAGAATTAATTAGGTTTAAAACATCATTTAAACCTATTAAACCTTAAGCTTAATCAATTAAGTCTAAAATGACAAAATTAGACTTAATTAGGTTTAAAACATCATTTAAACCTATTAAACCTTAAGCTCAATCAATTAAGTCTAAAATGACAAAATTAGACTTAATTAGGTTTAAAACATCATTTAAACTTATTAAACCTTAAGTTTAATCAATTAAGTCTAAAATGACAAAATTAAACTTAATTAGGTTTAAAACATCTTTTAAACTTATTTAATTAAAGCTAAATTTAATCAAACCTAAACCCTAATTATGTCTAACCCATTAGACCTAATTAATCAATTAAACCTTACATAAATTAGGTTTAATTAACCTTAAACAAATTAGACTTAACCCATATTAAGTCTAATTAAATCAATTAAACCTTACCTAAATTAGGTTTAATTAACCTTAAACAATTAGACTTAACCCATATTAAGTCTAATTAATTAATTAAACATTACCTAAATTAGGTTTAATTAACCTTAAAAAATTAGACTTAACCCATATTAAGTCTAATTAATCAATTAAACCTTACCTAAATTAGGTTTAATTAACCTTAAACAATTAGACTTAACCCATATTAAGTTTAATTAATCAATTAAACCTTCCCTAAATTAGGTTTAATTAACCTTAAACCAGTCTAATTAAGTCATTAAACCTTACCTAAATTAGGTTTAATTAACTTTAAACAATCAAATTTAACTCATATTAAATCTAATATAACCTGAATACAACCTAACTTGAACTCAAGTTAACCTAAACCTAACTTAAGTCTAACCTACATTAGACTTAAGTCAAACCAAACTTAGGTTCAACCCGACATGAACCTAAGTCAAACCTAAACCTGAACTTAAGTCTAACCTACATTAGACTTAAGTCAAACCAAACTTAGGTTCAACCCAACATGAACCTAAGTCAAACCTAAACCTAAACTTAAGTCTAACCTACATTAGACTTAAGTCAAACCAAACTTAGGTTCAACCCGACATGAACATAAGTCAAACCTAAACCTGAACTTAAGTTTAACTCACATTAGACTTAAGTCAAACTACAAACCTAACTCAAACCTAACTTAAGTCTAACTCACATTAGACTTAAGTTAAATCATACTTAAGATTCAACCTGACATGAACTTAAAGTCTAAACCAAATTCTACATAAACCTTAATTAAGTCTATTACATTAGACTTAATTAAATCATTAAACATTAATCAACTAAGGTTTAAATAAACACAAACCATGATTATGTCTAATTCATTAAGACTTAATATCTAAACAAATCTCGGTTAAATCAAATTAGACTTTTTAAAACTTAAGCCTTACCTAAAAAGGACTTAGATGGTCTGAAATTCTAATTAAGTCTAATTTATTAGATTTAATTAACCTTTAAGTCCTATTTAAACAAGGCTTAAAACTTAATTAGGTCTATTCTGATTAAACCAAACCTTTTAACTTAAGTTCAAACAGACATGAACTCAAGTTAATTAGATTCAATCAACATTGAATTTAACTTAGGTTCAACCAGACATGAACCCAAATTAAATCAATCAATATTGAATCTCTTTCAACCTTTTAACTTAAGTTCAGACAGACATGAACTCAAGTTAATCTAAACCAAACATTTTAACTTAAAGTTCATATAGACATGAACTCAAGTTAATTAGATTCAATCAACATTGAATTTAACTTAGGTTCAACCAGACATGAACCCAAGTTAATTCAATCAATATCGAATCTAACTTTCAACCTTTTAACTTAAGTTCGTACGACATGAATTCAAGTTAATCTAAACCAAACCTTTTAACTTAAGTTAAGACAGACATGAACTCAAAATTTAAGTTTAAACTTAAGTCAAGACATAAATTCGACATTTCAAACCAAAATCGACATAATCGACATTTTAAACCAAAATCGACATAATCGACATAAATTTGACATTCCAAACATTAAATCGACATAATCGATATAAATTTGACATTCCAAACATTTAATCGACAAAACCGACATAAATTCGACATTTCAAACATAACTTACATAAAATCGATATTTTAAACTAAAATCAACGTAACCGACATAAAATCGATGTTATAAACCAAAATCGATATAATCGACATAAATTTGACATTCCAAACATTTAATCAACAAGTTCGACATAAATCCAACATTTCAAACGAAACTCAACATAATTTAACATTAATCAACATTCCAAACATAATCAAACATAATTTGTATTAATTAACATTTCAAACATAATTTGACATTAACCGACATTGTAAATCAAATTAAACAAACACTGACATTAACCGACGTTAATTGACATTTCAAACGAAATTCGACAAACATTAACCGACTTTAATCGACATTTTAAACCAAATTTAATAAACACCGACATTAAATGACATTAATCGACATTTCAAACCAAACTCGATATATCTCGACATAAAACGACATAATTCTTAAAGTTTGACCCACGTTGAACTTAACTCGACATAAAATTAAACTCAAATTGACATAAAATCCAAAATCAAATCCAAATAGATATAAAATCCAAAATCCAACCCAAATCAATATTCAAGACAAATCAAAATTTAAACATAAATCTAAATCAACATCTCAACCACTTTTAGACATCAAACAACTCTGGATCAACAGACATTTTGACCAGGTAATCTAAATATCTTGATATGATATTATTTCTAATTTTATTTTCCTTGCAGGAGGAAGACATGAAGTTTCGTTTAGATTTTCTTTACATGTTATAAGGTGTGCTAACTCTGTTTTGCAGGACGTCGACGATGGAACATTGATGACAAAACCAGGACTTTTAGGATAGCCATAAAACCTAAACTTTCTACAAAAAAAACAAAACAAAAATGACATGAAAATAAAGACAACTGGACTATTAGGTCAGCCACGAAATCTGAAATAAAACGACAAAATCATTAACATTGTCATCGACACGACATCAACATACAACGACATTTCTAAACCACAACAAAATGATGACATGACGCTAAACCAAAATAAATACATGACAAAATGACATGACAAAATAAAATTGAGATGACACCACAATACTAAAACTTAAAAGGAAATCATAAACAAAATAACAAAAATAAATAAGTAATGATATCTTCTGACATCATTGAAGGTATCTCATGACATAATAACGACATAGGAGATAAAATATCTCATGACAAATCGAGATATTAATCACGACATCTTATGAAATTACGACATCACATAAAATGACATGACATTATGATTCACATTAAGACACGACATAAAATGACATAACATTACGACATCACATTATGACATAACACGACATACAAACTACGACATCCCGACATGACATATGACATGATATACAAAATGACAAAAATGACATTACAAAACAAAACACCACAAAGCAACGACAGACATCCAACATAAACAAAGCTTTCTGGTAGTATCGATTCTTCAGAAACGTACTTTCACGACAACACTTACACTTTTTCAAGGATAAATGTTAACCTTAATCGGGAGTTTTCCTAGGCAGTATTAATTGCTCAGGATGTAATTAACTATAGGAGCTTGCTCCTATAGGAGATTAAAGAACTCAGGATAGGTATTTCACCTACAAGACCTCTCTGGTTACTCAAGATATTCATATGATTTTCTTATATGAAAAACTTCAGTAATTACACAATATGAAGATTTATTCTATGAGATTATCATTTGATCTCTTTTTCTCTCAATCTCTACCATGATTACTCCTTCTTCAAATAGTTCAAAGACTTCTGACAATAAGTCTAGGTAGGATGAGAATTAGGGTGATAGATAGAGAAAGAGAGTGGCGACTCCTTAACATTGACATGATACAGGAATTGACGGCGACGACATGTTATCCGTATAATTTCATCGCCATCAGTCATCTTTGATCCAAGCTTTTAGTAGTTTCTTACTAGTGTAGAATTGTAGTCACTATACCCTCGATTGACTTAAGCATTGATAATGTGCTATCCATTATAAAGTTGGCTATGCTTGTCAAGTACCAAAGTGGGAATATGCTATACATAAAGCATGATCGATATGCTTGATCGATATAAGTTCATAAGTGGGAATATGCTTGATCGATATAAGTTGGCTATATAAGTTGGCTATATAAGTTGGCTATGTATTGATTAGAGAAAGTTGGCTATGCTTGATCGATATAAGTTCATAAGTGGGAATATATAATTCTACTGTAATAAAGCTATAAAAGTGTATTACGTGGTAATATATAATTATCTCTGTTGACAATATTATATGTAAATGCTATTTTATATTGTTGAAGAAAATCCATTCCTACTAATATTTAATTTAAATTTTTGTCATCTATTAGGAATAAATGTTGGAAATCAATGCGCTGATTATTTATATCCCAAGATCCAAAAGGTATATTGGCTCATGGGTACATGAATGTTTTAGTCTAAGATAATATTGGTATATATATGGAGTTTCTTTAAGTATTTGTAAATTTGTTGGTTCTAAATCTTGATATATATGTGATCGATGAAATCTTGTATCTAATAAAATATTACAACTTCTATATGGAGAGATAAAATAACCAATTACTAAAAATTGATTATTAATATATTCTTTATGTTTAGGGATGGTTTGGGTAAAGTGGTCCTACTCGTACTTGTATCAAGAAAATGTCTTGATTGTTTAAAGAGTGAATTAATATTTTATATAAAGCTAAGTTTAGGATGTCTTTAGCTTCCATAATTTTTAAGAATCAAGGAGTAGGTTTGAAGATGGTGTTGTGATTTCTAGTTCATTTATTTCTTCTGGTTGAATAGTTTGGCCTATATGAGAGAAAAGAGTCTCTAATTGAATTGGGTATGTATGTGGTTTAAATGTTACAGTATTGTGTCGATTATTGTATGCGTATGCACTTTGATAAGTGATGGTGTAAACAACACTTCCTTCACTTAATTTAACCATATCTAATTGTTTTTTTTTTAGTGTAAAGGATCTATCTATATGTCGATCATTAATGTTGACATTGTAGTTAGGGTGCAGATTAAACATTAGAGTTTGGTAGCATAAATTTCCTTGCATAACTCCTAGTAAATCGTCTTTTTTAGAATGTATAATTCTATCATCATATATAGTAATTGTACTATCAATTCCTTTTCGGAAATATGCTTTAATTAAAATTTGGATTCCTCTAAAGATTATATGTTTATGTTTTTCAGGTTTTTTATTCTTTCTAAATCTTATCTTTTTATTTGTTGGTTATATAGAAGTATTCAGGTTCTTCCTTCTATATTTATTATATCAATTTAATGTTCTCCCTGTCAAATATTATATACTCTACTTCTTTTCCATAAGAAAATATACATATGAAAACATTCCTTTGTTCCTAAAAATAATTTTCTTTTTCTTATTTTATTGTAAGTTTCTTCAGATAAGGTAATATATCGTTCATACTCAATAGAGTTATCATTAATTATATTCTGATTCAGAATTTTCTTCCATCAATCAGAATATAAATATTATTCTATATCATTATCTGAATAGTTTATATTTATTAAGTTTTCTTCAGTATCTGATAATTTGTATAGTTCTTCATCACTATCAATATCAAAAAAATTGAAGATAGGTTCTAAGTCATTTTCATTTATGACTGTTTCTGATTTTGACATGGCTTATTTTACTTCTTTGAGGACATTTATTTGCATAGTATCTTTCTTGTTTACAAATCCAGCGTTTATTAATTCTGACTTTTTTTAGTATTTGTATTGTTATTATTCTTTTTTTAAAATGCTCTCTTAATAGAGTTAAAATGTCTTTTATTTATTTTCTTAATGAACTTTTTCTTTTTTTGTTCTGCAAAATAATTACAACCATTAAGAGAAGACGAGCAACCCCATGGTTGAGGAACTAAATCTTATTTTTCAAAACATAGTGATTGTTTGTATTGTTTATTTTGTTTATATAAATCAAGATGCTGACAAGATTCAGCTAATTTTTCAAAAGTGTATTGTGTACAACTTCCTAAGGTACATCATTCGTATGTACTTTTGTAAATTCTTGACTCCATAAAATATTGTATGGTTCGGGTAACTTATAAAAATACATATCTAGATATAATAATCGATCGTCTGCTAATATATCATAAAAGAACTTTTGATAGTCACGACTATATTCATTTAAGTAACAAATATTGCAAATATTTAAAGTTGTTATTTTCTATTTAGCTATGTCATACTAATATTTTTGTTTTTCTATTTCGGTAGAATATCTTATATTATATCCTATAAATTCACTTTTCATCTGATCTCCTAAAATATTTGGCCACGTGTCAGGTGTGTTGATAGTTCTTTCACCTAGAAAGGTACGTCTAATATTTTGTTTATGACTATCTTTTAATCCTATAAACCATTTTTTAGCAATTCTAGTAAGTGTGTTTTCTAAAAATCCGAAGGCATCTTAGTCCTTTAAATTATAGTTATGTATTGCTAAGTTTTTTTCTATTACCCATTTATCAATTATTTCATTAATGTTTTTACTATAATCAATGTTTAGATAAATAATATGACCACTTATAGGTTCTGGTGTATTATTTTGATTTTTTTCTTTGTTTTATCAGATCAAAATGTTATAATACACTTAATACTTGAGGGTAGGTTATGAAGATAAGAACTAGTATTCTGACCTGTACTAGATTCATTTATATTAGAGGGACTAGGAAATCCTAGAAATCGATCATTAGTTCGTCTATGGTAATAATTTTGTTGATTCTTATAGCTCCATTTATATTTCCTTGAGAACTATATCTATTTTGATTCATCCATCTAAGAATCTCTGGATTAGAAGATATTTTTTCTAAATTACAACTTTCAGCTAGAACAGCTGCAGTAGCTATGTTGTTGTTAAGGATTTGAATTAGTCTCATACCTAATTCATGTATATTAGAAGTGCTTTCTGAGTTTATCAATTGTTTATATCTAGATTACATTATATTTTTGAAGATTTTAATTTGTTCTAACTAATTTTGGTTTAATTCCATATATTAACCAATTCGTTGGATATATTTTCAGAGTATAGTCCTAATTCAACTTGTTATTTTAAAATCATATAACTTAATATAATCCATTCATTTGATTTCCTATTAGAGATTTCATATTAAAAATTTCTTCCTTTTGAAAGACTACTTATTGTTTGTTTTCTATATTTATTTCAAGTACTTCACTAATTTTGTTAAATTCTGGTTCGAAAAAAAATTTATTCAACACCAGTTGTCAAAAATACTTGCTCTCAGTTCATCTAAGAGTAATTGCTTTTTTAATTCTTTTTCATCTTTCATTTGTATTTCATAAGAAGAACAAAAAAAATTATAAGACCATGAAGGTGTGCAGAAGCAATTAATATATTTTGGATATATATATGTGTGTGTGTGTGTGTGTGTGTGTGTGTGTGTGTGTGTTAACCTAAAGATCGTCAGGCTCTGATACCATTTTTGAGTCCTTCGATGGTACAGATATTTCTGATGATTTTTTAGCTTTAGATTTTTCTAATAATAAGTTATATTTTAATTGGTATTGTAACTCTTCGATTTTTCTAATGTCATTTCTAACTTTTTTCTTTAAATTTCTTATTCTAATATCTAGTTTGTTTATTTCATCTTCCATGATAAACAACTTCTTCTTACTCTTTTGTCCTTTGTATGTTCTAAAATATTAGGGTCCATTATGCTTCCTCCTGAGAGTTTGAAGTGATATTATCTTACTTTGATTAAACATATTCTAGGGTTTGACCTTAAAATCTCTGGTTCATATTACACCTTTCTCCGTGGATTTCTAGAGAAAGTTAAGGCTCAACAAGATTATTTTGATCTTCAATAGATCACAACCTTATGTAATTACTTCAGAGATTCAAAGCGGGGAATTAGTTTGTTTCCTACACTAAGCATAGCTAGAAGAGGCAGAATCAAAATAATATATTATTATTCAAACAAATAGAACTGACTATAACATAACAACCATTAATATCTTAAAGCATACTTACAGACATAGAGTAAGAAGACTCTTATTTAGCTGCAATGGCAGACACACGTTGGATTACAAAAGAAGAAGAAGAAGAAGAATATTAAGTCTGAGTCTCTTATCACAGAAGAGGTCTCCTTATATAGGCTTGTTTCTTCACATGGTTGTTCACTCCTTCATAGTTGGTTTTTGTTATGTGTCCTTCATAATTGTACTAACTACGAATAATTGAGCTGAAAAAATGCTCCAATAATTGTATTGGTTATGAATAATTTTTGACAAAGTTGTCAGTGTAGTAGAATAATTTTTGGAATATTCCTTTGAGATGATATCCTTAATAACTTTTCCACTGGTGGAGAATAATTCATGGTACATCTTCACATGCTCCTGCCTTTATATATGATTTCTGCTACTTCTTGCTTCATGCTTATCTCGTATTCTCTGTATAATATCTCTTTTCTGACAATACATACACTTGTGTATTTTTTCTTTCTATAATTTTTTACACAATAATTCTTTCACTTCTCTACTAACAGATGCATTGTTTCTACTAAGGAATGAGATCCATTTCTTTTACATCATTTCGTGTATTTTGTTTGCTGGTCTTTTGCAATGACTATATATAAATAATTGCTCAGAACAATAATATACCCAAATATTTGAAGAGTCAATTTTCTTAGTCTCGTTCAGTATTTGGTATTAATCTTCTACGGTTGATCTTTGAAATAATAATTTTGTAGGTTTATATTTAGGGGTAAATGGTTCACTGTTTATTCCCAGCTATAAGAGAGAAACATTTCCTCCTTTTAATTCAGGGTACATACATTAACAGCTTTAAATATTTTCAATATTTGTTACTTAAATGAATATAGTTATGATTATGAAAAGTTCTTTTATGATATATTAACAGACAATCGATTATTATATCTAGATGTGTATTTTTATAAGTTACCTGAACCATACAATATTTTAAGGAGTCAAGAATTTACAAAAGTACATACGAATGATGTAACCTTAGGAATTTGTATAAAATACGCTTTTGAAAAACTAGTTGAAGCTTGTCAGCATCTTGATTTACATAAACAAAATAAACAATGCAAACAACCACTATACTTAATAGTAATTAATCAAAGAATTAATTCTTAGAAACTATGACTAATAATTCTTTGCTAATCACTAAATGATTAATCAATATTTTATTTTATGAAGCAAATAATTTACAAGAACTTTTGTTAATGTCTTTACCCTTAGACTTGATAACAACTTTGAATGACTTGGCTCAAAAAATTTTTGCTAAAACTTTTCCCCTTTCTAAGGTGGAAAAATTTAGGAATAACATAACCTTTGTCAACAAATTAACCAAAAATTTCATTTATGAACTTTTGTAGAGATTTCTAGATCTAGTAAAAAATATCCTCATTGTGCTTAACTAGAATTTTTTTATTATTTAAATTTTTTATAATAGGTTATGTCTATTGTAGATACTATGACTGATGGATCATTAATATCAAAATTTTTTTTATAAAGCACATGCCCTAATAGAAGAAATGACTAGCAATATTTTTTAATGGTTTTCTAAATGATTAAACAACAAGAAGATAGCTAGTGTTCATGAAAATTATATTTTATCTATATTGATTTCACGAGTAGATATATTAGAAAAATAACAATAATTATTTAGGGCTAAATTAAAACCAGGTGTCACCATTGAATTATGTTGAGAGTGAAATTGGTCAATCTAAGCAGCTTTGCTTTTCAAATGTAGAGTTATTAAGCTTAGTAAAAAATAGCTAGAAAAATATATATTCTAACAAATATAACTCCAGATAGAGAAAACACTCAAATCTTAAGTAGAATAATAATCAAAATTAAGAATACTAATTATCATATTAATCAACCTATTTCTATAAGAAAATGATATAACCAACATAAAAGACTTGGCAAATTTGGATTTGTAAAATTAAGTTTGAGTTCAAATTCAATTATTTACACTCCTACCTTGGACGGGATCAAAAATAAAAAAGAAAAACAAACATCCATTATAAGATAAGGCAAGTACTAGGGAATTAAAATTAGTCCAGTAAATTATCATCCCTCATATTTAATGAATAATGCAACGATTTATTTTGATGATATCTTTCATCTTGACATTCCTACAATTAAAAGCCCTTCAAATACAAATAGAGTATTAAATATCATTTTTCAAGTCTATACAAAAAGGAACAAGCTCAACAAAGATCTCAAGCAAGACAAACTCGAAACTGTTACTAGGTAACACTATTCAACCTCCTAACAAACATTTATATCTCATATTTCAATACACCCCATTTTATAAATGTTCTCAATCTCATAAAGACTTTTGAACCAATATCAACACAGATTATATTTTCATTCCACGAAATCTATTTAAGACATTTAAA
This sequence comes from Papilionanthe hookeriana x Papilionanthe teres, assembly GCA_022702705.1. Taxonomy (NCBI): domain Eukaryota; kingdom Viridiplantae; phylum Streptophyta; class Magnoliopsida; order Asparagales; family Orchidaceae; genus Papilionanthe; species Papilionanthe hookeriana x Papilionanthe teres. Next base: position 105,837,093 of record CM040422.1, on the reverse strand, counting down.
AATAAAATTTGAAAGGAAGTCATTAGAGAGAGAAGAATGGCTTAGGAAAAAATTGTATGTGGGAGATCACTGAATTACCAAAAGGAATAAAAAACAATAGGATGCAGAGGAATTTTCATGGTGAAATACAATAAATAAGAGTTTATAAAGATATAGTACAAGATCAATAGCAAAAGGATAAACAATCATATGGGGTTGATTATCAAAAACTTTTTTCTTGTTGCAAAAAATAAAAATTATTCTCATTCTGATAGCTCCAATATCCAATTATGAGTGGTCTATACAATAATAAGATGTAACAAAAAAATCTATATGATGGTGTCAAGATACAAATCCACTATCAATATTTGATAACTTTTTAAAAAAGGAATCAAATATGAAAATTGAAAAGGGTCATATAAGGAATAAGATAATCACCAAAAGCTTGATTTTTCATATTTATAGAGGCTATAAAAGGAATTGGATATAAACAGTGTCAAGTAGGCCATTCATTCTCTCTGCACAAAGCACTCTTTTTATGATAAAATTTTAATTCTTATTGTGTATATTAACGATAAGATTGTTATAAGAGATGAAAATCAAGAGAACTATCGAAAAAAGATTTCCTAAATAATTTGAAATTAAGGAGTTAGGAAACTTAAATACTTATCAGGAATATAAGTGGCTCAATTTAAACAAAAGATATTTCTCACTCAACAGATATATGTTGTGGATCTGTTGAAAGAAACCAAGATGACAAAGTGCAAGCCATATGAAACTCTAATTGAACCATGTCAAAAACTGAACCATGATGAAGGAGCTGATTTAGATACAATATATCAAAGGATGATTAAATAATCTACTTTTCTCACACTCATTCTGACATCGCATTTGCAATAAGTCTAGTCAATTCATACATAAACCTGAAGAGTCATACCTTCAAGCCACTTAAAGAATCCTCAGATATCTTAAATTAAGCCCTGGAAAAAATATATATAAAAAAAATACGATAATATATATAAGTTGAAGGCTGCACAGATGCAAACTAAGCTAGATCAACGACTGATAGAAAGTCTACTTCAGAGTATTTTACATTTTCAGGAATAACTCTCGTAGCTTCGATAAGCAAGAAACATGTTATGCTTTCAAGGTTAAGTGTTGAAGTCAAATTTAACGTCATTGCACAGGGGACTTTATGAGTTTTCATGGGATAAAATTATATTAGATGATTTTAAGAATTAAGTGGAATGAACTTATGAAATTATATTGTGATAAACATATCAGCTATCAATATTACACACAATCCTGTATAGCATGATCGTACCAAGCATATTGAGGTGGTTAGACACTTTATAAAAAAAGAAATCAAAAAATGGCCTAATTTGTACTCCATGTTTCCAAAAAAAATTAACTGGTTAAAACACACACTGAAGAACTCTATAACCCGACATCTAAAAATATCATAAAACAAACTTGGAATGGTATGTCTCCACCATCCAATTTAAGGGGAGTGTTAAATTTATGCTCCAATTACAGCAAATAATTGAAAACACACGGATCAAGACTTCGTATCATTAGATTTGTCTATTTATGACCCTTGGGTAACAAGGAACATAAACCATAGGGATTGGGCCTCTGAAGTATTAAATTTATGCACACAAACAAATGCTCTGTACTATCATATCTATCTCACAACCACCCTCGAATTATAATCCGTATGCTTCCCTATAATATCACGGATTGCCTAATTTGTTTCCTCCTTTTCTTCCTTTTCTATTTTGTAATACCTCTGAAATTTGTATATATGCATTCCTTTTAGTACAACGAAAGGATGAAATCTTGAAATTTTTTCTCATTGCCTGTCTTCCATATAAACTTTTCTTTGAACTTCAATAATTTTGAATTTTTGTTTGCCATAAACGTTTAAACCAATTCATTATCTAACCTGTTCTAAATTTATAGTTCCAACTCACGCATGAGCCTATATCTCATGGGCACGAGTTTTCGTTTATGGAGTGGCTGGCATCCCAACAAAAAGCTCAATAGCTTTTTTTCTTAATCGATTTCAAGATAATCAACAACGCAATCTTTAGATTTTATTATGACCCCATATTAATCCTTTTTAAGGTACTTTTTTATGGCACTTTTTTCTTTAAGAGCTTGTAGCACGAGGAATGCAAGACTACCGCAAGCATGCAAACAGATATTAAGAGTAGCATCGATGGTACAAATATGCTAATAAATGGCCCCTAAACAAGCCAGAGTTAAAAGTATCAATGTATAAAATCCAGTTATAGTACATTAAAAATTCTTACTCCACATCTAATTTGAGACCGTATTTTCCGCTCAACTACTTCAATTCTAATAATTCATCCTCACCTGTGACCATATGTGAAGCTGTCAAACAACAGGAACCTAAATCACCTTGCACATTTGGTTCTAGCGAAATGAGTTAGCAATGATACCAACTTGTTATGAGTATAAAATATTGAAGGCATATCTTCGAACAACATCCTAGTAAATCAGCAACCATGCAATCCAAAATCTACGTTAATAGGTAACTATCACAAACCATATTTGAAAATCAACACAAATTTCATTTCCAATGAAAGCTGATTTACTTCTCATGTGAATCTCACCTGTTATTGTTGATCCCAAGCTCAGATGTAAAAAATCGAGGATTGCGTTAGAAAGTCAACAACCATCATAATACTTGTCGAAAAAACATGGCATGAATGCTTTTGATCATTGTGTAAATGCTGTGGCATCCCCTAGAAGCGATGCACTGTATGTAATGTATACAATGAAAAGTGTGTAAGGGCTGCTCCACCAGCGCCTGAGTGTAGTGTCAAATAAGCAAGAGTTCCCATATTACGGACGGATGCGAGTAAAAAAGTTAGTCCATGAAATTAATATTAGAATCTTGGAACGTAGATACTCTCAAATAAATTAATAAAATTAGTTGATATTAAGTTTCTTAAGAAGATAAATATTATATGTATTCAAAAAACTAAATGGGTGGGAGAAAGGCTAAGAAGATTGATAACTTAGGTTTTAACTTTTTGTATTTAGGCGAGAGTAGCCCTTGATATGGTGTAGGTGTACTTATAGATATGAGTTTGAAATATAATGTTGTAAAAATTAATAGAGTTGGAGATAGAATTATAGCCCTTAATATTATTGTTTATACTAAGATTTTTATTAGTATTAGTGCCTATGCTCCTCAAATAGGTTTAAATATGGGTTCTAAAGATAAATTCTAGTATGACTTGGAAGAAATAATACAAATCATAACGCTTGAAGAAAAAATTCTTATTTGAGGAGATTTAAATGGGCGTGTAGGTAGAGTGGTAGAAGATTTTAAAAAAAAATCATGGTGGCTAAAATTTTGGAATGATTAATGAAGAATATAAAGTCAAATTAGATTTTGCTTAAGCGTATAATTTTGTTATTGTTAATATTTTATTCAAGTCTAGAATGACTTTGAAGAATTAATACAAATCATAACTCTTGAAGAAAAAATTCTTATTGAAGGAGATTTAAATGGACATGTCACTAGAGTATAGAAGATTTTAAAAATATTCATGTTGGCTACGATTTTAGAGTGATTAATGAAGAATGTAAAGCCATGTTAGGTTTTACTTTAGCATATGATTTTATTATTGCTAATATTAAGATATGAGCATATTATTACTTCTAAGAATGGATCTAATAAAACACAAATTGATTATTTTCTTATGTGAAGAGATCGTCAATAATATAAAGATTGTAAGATCATTCAAAGTGAGGATTTAAGTACTCAACATCAATTATTAGTTCAAAATTTTAAGATTAAGAATTTTAAAATAAAGAATACTAGAAATCATTGTCGTAGACTTGGAAGGGGGTACCTGAAAGATAAATAAAATTATTCTTATGAGTAAAATTCAAGATTTCAAAATTTAGGGTGTTCATGAAGAAATCAATTTTATGTGAGATAAAGTAGCAAACACTACTAAATAGGTGGCAAAAATTAGTACTTGGAGAATAAAAAAAAAATCTATAAATAAAAATAGTTAGTGGGGAATAATAATGTGCAATAAAAGATAAAATATAAAAAATTGTTATAAAAATTGATTTAAATGTAAAAACTTAGAAAACTGAAAAAATTATCAAACGGCCTGTAAGGAATCTAAAAGAACAATCTGCGACACTAAAGCTTTTAGTAATCTTTATAATAGATTAGATAATAATGAGGTAAAAAAAATATATGTATAAACTAGCCAAACAAAAAAAAAAAAAATTAAAATTTAACTCAAGTAAAGTGTATTAAAGATTAAAATCAAAAGGTGTTTTTTTAGAGAGATATTCAACATAGGTGGGTGAGTTACATCGATAAACTTTTTAATGAAATTTCTGAAAATACGATTGATCTTAATGACCTTAATACCGTTAATAATAGCAAAATGTGTCATTTTTACCATCGCATCAGTAAAAAAGATGTTGAGGAGGCATTAAAGAAAACTAAAGGTGGAAAGTCTGCAGGGTCTGATGATATCCCAATTCAAGTGTCGAAATATTTAAGAGATTTGGGAGTTTCTTGGCTAACTAAACTCTTCAATATTATTTCAAAAATTAAAAAGATGTCGAGTAGCAGAGGAAGAATATTTTGGTCCCCATTTTTAAGAATAAATGGATGCACAATAGTATGCAAATTATAGAGGAATTAAGTTAATGTGTCATACTTTAAAATTATGGGAGAAGGTAATGGAACTAAGTTAAGACGTATTACAAAGATTTCTCATAATCAATTTGGATTTATGTTGGGCAAGCCTACTATGGAAGCTATATATTTATTGAGAGGTTTGATGGAGAAGCTCGGATATAATAAGGAGAATCTACATATGATTTTTATTGATCCGGAAAAAACTTACGATAAAGCTCCAAGAGATATTCTTTGAAGAGTTCTTGAGAAGAAAGGTGTTGATAGGTCTTGTATTCAAGTCATTAAAAGTATGTATACTAGAGCTGTTATTTGTTCAAACAGAATGAGGATTGACCAAATATTTTCCTATTTCTGTTGGATTATATCAGGGATCGGTTTTAAACCCATATCTTTTTTACTTTAGTTATGAATGGTCTTACTGGACGCTTACAAGAGGATGTACCTTGGTGTATGCTTTTTTATGATGATATCGTTCTCGTGGACAGGTCTACTATGGAAGCTACACATTTATTGAGATGTTTGATGGAGAAGTTTGGAGATAATAACGAGGATCTACAAATGATTTTTATTGATCTCGAAAAGCTTACGATAAAATTCCAAGAGATATCCTTTGAAGAATTCTTGAGAAGAAAGGTGTTGATAAGACTTGTACTCAAGTCATTAAAGGTATGTATACTAGAGTTGTTACTTGTGCTCGAACAAAAGGATTGACCAAATATTTTCCTATTTATATTGGATTACATCGGGGATCGGTTTTAAGCCCAATCTTTTTGCTTTAGTTATGAATGGTCTTACTGGACACTATAGAATGATGTAACTTGGTGTATGCTTTTTGTTGATAATAGCCTTCTTGTGGATAAGACGAGAGAAAAAGCTTAGGAAAAGCTTGAATTATGGAGGTCTACCTTGGAGTCTAAAGGCCTTCATTTGAGTAGAACTAAAACTGAATACATGGAATGTAACATTAGTAGTAGTAGCTCTAGTGACATAAATGTAACTATGAGTGACCAAATTATTAAAAGGTGTGAAAGCTTCAGATATCTTAGATCTATTGTTCAAAATGATGATGATATTGATGGGGATGTTATTAGTAGAATTCAAGTTGGTTGGTTAGAGTGGAGGAATGCTTCAGACCTATTGTGTGATAGAAAAGTACCGCTTAGACTAAAAGGAAAATTTTATAGGATGGTGGTGAGACCTGAAATGCTCTATGGTGTTGAATGTTGGCCTTTAAAAAAGAATCATAAAAATTAAGTTACGTGTTGCCGAGCCGAGAATGATTAGGTGGATGAGTGGCTTTACACTTAGAGACAAATTGTGAAATGAATATATCCGTGGTAGGGTTGATGTAGCTGAAGTGATAGACAAAATTAGAGAGAGTCGTCTTAGATGGTTTGGTCAAATTAAACGTCGACCATGTGATGATCTGATTAGGAGAGTAGATGTTTTAGATTCGACTTATGTTAAGAAAGGTAGAGGTAGACGTATGAAGACTTGGATATATTGTATAAAAAAATTATCTTAATTTATTAGAATTAGTGTGATAAAAGTTTTATTGTTGTTGTTGCTGTTGTGAATCTCAACTACCAAGACATTATGTGGTTCACACACATCTTGTAATTCAATAAAATTGAATATTTGCAAACCAAATTATACAAGTATGAAAGGCTTTTCTCAGGGGCACAAACCTTCAAGTGGGCATCTTGTTCGAGCTGCTTTCATATGGGAGCTATTTGGAACTACAGGTACTAGGAAATCATTCCTCCCACATTTTCCTTTTATCTAGATGAGAAAGCTGCAAGGCTGATGCGACGGGATTAAAGATGATCAAATTTTCTCCACCACCAAGCAATAACGAGCACAGTTTGTTCTGACAAAACACAAAATGAGCCAAAAAATGGTAAAGAATTGCATGATCATTACATTTTCCTCAAACTCTCAGGCAACAGATCAAGATCTTTTAGTATACTGCTGAATCCAGGTGAGTTCTCCAACTTTAATAAGTCTTCTGTACTATATTTCATTCTCTCATCTGTTCAGAAAGATAATTTAAAATTTAAGAAGAAAATCACCATACAAATTAAAAAAAGTACGGAAACAAGTGAAAAAATTTCGACGCATTTTTAGGCTAACCTAGGAATGAAGTATTTGATGATCCCACTGCTCTGGGCCTTGACAGAGCTTTAGTAGTTCTTAATGATGCAGATGAACCATAAGAAACATTTTCATCCTCAAATCGATTGCTGGCATACACATGTCTGACCTCAACTTGCTGGTATTGTTTGCAGAATGAAGAAATGGCATTGGCCGACAAAAGCCAAGAACCTCTGAGATCAAATACGCAAAGCAATGGAGGAGGTCTAAAAGAAAGAAGGCCGTAGTCTGTAAGCACGCCACCACGAAACCCAAGAAATTTTAATTTCTGAAGAGATGCGATGACATGGAGTGAGATTTCAGTTAAGAAATCACACTTCAGATATAAGCACTCCAGTTCTGTGAGAAGAGATAAGGGTTGAAGCGCCTCATCCATCACTTTTGTATCTTCCAAATTCAGGCTTCTCAAGTTAGTGAGATTCTGAAGTGCACTAAGAGAGAGTAACTTATCTGAATTCTCTCTGTCAGAATAAACAAAGCCTAGTATTATAGCAGAAAAGGGAATTAGAACATATACAAGTCCTCCTGAAAGGCAGCCATTAAGCTTATATTTACGAGATTCTCACCTCTAATTCTTGTAAGGCTCAAGTCAACTAGTCGCAAAGAAGGTATCATGCTCAAATGCATGAGACAGGTATCATCAACCAAAGTGTGGGATAAAGATAAAGTTTCAAGGTTTGGAGTACATCCAACTAATACAGATAATGCATGGGAAGTTATCACGGTATTACTGAGATTTAAATACCTCAATTTCTCCCCAGGTGATGCTACTTGCTCCATTAAACCATCTGTTATCTTTGTATGACTAAGGTTTAAATGTTCCAAATTATTCAAGGAAACCAGAAAGTTGAAGTTGCCAATGTTTGAGTAAGATATATCCAGGAATTTCAAGCAGCCTGATCGGAGACCTGAAAAGACCTGATCTGCATGAGTAAAAGTTGCTCCAGTAACAGTTAACTTTGACAAAGTGGCAGCTTTGTCTCCTTCAACTATGGAATGGATAGTGCAGTTGCTCATGTTTAAACAAGCAATAGAAAGAAAAGGTAATCTGGTAACTTTGGTCCAAGCTATATTCAAAAAACTCAACATAGGGAACTTTTCAAACGTAGCAGCACCAATGTTGGAAATTTCACTGCCCCATAAATCCAAGTGCTCAAGCCGTGTCAACACCTGCAAGTAAATAGCAAAAGGATATTTGATGACAGGAATTTTTTAAGAGGGCAAAATAACAAAGTTGGAATCTCCAGACCCCCCAAAAGCCACCAATAGAAGATCATTAAAACATTTACAGAAGATGTTGCCCATCATAAAAGCCACCGCTGCTTTATTTATATTAACTTCAGAAAATGAATCCAATCAAATAACAGAATAGTTTTAGCACTCTATAACTAGAAAAAACATAGATGCTGTATTCAAAAAATCTGAATTTACCTGTAACGATGATAGTGCCTTATCAGTGACAGGAATCCCTCCCAGATCCAACACACGGAGATTTACTAAGGAAGAGAGGCAGAGAACTCCACCAACAGTCAATCCTATTTCCGACACACATAGCTTCTCCAAACTTGGAATGGACAATAAATGCTTAATGCCGTCATCTGTGACTCTTGAGCATCTTGACAGGTCCAATTCTTTTAGGTCGTTGTGCCCTTGAATATGAAACATAAATAATGTTAATGGTTATGATATTCAACATTATACATGCTTTTATTGCCCCACTATTTTGGACAATGGCCTAATAAGCATTTAACCATAGAGCAAAATTAAAACAGTAAACTAAGGGTGGGCACTCAGTCAGTTTAATTGACCGAACTCCACTCCAAACAGAACCAAATTTGATTTGTTTCTTGAAAACTAGAATACACAATCTTGAATGAATCCAGATACTCGGATTCATGATTGATATGCAACCCAACATGCATTCCGGCCTTCAATCAATTCAATTTATCAAAGAAAGATATCAAACCAAAATAAAACAAACATAATATGAAAAAGTGAACTATGAGTATCAAAAACCAATTAGACCAATAGAGCAAAGCCAGTCTGTTTGACTAGTCGGACTTAACTAATACATATTTAAAGTAACACCCGATAGTTCAAGGATAGTTAAACATTTACATGAAACCTTTTAGACATTCAATATGTAAATAAGACCACCCAAATAGGGCTGCAAACAGACCAAGCGTTAGATAAAATTCTAATAGCTCGGCTTGATAAAAGCTCGGTCATATTTGTTTAATTAACTAATTAAACAAATTTGAACACTTCATAAATACACAATTGTTAAATGAATAAGTTTGAACAACTCCTTGTTTGATTTGTTGATGCTCACAAATAATATCATTTAAAGCTAGCAAATAAGCTCTTTAATAACTTAATGAACAATTTCATTTAAAGTGCGTAAACAAGTTCGCGAACAAGCTCAATTAAAAATTAGCTTTAATGCTTGTGTATAATATTGGTTAAAATTTAATTTAAAGCTTATAAATAAAATTAAAAAATTAATTAATGCTGGATTTAAAACTCATTTATATAAAATTAAAATAATATTTTTATTCATAATACACAAAAAAAGGCTTGTTTGTTTATTTATCCACTTATTTTACACCTTTGTATGTTTATTTTATTTATTTCTTTAGTGGCTCAATCATTTTGAAGGTTGCTTGTTTTTTAAATTTAACAAGTAACTCCTTTATAAGCTTAATAAAGCTCGTTTGATTAGCAAATAAGTAGCTCAATCACCCTACTCATTAGTTTGCTAAATATAACTCATTTGCTTGAAAAAAATAATTTGATGGCACCAATTTTAATTTTTTATTTATAAAAATCGTTTGATTAAAAATCAACTAGCTCGATAATACTACTCATTAACTTGCTTGATACAAATTCGATTATCATCATGTTAAATGATCATAAACCAAGCTGAAACAATAGTAATGACAAATAAACTAAGCTTAAACATATACACAAATGCTCAAGAAAGTCCCGCCTGATTTTGCTTGGATAATTTGCAACTCTACACCCATATTTTGAAAATATAATATCGAGTAAGTTTCTCACTGAAAAATATTGAAAGCTCTTCATGCGATGCAAAGGAATATAATAGCCTCTCGCACAATTACCTATTAATTCTCCATATTGTCACATTTGCTAAAGTATAACAGGAAGAATATGTTTAATTTGTAACCACAAAAGCTAGATTTATGAGCTATTGTAGAAAAACATAATTCAGATTGCAAAGCTCTTAGTTCTTAATAAATGTAGTAGTGCTTCCAACCTGCCGACCATCAAGAGTATGAAAGAGCCATTGAATCTTTAAACAAGGAAAAATTTACTAAACCATCAAAAGATCCTTTAGGTTGCCATGCATAAACCTTTGTGGATAACCATATTACTATTCATTTAATATTTTATTTACACACTATTAAAATCAACAAATCCAGCATTTTTTAGAAATAACATAATATCTTGCCAATCCAAAGGAAGATTCTTCACAAATTAGCTTTAAACTAACGACTCTCATCAGTCCAAGTGGTAATAAACAATTACAGGTACCATTTTTTTAACTCCTAAAGAACAAAAAAATAATTCAAATTTCTTACTTATGCTAAATGAAAAAGAAGACAAGTTATAGGAATGACTCAGAACTCAACCCCAACTGCAAATTTTAGATCACTTTAATTGCAATGACAAACTGTTGTAGTGGAGCCCAATTTCACAAAAAAAATAAAAAAATAAAAAAAACATTAAAAGCATTACCAGCTCCGCCTGCCCCGCCTCCTCACCCACGAAGTGAAGCTTCACTTCGTGTCCGCTCTTTAGAGTCGCGAACTGCTCCCGCCTCCTTCCCGCGAAGCAACACCTCCCGCTCATTAAAGTCGAGAATCGGAGCCTCTATTTTCTGCGATTAACTGCTACAGACGAGGCGGTTCTCCAAGTTTCGCAGAAGAAGTTGGAATAGAAAGTTGGCTGCTCGCCCTTTTTTGGCTTCGGCGTTTTTGTTCTTCGGCAGTTCTGCATACAGCAGAAAGAAAGAGCAATTCTTGATTGAATCAGGTGGTAGGCAACATGAATACAGGAAGGAATCACCTAAGGCTTGGCTGGAAGTCCAAATTGCTAGTTCTGTGTGGCTCCCCTTCATAAGATTTGCTTCGATGTGAAGCTTACGAGAAGGAGAAGGATCGCAAGGTGTGTTATTCTCTGTTATACTCTTTGGTGTTGTTGCTCAAGGGTAGTGAGAGAGACAAAAGATAAAGTCTTTTCTTGTAATCGTCGAGGCGATTGACGGTCTAAATTCTTTAAGTAATAAAATTCTCCGCAACTCTGTGGATGTAGGCAAAAATTGTCGAACCACATAAATCTATGTTCTTTGTGGTGCGAATTTTTTTTCTCGTTTCATTTTTGCTCCGATCGTTCCAATTATTATATATATATATATACCATAACAACTGGTATCAGAACTTTGTCAAGATCTGAGGAAGAACAATGGCTACTAATGAAGTGAACGTTTCAGGGATCAAGAAATTTAATGGCACAGATTTTAGTTATTGGATGATGCAAATAGACGACTACATCTATGGGAAAAAACTTCATTTCTGTTATTGGGGAAAAGACCATAAAGAATGGATGAGGCTGAATGGAATTTGTTAGATCGACAAGTTCTGAGGGTTATTCGATTGACTCTATCGAGGTCTGTTGCACACAAAATCCTCAAAGAAATGACTACTGCAGATCTTATGGCAGCGCTCTCAAGTATATATGAAAAGCCGTCAACGAATAACAAGGTATATCTGATGAATAAGTTATTCAATTTGAAGATGGCGGAAGATACGTCTGTTGTACATCATCTGAATGATTTTAATACTATCACAAATCAATTATTGTCTGGAAATTGAATTTGATGATAAGATACGTGCATTGATCTTATTGGCTTCATTGTCAAATAATGTAGGAAGCTATGAGGATGACTGTCAGTAATTCTGCAGGTAAATCTAAACAAAAATTTGACAATATTCGTGATTTGATTTTGGCTGAGTATGTTCGCAGGAAAGATTCTGGCGAGATCTCAGGTTCGAGTTCAGCATTAAATGTTGATTTCAGAGGGAGATCATAGGACAGGAACTCAAACAGAGGAAGATCAAAATCAAAGCACGAGACGAAGCAAGTCGAGGCGCAGTCGGAAAGCAGCTTCTGGAATTGTGGCAAAACTGGCCATATAAAGAGGAAGTGCATAAATCCAAAAAAGGCGGAGAATGACAGTGCAAATGTGGTAACTGAAGAAGCACAGGATGCGCTACTGCTGGCAGTTCACAGTTCTGTTGAAGACTGGATACTAGATTCAAGGGCTTCTTTCCATAACATTCTATCGGGAATTGATGCGGAATTATGTTGCAGGTGACTTTGGGAAAGTGTATCTGGCAAGTGGAGAATCTCTGAATGTGGTAGGAGTGTGAGACATCGACATTGCACTTCCAAACAATAACAGGTGGACACTGCAAAAGGTCAGACACATTCCTGAAATGAAGAAGAATCTCATTTCTGTTGGGCAGCTTGATGAGTGTGGACATTCAGTAGTATTCTTAGATAAGACTTGGAAGGTTACTAAAAGAACGCTGATACTTAGCTCGGGTAAGAAAGCGGTATCTTGTATATGATCTATTAGTTTAATTAACGATCGTCGATACTATCATCTGTAGAGAGCACGACGAGACTATGGCATTGCAGTCTTGGCCACATGAGCCTGAGAAATATTAAGGAACTTCAGTCCAGAGGCAAGCTATCAAAACTGAAGTCATTTGATCTTGGCATGTGTGAAAATTGCATTAAAGGGAAACAGAGAAAAGTCAGTTTCTTGAAAAGTGGCAGAACGCCAAAGGCAGGAAAGCTGGATCTTGTACACACAGATATGTGGGGACCTTCTCCAGTGACATCTCTTAGAGGCTTTCATTACTACGTCATATTCATTATGATCACAGCAAAAAGGTATTGGTCTCTTTCTTGAAGCATAAATCTGATGTATTTAGTGTGTTCAAGACTTGAAAGGCCATGGTTGAGACAGAGACTGGCTTAAGGCTGAAATGTCTGAGGTCTGATAATGGTGGTGAGTACATTGATGGTGGGTTCAAGAAGTATTGTGCAGCTCAAGGCATCAGAAATGAAAAAACCATTCCAGGAACACCATAACAAAATGATATTGCAGAGCGCATGAACAAGACCATTAATGAGCGGGCTAGAAGCATGAGATTACACGTCGGACTACCACCTACTTTCTGGGCAGAAGCGATCAGTACTGCAGTTTATTTGATCAACCGGTGGTCATCTGTTCCATTAAATTGTGAATTGTCTGAGAAGATATGGAGTAAGAAAGAGGTCAAATTTTCTCACCTTAAGACTTTTAGTTGTCTTTCTTATGTTCTTATTAATCCAGATGCTCGAAGAAAACTTGAGGCTGAGTCAAAGAAGTGTTACTTCATTGGCTAAAAAGAAGGGCATTTGGATATCGTTTCTGGGATGATCAGGATCGGAAGATCATAATGACCAGGAACGTGATTTTTAATGAAAAGGCTATATACAAAGACAAGTGCAGTACAGTTTCTGAAACAACACCGCAAGAATCTGAGTTAGTAAAGTTGATGATTTACTAGAGGTCAGTATCGGGCAGAGATGCAGGTGACGATGAGAATGGGTCCGGGGCACCCACTCCTATTGTTCCGCAGTCAGTTTCAGAGTCTTTCGCCCTACAGTTGCATTTCGCAGGTCAGAAAGGACTAAACGTTCTCCACAGCGTTATTCTCCTACTAGAAAATTAGACTTGGGAGTTGACAGATCTTCCACCAGAGAAGAAGGCATTACACAACAAGTGGGTGTACCGGGTGAAAACTGAGCATGATGGCAGTAAGAGGTAAAAGGCTTTGAGCAGAAGCATAGTAATTTTCTCTCTTGTGGTGAAGCTTACAACCATCAAATGAGACTGCCTATGATGGCTACTGACACTGAAGATCTCTTCCTTGAGCAGTTAGATGTGAAAACAGTTTTTCTTCATGGGGATCTTGAAGAAGACATCATACGCACCAACCCGAAGAGGTCGTGGTACGAGGAAAGAAAGACTCGGTTGCAGATTGAAGAAGAGCTTGTATGGCCTAAGCAAGCTCTGCAGACAGTGGTACAAGAAGTTTGATAAATTCATGCTCAATGAAAGGTAAAGCAGATGTCAGGCAGATCACTGTTGCTACATCAGGTATTTTGACAATTCATATATCATCCTACTGTTCTATGTGGATGATATGTTTATTGTAGGTGCTAGTATTGATGAGATCAATAATCTGAATAAGCAGATGGCAAAGCATTTTGCAATGAAGGAATTGGGAGCTGCGAAACAAATCCTTAGCATGAGAATTGTCGGAGATAGAGTCAGAAGCATGTTGAGACTCTCTCAGGCTGAGTATGTGAAAAAGGTACTTAGCGGGTTCAATATAGATAAGGTCAAACTAGTTAGCGGACCGCGAGCGAGTCATTTCGAGACTCGAGAGAATCGATCAACTAAGTCGAAGAAACGAGATCACATGAGTAAGGTTTCATCATCTCGCTATTGGTTCACTTATGTATGCTATGTTTTGCACCATGCCGGATATTACTCATGCAGTGGGAGTTGTTAGCAGATACATGTGTAATCCAGAAAAGGAACATTGTGAAGTAGTCAAGTGGATCTTGAGGTACCTAAGAAGCTCTTCAAAACCTTGCTTGTGTTTCTCAGGAAAGAGTAGAGGTCAGGGGCTATGTAGATGTTGATCTAGCTGGAGATATTGATATCAGGAGTACTACAGGCTATATTTATACTATTGGTGGCACTGCAGTATCATGATGCTCTAATCTGCAAAAGACAGTTTCGTTGTCTACTACATAAACAAAGTATATAGCAGTGTCATAGGCTGCAAAGGAGATGATATGGCTACAGGACTTCTTAGAAGAATTAGGCAAGATTAATCAGAAGGACATTCTCTTCAGTTATAGTCGAAGCACTATATTCCTTGCCAGAAATCCAGCATTTCACTCTAAAACCAAGCACATTCAGATCAAGTATCACTTCATATGATCATTGTTGGATGACGGACAGTTGTTGCTTGAGAAAAATTGTGGAAGTGAGAACCCTGCCGATATGTTGATAAAGGGTGTACTTCTTGACGAAGCTGCGCGAGTACTTGCTGGTCTTCTAGTATGAAAACAAGGGTCTTGAGTTGCAGAGGTGAAGGATATCACATTTGAAGAATTGGGTGTTGCCGCCAGTGGAGGATATCAATTTGAGAAAGAAAGAAGTTGCCTGTGAACCGGTCTCCAAGTGGGAGATTTGTTGTAGTGGAGCCCGATTTCACGAAAAAAAATAAAATAAAATAAAAACATTAAAAGCATTACATGTTCCGCCTGCCCCGCACCCACGAAGTGAAGCTTCACTTCGTGTCCGCTCTTTAGAGTCATGAACTACTCCCGCTTCCTTCCCGCAAAGCGACACCTCCCGCTCATTAAAGTCGCGAATCGGAGCCTCCATGTTTTGCGATTAACTGCTACAGGCGAGGCAGTTCTCCAAGTTTCGCAAAAGAAGTTGGAATCGAAAGGTTGTTGCTCGCCCTCTTTTTGGCTTTAGTTTTTTTGTTCTTCGGCAATACTGCATACAGGAGAAAGGAGCAGTTCTTAATTGAATCAGGTGGTAGGTGTTGACCTCACTTTTGTTGAGGTTTAGTTTTTCTCCTAGGATTTAGGGTTCTAGCTTTAGGAGCTTCCCCGACGATCTTAGATTCTTAGCAATGGGCCCACCTCGTTTTTAGAATGCTCGAAACCACTTTGACACTCTTTTGGAATCCCGGACGAAATTCCCGACCTCTAGCTTACGACGGGTAGGTTGGAATCGGCATAGGACTCCAAATCGAGTTCTATGGGACCACTGGACCTAGGATAGCCTCGTGCACATTTTCGCGCACTACGAGCACAAATTCGTCGAGCCACGGCGCTCGACGTCTTCAAATTCTCCGAAACGGATCGAGATCGTGGTCGAATGCGGAGCGAGCGATGTCGAGTCAGAATTTCAGAAAATGTCGGATTTGACGCACTTTCGACGCGATCGTCGACGAGGTTGCCCAAACGACCTCGGATGACGAAACGGATTGCGCCGTTGCGTCCGGAACTTCGTTTCCACCTAAAATTGATATTTAATTTGCGAGGATCGCATGTCAGAGCAGAAATTGCGATTTTGGGCGTGTTTTTAATAAAATTAATAATATATATATTTTTTTAAACCTATTTAATCTATCCTTCCCCATTTTTTCACGCTCGGCCCATTTCTCCCGCTCGGTCTCGCTCACTCCCGTTCTCCTGCTCGCACGCCAGGTCGAGCCCTCCTCTCTCCCTCATCTTCGCAGCAGCAGGTGATCCATCTCCTGCGATCCCCTCCTCGAGCCGCACGCATCCACCTCTTATCTCAGGACGCTCCATCCCCTCCTCTGCTCTCCCCTGCGCGAGCAAGTTGCCCGACCTTTGTCCCGCGCCGCTCCTCCTCTGCGGCGTCCGCCGCTGTTTTCCCGCCTCCCTCGGCATCGAGCCACTAGGGGTAAGTTTAGGTGAGCTCTTCTCCTCCTCCTCTGCCTATAAATGCCCCATTTGGGGTGAGATTTAGGGCTGGCCGAAAATTTCTGTGTGGGGGGAAAGTGCTGCCAAAATTTTTTATAGAAATTGTTGGGGTTGCTCCACACTGCTGGTTTTGTTCTCTGTGAGCTTTGGTGGGGAGCTCTGCTGTTTCTTTTAAGTGAAAGCTGAAGCAAGGTAACTCTTCTCCCCTTCCTCTCTTTCTAAGTTGCACTCCCGTTGCTAGCATGGAGGAATGTTTATGTGTTCTTCGTTGATATGTTTACATGCTTAAGTGGAAAATAATACTCCCTCTCCTCCGATGGCATTATAACTCATGTTTTTACGTTAAAAGAAGAGGAGAAGTGGGGAAAGAGGTGTGTTTAGCCGACTTTCTCTTTACCTTGCAAATGCTCTTTAACTTATGAGTTTGGCATGCTACACTTGAAGAGTTTTCTAGGTGGGAAGTTTGGCTAGCTGATCCCTCTTCAGCTCTTGTTGCATATTTTTATTTTTGGAAATATTTCATATGGCATGTGGTTGCTCCTTTTTCTTCTTTACTTATTCTAATCTAATGTGGAGCATGAAATGGTTTGCTTAATCTATATACATGTGAGGCCTGCTCTTTTGCTCCTTCTACTTCTCTCTTTGTTTAAAAAAAAAAAAAAAAAAGGAAAGCATGTCGAGGGAAGCTTGAGTTGATTCAAGAGGGTTCTATGTTTATTTTCATTTGAAATATATTGAGATTTCATGCTTGGATGTGTTGGAAGTATGGAAGTGCTTATTTATGCTTCATGTTTAGCTGAAATTTCAAGCCTTATCTTGGCTTGTTATGATCTTGGTTGAAAGTAAATTTTATTTCATTTTAAAAAAAAAGAGCTTTGGGAGCTGTTTTTGTTAGCTTTGTTTTCCGGTTTTGACCTCGTTGTTCACTCGATTTTGGGCTATTTTGAGCCTTGTTTTTCTCTCGGTTTTGAGGTACGTTTCAAGCCCCATTGCACATGAGGGGCTCGGTTTTGTGTTTTGCTGCCTAGCAGCTAGCCCCATTGCACTTGAAAGGGGGGGCTCGTTTCTTTTGGTATTCTCGTCGCTCCTGCAGTTGCCCTCTTTCATGGCATTTGGATTTGGATTTGGGGAGAGATCTTTCCCTCTTTTCGTTGTTCTGTTTATCGATTCTCGTCCTTTTGACACTTGACTTGGGGCCTTTGTGTTGCTTTGTTTTTCTGTTGCTGGCAGCTGCTCCTACTGACTTGTAGTGGGCCTCGGTTTTGGTTCTTCTTCATTGCTTTGCAACCTCCTCAGTGCAGCCTTGGTTTGGGCTCGGTTAAGGTCTATACGGGGCCCGGTTTTGTGCTTTGTGTAAGCTATGGGAGGGGCTGAATGGCTTGGTCACCTAGTGGAGTTTATTCTTATGTGTTTGTGGTAAATTGGAATTGGTGTGATGATGGCTTTGCTCCTTGCTACATTTACTTATGAAATTGGTTTGGAAGAATTTAAGAACATCTCTTATTTGCTTCGATTAATGCTTGAAAGTTAAATGTTGAGGCTTGATTAAAAAAAATGTGAGCATGAGGTTGGCAATCACTTGATAAATTGATATTGATATATGTGGGCCTTTGTTTCAGCACTTGTTTAAGGCCTGATTTCGTGGCATGAAATGAAAGTTGGATTTTGAATTTAAAAATAGCAAAATCTTGGAATTTTGTGATAGCAATCTCAGTTTAGTGGCGCAGAGTCCAGGACACGAGCGATGGGCTTCTCTTTATGTTTTTCTCGATTTTACGATCTTTGTTCGGAAAAAGGGGTGTGTTCTGGGGTCTAGTCCTCATCCTCTCCGAGAGCGTCGTGGTGCGCTTTGAGTCCTTTTCAGGATATGTGAGGATGGTCGGGAGTTCGGGGTGAGTTACTTGTTTTCAATTGTTGGAAATCGGTTCACTTTCTTTTACGAATTTGTGTTAGGTGAGCCGCTTTCCTCTTTCTTTCCTCGACCTCTCGTCACTAGTTTTCGCTTGTTCTTGGCTCAAAGCACACACCTATAGAGGACGTGTAGGTGTGCACATATAACCCCCTGGGTTATATGTGGGAGCCATCAACAGCTATGTAAGTGCGGTGGGGACATTGATGAGACCGCTAAAAGAAAAATTACGAGAATCATGAGAATCGGCCGCTCGACTCGGAGACTCGCAGAAAGTAGAGCGAGGAACCACGGAACCGTTCGCCCGTCCTCGGGGTTCTATCTGTCAAGCCGATCCAGGATGTTCGTAGTCACAAGTCACATTAGAGTGAGTCAACCATGTGACTTAAAATATTTTAAAACAAAAAAATACATATGTTTGAAAAATACAAAATTACACCATTACTTCACAAGTATCTTACTCTACGATCTTCATTGCATGAAAACCAAAAAATGAAATGTGAAGATTTATAAAGCGTCCACGGTTGGCTATTCGAGTCGGATTAGATCGCGCCTTCGCAGAAAGTCGGTCTAAGTAGTCAACGACTCAAGTCCGGACATTAGCATGACTTCGAGTCCGAAGCAATGACCGTCTTACTGGTCTTTCTTTCCGGAGGCCATGAGCTTTCTTATGGTTCGTCATGAGTTTAGCGGGTCGTCTGTGGGTTTCTCGCAGTCTTTTTGCGATTTTACGGTTTTGTTTTGTTTTCGTTTGTGAGCTTTTCTCGGAGTTTTCTACGGACGTTTTCTTTCTTCGCTTTCCGACTTTCTTGGCTTTTCTTCGTGATTTTCCTCGCTTTCGCCGTTTTCCTTCGTTTTTCTTGTTGAGTTTTCGGACTTTACTTTCTCTGTACACATCGTAAACTCCGTTCAGTGTAGGTTGTTTTCACTTACTACTTACTCTCTGCTCTTTTAGTACTAATAAATCTGCTTGCGTGAAATAAGAAAAATATGAAAATAATAATAAACGATGTAACGTAGTGTCATGGATGAGACGAAAGTATACGATACTCTCGTGACACGACTTTCTTTCTTTCTTTCGTTATGCATGCTTTACTTTTTAAGCATATACTCCTATCTGGTTTAGCTCACTTACTTTCAATATACATACTTGCTTAGCATGTTCTATCTTTCCCGTACTTTCTCTCGCTTAGCATGTTATTTTAGCGATATCTCCCGTTTAAGCATAGCGATGTTCTATCGTTTAGTTCTTTATAAGACGTCTCCCGTTCTATCGTTCTTTTGTTACACTCATCATCATTCGCACACACTCACTCGTGATAAAATGAAATAAATGGCTTGCATGTCCACTTTAATTTAAAACTTTAATTTAAATCATCGACTCGCATTACGACGTGGAGCTTGGAGCACGGTGGGCAGACATGGCCATCTTCTTCAAAGAAAACCCAGTGTCGACATCAGTAAAACCCTTCTTTAAGCTTAAATGATAAGCCATGGGATTTCGAGTGAAGTCCGTCCGGTGCGACATAAACCCTCACTTTTTCTTTTAGGCTCTGCACGACCTCTCCCGTGTGATACAAGCCCTAACTCGCTTGGGCTTCGAGGTTGTCGTCGATACGACGTAAGCTCTCCCCTGTCTTTCGGTATTTTGCATAATCGGACATTACGCAAACGTAATTCCTATAAATAATTTGCAGGATTGAAATTAAAATAAATCCCTTTCCAAAATTTAAAGCTCAACCATAGGATGATGTCGGGACGTCCTCGAGGTCCTCCTCGAGATCTGCGACATCCCCTACCCTTCTTCTTCGACTCCGAAATAACCGATTCCTTCGTGCGCTTTCACCTATCGGATTTCCTACTACCTCATTTCGTCGAAAACCCTACCTTTCGACTTCGTGAAGATAGAAACCCGCGATCTAAATCGAGAGTTCTCTCAAGTGACTTCGATCGTTTGAGGGTAATTAACTATAGGCTGCATTCATAGGGAGTTTTAAAGACACGAGATAATATAAACCCTATTTAATTCTTTTGTATTAAATAGGGGAATTTGTCGGTCCACATAAAAGTTCGCAGACCAGAACGGATGTCATGAATTTTGTGGTTTATTTGATCGAGCGATATTGTCGAGTAGAGTGTCTATTCTTCGGAGTAAATGCGTTACTCGTGATATTACGCTCGTTCATCCAAACTACTAAACGAATGAGATCCGTCCATTCTCATTCTAATATTTTAAAATTTAAAAATCTTATTTTCAAAATCAATATACATATATCCATTAAATTAAATCTAAAAAAAAAGACGCAACTTTAAGCGGCCGACAGTAGGCAACAGGAATACAGGAAGGAATCACATAAGGCTTGGCTGGAAGTCTAAATCACTAGTTCTGCGTGGCTCCCCTTCGTGAGATTTGCTTCAGTGTGAAGCATACGAGAAGGAGAAGGATCGCAAGGTGTTTTATTCCTTGTTATGCTCTTTGGTGTTGTTGCTCACGAGTAGTGAGAGAGATAGAAGAGAGAAAGTCTTTTCTTGTAATCGACGAGGCGATTGACGGTCTAAATTCTACAAGTAATAAAATCCTCTACAACTCCATGGACGTAGGCAAAAATTGCCGAAATACGTAAATCTGTGTATTCTTTGTGGTGTGATTTTTTTTTCTCGTTTCATTTTTGCTTCGCCGTCGATCGTTCCAATTATTTTATATACATATACCACAACACAAACTAATCAAGGGTTTATTCGACAAGTTTTCTCATTCATCTGACAGAAGATTTACAAATCTTTAGACAAAACTACCACCATGATTGCACAACTAAATTATTTTCACTTGACAATAGTTGACCACCATGAGATTCTAAAATTTAAGGTAACACATCAGCAACACAAAATAAATGCTTCTTGGATTAAAAAAGAGTAAGGCTTGTGGTTTCAGATTCCTTCTTAAAGATTCCATAGAGAGAGTTTGCAGGTGATAGATTTGAGGCAGATTGCTTACCTTGGGCTGCCAATGGGCTAGCCATCCATCCTTTCCTACTATTGGCCTTGCTTCAAGGATAAGGCTTGTTTACAAGATTATTAGAGGAGATGGTTTTGGGCCTCTTAGATGTGCATTCATTATGGCCATCTATTGGGTGTCGTACTCCTAGTCCCACATCACCCACTCGGATGGCCTCTCCTTCAGGGAAGATAGAAGTAAATTCTACGAGACCTTCATTATTTCTCTATATACTTTGATACCAGGGTGAGCGTTATGACTATTCATCAAATCGATAATGCAGTAATCCCAATTTATTGGGATCTTTAGAGACACCTGCATCTGCCATCCTTGTCAACAAAATGCCTAGAACATATCCTCTTTCCAGCACCAAAGAACTGTGTGGATTGTGGCCAAAATCATCAACAAATCCTTATCGTGCCCATTTCTAGTCTGGAGAACGTGGTCTCCAAGATCTCTTCTTTTGCCTCCATTGCGGCCATCAAAAAGTTTTTTATCCACATTTACTACGACATTCCCTAGTGGAAACTTGTTCTTTTTAAAAGATGTGATTTGATTTTTGTCAAGATAAAAACTATCAATGGTGGATATTCATTTCTTGAGATTTCCTATGTATTTATACTCCCAAAAAACTTAAACCAACTTCTATTTCACTAGCCTCTCTTGTTTTCTATTTATCTTTGCTTTTCTATAGTGTGACTCATTCTGCCTACTCATAACCAACAATCCATTATTCGGTAGGTCACATCAACATCATTCACTAATATAAATTTGTAAGATCTCACTAGTATGGTGTTGCCATCTCATTCTACGTTATCTGGGTTGGAGAGAAATGCTAGGGCGCTTGAAAGGAACTCTTGCTCCAAATCAAATCGGCACTAGCTAATGAGATCCAATGGTAGGTTTGGCATTGCATTAGAAGTCCTTGGTGCTAGAAGGGTGGATGCTGGGCAATTATTGGTTGGATTCCACCTTTCCATGGTTTTTTTCTTTTTTTCCTGCCTTTTTTGGCTCCAGTAGCTTGTGTCTCCTGTCTAGTTTGGTTGACCCGCAAGTTTTTTATAGTTTTAAGTGGCCCATGAATAAGAGATCAGTGAACCTTCATGACCCCTTGAATCAAAATGTGGAAGTTATGGGGTAGAAACCCTAAGGGCATTTTGGGAATTTTACATCTTAACCCTAACTTAATGAATATTTAGGATAAACCAAAGGGAGGGACATTAAATCATGATAATGAACTCTCAGAAATTATTGAAATGTCAATGATAAAATGGTAGAAACTCATTCAAAATATGTTTTATAAAAGGATAAAATTATAATTACTCAAATTATTGAAAGTGGGAAGAAAATTGAACCGTATCCTGGTAGATCGTGGGGCATCAGTTCACATTATGAATGTCAAGACTTTAGCCTGCATACCCTTGCTCTAATCTTGAATTTTTCTCCTTGCTTAATCTTACTTTTCAACTACGTATACTTAATTATATTTTAATGTAATAATAGTGGAATTTGGATGCAGCTTCAAATTAACCAAAAAAAGCAAAAAATATAGAATTTCAATGATAAAAAAGACTCATTTAAGAGCTATAAATCTGAATAAGCTTAATAATTGTATGACTAATAGAACTAGCACTGGCATGCGCTGCCATCATCAAATCAAAAGGATAAAGAAATTTTACCAAATAAGAAAGCCGAAATCCAAATGAATACTACAAAAATTATCTATAGTCTCCCGTCCTATGATCCATTGCGAGAGAGCTGCAGCTTTTCACACTTGTTGCAAGTTTGAGGTTTTTGGCATGCAAGTGGGTGCACCATTTGCATTCTGATGCGCAAAATTTTAAAAATAAAAGTAAAAATAAAAAGGAGACTGATCAGTTACATCAAGTTCAAATATTTTTTCGTCACATTTGAAACCTTCCCATTTCATTGGGAAGCTAAAACAAATTCCATGTGTGCAACTACTCAAGTTGCTCGATATCTACGCTACAGAAAGAAGAAAAAATATATAGCTTTAAGACCTAAACAACAAAATTTTTCTAACAGACTAGTTTTTACTTCGGCAAATAATGTAAGTTTATTGAATAAAATAACAGCCACACTTCCATTACATTCTAAATTTTTGAAGTGCAACCAAAGGTCATTCCTTAGACATTACCTATGTGAGGTATCTTCAAAATATATGTTGAGTTTGTCTTCAAGACCCATTTTATCATAGAATCAAAAGTATACAGTCATTAAGAACAAAAATAAGGATGCCCCCAAATGAAATTGCACCTGATAGATGCCACAGAGCAAAATTATTGATGTTCTTGCAATCTGCAATATTCAAACTATGCAAGCAACGAAATGCACCCAGGTAAACCATCCACTCAGTATCCACACAACTCTCACCTCTCAAGTCAACTATTTCGACAGAAAGCTGGAAGACTCTGCAAATTCAATTTCCGTTAATTAGATAAACAAACCATGAAATATAAACTTGCTTAAGAGAACTATCAGGCATTCCCTGCAACAATGCTTGAAAAAAAAAATTATCAGTGAACGAATATAGAACTAAAATGTTACACATTAAATATGCTACCATTTACATTCATCTGTTGGAAAATAATGGAATTACCTAATCAATCCTTAATTCAAACTAACTTTAAAAAAAAAACAAAAACCTAAGAAAAAGATTTCTAAAGGAAAACACAAATCAAATATGGCAGGCGACTGTAGAGTAACCATAGAAAGCATTGAAAATGAAGGTTAGGATGTCAGTTCAATCTCCAAGCAATCAAGTGGTTTCATAGTAAATATGCTCGCATAAGGCATCAAAACCTATTCTCACAAAGAAATTGAAGAAATTTACAAATTACTTTTCCACTCGAACTAAGGGCTAACTGTCAAATCTCTTGAATCTTCACGAATGTATTTTAACTTCTACCATCGCGTCCAAGATATAAAACCTACATCAATGAATTTTGATAATAAATGAGAGCCAACGTTGGCATTTCCTTCAAGTTTTTTCCCAAATTTAAGAAAAGAAAATTGAAGCAGCAGCAGAATTATAATCCTGAGAGCATCAATTTTGCAGATATTTTATTAAATAATGTTGTAAAGTAATTCTCATACACACTGTTTGCCATAATACAAAGGTTAAGCAGGTGATGCTACCATCCTGGCCTGTGCAGTGATGCCCAGTATGTTATCCTACTCGATGGTGAATAATTCTGATGTGTCGATTAGCTGACAATACGGTAGTGTCATTGTTAGCTTGTTTCGTAGAAGTTGATGACTAGAGACAGCTAGAGCTTTGGTGAGGATATCAACTGTTCCATCTTGTGTCATGAGATGAGGGATGGTGATTACTTTGGATTCCAAATGATTATGAATCAAGTGATAGTCAACATCAATGTATTTTTTGGACCATAGAAGCCAGATTGTGAATAAGAGCTATCGCTGAGCAAAAAACAGAGCAGATGGATGTGGGTTGAGTGACGAAAAGATGGAATTCCTGTCATATCCGATGTAACCATAAGGTATCTATTTGTGGCAAGTGCTCTATATTCTGCTTCTGTGGAGGAGTTAGCAATAGTAGATGGTTTCTTGATTATCGATGAGATGAGGGTTTATCTGAGGAATCAACAATAACCTCTTGTGGATGTGCAGTTTTGAGAGTCATCAGCCCAATCTGAATCAAAGTAGGCTTGTAAGGATAGGTCTCCTCCTTTGGTGATAGGAAGATCATAGATGTATGTACCTTTAAGATAGGGGAAAAGTGTTTCAAGGTGTTGGAGATGACAATTGAGAGGATGTTGTATATGTTTACTGAGTTTATTAATGGCATATAAGATGTCTAGTATGGTAATAGTGAGGTATTGTAGTGAGCAGATAAGATGTGCTTATGCTGGTATTCTTGAAAATGGGAGAGATGTTCACTTTGGGTATGAGGGGAGTTTTTGGATAGGAGTGGGGTGAGGACTGTTTTGCAATGAAAGATGCCTGCGTGTGCAAATGTTGAGGTGGAAATTAGTTTGGTGTTAAAGCCTAATTGTGGTTCTTAGACCAGTATCCAAGGAAGGTGGAGATTGTGCCTGGTTGTTTGATATTGAAGGTTGTGTTGAGATTGCTGATGAGATCACTGACGACAGAATTGTTAATGCCATTTAGGAGGATAACATTCACATATACTAAAAGATAGAGGTACGTGTCATTATGCTTGTAAATTAGTAGGGATGGGTCACCCGAGTTTAGGTGGAAGTCCTAGGTGAATTAATGATTGGAAAAAGTATAGTGACATTGACAAGGTGCTTACTTGAAGACATAGATTGTTTTATCCAAAACAGGCATGAGTCAGATATTGCAGGTTCCAGAAGCCAGGTAGTGAGGACAAGTAGACATTGTCATCAAGTTTTACCATGTAGGAAGGAATTGGAACTTCCGAGTTATTGAACTTTCCATTTGTATTGGTTGGCAGTGTTAAGAACCTGATTAGTAGGTACTTTGACAACTAGATTGAAGGTTTCATGATAATCAATGTCAAACTATTGTTTCAAGCCATTTGCAACAAGTCTTGGAGTTGTATTTGGTTGAATAGTTCCATTTACAAACTAGTATGTTTTGGCATGATGAGGAGGTTCAAGGTGTCATGTGTCTTGCTGTTATAGAGCTAAGAATACTTCGAACGTGGCTTAATGCCAGTGATGAAGCTTGATTTTTTGGGCAGAGCAAGTGAGGTCAGGATTAAGTTGATTGGGGAGATGTGATATTTTAGGTTCAAATTTTGTTTGGGTTCGAGAGAACCAGCTTTGAAACTTGCTTGCATTGGATAAGTTGAGGTGCTGTGCAGATATGGTAGTAAGGAGTGTTGGTGGCTACTGGGATAGTAGAATTGGGAGGTTATGTTGCCAGCAATGACAGAAGAAGGGGAAGATTTGGGGCAATATTAATTCGTGTGGAGTGGAATGAAAGGAAGAGGTCAGTGTCAAAAGTAGAGGTGGTTATGAGGTCTTTGTAAGGGGGTGAGCGGGGAGTTGTTTATGTATAGGAAGGAGGTTTCATAGAGGCAGACATGATGAGAGAATGAGTTTTTGGGAAGTGAGGTCATAGCATGGATAAACAATGTAGTTGGGTGAGAATCCTAAAAAGATAAAAGTAGGGGATCGGGGAGCCAAATTGTGTGCCGCAGTGGTGGAGAAAATGAGTGTTTTAGCTTGTAAGGAAGCTGATAAGGGGACTTCATGTTATTGGTTTGGGATGGAACACAATTTGTAAAATAGTTGGCAATGAGGAGGGCATCGAACCAAAAGTCGTGGTGAAAATACGTGTCAAGGAGAAGTGCCCCAGTGCTGTCTAAGAGGTGGTGATGTTTTCGTTCTACAACTTCCTTTTGTTTGGAAGTATAAAGATAGCTACATTAATAGAGAATGTCACAAGTTCAAAGGTGAGGATGTTATTGTTATATTCACCACCACCCTCATAGCGGAGATATTTAATATTAGTATTGAATTGATTTTCCACTAGGTGTTGAAATTCAATGAATAGTCTCGTATTTGTTTAGCAGTGGAAATATCCAACAAAAGTGAGGGTATGCATCAATGAAGGAAAAATAGTACTCATAGTTGCAGATAGAGAGAATTAGGGAGGGATCTCATAAATTAGAGTGAATTAATTATAATGCGTTATAGTTATAGCTACCACTTAGGAAGGATAATTTTTGTATTTTAGTAGAGCTACATACATGACAAAATAAAATATATAGCAGATTTATGCCGTGCTTTATTTGCTTTATCATAGCAAAAATGTGGCAACGAAGGTGTCCAAGATGTTGAGGCCAGAGAGAATTTGATGAGGTAGATTGTAGTGCTTGAATAGGTGAAGTGTGCGCAGGTTGAGACAGGGAGTAGAAGTCTCTATGGTTGCAACCTTGGAGGAGAGTCTACTATGTGATTGTCTTGAATGTGAAAACCAGTAGCATTAAAGAAGAGGGAGCTATTGTTATCATTGGCTAATTTGTGAACAGATAAGTGGTTGTAAGATAATTTAGGAACATGTAGTATTGTAGAGTATAAAGACGTATATGTTGGGGTGGAGACGAGGCAATTGTCTAAGTGAGCAATGGGAATGGATCACCCGCTGTGACCTGGTTGAGGCTGAAGTTGAGTTGATGTTGTTGCTGGTTCTTGAGGATGAGTGTGAGATGAGATGACATGTTGAAATCCAAAACCCAATCCTATGAACGTTGATGATGTCATACCACAGGTCCCGAAACCATGCACCCCGACAAAGCAAAATGTGATGAAATGTATTAAACATGTTTTCCATTTTTAAAAGGAAAATTATATGCAAATAATAACAGAAATAAATAAGAAAATATAAATTTTAGTCCATAATGAATAGTCTACTAATATAATTGAAAGGAAAATAAAAAAAACAAAATAACAATAGTGACCAACTACCCCCACCCCAAAAGAAAAATACAATAGCTAAAGCAAATACTGAAAAAATATCAAAACAGGAAACCTAGAACTGAAAAAATTATGCTCCAGTAGAGATGGTCCTGCTAGTGGTTGAATATAAAATGTTATGTAAAAAGATCAACAAATAAGTTTAACGAACTATTCAATAAATAACAACTAATTATTAAAGTATAAATGGCAAAAAAATGGGGCTTATAATATAAAGAACAAACAAGGACATTTAATATGTGCATATGTAACATCATAAGATAACAAGAGAATAGTAAACAAAATACGTTCAATTATCTTAAGGAAACATGCAATAATTTTAAATTTGATCCACTTTTATTATTTAGTTTCTATTTATGTTTATATAGTTGGTTTTAACGGACACGTGAAACTAGGAAGGTCAATACCAACCCAAAGAAACCTTAAAATTTCCTATAGAGTTGTCACTCTGTGGGCCCTTTGTATCTAAAAAAGTTTCACCAACTTGCATACCATCAGACACAAGCATACCAATTTTTTCACAGGTATAATATATAAGAAATATGCTACTTCATACAGGCTATAATATGAATTTACATGTCATTTCATAAAAGAAAAGTGCAGGAAAAAAATATTATAATTAAAAGATTTATCCACATATGCAAGAGTTTGGCAGCAATAAAGTAAGACAATTAGTGATTTCCATCATGAATATAATTGAAGCCTATAATAGGTGCAAAATAATAATTAAAATTGAAGTGACAAGAGCATGACTAACATTCTTATAAAATAACTATGAATCTAATACGAACAACAATGGTAACGCCCATAATTAAGAATTGTGTGTTTATCTTCTAATAAAAGCAGTTACTTGCCCAAGTACAGCAAAATAAAATGATACTTCTATTAATTCAACGGTTCAACTAGCGATGTTATATAATTTAGAATTCAAGATATCATTACCTATACGATTAGGTGCAACTTTATTAATATATATTATTATTATGTATCTTATATATATATATATAGAGGGTAGGCTTACGGTGCTTGCTCGGTCGAGGAAAGAATAAGAAGGAAGGAAGATAAAATTTTGGTGGTCTCTGTACGCCATGATCCCGCAGTTGCCTTCTCGGCTAGCTCACTATTGTGTCGCAAGGGTTCGGTCACTAAACCGATGGTTTTGGACGAAACGATGAGAAAAGGATGAGAGGAAAAGGCAAGGGTTTGGCTACAGGAGGAGGCAAGGGAGAGTTAAGGCTTTGAAGTTGTAGAACAGGTTGAGGCGAGGTTTCAATGCCCTAGCCCTTATATAGAACAAGGAGGCGATAACTTGAGGTAGTGTTGGAAGCGAGAAATCAAGCGCAAAAAGAAAAGAGTCGCGAATTGAAAAGTCAGCAAGCTAGCGAGCAAATAAGAAAAAAAAAATTTGGTGCTTACATACTACCCTCATTAAAAGAATTTGGTCCTCAAATTCAAACCTTTGGTATGAAACGACTATGGGCACTTCAAGGTCACCTCTTCTTCAATCTGTTAAGTTGATTCTTGTTCAAACTGGTTCTTACAAAGTACTCTAACAAAAGGAATTGATCGGTGGCGAATCCAGTACTTCTTCATAACTCAGGTCTCCTCAAATCACCAGATAATGTGAGAGCCATCATGCATATAATGCGGAAGTATAGAGACATGAAAAATATTATGTACTGTAAAATTTGGAGGAAGAGTCAAACGGCGTGAAACTCTATCGACTTTCTTAATGACATCAAAAGGAACAATAAAATGAGGTTGAAGCTTTCTCGTCCAGCCAAATCATGTGATTTTGCACATAGGTGAAACCTTCAAAAAAAAAGGATCTCTGACATTAATTTCAATCTCTGTGTTTTGGTTTAAAGTACTTCTGACAATCCTGGGTCGTAGTCAATCTAAAATATGACAAACCTCCTCAGTAGCTTGTTCGACTAATTGAGGTCCAAATATTTGTCTCTTACCAACCTCGAACTAACACAAGAAAGATCTACACTTTCTACCATAAAGTATAAAATTCTTCGTATGGTGGCATGCCGATACTAGCCTAAAAGCTAATATTATAAACAAACTCTACCAACAGAATATAGTCCTCCAAACTACTTTCCAAGTCAAAAATACAAGCTCTCAGCAAATCCTTTAAGGTCTAAATGGTATGCTTTGACTGTTCATCTGCCAAAGGATGAATGCCCATAGCTTCTCGCATTTGATTCCACAGCCTGGAAGAAAATCATTCATCTCGATCTGATACAATGACGGTTTGAACTCCATGCAATGAAACGATGTTATCTATGTAGAGCTTGACTAATTTATCCATTGAATAGGTTTGTTTGATTGGTGGAAAATTAACTAGTTTACTCAATCTATCAACCAGAACCCAAATTTGCTTCGATCTTGGCAAGCCAACAATGAAGTCCATGGAAATTTCCTATTTCCACCATGAAATGGGAAGGGGCTGCAATAGATCACCAAGTCTTTGATGTTCGTCCTTAACCATCTAACAAGTCAAATAATTGGCTATAAACTCTGTTATAGTGGTTTTCAAACCCGGTCACCAAAATAGCTTCTTAAGATCTGAATACATCTTATCGCTTCCTGGATAAGCAAAATATGAAGTAGAGTGTGCCTCACGAAGTATCTCCTGTTGAAATCCTTTCTGATCTAGAACACAACCAATCCTGAAATCTATAAGTGTCATCTTGATCGATACTAAACTCGGACTTCGTTCATTCTTTGTTTGCTCGCTCAACTGTAATAAGTTTGCATTCATCATCTAAGCTGCACGAATACGGTCCACAAGTGAAAGTTGAACTAACAGTTGATACATGATAGGATTAGCTCCTGTCAGTACTATCTCAACCTGGAGTCACTCCATCTCCGATATTAACTGATACTCCTAAGTGATCATCCAAGCTGTATATGTCAGATACTTTTTGTTTAAAGCATCTGCGACCACACTCGCCTTACTAGAGTGGTATTGAATCTCTAAATCATAGTCATTCATCAACCCGAGTCAACGTCTTTGTCTCAAGTTTAACTACTTATGAGTCAAAATATATATTAGACTCTTATGATCAGTAAAGGCCTTGCAACAAATGCGATAAAGGTAGTGCCTCCAAATTAGTCCAAATATAACTACAGCCAACATCAAGTCATGGGTAGGATAATTCCTTTCATGCATCTTGAGTTTTCTAGAGGTATTAGCAGCTAGATTAATTTCTTCTCTGCATAGGAGGGAGTAGAGGTCATCTAGACTAATAGTTAGTTTGGTTTGTATAACTGCTTTGAAGAATGGTATGATAGTGGAAGACCGTTAAGAGTATAGAAAATGATGTCTTCAACATCAAGCCTTGAGCCAATAGTGACAATGTTGTCGGTGAGTGTTTTGATGGTTGTAAGGTGTTAGGTCATAGTTTGAGAGCCCATAGAAATGTGGTTAGTTTCATTTATAAATAGAATTAGATGGGAGTAATTGGAAGACTGCCATCGTCATTCAAAGATTGTCAATATGACCAGGGTGCAAAAAAGGTGGAGAACATTAGTTGGTAGGATGAATATAGAGATGGTTGACAAGATGGCAGCCATGGGTATTGGATCAATAAGGTGCCAAATGTTGTAATTGGGTTGTGGATTGGTGCACTAGATGTGGAGAGAGTAAATTTTGGGAGGCAGGTGGCAGTACCATTGATAAAAGATTGGAATCCATAGAGTTTTCCATATAGGCTAGTTGTCTTTTGAGAAGGGATCAGTGGAGACTAGTTTGAGGAGAGCCTTGAGAATTTTTTGGGATGGTGGGATGACTTTCAATCATACTGATCAAGGGTGAGGTTAAGGGATTAGAAGTGTTGGAGGGGAAGAGATCAGTTTGATCCATGAGAAAGGAGTTGGGGAAGGATGGGAGGTTGCAGTTAAGTTGATAGGTCTGATACCATAAAGAAGCTACAAAATTTCAATCCTGAAAGCATTAATATTGCAGAATTTTAATATATCGTACTGTAAAGTATTTCTCATATTGTTTTCTGTAATACTATGGTTCTATCGATGACAGAGTAATGCAGTAGGCTAGAATGGTAAAGTTATCCATTTGTGCTGAACGACCAAGATGAAAATGAGAGTTTAGAATCAACCATCGAGAAGGTGATGGTACAATTTTGACCATGCCCAGTCTGACAAGTTTGTTATCCTGCTTGAATGGTGAATAATTATGTTATGTTGATTTGTTAACAATGAAATCAAATTCAAACAATTAAAGCGATGATTATGACTCTCATAAAGCCACTGATTACAGCTTTTCAACACCATGGGCGGAGCCTCCCGTAAACATAACCTAACAGTGCCTTAACAGAGATACGTGCCCGTCACGTCCGTCGTGTTCGTCCCTACTCACAGCCCTGTAAACAAATAGCTAATTCCAAAAATCAAAACACAGGTTTAGAAACTAGAAAAAGGGCCAAACGTTAAACAAAAATAGGAGACAGGATCACATAAAGAGACGATAAGAACATATACTTCGGTCGATTTTTCGTTCGAGTAAGATTTCGCTTCATAGAATGAAGTGGATGAGTGAGAGAAAGATAACTCAAGAAGGGATGGGAAAAGGAGGCGGCGGCTGTGTAGACGTCTAAAGAGAGCTTCAGCGAGATGAGAAGGAAGGCGCTCGAGGGTCCTCCGCTGCCTCCGCCATTTCTCGACGCTCTCGCTGCTTGCAGCCGCGGCTTCAATACAGAGATCCACGAGCCATCTTTTCTTCTCCATTTTCGCCTTCCTTTCTCTTCTAGTTCTTCTGCTTCTCCTACCAAGGGGCAGAATATGGTGAGCCGGTGGAGATGAGTTCAACAAATTCGAGATTCAGGGGCTCTAAGAACGATTCAGTAAATTTTGTGTGATTTAACTTTAAAAAATATATTTCATATAGCTGATATTAATTTTAGTTAAATAAATGTTTATTTTTTATTTTAAGATTTATATGACTGTAATGTTTTTATTATATTTAATTAGCCTGTAATATTTTCAATTAGACTAATTAAGCATCACTAATAATCATTATTTAATGATATACCATACCAATGTTATAATAACATTTATTTAAACTATTTAAATAAAAGAATTATAAGCTAATTTAATTTTAATTAAAATTTTCTTATAAAATTAGATTTATTTTTTAGTTAATAAAGCCATTGCATATATACATGCATTCGTGCATTTGCATATAGGATTGAAATTTACTAATTTTAATTAATAATTTTTACATCGATTTAATTATGCTAATTACATTATAATTAGCATAACAAATATCATGATTGAGAATTTATGAGACTATTTAAACCTACTAATTTATTTAGGCTCTGTTTGGCGCAGCTGCAGCTGCTCAGTTTTTCACTGTAGCTGCGCTGCCCCAGAAAGCTGCTGCGGGGAAGCAGAGAGGAAAAGGAAGGAAGAAGAAGGGAAAGCAAGCTAAATGAGAAAGCTCGCACTTCCAGAGCTCACCGCGACTTCCAGAGCTCACCGCGTCTTCTGATCAGCAGAGGAAGCTCGCACTTGGCGGGGCAGGCGAAGGCAAGATCGAATGGAGGAGGGGTAGGGGAGTAATACCGCGGGCCGCGGGGTCTCACCTGTGGCCGACTTTTCCCTCAGCTTCGCGGTCGCCGCGAGCGGAACGCCGCGCCAAACAATATTCTTTCGCTGCCTTCCCCCGCACCGCGCAGAAAACATCGCCAAACGATGCCTTAATCAAACTAAATCACAAGAGAGTATTAACATGCTTAGGCCGGTCTTATTAAATTGATATTAACTATTATTAAACTAAATCATGAATTACTGGACCTCAAATTAATTGAAGTAAGTAGTAGTCCACATAGTAGTCCTATTTTTTCAATTCAAAATCATGTTGAACATATTAGAGAAAAAACATGTATGGTTATTAACTATAAAGAAATTAGTGATAATATAAAATTTGATAGTTATTTCTTATCAAAAAAAGAAGTATTAATAAATCATACAAAACTGCCAAATGATTTTATAAATTAGATTGTAAATCTCGTTTCTGGCAAATTATGATGCGCCCAAACAGTATAGAATTTACAACTTTCAGTACTCAGCAGAGTCATTACTAAAGGAACGTTGTGCTCTTCGGTTTAAAAAATGCACCACAAATATTCCAACGACATATGGATACTATTTTTGCGGAGTTATCCCAATTCTTTCTTATCTATGTAGATGACATTTTAATATTTAGTTAGACTATTGTGCAACACTTAAAACATTTAGCTTTATTCTCCAGTAAGCACAAAAAAGTGGAATTGCTCTAAGTAAATAAAAAAACTATTTTTCTTATTAATATTATTGAATTTTTAGGACTTATTATAGATAAAGGCGTAATTGAATTACAATATCATATTTTAATATAAATTGATTATTTTAAACATATTACTAACTAAAAAGTTTTACAACGTTTTGTATTAATTATTCATTCAAAATCTTGCAATACGAGCTTCACTACAAATAAAATTACGCATAAATGTAGTATGACCTCGGGATGAAAATGTCAAAAAATTTTACAAAAAAATTTAAATCAATGTAAAAACCTCCCAAAACTATATTTACCTATAACTAGTCATTATTTAATCATAGAAAGTACTAGTTTTGAATTAGCTTGGGGAGCCATTTTAAAAGCTTGACGGAAGGCTACTGAACTCTTGTGCAAGTATAGTTCAGATGCACATACAATGACAGAATAGAATTATCACATTAACGAAAAAGAGTTGTTAGCAATTAAAAAAGCAATTAAAAATTTTGAAATCTTTTCGTATGAAATTTTCTTTATTATGACAGATAATAAAACAACTATTTTTTTATTAAAAGAAAATTATAAACTTTTTGCCTAATAAACGACTAATACGGTATCAAAGTTGTTTTTCTGCATATACGTTCAACATAGAATATATTAAAGGAAAGAAAAATGTTCTTGTTGACACCTTAACATGTGAATTATGCAGAAAATACTTATGACTTCAAGTACTGAAAATATGGAGACATATGATATAGCTGTTGAAGCCGACGATGAGTCTCTACTAGACTTGAACAATTATTTGGAAATACCTGAAATACATATATAGAAATTAGAATGTGAAATTGCTTACAGCAATAATATTCTAAATAAATTACTGAAAGTAAAAAAAATTATGTTAATGAATAAATCCATGAAGAAGATTTACCTTCTCTTACTGAATTACAAAAAAAAATAAAATTTCACGAATCTCAAACTTACAAAAGAAAAAGAAATATTTTTACTCCAAATAATAATAAAATACATTCATATGCCAAAGCATTACAAAATATATCAAATAATGCTTCAGAGAATATAAAAGAAATAGGTGATGAATGACAACAAGTCTCGCAATATAAAGAAAGAACTAATTCAAAATTTTACTTTCACATAGCTGGAAAAGCTCAAGTCATATATGTATATGGAAATACATATTCAAGACTTATTACAAAATTATAAAATTATGGTCTGTTAAGCATGATTTATTTATAAGATGTAAATCTTTTAAAAGAATTATGAAAACCAGTCTTTAATGTTGTGGAAACATTCCACATGGTCGTCAAACACTGGAATATATATATAATTATATCAAACTTATCCTGAAATACGATAATGAATTATTTCATTAATACAACTTGAAATTAGCAGTGAACCATTCACTCCCAAATACAGACTTGTTAAAGTTTTAACTCAAAGATATAACGTGGAAGATTTATATCAAATATGGATCGAAACAAAAAAGATAGATTCAACTAATATTTAGGTTTATCATTGTGCTGAACATTTATTTGTATACAGTCGCTTTAAGCAACCGACGCGCAAAATACATGAAGTTATGTATAAAAAATGGGTAACAATTCCCAGCAAAAAATACTACGCTAGCTTGTAAAGAAGTAAAAGAGTTATTTTGTCAAAACTACAAAATGAGTGACACTTTACAAGGCATGAGAGATAAGCTAGAGGGCAGAAATAGTGCATTATAAAGGAAATAACTGTAAAGCAAAGAAAAGAAGAGTTATTATCAAAAAAGAATCTTGCCATACAAGCACTTAGCTAAAAGATAAAGAAATTATTCTCCACTAGCTCAATTTTTGCCACCTTTATGATAAAACAAATATTCTCAACCAACTCAATTATTGGCGACTTATGTTACGTTGCAGAAGAAATTTATTAAAGACAATGTCAGCAATGACAACTACATAAGGATTCAGAGTCTATATAATGTTGATTTCTCTAAGTTTAAAGGCAAAGAAAAATTTAGTGAGTTCTCTTCTTCTTCTTTCTTTATTCCTTCTCTTGTAATCTTGTTGGTGCAAAAGTTAGGAATTGTCGGTCGTCGGCATGGGTATCCCGATGCCCGGTTTTTAAGTTAGATTAATTTAATATAGATATATAATTTGGAAAAATATCATTTTTAATTTTGAAAATATGAAATCAAATTGATCTCATATATGCAATAGTTTAAATAATCAAGCGATGCACCACAAGTCATATATCTATTCTAAAAATGGATATATTGCTTGGTGGTGAGGCTTGATCAAATAAACTAAGGACTTATGACATTCGTTTGGTCTGCGAACCATTTATATTGACCGACAACTTCCCCTATCTAATATAAAAGAATTAGATAGGGTTTATATTAATTTGGGGTCTTTAAGTTTCCTATAAGGGCAAGCCTCTATAGTTAATTACATCTTAGATAACCGAAGTCACCTAAGAAAAATCTAGATTAAGATCAGGAAATATTGTATTCATGACTTCCAAAAGATAGGATCTTCAAGAAAATGTGGTAATAGGAAATCTAATAGGTGAGTGGATCAAATTTCGGAACAATTATTGTAGGAATCCAAAGGAAGAGAAAGCTAAGGGTAGAATATAGATCCAAGAGAAATCTTGGTGTCTTCCCAACTATCATATGACTTAACTTCAATTTGAGATAGTTATTTAGTGTTTCATCTTGTCAATTTTACTATTTAAGGCTTACATTCACTTGATACCGATCATGTGAATAGCCTGGAAGATAGGAAGATTTATGTCATATCGGATGACAACCTTGGAACCTAAGACAAATTAGGGCTTATATTACACATGGTGCAAATGCCCAAAGAGATAAAATGCATACTTATGTTGCATTAGCCAAGCTACCTCGAAGTCCTATGGCTTGTTGTTTATTTCTAAGGAATTTTTCTGTTTAAGATTGTCGTGCTGCCCACTATGCATGCTAAGCTCCTCATTGTATCAGGTTTAGTTGTAGAAGTGTCAAATTGAAGAGATTGGGAGAAGTAGCATATTTTGGAAATGTTTAATTTGAGATGTCTTAATGTCTTATTAGGGGAATATTTAAATTTAATATAACGACACCGTTTAGGATCCCACAGTTCCCTCATTCCGACACCATTATTTTTTTCGGATTCGCTTAGTCCAAATGAATTTACTAAATACCATTTTGCTTAGAAAATCCAATTTAGGGGTCAAATTAATTCCAATTAATTTGAAATTTTTATGGGGGGTTCCCTTAACTTTAAATTACAGTGGAGAATTATTTTCATGTCATTTAATTTTATATTTAATGCAATTTAATTAAATTTCATTTTTAGAATTTTGGGCTAATTAGGGTTATTCTTAGCGATTTAAATCAAGTTTATATTTTTCCTAGGGTCCTTTGGTTAAAGTGAACCTACCAAGACTGATTTTATATTTTTATCATGAATATTTTAATTATTAGAATTTTAAAACAAAAATAATGACCATTAACTTGAAAAATTAGGGTTCTCTCTTTAGAGATGTCCTCTGACCTTGGAAAAATTGAAAGATGTCCCTAACAAGAGAGGCAAAAAAGTCATATGGTCCCATGCCATGGTGAAATTTTTATGGCAATAGAGAATTGAAATAAGGAATATAATAATTAATTAATTAAAAACATAGCCTCAACAAAATATTTTAATTTTTATTCCACATTATTCTTCTCTATTCATCGAGTAAGAGGGTATTTTTATTTTATTTTTAGAATTTTTCTACATAAAGATATGCATTTTTAAAAGTTGGCTAATTTAAATAAATCTTAAAATCCCTAATTTCCTACTTAAACACATCAGCCTCGTACGCGTCAAAGTGGCTACTCGGCGCTGCGGGATTGGGCTCTTTCCCCCTGGGTGGCGGCGCATTCACGAATCGAAGTCTCGTCCGACTCCATCTCATCAGTCCATTCACGAACCACGCGATCCAACGGCTGCCCACCTTTGTCCCCGTCCGGTGTGCACCGAGAGCCGTCCACCTTACAACCCTAATTTCTCACTCGATACTCAACCAAATCAGGTACGGTTTGATCATATGGACTCGTCTAAGTGAGGCAAACACATCCATACAGTGAACATGCTACGAAATTAAAGTGTACATAAATGGAGAATTGAATCAAGCTCGGGAGGAGGAGAAGAGCTTATACCTTGGTTTGAGAGGGGAGGCCTCAATCAGATGTGCTCAGCACATTCGTAGAGGTCCAAGGAGTCTACGGATGAAGGCTCTGACCATGGTGAAATGCCTAGATATGAAAGTGGTCAGACCTGATTTGGGGGTCTGATGGAAGTCACTGCTAAGGTGGTTTGGTGATGAGGCTTTTAGTGGAAAGCTTCTTCTTAAGCTCTGGTGAAGGTGTGTGCAAAGTTAATTCAGGTTTGTTGGAGTGTAAAGAAGTGTTCTGTTTCTAGCTTGAAATTAGACTAAAAAATTGAGCTCAATCAATGGGGCTTAGGGCAGTAATGCAGTGGGGGTTGGCTTCTCTGATATGTGGGAAGAGTTTGGAGTGAATTGGGCAGAGCTTTGTTAAGGTTTGGTGCAACAACCCTTCAAGCCGTGGAGGAGGGTTGTTTAAATAGCCAGGGTAAGCCAGGGGTTGTGATTAGCTGCCTTGAGGGAGTGAAGAAGAGCTGCAGTGGCTACTAAGGTTGAGTCAAGTCAGCAGGATCCAATTTTGGATTAAAGCCTGTTTAGGTGCTCTTGGCTTGGTATTTTCCAGCGGTCCGGTCAGGGTTCAGTGAAGTCAGAGAGGTTGAGTGGTGGCATCAATTTGGACATTGGTTGGCTCTATGGTGGAGATTCAAAAGGTTATTTGGGATTTTGGGTAAGTTGGCTAGCTTGGGTCCCGTAGGTCACTTGGCTAAACCTGGTCCTTAAGTGGTTAAAACAGCTCCTAAGACCCTTTAGAAGGATTTAGTGAAGTCAAATGGTTGGTTGGGACTTGGGAAAAGGAGATTTAAATGTTTAATGGAGGGCAAAATCCTAGTGAGTGAGGGAGAGGGAAGAGTCACCTCCCTTTGCCATTTTTGGCAAAATTGACATTTGGATGGTCATGGAATGATGTACGAGGCAATCCATGCTATGCATGGGATCATGGAATTGTTTCAAGCAAAAAGGAATCTGGGTTTTATGAATTTTTAAATGTAAAATGTCAACATGCCCAATTTTGGCAAAGTGTCATGTATGCATGATAAAAGTTGGGATGGTGCCATGAAATGATGAATTAAATGACATGAGATGATAATAAAAGGGAATTATGTCATGTGGGCTCAATTTGGGCTTTTAAATTTCATGAGATGGGCTTTTAAACTGCACATGTATGAGGTGATTTTTGAATTTTTGAAATTAATCATAAGATGATCAAATTGAATTAGGTTTGGTTGAAATTGGGTTTAGACATGATGAATTTTGATTAGGAATTGAAATTTGGGGAATTGATTGGCTCATTGGGTTCAATTTAGGAGAATTAGGCATTGTGGTCAAAATTGGGGCTTTTGGGTTTGGGTCAAAATTGAGCTCAAATGTGGGTCAAATTGGGCTTGGTTTGGTTTAGATTGAGATTAGGAATGTTTAATTTTGATTTGGAATTGAAATTGGGCAAGATTGAGGTTAATTGGGCCAAGATTGGGCTTGGACTTGGGGAAATTGGGCCTTTAAGGGCAAATTAGGGCTTTAGGTAAATTTAATCAAATTGGTCAAATTAGTGGTTTAAATAGAAATTGAGTATATTTGGAGGGTTTTGGGAATTTGTTGGAATTTTTGGAATTCATGGTATTCTTAGGGTATTTTTGGGGTATTTAGAAAAATTGGGTCAAATAGGTCAAATAGGTCAAATAGGGTCAATGTGATGGTTCCAAGCTGAAATTGGTAATTTTTGGAAACTTTTGGGATTTTTTTGTAATTTTTGGAATTTAGGGTATTTTTGGGGTATTTTTGGGATTTTTGGGCTAAGGTGGGTAAGTAAGCCATGAAGCTATTTCAAACTATAGGAGCCATATGAGGACTCGTTTTGGTCACTCAATATGTTGTTCATAACCCTCTTAGCTCTACCCTTATAATATTTCCAAAAAGTCAGAAGGTCAAATTAAGTGTAAGTGGGCTTAGGGTTTGAGGTGTGTGCCAAAGTGTAGTGTGTGTAAGCTGACCTAACCAAGGCCATGCCACCCAGGGTTAGTCCTAAGGCTTGACCATCCTATGGGGGCTCATCCTTGACCTCCCAAACATTAGTCTTAACCTTTCAAGCAGCTTGGAGGTTCATGACCATCTATGCAGAATTCCAAGGACAGCTAGGAAGTGGCTTGAATTTTTAAGTGGTAGGTTCCATCTCTAGTCTTCTAGGATAGTTGATCACAGAAAAATATGTTAAGAAATTCATACCTATTTTTGATGAAATTGCACTTTAAAGAAAGGTATTTTCTTTATTTTATTGCAGGAATGAAGATTTATTGGTGATAGAAGCAAAATGCATGAAATGGAGCAAATTTGGATCAAAAAGGAAGAAATTCATGCAAATATAACTACTTCGCCGACGGCGAGATCGAGGCCGCCGACGGCGAGATCGTAAGGAGAAATTTCTGAAGGAATTATAACTACCTCGCCGACAGCGAGCCCGAGCCCGCCGACAGCGAGATCGCGAGGTTTGAAGACCTTCTAGAAGCCCCGCTGACGGCGAGGTCGTTTCCCGCCGACGGCGAGGTCGTTTCCCGCCGACGGCGAGCTAGTTCAAAATGCATATACATTGAACCTGGACACTTTTTGAAGAGGTGTTTAAGCACCCCTTGGACCTTTGCTTACCTCTATAAATAGAGGCCGAATTCTAGAGTCTTAAGTGTGTCTTTTGAGTCTTCTGTGAGTCTATTTCTAGTGTCTTAAGTGTAGTTTGAGTGAGTTTAGTGAGTTTATTAGTTTAATTAAGTACTATTTAGTTGGTGTACTAGAAGGAAAAGTCAAAGGAACTTCAAGGAGTCTGCTTGGGAAGGAAATTAAGATAAGTATCTTTGTTTATTATTTTTAACTTTAAATGAAATCCATGCTTTGTTTTATTCTCATGCATTCTGAGTAGTTTTCTTAGTCTTTCCCCTTGTTTATGAAAATTAAGTGGTTTGATGAAATTAAATAAAGGCACTTAATATAATATAAATAAATTGTGATAATTTTTACTTAAAACTTAATTTACTTTCAATCTGGCCAATTAAGTAGTTAAAATATGTTGAATTATCAACTATAGTAAAAATTACATCCAATATTTAGGGAAATCAAAAGCCTTAGAAGGAGGGTGCAAATAAATAGGGAAATATTAATTATCGGGCGTAGAATTGGATATTTTAGTGTGACGAACTAAAATACTCAATTCGATCCTAATGTTTAAGAGTCGAAGTGTAGATGTTAGCCCTCGAGTGAGGGGAACGTGGGAGCTCCAAGTGGCGACAAGTATCCTCCCAAACTTAGCCGCAGATTCGTAATCAAACATAGGATTACTCAATGTTCTTTGCACCCTGACCAAAGGGTAAAGAATAGGAATGCTCCTATTTGTCACAATACAATTCTAATTAAATTCATCATTTCACTTAATTTTCTAAAAACAAGGAGAAGGATACTTTTTTTCTGAATTAATTAAATCAACTTATTTCAAGCATTAGTTTATTATAGTTACTTAGAATTTCTGTTCACTTTATTAAGTAATTCCTTTAAATTTAGTCGATAACAATTTCGTTAAAAAAACTTCCTTGTGGGATCGATAACCAAGACTCCACTAGAGCCCTGTATTACTTGATACGATACGTATACTTGCGTAGAATTCACATTATACATTAAATCATATTCCTATATTTAAAGCGGGATCAAGTTTTTGGTTCTGTGGCTATAAACATAAATTACATAAATACAAAAAGTTGGTCAAGTTTTTGGCGCCGTTGCCGGGAGTTAAAGAAATTATTTACTAAAGTAACGGACTTAGCTAAAAATTTATTTTAAAAATTGTATGCGAAAATTTGGAAACGAAAATTTAATACCTTACGATTCAGAATTAGAGCGTACAATTAAAAGAA
The DNA here is from genome assembly GCA_022702705.1 of Papilionanthe hookeriana x Papilionanthe teres. NCBI lineage: Eukaryota > Viridiplantae > Streptophyta > Magnoliopsida > Asparagales > Orchidaceae > Papilionanthe > Papilionanthe hookeriana x Papilionanthe teres. Next base: position 105,794,896 of record CM040422.1, on the reverse strand, counting down.
TTAGAAAACAAAAAAGAGAAATTATAAATTTAACGCAAATGGCAAATATTCTTGAAAATCAAAATAACAATCAACCAAGACCATTACAAGATTATGCCAACCCTACATTAGATGAAATTCATTTAACTATTCAAAACCCTGATGTAGCTGCTAATTCATTCGAACTTAAACCTGCAATTATCCAAATGGTACAAAACAATCAATTTAGTGGTTCACCTATTGAAGATCCTAACTTACATCTTGCTAGTTTTTTAGAACTATGTGCTACTTTTAAATATGAAGGAGTATCTAACGATGCTTATTAGACTTAGACTTTTTCCTTTTTCTTTAAGGGATAAGGCTAAAATGTGGTTAAATTCGTTAGCACTCTGGATCTATTAAAACTTGGGGAGAATCATCACAAAAATTTCTATCCAAATATTTTCTACCATCTAAAACTCGCTAAGCTTAGAAACGATATAACTTCTTTTAGTCGGTTTGATGGAGAGTCAATATATGAATCTTGGGAGAGATTTAAAGAACTTCTTAGGAAATGCCCACATCATGCTTTACCGGATTGGTTAATTATTCAAACTTTCTATAATGGATTAGTAGGATCTTTAAGATCAATCATCGATGCCTTCATTGGAGGATCATTAATGTCAAAACCATTTGATGAAGCTCTATGCACTAATTGAAGAAATGGCAACTAATAATTTTCAATGGCTCGCTGATAGATTAAATCCGAAGAAAATAGCTAGTATTCATGAAAATGATGCAATATCTATGTTAGCTTCACAAATTGCTCGCTATATCTAAAAAATTAGATCATTTTGGAATGAATTACTCTCCAACTATATTAGAAGAAAATTCATCCGGACAACTTATAGAATCCCAATCTCAATATGAAACAATTAATGCAATTAACAATGGACCCAATAATCCTTATGCAAATTATTATAATCCTGGATGGAAAAATCATCCTAATTTTAATTGGAATAATAATACAACTAATCAACCATGGATGAATAATATGACACAACAATCGGGAAATCCATCTAATCAAGGAAATCCTAATTATAAAACCAATTATCCACTCTGGATTTAATAATAATAACCCTCAATTTAAAGATAAGAAATTATCTATAGAAGAATTAATATTAAATATGAGTAAACATCTACAAAATCAAGTAAATCAATTACAAATACAAGGAAATCAATTACAAAATCAAGGAACAACTATCAAAAATATTGAAACTCAACTTGGACATATCGCTACTACACTTAATAATAGAATACTGGAACATTTCCTAGTAATGTGGAAATAAATCCTAAAGACAAGGGAAATGAACAAATTAAAGCTATACAATTACGAAGTGGAAAAGAATTAGAACCTCAAATTCGAAAGAACTTGAAAGTCAAAAAGAGGAAGTGGAAATTGAAAAGGAAAAGAATCAACGAGATCCAAATTTAGAAAATCCTTTAATACCTATGAAAATTTCTGTTGAAAACCTCTACCACCATTTCCTCAACGACTAATTCAACATAAAAAAGACAAACAATTTGCTAAATTCCTTGAAATTCTAAAGAAATTAACAATAAATATTCCTTTCATAGAAGCTTTAGAACAGATGCCAAACTATGTAAAATTCATGAAAGATATTTTAAATAAAAAAAGAAAATTTACTGATAATGAAATGGTTGCACTTAGTGAAGAGTGTAGTGCTATTATTCAGAAAAACCTTCCTGAAAAATTAAAAGATCTTGGTAGTTTCACTATACCCTGTGCTATTGGAGAAAAACTTTATGGAAAAGCTTTGTGTGACTTAGGAGCAAGCATCAATCTAATGCCTCTATCAATTTTCAAGAGATTAGGATTGGGAGAAATTTCTCCTACTTCAGTAACTCTTCGATTAGTCGATCGTTCTGTTACATATCCTAAAGGAGTTATTGAAGATGTATTCGTAAAAGTGGATAAATTTATCTTCCCTGTAGATTTTATTGTTCTAGATATGGAAGAAGATAAAGAAATTCCTATCATTTTAGGAAGACCATTTTTAGCTACTGGAAAAACTATGATCGATGTTCGAAAGGAGAATTAACTATGAGAGTAAATGACCAAAAAGTAACTTTTAATATTGCTAAATCAATGAAATATCCTGCAGCTAGAAAAAGATGATGAGTGTTTTCGAATGGAAGTACTCGATCAATTACAAAAAGAACATTTTAAGGAATATTATGAAGAAAAATTAGAAAAGGAAAATATTGAATTAATTGAAAAATCCGATATAAATGAAAAATTAAATTATATTCAAGAGAAATATAAATTTTTGGATAACACAGAAAACACTGAAAAAATATAGTTCCATCAATTATTAAACCTCCTGAACTTGAGTTAAAAATGTTACCTAATCATTTAAAATATGCTTACTTAGGAAATTCTTCAACTCTACCAGTTATTATTTCATCTGAATTAAATGAATCTCAAGAACAAAAACTTTTAGATACATTAAAAAAATATAAGAAAATTTTTTGTTGGACCTTAGCAGATATCAAAGGAATTAGTCCTTCAATCTGTATGCACAGAATTATTTTAGATAATGAACATAAACCTAAAGCAGATCCACAAAGGAGATTAAATCCGATAATGAAAGAAGTAGTTAAGAAAGAAATTTTAAAATGGTTAGATAATGGTATTATATATCATATTTCCGACGAGTGCTTGGGTAAGCCCAATTCATCGTGTACCTTAAAAAGGAGGAGTGACCGTCAAAGCTAATGAAAATAATGATATTATCCCTATAAGACAAGTCACCGGATGGCGAATATGTAATGATTATAGAAAATTAAACACGGCCTACCGTAAAAGATCACTTCCCTTTACCATTTCTAGACCAAATGTTAGATAGATTAGCTGGACACAAATATTTTTTTTTCTAGATGGATATACCGGTTATCATCAAATACAAATTGCTCCCGAGGATCAAGATAAAACTACATTTACTAGTCCTTATGGAACTTTCTCTTTTCGAAGAATGCCTTTTGGATTATGTAATGCACCTGCAACATTCCAGAGATTATGATGTCTATATTTAGTAAATTAATTGATAATGAAATAGAAGTATTTATGGATGATTTCTCTGTATTCGGAACAACATTTGACACATGCTTAAATCATCTTGAAAAGGTATTTGAAGTATGTGAGAAAACTAATTTAGTTCTAAATTGGGAGAAATGTCAATTTATGGTTACGAGGCGGCATTGTATTAGAGGCATAAAATTTCGAAAAAGGCATGGAAGTAGACCTCGCAAAAATTCAAGTAATAGCTAAATTACTACCTCCAACTACGGTAAAAGGGGTAAGAAGTTTTCTTGGACACGCTGGATTCTACAGGCGCTATATTAAAGATTTTTCAAAAATTATTAAACCTCTATGCCAACTTCTTGAAAAGGACAAAAAATTTGAATTTACAACTGAATGCCTGAATGCTTTTGAATTATTAAAAGATAAATTAATTACAAGACCTATAATAGTTTCACCTAACCTGGAGAAACCATTTGAACTTATGTGTGATGCTAGTGATTATGCTTATAGAAGCGAGTTCTTAGGCAAAGATATGATAATATTTTCGAAGTTATATATTATGCTTAGTAAAACTCTAAATAATGCTCGAAATAAATTATACGATTCTCGAAAGAGAATTATTAAGCGATTGTATATGCTTTTAATAAATTTAGGCATTATCTAATAGGAACTAAATGCATTGTACATACTGATCACTCTGCTATAAAATATTTAATGCAAAAGAATGATTCTAAACCAAGATTAATCAGATGGATATTATTAATGCAAGAATTTGATTTTGAGATAGTTAACAAAAAGGAACCGATAATCAAATTGTCGATCATTTATCAAGATTAGAAAATCCCGAATTATCCGATGCGATAATGAAATTTTAGACGAGTTTTCACGATGAACAACTTTATAATATTAATGAGTTGAAAATACCTTGGTATGCTTGATATAGTAAATTATATTGTAAGTGACATTTTACCACCTATGTTAACTTTGCAACAACGTGAAAAAATTCATTCACGATACTAAATCATACTTTTGGGATGAACCATACTTATATAAGCAATGTAAGGATCTAATTATTAGAAGATGTGTACCTTATGAAGAAATTGAACCAATTATTCAAAAATGTCATGATTCGATTTTGGAGGACATTTTGGGACGGATAAAACCGCATATAAAATTCTACAATACTGGATTCTACTGGCCTACTCTATTTAGAGATGTATATAGATATATCAAAACTTGCGATAAATGCCAAAGAGTAGGAAACATTTCAAGGAAAAATAAAATGCCTCTGAATTTTATATTAGAAGTTGAAATTTTTGATGTTTGGGGATTAAATTTCATGGGACCTTTTATTCCGTCATTTGGAAACTCATATATATTAGTAAGTTGTTGATTATGTTTCCAAATGGATTGAAGCACAAGCTTTATCTAGGTGTGATGCTAAAAGTGTTTCAAAATTTTTAATGAAAAATATTTTTACTAGGTTTGGAATGCCGAGAGTGATTATCACTGACGGAGGAACTCATTTTAGAAACAAATACATTCACAAACTAGTAGAAAAGTATAATATTATGCATAAGATATCGACTGCTTATCATTCACAAACTAGTGGATTAGCTGAAGTTTCTAATCGAGAGATTAAACGTATATTAGAAAAGTCTGTAAACCCTAACGAGTCGGATCGGTCTATAAGACTAGACAACGTATTATGGGCATACGGGATCGCTTATAAAACTCCGATTGGAATGACTCCTTACGGGCTTATATATGGAAAAACTTGCCACTTACCAGTCGAATTAGAACATAAAGCATATTAGGCGATTAAAGAATTTAATTATAATATGAAAGAAGGTCAGTGAGAAGAGATTGTTGCAATTAAATGAATTGGAAGAACTAAGGAATGAATCATATGATAATGATAGGATTTATAAAGAAAGAATGAAATTATGGCATGATCGGAAGATTAATCAGAGAAATTTTGAACCAGGACAAGAAGTTTTGCTTTATAATACTAGATTGAAATTATTTCCTGGGAAATTGAAATCTCGATGGTTAGGTCCTTTCACTATAACTCAAATATTTTCATATGGAACTATAGAAATTGAAGATCCAAAAACAAGACATAGATTTAAAGTAAATGGACATAGATTAAAACCATATTTCGAAAATAGACGACCAAATTTTAAAGAGGTTTTAATGCTTAGTCAACCCGAACACTAACTGAACTAGGTCGGGCTGACGACGTTAAACCAAGCGCTTTATGGGAGGCAACCCATAGTAGTCTTTTATTTTTATATATCTACATATTAGTGAATCTATATTATTAAAATAAATCTTACTACTCAAATTCTTATTTAGAATCATCACAAAAATTGAATTTATTATATGAGATCAGAAAATATTCAGACCAGAGCGAAAACGGGCGATTTTTACGAATCTCGCCGACAGCGAGCCCGATCCCGCCGACGGCGAGATCGTGGACCATTACTTATTCAGTTTTATAACTAAGTCGCCGACGGCGAGAAACTTCCCGCCGACGGCGAGGTAGTTTAAAATTTGGTTTCTTAAAGATTTTTCGTGCGGTTTTGGACGAATCTAAGCCATTCCTTCGTAATAAATTATTCCAAATCCGATTTTACACCATTTTCTTCCTTAGGAACGACTAGAGACCAATCCGTTCCATCCAAAATGGCCTCAAAATTCCTAGAAACCACAAAAGCCGAAGTTTTCAACCGGCGAAAATTTGTTAGTTCGGAGGCACAACGAATCTTCAACAAAGGCTTCGATGAAGAAAAGACTTATCAAAGAAAGAGGATTCGTCAATCGAGGAGTAGAGAATGCTACTACAAAAATCGAAGAAATGATCGCACAGTGGCATTGGGAGGTATTTTGTTATACAACTTCCGCTGTAGTTATACCAGTAGTCAAAGAGTTTTACTCTAATTTATATGCGATCAACCATGGAAATGTGTACGTCAGAGGAAGATGGGTAACATTTACTCCTGCAAGGGTAAATGAATTGTTTTCTAAAAATACCTCTGTTTGTCATTATTCCAACTTTGTGCCTTCAAGATATAATATGAACGAGATCTATAGATATCTGACTAATGAACCAGATGATTGGGAGTTACGAGAATACAGATATGTTAGTTTTTCTGCATCACTTCTAAACCCTGTCTTGAAGCACTGGCATTTCTTTATATCATCAAAATTATTACCTACCATGAGAGTAAATAAAGTTTCAAAGGAATACGCTATTTTAAACTATTGTATTCAAATTGGATTACCTATCGATGTTGGATCAATAATAGTAAAGTACGCATTGGGATTAATCGTGCATGGTCGTTGCATGGACTTGGACACCCATCTACTATATTTGCTTTATGCGATCGGTACCAAGTTTCTTATGAGGCTTGGCAAAAAGTACTTTTACCATGGAAACCCCGGATCCTATCGATATGTTTCCCACTTTGGATAACAATGATGAGATCACCGTTATTTCGATGAGCATCACAGAACAATCCTTTAGCAAGACCTATTACTGATAAGACTAATTTTATTCTGAAGAAGATTAAAGGATTGGAAAAAGAATTGCAAAATGTGATGAATTTCATTGACAATATCTCTGATATGTTTGATCATATTGATTGGAGAATGAAGGAGCACTTTGATCATACTGGACATCGGGAGGCTAGTTTTATTCATCTACTAAGACAGAAAGGATGAATTAATGAAGAATCTATCGTGAATTCCCTTTCGGGCCTTTCTACAATTTATTTGTGCACCTGCGTCGCATCGGAAATATCAGAGAAGATATTAGTTCAGACACGGAGGAGTAGGAAGGATTTATATGTTTATGTTATATTTGTATGTGTGAGTGTTTGTTTTGGAGTTTAAGTTTTATTATGAGCCGAACTTTAGATTTGATAAGATTTTATGTAAATTGTTATGTCTCGAGCATTTAGAGTGTTGTGGTTTGGATTGCGATGCTGAGTGGTATGGATTTGAACAATTAATTTAAGTATGTGTGAAGTTATTAGTGTGAAATTTGTAAGTTTGATGGATTTCATTTATAAAGATATTTTGTTTGTTTTGTGTGAATTTCTGTAAGTATAGTACCTAATCTTCTTATTAATATTCAAATTAAGTGATCGGAAGATTGATTAATGGCAATTCGAGGTTAAAAATGATTTATGAAATTCAAAAATTGAAATTTTTAGGACTTCGCCGACGGCGAGAATTATCTCGCCGACAGCGAGAAAACCCGCTGACAGCGAGACCGAGCTCGCCGACGGCGGATTTTTCCCGAAACTTTTGCCTTATGGAATTAATTAGCTCGCCAACGGCGAGAAAAATCTCGCTGACAGCGAGAACGTGAAAAGACCTATATTTGACCGGTCAACCGACACTATTCATCATCCCCTTCCTAAAATTTTTGAAAATACCGACCTAGGGCTTGAGAGATCTTGGATTTGAAGCCATTTCAACACTTTTTGACACCGGATTTCATCTTCCCTTGGTAAGAGCTTCACCCCTATGCAAAAATTTTTGATTTTCACCATGAATTTCTTCTACATTGGGATATTTTGAAAAATTTTGAAATGTGAAGAAAATACTTGGAAGAATTTCATAGAAATCGATTCAAATAGATTTTAGTTGTTGTGGGAAGCCTTTTTAGTAATATTTTGGAGTTTAGTTAAAAATTTTGTAAATTTCACAGATCGAGAAACGGCTCCACGACAAAAGCGACGATTAGATTTTGACGAAACTCGATTCATTAATGCGAGAGCACAAACACGATATTTTCAAAATATTCAAGCAAGAAAGTGCATACAAGATCAAGTTTTCAAGAATCCAGGGGGAGACGTAGAGCGAGTTATGAAGGAGCGAGGATGGGAAAACTTCTGTTCCGTTACCAACAGAGCAGCTGTGGAAGTAGTAAAAGAATTTTATTCAAATTTAACACAGTGCAAGATGCACCAGGTAAAGGTTAGAGGATTTTTCGTAGATTTCAGTACTGCTTAGAATAAACGCATATTATGAAGTTCAAGATACCTGGAGCGAATATGAAACTTTTGGAACTATGGAAGGACCACTGGAAGAGGTGATTGACTTTCTCACTGATGGGAAAGGAGTCTGGAAGATAAAGCAGCGAGAACGGGTAAACTTCCCTCTTTCTATGCTAAATGCAACATCAAAAGCCTGGCATTATTTTATTTGCTCTACTTTGTTACCTACCTACCACCATAGTGAGGTAACAAGAGATGAAAGCGAGCTTCGAATTTACGTATTCGGAACCAGAAGAGTATTAATGTGAGAAATGTTATATATAAAAACATATTAGCCACTGCTAGAAATGAAAGTGGAGGAGGATTAGGACATCCTGGTCTTATCTATGCACTTTGCCAATTATCTGGGGTAGAGGCAAGAGATGATGAGGAATGGATAGAGCCTATGAAACCCCTAACTCGGGCTAATATAAAGAAATATGAATCCCACGAAGGATGGAGATCTGGGACAAGGGATTATGTACCTTCTTCAAGTAGAGATATACCCTCTACTAGTTATGAACCACCCCCTCAGTACACTACTCCTACCCTTCAAGATCTGATGAATGAATTAACCCTGAGTAGAAAGAGTTTTGAGTCATTTGGAGAAAATATGGAAAGAAGATTTGAGCATATAGATCAAAGAATTGGAGGCTTGGAGAGAAGACACGATTATGATAACGAATATCTCCAGCGACATTCGGAATACGAGATTGCATACTATGAAGCTGAACGTCGTTATAGGAGTGGTGATTTAGATGTTGTCTTTCCCGAGTGCCCCGATATTCACGAGTACCGACCGCTCAACCTTCTCAGCCTGGAGATCAGGGTGACGACATAGTTTGGGATTTTAATATAGAAGATTAGAGTCTTTGTTTGCTTGATTTGTTTAGATTTGTTGTTTTGCAAACTTTATTATTTCTGTGTGTAATATTTTAGTACTTTCTGCAGACTATGGACTTAGTATGTTTTGTTTATTTGATTGAGCTATGATGTTATATTTCTTATGTGTGTTAAATTAGTTGCAAATTTTTATATATATAGGATGTTAGTTTTTCTTTAATGTATTATTGTAAATGTATGTGTAGTAACAAATTAAGTTTTCTATGTTATGTTTGATACTTATTTTAAAAATTTCCATCCCTGCACTTTCTTTTTAAATATTATATATGGAAGAATACTAACAATACAGGTTCTGTAAGTAATAAAAAAGTCTGAAAAAATTTTAAAGAAAAGAAATACCTATAGCTCAAAGGTATGATGAATTTTATATACTTTCCTTTTTCACTATATAGTATAGATAGAAAAATTTAAGTTTGGGGGAAGGTAAAAATACAAATTTAATTATTAAATTGTTCTCAAATTCTATTTTCAAAAATTATTAAATGATTTTCTATAGTAATTTTCAATTCAATAAATATGAGTTGTTTTATTTAATTATTATATAAAGTTACAGAAAATACTTCTAGTAATTCAATTAAATTAATAGAAGAAGATATTTGGTTAAAATGAATAAGAATATAGTAGACTATTTAAAAGTAAGGGAAACTATATTCTAAAAATTGGAAATTCTTAAGTATATAGATGAAAAAGAAAGGATAGAAACTTAATGAAGTAAAAATTATGAAATATATATAAGCAAAGAAGTATTTTAAGTTTCAAATTTAGGAAGAGAAATTGAAGTTCAAAATTATTAACAGGCTTTCCAGATACAGTAATCCTCACTTGAAAAAAAAATAAAAATAAAAAAGAAAAAAGAAAAGAAAAGAAAAGAAAAGAAAAATATAAGTGAGGAGAAGCTTGAGGAGATGCCTTATCAAAAATTGGCTTCAATGGATTCAACATAAAGGGTAAAACTTAACTATATTTCTAAACCTTATATTTATGGATTAGTATTTTACTAAATAGAGTTTTCTTGAATTTCCTATCATCTAAATATCTTAAGTAATTTATTAATTTTTAATATTGTCTTTCCTGAAATAAATAGAAAGCTAGAAATCTTAGACCTAATAACTAAATTATCTTATCTCTATAAAATTAATTGAAATTACTTAGAAATATTTCTTTTTAACGTTATTATAATGTTATTTAAAATTTATTCATATATTCTTTGAGTTGAAAAATTCTATTATAGAAATCATTATTTTTATTTAGTATTAAAATTACTTGAGGATAAGTAATAATTATGTTTGGGGGATTTTGATCACGTGAAAAATATGTTAAGAAATTCATACCTATTTTTGATGAAATTGCACTTTAAAGAAAGGTGTTTTCTTTATTTTATTGCTGGAATAAAGATTTATTGGTGATAGAAGCAAAATGCATGAAATGGAGCAAATTTGGATAAAAAAGGAAGAAATTCATGCAAATATAACTACTTCACCGACGGTAAGATCGAGGCCGCCGACGGCGAGATCGTAAGGAGAAATTTCTGAAGGAATTATAACTACCTCGCTGACAGTGAGCCCGAGCCCGCCGACAGCGAGATCGCGCGGTTTGAAGACCTTCTAGAAGCCCCGCTGACGGCGAGGTCGTTTCCCGCCGATGGCGAGCTAGTTCAAAATGCATATACATTGAACCTGGACACTTTTTTGAAGAGGTGTTTAAGCACCCCTTGGACATTTGCTTACCTCTATAAATAGAGGCCGAATTCTAGAGTCTTAAGTGTGTCTTTTGAGTCTTCTGTGAGTCTATTTCTAGTGTCTTAAGTGTAGTTTGAGTGAGTTTAGTGAGTTTATTAGTTTAATTAAGTACTATTTAGTTGCCGTACTAGAAGGAAAAGTCAAAGGAACTTCAAGAGTCCGCTTGGGAAGGAAATTAAGATAAGTATCTTTGTTTATTGTTTTTAACTTTAAATGAAATCCATGCTTTGTTTTATTCTCATGCATTCTGAGTAGTTTTCTTAGTCTTTCTCCTTGTTTATGAAAATTATGTGGTTTGATGAAATTAAATAAAGGCACTTAATATAATATAAATAAATTGTGATAATTTTTACTTAAAACTTAATTTACTTTCAATCTGGCCAATTGAGTAGTTAAAATATGTTGAATTATCAACTATAGTAAAAATTACATCCAATATTTAGGGAAATCAAAAGCCTTAGAAGGAGGGTGCAAATAAATAAGGAAATATTAATTATCGGGCGTAGAATTGGATATTTTAGTGTGACAGACTAAAATACTCAATTCGATCCTAATGTTTAAGAGCTGAAGTGTAGATGTTAGCCCTCGAGTGAGGGGAACGTGGGAGCCTCGAAGTGGCGACAATATCCTCCCAGCCTAGCCGCAGATTCAGTAATCAAACATAGGATTAGTCAATGTTCTTTGCACCTGGACCAAAGGGTAAAGAATAGGAATGCTCCTATTTGTCACAATACAATTCTAATTAAATTCATCATTTCACTTAATTTTCTAAAAACAAGGAGAATGATACTTTTTTTCTGAATTAATTAAATCAACTTATTTCAAGCATTAATTTATTATAGTTACTTAGAATTTCTGTTCACTTTATTAAGTAATTCCTTTAAATTTAGCTGATAACAATTCTGTTAAAAAAACTTCCTTGTGGGATCGATAACCAGGACTCCACTAGAGCCCTGTATTACTTGATACGATACGTATACTTGCGTAGAATCCACATTATACATTAAATCATATTCCTATATTTAAAGCGGGATCAAGTTTTTGGTTTCGTGGCTATAAACATAAATTACATAAATACAAAAAGTGGGTCAATAGTCAAAGGGAAAATCCTATGGCTATATCCTAAGCACTAAGAGAGAAGATTATAACTCACCAAAAATGAGGTCAACACTGGATTTTCTAAAATTCTATTTGACTCTCTATTAGAAACCTCATATAGTCCACTATTCTTTGGGTAGTATGTAATGAAAATCTTATGTTTTACCTCAGTAGATCTCTCTAATTGTGACGCCTAAAGTGGCTCCCCTTATTATTGATAATCACCTTAGGCATCCCAATCCACTTAAAATAGTTTTCTTAAAGAAAACTTGAACGTTCTAAGCATCACAATTAGAGAGATCAAGATAAAGACATAGTCCACTATTACAAGGATATATAGATTTCCTAGTGATGACACAAATGATCTCATAAAAATCTAAACCCTAAATATCAAAGATCTCTACTTACAAGGCATAATTTAATCATCTTTTTTTTACTTATTGAATACTCTTTGGCATCTATCACAATTTTTAATATATTCATTTACATTGTAGAACAATATCATCCTAATTGTGAAATCTTAGCAGCCATTATAAACCTTTCTGAAATTTCTTTTATGTTCAGAATCATGACCAATCCTTATTATTTCTTGAAACTCTTCCAATTATACATATCTCCTAATAACCTGATCTTTACACTTTCTAAACAAGTAAAGTTCATCCCAATAATAAAATCTAGCATCGAAGTGATTCCTTTTTATGGTGGCATGTCAGATCATAAGGTATGATGTCACTGCCAATGAAGTTCATTATGTCGATATATCACTAAATATTCTCTTCAGAGATGATAAAAAGTTTCTTATAAAAAAAAACTCTCATTTATTTTAGTGTGCAATTTTTTCAGAACTTTCCTGATAGATCCTAGACAAGTAACTAGCTACCTAGTTTTTAGTAGCCTTCATATCCACAATCTCGATATTAAAATCAAATAATAAAAAGACTCATCGGATCAAATAGGGTTTAACATCATTTTTAGTTACAAACTATCTCATCACTGCATGGTCAATGAAAATAATACTGTTTGTACCAATTTGATAAGACATGAATTCATCAAAGGCATATACTATAGGCAATGCCTCCTTTTTAGTGGTAGTGTAGTTCACTTGAGCTTCATTAAGGTTTTTACAGGCATAATATATGGCCAAGGAAATCTTTTCTTTCATTTGCCCTAACACCATGCCTACTACATAATCACTAGCGTCACACAATACCTTAAAAGGACACTCTCAATCTGATACAAGTATAATAGGTGATGTGACTAACTTAGTATTTCAAAGTCTAAAATGCAGTGAGATAGTGTTCAACAAAGAGAAAGGAGACATCCTTTTCTAAAAAATAACACAACTATTTGGTGATTTGTGAAATGTTTTTAATATAATGTTTGTAGTATCGTGTGTCTCCTAAAAACTTCTAATGCCTCTCACTGATGTGGGTGTGGTGGAAGCTTCTTTATCACTTAAATCTTCCTTGGTTCTACCTCGGTCCCCCTTTCGTAAGTTTTATATTCCAATACAATGTTCTCTGTCATTATGAATTGGCCTTTTTCTCAGCTTAAAACCAAGTGAGTCTCCTTACATCTCTGGAATACTTTCACATGATTATCCATGTATGAGTAAAATGTGAGACTAAATATAAAAAAACCATCCAAAAATGATCTACATCCCTTCTTTCAATCAAATCACAAAAGTTGAATATGATGCAGCATTGAAAAGTGATCGACACATTGCAGTCTAAAATTATCCTACTAAAGGCAAAATCACATAAGAGTTCATGCATGTGGTCTTACCTTGGTCCTTAGAAGCTATGAGAGTTTGTTTATATCTGAAGTAGTCATCTAAGAAATGAATGAAAAAGTGGTCGGCTAGTCCGTCAAGCATCTACTCTAGAAGGGTTGAGGAAAGTGATCCTTTCTAGTGGCATTGTTTAGTTTTCTATAAACAATATATATCCACCATCTGGTGGGACTTCTCATGGGCATCAACTCATTCTTTTTGTTTTCCCCCACTTTCACCGCTTCCTTTTTGGGGGAACAATATATTGAACTCACTTAGGTAATATCTGGATGATGGTGGATTATGCCTGCATCCAAGCACTTCACAGTCTCTTTCTTTACCACCACAATCATCATTGGGTTAAGTCTTCTATATGGATCAACCTTGTATCTATGGTTCTCCATAATAATCCTATGCATGCACAACAAAGGACTAATTTTGTTAATGTTTGTTATGGTCCTTCCAAATGCTCTCGTAAATGTTCTCAGCAGTCTTATCAATTTTTTCTCTTGTAATACACTCAATTCTATTGAAATGATCATAGGAAGTCTCAACGACTCTCCTAAGAAAACAAATTTCATGTGCTTAGGCATAGTATTCAATTCTAATTAAGGGGGCTTCTTCTGTGGATGCCACTAAGGGTTTGGAATGGATAGTGGTATGCAAGAGCTCAAATCTATCCCTACACACCTTAGGGCACTTTTAATAGCAGAGTGGATTCTTTCATAGAGTGATTTCTATCATCATCAATCAACCCATGCTCCACAAGATCAATGATCCACTTAAAAAGTATCTATTTTTATGCCTTATTTAAGATTCAATTTTTAAGGATATTATGCTTTAATGAAGGTATTTTTATGTTTTTTGGATATTGGTGATGAAAAAAGAGTTCAAGAAGGAAAAAAGAGTAAAAAGGAGCAAAAATAGAGATAAAAAACAAAATTGCCAAAATTATAGGTCTGACACCTAGGCGCCAGAATCCGGCGCTAGTTCGATACTGAAGCAGTTAAAATTTTTGACAACTTTGGGCAATCATTTTGATGGTGTTAAGCGGTTATCAGACGTTCTAGAAGACTGGAAGTTACTCCTGATATATAGGACATGTGATACAATGCATCTGGACACAGGAAAACGGTTTTAATCGCGAAGAGGTGCGATCCAAAGTGAAGGGGTGCGAAGATCTGATCACGGAGTCTGGCGCCTAGGCGCCAGATTCCGGCGCCTAGCGCTGGATCCCGCGCCTAGGCGCCACGCTTACTTTCTAGAAGATTCATTGAATTTGAACGAATTTTGAAAAGGTGCCTTAAGCAACCCCTGGTCATTTTTGAAGCTCTATAAATAGGAGACATTTCTACAGAAAATAGAGCTCTCCCACGCCCGAAAATAGTTCTAGAGAGCCACCAAATATTCTTCTTAAGTATTTAGTGAGTTTATTTTAGTTTATTTTAGTTACTTTGAGTGTTACTACTCAATTCCTTGAGTAGTAAGTGAGAGTTTGTAAGAGTTGGTGCTGTTGAAGTCTTGTACTTTGTATCGAAGTCGATAGGAGTCAAAAGATCACTTGAAGGAACATTTCAGATAAGTATTTGTAACTTGGTTCAAAGTTTTATAAATATGTTTTGTTGTGTGAATTCAATGTGTTCTGAGTAGTTACTTTTCTTTCTCCTTTCAACCATGAAAAGATAATAAAGATAATTTGATTTCGTTGGAGAACTTAAACTTAATTTTAAAAATTATTGTGATGATATTCATACCTGATCTTAATTTACTTTTTAAACTGGCCATTTGAATTGTTAAAATCTGTTGAAGAATTTTGAGACCTATCCGGAAATGATTTCTTAACTAGTAGATATCACATGAATCATTGGGTAATCGAAGGCCATGTGCGGGTTATTCAAGGTGAAGTGCAAATAAATAGGAAAATATTATTTATTGGGCGTAGAATTAATTAGTTTTTAGAGTGACAGACTAAATTCTATTAATTTGGTTTATAGAAAGGGAACGGGTCATTAGTAGGGCCGACCATAGCCACCCTTGGACATCTAGAAGTGTGAGTCTAGATTAACCCATTCTACTAATAATACATCCTGAACCAATCTATAGATTAGCTAATATTTTTTTTACTATCGAGCGAAGGTAAAGAATGTGAATGCTTCTATTTGGATCTCTCTAATTGTGACGCCTAAAGTGGCTCCCCTTATTATTGATAATCACCTTAGGCATCCCAATCCACTTAAAATAGTTTTCTTAAAGAAAACTTAAACGTTCTAAGCATCACAATCAGAGAGATCAACTATTTCAACCAACATAAAGACATAGTCCACTATTACAAGGATATATAGATTTCCTAGTGATGACACAAATGATCTCATAAAAATCTAAACCCTAAATATCAAAGATCTCTACTTACAAGGCATAATTTAATCATCTCTTTTTTACTTATTGAATACTCTTTGGCATCTATCACAATTTTTAATATATTCATTTACATTGTGGAACAATATCATCCTAATTGTGAAATCTTAGCAGCCCTTATAAACCTTTCTGAAATTTCTTTTATGTTCAGAATCATGACCCATCCTTATTATTTCCTGAAACTCTTCCAATTATACATATCTCCTAATAACCTGATCTTTACACTTTCTAAACAAGTAAAGTTCATCCCAATAATAAAATCTAGCATCGAAGTAATTTCTTTTTATGGTGGTATGTCAGATCATAAGGTATGATGTCACTGCCAATGAAGTTCATTATGTCGACATATCAAAAAATATTCCCTTCAGAGATGATAAAGAGTTTCTTATAAAAAAAACTCTCATTTATTTTAGTGTGAAATTTTTTCAGAACTTTCCTGATAGATCCTAGACAAGTAACTAGCTACCTAGTTTTTAGTAGCCTTCATCTCCACAATCTCGATGTCAAAATCAAATAATAAAAAGACTCATCGGATCAAATAGGGTTTAACATTATTTTTAGTTACAAACTATCTCATCACTGCATGGTCAATAAAAATAATATTGTTTGTACCAATTTGATAAGACATGAATTCATCAAAGGCATATACTATAGGCAATGCCTCCTTTTTAGTGGTAGTGTAGTTCACTTGAGCTTCATTAAGGTTCTTACAGGCATAATATATGGCCAAGGAAATCTTTTCTTTCATTTGCCCTAACACCACGCCTACTACATAATCACTAGCGTCACACAATACCTTAAAAGGACACTCTCAATCTGATACAAGTATAATATGTGATGTGACTAACTTAGTATTTCAAAGTCTAAAATGCAGTGAGATAGCGTTCAACAAAGAGAAAGGAGACATCCTTTTCTAAAAATCAAACAACTATTTGGTGATTTGTGAAAAGTGTTTAATATAATGTTTGTAGTATCGCGTGTCTCCTAAAAACTTCTAATGCCTCTCACAGATGTGGGTGTGGTGAAAGCTTATTTATCACTTAAATCTTCCTTGGTTCTACCTCGGCCCCCCTTTCATAAGTTTTATATTCCAATACAATGTTCTCTGTCATCATGAATTGGCCTTTTTCTCAGCTTAAAACCAAGTGAGTCTCCTTACATCTCTGGAATACTTTCACATGATTATCCATGTATGAGTAAAATGTGAGACTAAATATAAAAAAACCATCCAAAAATGATCTACATCCCTTCTTTCAATCAAATCACAAAAGTTGAATATGATGCAGCATTGAAAAGTGATCGACACATTGCAGTCTAAAAATTATCCTACTAAAGGCAAAATCACATAAGAGTTCATGCATGTGGTCTTACCTTGGTACTTAGAAGCTATGAGAGTTTGTTTGTATCCGAAGTAGTCATCTAAGAAATGGATGAAAAAGTGGTCGGCTAGTCCGTCAAGCATCTACTCTAGAAGGGTTGAGGAAAGTGATCCTTTCTAGTGACATTGTTTAGTTTTCTATAAACAATATATATCCACCATCTGGTGGGACTTCTCATGGGCATCAACTCATTCTTCTTGTTCTCCCCCACTTTCACCGCTTCCTTTTTGGGGGAACAATAGATTGAACTCACTTAGGTAATATCTGGATGATGGTGGATTATGCCTGCATCCAAGCACTTCACAGTCTCTTTCTTTACCACCACATTCATCATTGGGTTAAGTCTTTTATATGGATCAACCTTGTATCTTTGGTTCTCCATAATAATCCTATGCATGCACAACAAAGGACTAATTTTGTTAATGTTTGTTATGGTCCTTCCAAATGCTCTCGTAAATGTTCTCAGCAGTCTTATCAATTTTTTCTCTTGTAATACACTCAATTCTATTGAAATGATCATAGGAAGTCTCAAAGACTCTCCTAAGAAAACAAATTTCATGTGCTTAGGCATAATATTCAATTCTAATTAACGGGCTTCTTCTGTGGATGCCACTAAGGGTTTGGAATGGATAGTGGTATGCAAGAGCTCAAATCTATCCCTACACACCTTAGGGCACTTTTAATAGCAGAGTGGATTCTTTCATAGAGCGATTTCTATCATCATCAATCAACCCATGCTCCACAAGATCAATGATCCACTTAAAAAGCACCTATTTTTATGCCTGATTTATGATTCAATTTTTAAGGATATTATGCTTTAATGAAGTTATTTTTATGTTTTTGGATATAGGTGATAAAAAAAAAAGTTCAAGAAGGAAAAAAGAGTAAAAAGGAGCAAAAATAGAGATAAAAAACAAAATTGCCAAAATTATAGGTCTGGCGCCAGTTCGATACTGAAGCAGTTAAGATTTTTGACAACTTTGGGCAATTATTTTGATGGTGTTAAGCGGTTATCAGACCTTCTAGAAGACTGGAAGTTACTCCTGATATATATGACATGTGATACAATGCATCTGGACACAGGAAAACGATTTTAATCGCGAAGAGGTGCGATCCAAAGTGAAGGGGTGCGAAGATCTGGTCACGGAGTTCGGCGCCTAGTCGCCAGATCTCGGCGCCTAGGTGCCACAGTTACTTTCTAGAAGATTCATTGAATTTGAACGAACTTTGAAAAGGTGCCTTAAGCAACCCCTGGTCATTTTTGAAGTTTTATAAATATGAGACATTTCTACAGAAAACAGAGCTCTCCCATGCCCGGAAATAGTTCTAGAGAGCTACCAAATATTCTTCTTAAGTATTTAGTGAGTTTATTTTAGTTTATTTTAGTTACTTTGAGTGTTACTACTCAATTCCTTGAGTAGTAAGTGATAGTTTGTAAGAGTTGGTGATGTTGAAGTCTTATACTTTGCATTGAAGTTAGTAGGAGTCAAAAGATCACTTGAATGAACATTTCAGATAAGTATTTGTAACTTTGTTCAAAGTTTTATAAATATGTTTTGTTGTGTGAATTCAATGTGTTCTGAGTAGTTACTTTTCTTTCTCCTTTCAACCATGAAAAGATAATAAAAATAATTTGATTTCGTTGGAGAACTTAAAATTTATTTTAAAAATTATTATGATGATATTCATACCTGATCTTAATTTACTTTTTAAACTGGCCATTTTAATTGTTAAAATCTGTTGAAGAATTTTGAGACCTATCCAGAAATGATTTCTTAACTAGTAGATATCACGTGAATCCTTGGGTAATCGAAGGCCATGTGCGGGTTATTTAAGGTGAAGTGCAAATAAATATGAAAATATTATTTATTGGGCGTAGAATTAATTAGTTTTTAGAGTGACAGACTAAATTCTATTAATTTGGTTTATAGAAAGGGAACGGGTCATTAGTAGGGCCGACCATAGCCACTCTTGGACATCTAGAAGTGTGAGTCTAGATTAACCCATTCTACTAATAATACATCCTGAACCAATCTATAGATTAGCTAATGTTCTTTATACTATCGAGCGAAGGTAAAGAATAAGAATGCTTCTATTTGGCGCAATACCATAATTTCAAGTTCTCCACGAATGATAGTTTTTCTGAAAAATCTTGGATTAGTTGAAAAGTAGAAAGTTGTTTTATTTATACTTGCATCAACCTTTACTTTATTGCTACTTTACTTACATCTAGTAGAAATTTCATAAAACTTAAAATCTGATTTTTGAAAAGAAATAAAAATTATAATTACTTTTAATTTGAAGATCTATTAATTTCTAAAATTAATTTTCCCTGTGGGGTCGATAACCAGGACTCCAATAGAGCCATGTATTACTGGATACGATACGTATACTTGAGTAGTACTTCTGGTGTACAAAATATTTTCTAAAATTATATATTTATTTTTGCATACTACCCTTTGAAATATAAATTAAAGGATAAATTGTAGGCATAGTTACGGGTCGAGGTCAATGAACTTCAAAATTATCCTAAAATTAATTTCTAATTAACCCATCCACCAAGTTTAACCTATAACATGAATCATCACTAGAATCTTAGGGTACTTTATCAACTTCAAAACTTTAAATGTAACATCTTGATCACTAACCCTCATAGATAATTCCTCCTTTTGAAGATCTATTATTGCCCTATCTGTGGCTAGGATAGGTCTTCCTAAAACTATGATAATGTCATTATCCTCCTTAATATCTAAAACTATGAAGCCAGTTAGGAAGATAAATTTGTCCACCTTGACTGAAACATTATCTACAACCCCCTAGATATGCTAATGATTGGTCAACAAGTTGGAGATTTATAGTGATAGGTTAAACTTCTCTTAGTTCTATTCTCCTGAAAATAGGTAAGGGGATGGGTGTATATTGGCTTCTAAGTCACATAAGACCTTGAAAATTTATCTCTTGTGCCACAAGGGATAATAAAACTACCAGAGCCTATATAAGAGAGCTTCTTCTATATAATAGCACCACAATCCTCACTTAGAGCTATGATCTCAAAGTTTCTTTGCTCCTTTTTCTTATTAAGAATGCCTTTCATGAATTTCATATAACTATGCATTTGCTCTAAAGTTTCAGTAAAAGAAATATTAATGGGTGCTTCTTCAACACTTCCAAAAACTTAAAAGTTGTTGATCAGGCTTGCATTTTTGAAGCCTTTATGGAAACGACGGAGGTGGCCTCTCTAGTTCCTTTATGGTTGTGTCTAATTTTCTTAAGTCTGAAGTAGGCTATTCACTAAGTTTTTTGAGCTCAAGACTAGCTTCTTCCTCTATAGGCTTCATCATACTACTTCTTTCAATTCTTTTATACTTTTTAATTTAATGGCTTTAACATGTTCAATCTCTTTATCTTTGGGATTCTCTTCAGTATTTCTCAGGTCCCCTAGGGTCTATTTCTCAATGAGTTAGCAATCTATCCTAAATGATTTTCAATAATTCTTATTGTTGCATCTTGACTTTGCGGTTGATTCCCCATTTATATCATAATTTCTTCAAATGACAACTTCTTCTCTTTAAACTGCATATTTAAAGTGAATTTGGGTGGATAATTTGGTCTAGGGTTGCCACCATCTTAATTATTCTAATTACCTACATGTTAAATTGATTCTTTCCCCACTCCTATGTTTCTATACTAAGATTACTGTTATTCGATTTAAAGTTCGTGTGATTCTTTCAGCTTGGGTTATAGGTATTTGGAGTATGAGTTATGTACCTAATGAATATGACATTCATGGATTCTATAGGCAATTTACTAGAACCCACCATTTGTCCATAAATCATTCTTTACTATTATGGATGATCCTAGTGCAAAATTTAACCCTGTATTGTCTAACTTCCTTGAGATATCAGCTACTTGGGATGTTAAAATTACTAATATGCATGTTTGTGTCACAAATGTTAGCTATCTTTCTTGAGTTAACTCTACTCGATGGTCATTGAAAGTTATTTGTCACCATTTCTTCAATAAATGTATATGCTTCCTCAAATGTCTTAAGTAATTTCTCTGTTGTTACATCTATTATGGACCTAAGAGTTCCCACTAGCTCGTTATAAAATATTTGAATTATGAGCCAGTTGGAAGGGCATGGTGGGGATATTTCCTAACGAGCTACTTAAATCTTTCATAGGCTTTGTAAATTTATTTTCCATCTAATTAGCTAAATGAAGTGATGGAATTCCAAAATTGTATCATTTTGTATAAAGGGAGATATTTTGCAAGAAATTTTCGGGCTAACTCGTCCCATGTGGTGATAGACCCTAGTGCTAAGGAATTGAGCCACAATTTAACCTTATCCCTAAGTGAGAAAGGAAAAAACCTGAGCCTAACAGTGTCGCTGGTAACACTTCTATAGCAAAATATAGTTCACAATTCAAGGAAACTCGCTAAATGGAGGATAGGATCTTCCATGGGTAATCCTTTGAATCGGATGTTATGTATTATAAGAAAATATCTTCATTTGGAGAAATAAATTGAGCCTTTGAATCACCAAGCGTTCTCGAGTTGTTATCTATTAGATATATTTATATGCTTCTTGCCACACTATAATGATTATATTATAATAATTTTTAAGAGTGAGTTGTAGATGTGGAAGTATATAGCCCATACTACAAGGAAGGGGTGACTAGAAGGATGTGTTAGATGAGATTTGAAAATATTATTGAAGAAATATTTACCAAGTTGGGATTTTTACTTTTTTTGGTAAAAGAGATATTAGTTTGGGAGAGGCTATTTATGGTAATAAAATTATGTGTAAATAGATAACTGTGATTACAGCATGGAAGAGTGGTAATTCATAAATTTTGGCTTTGAAAGCGTAGCAATGTGATAGTTTGGGAGAGAAAGGGAGAAGGAAAGTTAAGCAATGGACATGTTGAGTCCTTTTGAGGAGGTCGGGCCCCGCATTATTCGTGGGTTCATACAACTTGAGAGAGACATATATAAGGGAGGTGAAGTAAGAGAATAAATGTGTTTTGTAAGCGTGAAATGTGTTCAATATATTACCCTTCTTCCATGAAGCAGCGAGGAAGATCCATCAAACAAGGATTGAATGAGAAAACTACTCCAAGAGCTCATGAGAGAATCACAGAGTGGGATCCCTCAAAATGGCTCGGAGACTTGATAGTCCATCCCCCGTCTAGTCTCTTTGCCCCCACTTGTACATGTTCAAGAAAATATTAAATATAGGCCATAACTTACACAATCTATGCACATCGCTTGAATGAAAAGATTATGACATGAATGTCAGGCGGTACATAAATGAGGATGGGGCATATGTCCATCCTTAATGTTAGTCTTCAATTTTAGATTTTTAATGTTTCCGATGATCTCCAACAAGAAGAGCAGGTTGGTGAGTCTGGCTGGTCAGTTTGTCAGATGAAACTGGTAGACCGGTTTGGTGAACTAGTTTGTTAAGTCAGTTCAACGAATCCATTTATTAAGTTAGTTCGACATGTCAGCTTGGCAAGTGGAGCAGGACAGCTAGCAAGTCTGAGAGTTAGCTCGTTTGTCCTACGAGTGATGATTGTACCATTTATTTAGATTGGCCTTCAAGAAAACATGAGGCCTATTGGACATGTGCTTCAGCCTCAAAAAATCTATTTAGGTTATGTAGAACCATTCTTATAAAGAAACATATAGCTAATATGACGAAGTTTTTCCTTGACTTCTATTCATATGCTAAAGAATATGAATTTATAAATACATAATTAACGCATAGGAGGAAGATCTTTCAACACAAACTATCTTCCGTTCAAATTTCATTATGGTATGGAGTGAAGAATTAGCAAAAGGCGCAATCATAAAAAAGGAGTGATGAAATTACAGTAATAAGATTAAACTCATCTCAAAATAAATTCATTTAATAATCATTCATGCTATATATTGGGCTGAGTTAAAATTTTCTGGTCAATATTGTGATTCATCTGTAAGTCTAATAAATCTAAAATAAGAGCGAGAAGGGGTCGATCCTCTTAATGCCCATCAATCACACAACAGGAGCTTATCTATTCCCATTGTTTTATTTTCCATTTATATCATGGCTTTTCAAATATTGACAAAGTAATGCATTATTAGATTCAATTTTTTATGAATTAAGCCAGAAATGTATCATCTAGTACATTATTATTTTATTTAGTTCATAATATTATAATTGTTTACTTTACGTAAACCTAAATTCGCCTTTATATTTCAGTCGGTCAAGAGACTTTTACTTAAAGCGCAATTTGAGGTTGCTTATTAAACAAATATACCCAGATCTTTTCTTTGAAAATAAATAATAGCGGCATTTACATGGATACCAACTAAATCTTATATGTTTGCTAATCAAATATCTAAGATTTTATTTTTCAGTTATACCATCAAAATTTTTTACGTCAAAACAAATATATTATTATTTTAATTAAAATAATTTTAATAAATTTAAAGTTTTAGTTGGCTACGAACACGGGAACACGACACGAAACGTATATATAGGACATGTATATCATTTTGAAAATATAAGACAAAGATTTGCTCGGATGGACTATATAATAAAAATTAAATAGCACAATATTAAGAATAATACAACAGAAAAAAAAAGAAATTTAATAGAACTAACTTTTAAAAACTAAGAGCTCATTTGACATCACTTTTATTTCTTATTTTTTATATATTTTATTTTTTTCATTGAAAACAAATTAAATTGTAATTAAAATTAATAAAAATATATAAAAGTAATAAAAAATTATTTTGTATTATATCAAGATTTTGAGTTATCTTAATCAATTATTCTTTAAAAAAAAGAATAAAAATGATCATTGATTTATTTGACATCAAATTCTTTTGTATTTACATATCAAACACCTAAAACTTGATTTTTTTTTATGCCGTCATAATCATTTATATCACTATATCTATAAAAGGCGATATGTGAACAAATTGAAATTTAGATGTTGGATATGTAAATATATAAAAATTAATTGATATGTCGATAAATCTTTTTGAAAGATTACATTAAAATATACATTTTTTTTAATTATAATTTAACAAATAATTAGAGATTGGAATAGCTCCAACAAGTACCGTATCGTTTGTTAACGATTTAAGAAAAGCAAAGTCAAAACCAAAGTGTTGGCACTTCGAAACTCCCTTTTGCCAACCCCACTACACTTCCCTCGAAAAATTCGAACTCCTAGGCCTACTTCTTCTTCGCCGGATGAATCCTCTTGGAGTTCCATCCGTTCCCTCGCCAATGGCCGTCCCCGGCTCCATTTCCCGGTCTAAAAAACCAGCCTTTATCACCTTCCTTTCCTCCACACTCCTCCCCCTCCTTTTCCTCTGCGCTTTCCTCCTCCTCCTCCTTTCCATCTCTACTTCCATCCCCTGCATCCCCTCCACTCCCCACCTCTCCTCCTCCTGGTCCGGCGACCTCCGCCTCGCCGAATTCTCCTGGAACTCTCTCTCCTTCCCCTCTCACCATCTCCCCCGTCCTACCTCCCTCAAAATAGCAGTCTTTTCCCGCAAATGGCCCTCATCCTCCTCCCCCGGCGGCATGGAACGTCATGCTTTCACTCTCCACTCCGCCCTCTCCCTCCGCGGACACCAAATCCACGTCTTTACCTCTGCACTCGATCACTCTCCTACCACTCTCAACACACTGCATCTCCACCCACTCGCCGGCCCCTGGCGCTGCGACGAAGCCCTTTCCCTCTTCGAAGAGGAGCACGTCATCTCCCCCTTCGACGTCGTCCACTCCGAAAGCGTCGCCCTTTATCACCGCTTCGCTCACCGTATCCCCAACCTAGCCGTCTCCTGGCACGGTATCTCACTCGAAGCCCTCCATTCCTCCATCTACCAAGACCTCCTCCGCCGTTCCCACCACGAGCCCCTCTCCCCTTCCTTCAACCGCACCCTCTCCTCCGCCATCTTCAAAGTCCTCGACGAAATCCGCTTCTTTGAGAGCTACGCTCACCACGTCGCCATCAGCGATAGCACTGGCGAAATACTCCGAGATGTTTATCAAATTCCACGCGGTCGGGTCCACGTTATACTCAATGGAGTTGATGAAACCGAATTTCAGCCAGACTTGGAGCTTGGTATAGCCTTCCGAGAAGAGCTCGGAGTGCCGGAAGACGCCGAGCTTGTAATGGGAGTCGCCGGACGGCTTGTGAAGGACAAAGGACATCCTCTTCTGTTCCAAGCCTTCGCGGAGATAGCAAAACGGCATCCCAAGGTGTATTTGGTGGTTGCCGGATCGGGGCCGTGGGAACAGAGGTATAGGGAATTGGGGGAGAAGGTCATCGTCGCCGGAGCACTTCCGCCGGCAAAGCTGCGAGCTTTTTACAACTCGATTGATGTGTTTGTGAATCCGACGCTAAGACCGCAAGGGCTGGACTTGACGTTGATGGAGGCGATGCAGTGCGGGACGCCGGTGATGGCGACGAGGTTTCCGAGCATTAAGGGGAGTGTGGTGGTGAGGGAGGAGTTGGGAATCATGTTCTCCCCGAGTGTAGCGGAGCTTGAGGATGCTATGGAGAAAGCAGTGAGGGAAGGGAAGGGGAGGATGGCGGAGAGAGGTAGGGCGTGTAGAGCGTATGCTAAGGAGATGTTTACTGCGAGGAAGATGGCCTTGGCGTATGAGCGCTTGTTTCTCTGTATTAAAAATGAGAGCTTTTGCAGGTACCCGCATGTTTGATTAGAACTTTATTTCATTTTTTTTTAATATAGATTTAGACGAACTGTTCGTTCAAAGGAATCAGTTATCTCTTTTTTCATTATGTTCCGTTACATAATAATGTTGTGTTATTGATGAGAAATTATATTAGAAGGAGAGTAATTTAGCTCTGGATGTCAATATTGCTTGTGGTCTGTCTCTGTTATTATTGTTTTTGGGAAAGTCTGTGTGATTGCTGGACAGAAAGATTTACATGTATACCACAGTTTTTGGGAATTTACATATATAACTTAAATTTTTTTGATATTTATTTGGATAACATAATAGTATCATAATCCCATTAAAACGTATGTATAAAAATATACGGTTTACATTAAAAAATAATATTACTGTAATTTTTAATGGGATGTAAATATTTGGTTGTATACAAGTAAATATTAAAATTTTGAGTTAGATATAACACTTATGTGGTATGCATGTAAATCTCCCATTATTTTATTAAGCATTCTGTAACCAAGAGGACGACGCTGCAGAGGAGATTTTAATTTTATATGTTAAGCGCTAATCTGTTCATGTAGGTGCAAATTTTTGAGTTTCATGTTAATATAAATAATTTTGTTGGTAGAAGCTTTATTTTGGGCAATTTCTGCTACGATTTGATGCTAGCTGCCATTATCTCATGCCTAAACTAAGTTTGGTGATGGAGATAAATCTTTGCTATTGTCAGTGTTTGAAAAAATAGGGGAACAAATGGGGGAGAAGCTATTGATAAAATGATATTGATTTCTGTTTGGTAGATTTGCAGTTTAATTTTTATTTTTGAACTTAGAAGTGATTAAAGGTTAAATAAAAGACCAATATGCTCACAGTTAATATATATATCTTGATTAGTCATAACATTTTGTTCACTAATTTTATTTATATAAAAGAATATGGTAGAGTAGATGTTTTAGATTTTAATTGTGTTAAGGAAAGCAGAGGTAGACTTAGGAAGACTTTGGGCTTCTTGCATAAAAATGGTCTTAATTTATTAGAGTTAAATGAAAATTTGACACTAAATAGGACGCAATTGAGAAAAATGATTCATGTAGCCGACCTCAATTAGTGGGATTAAGGCTTTGTTGTTGTTGTTGTTGTTATAAAAGAATATGTTATATTGTCTACAAGAATTAACTTAGCGCGCCATGAAGTTATTTTTCATAAAATTAAATTAGGAATTCATTACTTGTAATCACACCTATGTTAAGGGAGGGTATTTGATGGCTGACGAAAGCGTTGTTATTACTAAGAGAGCAATCAGGCACCACCGGTGGCTTCCTCAATCCATATGAAAATGGGAGGGAAGGAGGGAGGGAGGGAGACTCTAATATTATTAGTTTATAGGTAATATTACCTTCGTATTTATTTTTGGGTGCTTGGCAAAATTAAACATGGTTACTTCTAGCTGAACATGAACTGAGCTTGAGCAAGCCGAGGCTGGGCTCATGTTCAACTCTTTTGAAACTGACTTGTGTTTGAACGAAATAGCTCGTGAACAGTATGTTCATGTTCGACTTGAATAATATTTTTTTGTTCATGTTTAGCTCGTGTTCGACTCAAAATTGACTTGTTAGAATATAAAATTATTATAATAATTATTATTTTTAAAAAATAAAAAAAATAATTTATTTAAAAATTTTTCGAGAACAAATTTCATACAAAAATTTAAGACATCTATTAACTAAAAAAATGATTTACAAGAGCAAAATTGAATAGAAAATTTTATATTAATATTATTTTACAAAAATTTATAAAATAAGAAACAATTTATTATAAATTTTAAAATTTACAAACTAAACAAGGGTAAAAAAATACAAATAAAATAAAAATCAAAATCTAAAAAATAATTTTATTAAACATTTCATTATTCTTATGCTTTACATAAACCTAAAAAAATATATTAAATTTAAACTACGACTTTGAATTAATTCATTGATAGTTATGATCGACCATCCAATAAATAGTGATTAAACCGACAACAAAGTCATATGATAATTGAGGAGGTTCGGAAATGATGATTCGCAACCGAGAATTCTTCCGATGAATTGAAATGGAGCATGAAGTTTAGCCGGCTTATGTAAGAAGGAATTTAGAAGAAGACATTAGAAATAAAATTAATAATGAAATACGATATTTACATATATACAACTCAATTCCTATTTATTTACATTTCTAACACTTAAACTTGTGAATAAAATCTTACCTTTGAGAATTCCTCTTCAGGAAACTGCAATTTCTTCTGAATACGAAATTTAACCTCAGCTAGCATCTCGCCATCAGTGATAATCAAGAAGAAAGGCTCCTCAAAATTCTGAATTAGCATCCAAGTACAAAAATCACACATCACAGACCAGCAAGAATCAAGAATCCTTAAATACATTAATTTACCTGGATGCATGATAGATTAAGCTTTCATATAATTTCTAAAGAATCCTCATAATTTATCAATTTATCATGAAAAGTAAACTTTGACAAGCCATCTGAAGTGAAATAATGGGATAAGCAAAAGCAAGAAAAAATAAGTTCAGACAAAAATATACCAATATAACAATCTTTTGACATTGCATGATTTTGCTTTATTAAAGCAAACTAGATCTTCAATTTGAAAGACCACAACAATGGTCCACTTAAGCAAGCACCTAACAGCCTGCGAATAGAAGATATGGAGGAGTTTGAACAACCATAAGTCTAGCTTGCAACATCATACAAATACTTGATCATAACATAAATTCAAACTATTTCACCAGGATAAGTGAGCAGATGAAATGTATATCACTGAACTTTCATTGGAAATTTTGAAGTGCAAAGTCAACTATTGATATGCTGATTACATACAACATCTTCTATCTGAATTGTGGATTAAGTTGAATTATTCAAAACTTTCAAAAGATACTATCACTTCCAGGTATGCAATATAAAGTATAAAACAACATATAAAGGGACTTAACAGAGCAACATATCCAATGCACAATAAAATGGAAGGATTAAAAACCAATGAATCTTTAAAATGGTCAACTACGAAATTAAGATTAACCAAATAATGACCATGCAGTTCCAAGTGTTAATAAGCTTTTATTAATGTAAGCTCCCTATTTCCGCCTCAATCCTGTTGTTTCAACCCTCGAGCTCTCTGAGCCTGCCAGGTTGAGCAACATTAAATTTGATAGCTCTAGACATTTTCTTAAAAATATAAAGATCAAACCAGCTGGGATCCTTTGAGGTGCCGGTGAAACCTTTCCCATATGTCCAGCAACCATATAGAAAAGCTATAAATATTCATGAATGTTGAAGCACAACATATAGAGTCATGTTTTTTTCTCAACGAAGATGCAACCTCAATAACAATAAAGTATAAGATGCATTTAAAATCAATAATGGTAATTGTCATTACCTAGGAAGAGAAGCATGATTCATTTCTAGCAGAATTACTGGACCACTTTTCTCGCCATTCCAATATCTCACGATATATAAGTCCCTAATAAAAAATAAAATAACAAAACAAAGTTAGCTTAATTAGCAATGTAAAAGCCTTCACAATGAAAATATCACAACTTACCACAGCAAGTTTACTCCCCGAGCATACTATTCATCACTTTCAATAGCTCATAGCAGCTGCAAATTTTTAGAGAACAACAAAAGAAATAGTCAAATGCAGTTGTATAAAATGCTAAGAAAATAGCCTTATGCAGTTGTACAAATAGCAGAAGAAACTCAGCCAGTTCAATGTCAATAATTTTAAGCAATAAGAAAATTGCAAATCAAGTATTACATGCACCAAAAAGAGTTACATCTACCTCTCCCGATTCAAAGCTTACAATTATAATCCTCCATTATGGTTTGCATAAGTGTTGCCATCCAAAATATGAAAGAATAAGAATAGTAATCTTAGGCAACTTTTTTTTCTTCTAATCTTAAAATGGTTGCAAACATGTATCACCTTCCAAAATAAGAAAAAGAATAATAATCTTAGGCAGTTTTTTATATTCTTATCATAAAATGGTTGCAAACACATGTGTCATACTAATAATGGGATTTTATCACTTACAATCATCATAGCCTCTAATAAGTTTTTATGGCAACCAATTGAATGTATAATAGCACAGGCTCATCAGCTTTCACTTAGTTCATCTTCAAAATATATATTACACAAGAGGAGATTTATCTTCATCACTAACCAAAAAAACCCAACATATGGTTTGGTT
This sequence comes from Papilionanthe hookeriana x Papilionanthe teres, assembly GCA_022702705.1. Classification (NCBI taxonomy): domain Eukaryota; kingdom Viridiplantae; phylum Streptophyta; class Magnoliopsida; order Asparagales; family Orchidaceae; genus Papilionanthe; species Papilionanthe hookeriana x Papilionanthe teres. The sequence goes on along the minus strand of CM040422.1, from coordinate 105,764,531 downwards.
AAAGTTTATCATAGTTGGCTAAATCATATTCAAAATATATATCACACAAGGGATCTGAATGAATAAAATAAAAAACTAATATGGCACAAGTTGCATACAGGCTGCATGTTCGTATTTCCCAAGTTCAAATAGTGACAGAAGCTTCAACGAGAAATTGAACATAAAATACAACTTCTATGAATATTAAGTACACACTCTAAAAACTAAATCTTGAGAGAAATTATCAAATGAGTTTTCAAACTACTCGTGAAAGATGTAATCCAACTAGAAGAGCATATTAAGACATTCACGTCTTTGTCGAGAGTGAACTTCTATAATAATTACGAACTCTTCCACCAATGCTAAAAGCAGAATTTGAAGCAACTGTTATTATTGGAATTGACAATATATCTCTAGCAATTTTGGATTAGCAATGATACTTGAGAGTTCAACTTCCACCACTCAAGAATATCAAATTGCTCATTATTGGCCAAAAAAGGCTCTCCTCAATATAGACTTGTAAATCTAATTTTGATGGTTGAATAGAACCAGAAGAAACAACAAAATCAGTAAATGCAAACATGCAATCACAACTTTATGAATTAACCAAATCACTTGACAACTCTGAGAAAACATTACCACTTATAGAACTAGAACTAGCAATATCGCTTGCATAAGTACTGTAAATTTCCCATAAAACATCTTCAACTTTTTGAATTTTAGAGTCTAATTCAACAGATATGTATATCTTGGTAAAGCTAAAATGTATGAATTTTATTTTCAAGCGAGGGTCCAAACTAGCTGCAACAGATATTAAAAGATTGCACTCACCCAAATATTTATCAAATTTATCTCTCATGGTAAAATCTATGTTCCTATTATACTCATCGGATGAATTCAACTCATCCAACAACAATTTCTTTATATGCATAACAGCGGGTAGAAATATTTGAGGTCAGGTAGAAAGAATCTGAAATTATTTTTATCAAATTTTTAAAAAGAACAAAAAATTTTTCTGATTTTATCATATTTCTCTCAATCTGAAGGCAACCAACTGAAATTGTTATCTCGATTTGCATAGTGAGTGAACATCTTCTGAAAAACAAGAACAGATTCAAGCATTAAGCATGTTGAATTCCATCTTGTTGGAACATCAATGAATAAACCCTTTGATGTTGATATCTCTAATTGCCTGGATATCTCAATAAACTTATGCAACCTCACCGGCAACTTCTTTAAATATTTGACACTCTCTAATATTATAAATGATGTCATGAATCTTTTTTAAACCAACTTGCATCATAATATTTAATATACGAGTACAACAACGAACATGAAAGAAATGCCCCTTAAAATGCAGTTTCCCTCTTGTCATAAAATTTGATTGGAGCAAGCTAACAGCAACATCATTATTACTAGCGTTATCTAAAGTGATAGTAGACACTTTATCATGTATCTTACAATCTAACAAGCAATCACAAATGACATCACAAATAAATTTATCAGTATGAGATGACTTCAATTCAATGAAATTAATGATTCGTTTTTTAATTCTCCAAGATTTATCAATATAGTGAGAAGTTAGACACATGTATCCAATCGTTTGATTGAAAGTCTAGCAATTAGGGGTTAATGAAAACCTGTGAATATCCCTAAACTACTTTATCAAGTTCTCTTTTTCGAACTCATAAATCTTCATACAATCATTTTTTATTATGTTCCTTGAAACTTTCTCATAATTTGGGTTCAAGGATTTCAATAAAATCTTAAACCATGTATGTTCAATAATATTAAACGGATACTCATGCACTATAATCATATTGTAAATATCTCTCTAACCTTATATTGATCATAGCATTTTGGATCATGAAATTCTGAGATCTCAATATCTGCATCAACATCAAGTGGCATAAAATTCAAAATTTTTCCCTTTTTTCAAAAAGATTAACGACTTGCTTACTTTTAGCTTTTGATTTATCCACATTCCCTCACATTACATAGAAGTTAAGTAGTTTATATTTTAGATTTTTGAAATTTTGATCGACAACATGTGCATTTCCAAAAAGAAATTTAGACACTATTAATCAGAAATGTTGTCTCCACAAAATACTCCCACTGCTGACTTCTTCCTACCCTTCTTAGTAAAAAATTCTTCATTGCTATCATTAATTATAACTTGATGTACTATTTCTGGCTTTGTGTTTTGTAAATTAAGACTGACATTTTCATTGCTACTCTGAGCTTCTGCTAGCATCTTATTCTGGATTATTCAGCTTGTGAAAGATCTTATTTCGACATATTTTCACACTAAATGAAATCAAAACTATAGAATTAGGCTCTGTTTGGCGCAACTGCAGCATCTCAGCTTTTCAGCTGCAGCCACCCTGCCTCAGGGAGCTGCTGCGGGAAAGCTGGTTGTCTGTTTGGTGCGGCTGTGAGAAAACAACTTTGGGCACCCGTTTCTGGAAAAATGATCATGTTGCCCCTATTTGATAAAACTGTTTAAAATAAAACTGTGACAACAACATATTTGAAACTTCCGAAGCCGAATTTCACTTCGAAACAGTCAAATATTCAGATGTCCAACCAACTTAACAGTGAGTACCGAAAGTGATAAAGGAAAAGGAAAAAACCACAATTCATAAAAACCATGGCCAAATTTTCGTAAATTATCTTTCCAATAGATTTTTTACTGTTTCATTCTTTTGTTCTTGCTATTTCTCCTTCAACTCATGCCCAAATAACAGAAGTAAAACATACTTTATATGAACAACTCAAAATATAGAAGCGCATTTTTAACAAACAAACATAAGCGTATTATATTTGAGAAGTTTCATTCATCACAGAAGGTAAAATATCATAAACTATCTCATCATTTGCAATATAAGAGCGAGGTCAATCCATGAACAGTGGGCTTGCATGCCAGTTACTTTATGAGCTAAACATGTAAAAACTAGACTTCTGCAATTTATAACAAAGCTCAAAGGCCATAAATTTAATACTTTTAAGGATAAATTTTAATTAAAACAGTATAAAATTACAGATACACATTTCACGTCACAGTGAGATTCGAGATAGCAAAAAAGAAGTCTAAAACAATTATAATGACAACTAATAAGATGATTATATTATTTTTAACATTTAGATAGTGTAGCTATCGTACTAGACTTTCCTCACGTAATGTTCTCCATTCCCGATCATCGCCGTCAAGGGAATCCGTCGAACCTTCTGCCCAACGGAAGAAGTGATACTGTTTTGCGATGCTTCCTGGGCAGTTATAGAACTTTCTCCTGTAGTTGTGTGGCCGATGTGACATCAGCAGGGAAATTTGAAAGCCACAGTGGCAGAGAAGTCGCCGGGATGTCCCGGAAATCCTTTAGCTCATATTTTCCTGATTGCAACAGAAGAGGAAACAACCAAATATTGTTAGTATGAAAAGGAATAGTACAACAAATCATTTATGCCTTACACAACCAATCATAACTAAAAACCCTACCTCTGTTGGTATGAAAAGGAATAGTACAGTGCCTTACATTTTGCATACCAAAACTAAACATAGGCATAACTTTATCACCACAGAAATGACAACAATGGTCTCATGTAAAATACTCAACAATTCATCCATGCATTGCGGCCTTATATCAATGAACTCTCTATGACCATGACCAGTCAATATAATCAAACTTCTGTTTTAGCATTTTTTACCACCCACAAATTTCGTATCACATAAGAAATATATACATTTACACTAAAAAATGAAATGCCCCTTTTAATGCATAGGTAGGATGGCATATACGTAAAAAATTGAAATACCGAACTTGAAACCTCAAAACAACAAACAAACAACACAACACCTGTACATATAATGGTTTATTATAACCACCACAATCAGCATCAGACAATAAAGAAGGAAAACAAGATTGTTATACTTCTCTGCAAGATGCTCTGGAATGTAAATTGGCAAAAATTAAAAGCCCTTAGAGAATCTGTTGATAAGTTTATCATTAATAGTAGAAATTACATGGAAAAAACCTAAATTGCGTATCGCTCAAAAATCTCTTAATGCATAAATATGAATGCAACAAGTGGCAATTTACTAGTATTGTATAAGAATGAATAAATTAAATCGAAGGTATACATTATGTTTAATAAAGTTAAGAGTTGATACCAGGTGATTGGTGATTGTGAAAAGAAACTAAGAAAATGTTGCCAAAAACAATGAAAAATGTGGCCGTCAAAACCCCGCAGTAATTTAAGATTATAAGTTCAACTTTTACAGCAAATTGTTATCTTTAAACAAGTCTTTTCTTACGAGATACACCTAAAATATAGAGTATTTTTATGCACATTTTTATATCTATTTTTAATGATATTGCACTTTAATGGAAGGTATTTTGTGTTTTTCTTGCAGGTATGATGAAAATGGATGGTCATGATAAAAGGAGCAAAATTGGATCAAATTTGGAGGAAAAAAATGAAAAATGAAAATTTGGGCACTGGCGGCAAAGCGCCGCAGGGCCGGCGCTTAGCCGCCACAGTTAAAATCAAAATCTAAAGGAATTTGGCTCCAATTTCTAAGGGGATGGATGCAACTCTTGGTGGTAACTTCCATAACTTCCTTTGGGCGGCAAGTTTGAATGAAGGGGTGCGTTCTTTGGTGGATACATTGAATCTGGACACATTTAAAGAGACACCAAGGCACCTTTTGGTTTAATTTTTAAAGAGAGTCTTAGGAATGACTAAGTGCTCTTCCACTTGCATTTTGAAGAGAGTTTTTTCAGTATTTTACTTTTATTTTGTGAGAATTTTTATTAAGAGTAAGAGTAGAGAGTAGAAAGGAGAAAAGGGTCGGAGTGAAGTGTTCTTCTTCCCACTTCTTTTCTTTCTTTTAGTTTAGTTTCTATTGAAGTCTCAAGTTTATTCTGAGTCATCGGAGTTGGGAGACCAGCTCTGAGGAGTAGTTTAGTGAAGAGTTAAAATTTCTTGTGGAGAGAATTTTCAGATAAGTTTTTACTTTTGTTCTTACATGTAGTTTTTAAATTAATATTTGTTTTTGTTTTTTGTTTTTCCTATGGTTTTTAATTTCAAATCAATGTGTTTTTGTGTTTTCTCAATGCATTCTGAGTAGTTTACTTTATCTTTTTCTTTCTTAAATGGAGAAGTAATTAGTTTATAGAGAATTGTTGTGGAAAGTATAAGTGTTTAAAGTTGAAAGAAGTTGTGAATATTGATTCTGAAAACTTTGTTTATTTCTTAATTTGGCCTGTTAAGTTGTGGAATTTCTTGAGATTATATAAGATCCAATGCGGTATTGTCTCATAAAAGTAAGTAAGAATCACATGCAATTATATGGGTGGGAATTGTAGTCAATATAATTGAATGTAATATTAGAAGATATTTTTATGGAAGGGAGTAAAATTAGAGGATTTTAGAGTGACGAGGCTAAAACCCCTAATTTGGTTTAAAGTTTTGAGTTTTGTTATGAGAAGTTAGCCGCCGGTTGGTGGGAATCAAGGGAACTCTAGAGTGAGAGACTGGTATCTTCCCTGCCTAATCATGTTCAAAATGATAAAAATTTCAAATTAATCTATGTTCTTTATAGAACCAAGTAAGGGTAAAGAACACATTTGCTTCTATCTGTAACAACAAATTTAAATACTTCCACAAAAATACTTTAATAATTATTACTACTTCATAAAAGGAAAGAAAAAGATTTCTAGTTAATAGTGTTTTACATACAATGTTATTAGTTATTATAATTTTAATTTATTGCTTAACATTTTATTAAGGAAATTTTAAAAGGCAAATCAACTTTCAAAACTTTTCAAAATCAAGACATACTTTCAAAAGCCATTAAAAAAAAGTAAAAAGATAATTTTCTGATTCCTTTAAAGATTTTCATATGTTCCCTGTGGGTTCGATATCTCGGGGTTTAATCAGAAAATCCTATATTACGATAAACGATACGTATACTTATGTAGTATCCCATATTATAAAATCATAATTTTCATATCTAAATCATCATCACATATATATATATATATATCGGTGCGGGACCAAGTTTTTTGGCGCACAAATATTTATCCGACTGAGTAAAGTTTTTGACGCCGTTACTGGAGAAAAATAATTAAATTGCATTTTAAAGAGAATTAAGAAATTTTAAATTTTTACTTTTCTTTGTTTTTGTTAGTGCGTAGTTCAGGTTCTGAGTGTTTTGTTTTGTTTTATTGTTTTATGCGTAGTTCAGGTTCTGAGTGTGATCACAGAAAAATACATTAAGAAATTCATATCTATTTTTGATGAAATTGCACTTTAAAGAAAGGTATTTTCTTTATTTTATTGCAGGAATGAAGATTTATAAGTGATGGAAGCAAAAAGCATGAAATGGAGCAAATTTGGATCAAAAGGAGGAAATTCATGCAAATTGAACTAAGTCGCCGACGGCGAGATCGAGACCGCCGACGGCGAGATCGTGAGGAGAATTTCTGAAGGAATTATAACTACCTCGCCGACAGCGAGATCACATAGTTCTAGAAGCCCCGCTGACGGCGAGGTCGTTTCCCGCCGACGGCGGACAGTTCAAAATGCATATACATTGAACCTGGACACTTTTTGAAGAGGTGTTTAAGCACCACTTGGACCTTTGCCTACCTCTATAAATAGAGGACGAATTTTAGTCATTAGTGTGTGTCTTTTGTGTCTCTTTCTAGTGTCTTAAGTGTCATTAGTGTGTGAGTTTGAGTGTGTTTAGTGAGTTCATTAGTTTAATTGAGTGCTATTTAGTTCTGTCGTACTAGAAGGAAAAGTCGAAAGGAACTTCGAGAAGTCGACTTGGGGAGGAAATTAAGATAAGTATCTTTGTTTATTGTTGTTAACTTTAATTGAAATCCATGCTTTGTTTTATTCCCATGCATTCTGAGTAGTTTTCTTAGTCTTTCTCCTTGTTTATGAAAATTATGCGGATGGATGAAATTAAATAGAAACACCTAATATAATATAAATAAATTGTGATAATTTTTACTTAAAACTTAATTTACTTTCAATCTGGCTAATTGAGTAGTTAAAATATGTTGAATTATCAACTATAGTAAAAATTACATTCAATGTTCGGGAAGTCGAAAGCCTTGGAAGGCGGGTGCAAATAAATAGGGAAATATTAATTATCGGACGTAGAATTGAACATTTTAGTGTGACGGACTAAAATATTCAATTTGGTCCTATTGTTTGAGAGTCGAAGTGTAGATGTTAGCCCTCGAGTGAGGGGAACGTGGGAGCTACGAAGTGGCGGCCGTATCCTCCCGACCTAGCAGACGGATTCGGTAATCAAACATAGGATTAGTCAATGTTCTTCGCACTCGGACCAAAGGGTAAAGAATATGAATGCTCCTATTTGTCACAATACATTTAAAATCCTATTTAAATTCATCATTCACTTAATTTTCTAAAAACAAGGAGAATGATACTTTTTCTAAATTATTTAAATCAACTTATTTCAAGCATTAGTTTACTTTAGTTTATTATAGTTACTTTGAATTTCGTTCACTTTATTAGTAAGTAATTCCTTTAAATTTAGGCGATAACAAATCACGTTAAAAACTTCCTCGTGGGATCGATAACCGAGACTCCACTAGAGCCTCGTATTACTTGATACGATACGCATACTTGCGTAGAATCCACATTATACATTAAATCATATATCTATATTTAAAGCGGGATCAAGTTTTTGGTGTCGTTGCTATAAACATAAATTGCAAACATATTAAAAGTCGGTCAAGTTTTTGGCGTCGTTGCCGGGGAAGTAAAGAAATTATTTACTAAAGTAACAGACTAATCTAAAATTATTTTATAAAATTGTATGCGAAAATTTGGAAACAAAAATTTAATACCTTACGATTCAGAATTAGAGCGTACAATTAAAAGAATTAGAAAACAAAAAAGAGAAATTATAAATTTAATACAAATGGCAAATATACCGAAAATGAAAATATCAATCAACCAAGACCATTACGAGATTATGCCAACCCTACATTAGATGAAATTCATTTAACTATTTAAAACCCCGATGTAGTCTGCTAATTCATTCGAACTTAAACACCGTAATTATCCAAATGGTACAAAATAATCAATTTAGTGGTTCACCTACGAAGATCCTAATTTACATCTTGCTAGTTTTTTAGAACTATGTGCTACTTTCAAATATGAAGGAGTATCTAACGATCGTTATTAGACTTAGACTTTTTCCTTTTTCTTTAAGGGATAAGGCTAAAATGTGGTTAAATTCATTAGCACCTGGATCTATTAAAACTTGGGGAGAATTATCATAAAAATTTCTATCCAAATATTTTCCACCATCTAAAACTGCTAAGCTTAGGAATGATATAACTTCTTTTAGTCAGTTTGATGGAGAGTCAATATATGAATTTTGGGAGAGATTTAAAGAACTTCTTAGGAAATGCCCACATCATGCGTTACCAGATTGGTTAATTATCCAAACTTTCTATAATGGATTAGTAGGATCTTTAAGATCAATCATCGATGCTCGTTGTTGGAGGATCATTAATGTCAAAACCATTTGATGAAGCCTATGCACTAATCGAAGAAATGACAACTAATAATTTTTAATGGCCTGCTGATAGAATGAATCCGAAAAAAATAGCTAGTATTCATGAAAATGATGCAATATCTATGTTAGCTTCACAAATTGCTGCTATATCTAAAAAATTAGATCATTTTGGAATGAATTACTCTCCAACTATATCAGAAGAAAATTCATCCGGACAACTTATAGAATCCCAATCTCAATATGAAACAATTAATGCAATTAACAACAGACCCAATAATCCTTATGCAAATTATTATAATCCTGGATGAAAAAATCATCCTAATTTTAATTGGAATAATAATACAACTAATCAACCATGGATGAATAATATGACACAACAATTAGGAAATCCATCTAATCAAGGAAATCCTAATTATAAACCTAATTATCCACTCTGGATTTAATAATAATAACCCTCAATTTAAAGATAAGAAATTATCTATAGAAGAATTAATATTAAATATGGGTCAACATTTACAAAATCAAGGAAATCAATTACAAATACAAGGAAATCAATTACAAAATCATGGAACAGCTATCAAAAACATTGAAAGTCAACTTGGACATATCGCTACTGCACTTAATAATATAATACCTGAAACATTTCCTAGTAATGTGGAAATAAATCCCAAAGATAAGGGAGATGAACAAATTAAAGCGATACAATTATGAAGTGGAAAAGAATTAGAACCTCGAATTCAGAAAGAACTTGAAAGTCGAAAAGAGGAAGTGGAAATTGAAAAGGAAAAGAATCAACAAGATCCAAATTTAGAAAATCCTTTAATACCTATGAAAATTTCTGTTGAAAAACCTCCACCACCATTTCCTCAACGACTAATTCAACATAAAAAAGACAAACAATTTGCTAAATTCCTTGAAATTTTGAAGAAATTAACGATAAATATTCCTTTCGTAGAAACTTTAGAACAGATGCCAAACTATGTAAAATTTATGAAAGATATTCTAAATAAAACAAGAAAATTTATCGATAATGAAATTGTTGCACTTAGTGAAGAGTGTAGTGCTATTATTCAGAAAAAACTTCCTGATAAATTAAAAGATCCTGGTAGTTTCACTATACCTCGTACTTATTGGAGAAAAATTCTATGGAAAAGCTTTGTGTGACTTAGGAGCAAGCATCAATCTAATGCCTCTATCAATTTTTAAGAGATTAGGATTGGGAGAAATTTCACCTACTTCGAGTAACTCTTCGATTAGGCGATCGTTACGTTACATATCCTAAGGGAGTTATTGAAGATGTATTAGTAAAAGTGGATAAATTTATCTTCCATGTAGATTTTATTGTTCTAGATATGGAAGAAGATAAAGAAATTCCTATTATTTTAGGAAGACAATTTTTAGCCACTGGAAAAGCTATGATTGATGTTCAGAAAGGAGAATTAACTATGAGAGTAAATGACCAAAAAGTAACTTTTAATATTGCTAAATCAATGAAATATCCTGCGCTAGAAAAAGATGATGAGTGTTTTTGAATGGAAGTACTCGATCATTTAAAAAAAGAACATTTTAAATAATATTATGAAGAAAAATTAGAAAAAGAAAATATTGAATTAATTGAAAAATCTGAGATAAATGAAGAATCAGATTATATTCAAGAGAAATATGAATTTTTGGATAACACAGAAAATACTAAAAAAAATATAGTTTCATCAATTATTAAACCTCCTAAACTTGAGTTGAAAATGTTACCTAATCATTTAAAGTATGCTTACTTAGGTAATTCTTAAACTCTACCAGTTATTATTTCATCTGAATTAAATGAATCTCAAGAACAAAAACTTTTAGATACATTAAAAAAAATATAAGAAAATTTTTGTTGGACTTTAGCGAGATATTAAAGGAATTAGTCCTTCAATCTGTATGCACGTAATTATTTTAGATAATGAACATAAACCTAAAGCGGATCCACAAAGGAGATTAAATCCGATAATGAAAGAAGTAGTTAAGAAATAAATTTTAAAATGGTTAGATAATGGTATTATATATCCTATTTCGACGATTGCTTGGGTAAGCCCAATTCATCGTGTACTCTAAAAAGGAGGGGTGATCTGTCAAAGCTAATGAAAATAATGATCTTATCCCTATAAGATAAGTTACTAGGTGGCGAATATGTATTGATTATAGAAAATTAAACACGACCACTAGAAAAGATCACTTCCCTTTACCATTTCTAGACTCGGATGTTAGATAGATTAGCCGGACATAAATATTTTTGTTTCTTATATGGATATACCGGTTATCATCAAATACAAATTGCTCCTGAGATCAAGATAAAACTACATTTACTAGTCCATATGGAACTTTCGCTTTTCGAAGAATGCCTTTTGGATTATGTAATGCACCTGCAACATTCCAAAGATGTATGATGTCTATATTTAGTAAATTAATTGATAATGGAATAAAAGTATTTATGGATGATTTCTCTTTATTTGGAACAACATTTGACACATGCTTAAATCATCTTGAAAAAGTATTTGAAGTATGTGAGAAAACTTATTTAGTTCTTAATTGGGAGAAATGTCAATTTATGGTTACAGGCGGCATTGTATTAGGGCATAAAATTTCGGAAAAAGGCATGGAAGTAGACCTCGCAAAAATTCAAGTAATAGCTAAATTACCACCTACAACTACGGTAAAAGGGGTAAGAAGTTTTCTTGGACATGCTCGGATTTTACGAGCGCTATATTAAAGATTTTTAAAAAATTACTAAACCTCTATGCCAACTTCTTGAAAAGGACAAGAAATTTGAATTTACAATCGAATGCGTGAATGCTTTCGAATTATTAAAAGATAAATTAATTACAACACCTATAATAGTTTCACCTAACCTGGAGAAACCATTTGAGCTTATGTGTGATGCTAGTGATTATGCTATAGGAGCGAGTCTTGGGCAAAGATATGATAAGATTTTCAAAGTTATATATTATGCTAGTAAAACTCTAAATAATGCTCGAAATAAATTATACGATTATCGAAAGAGAATTATTAGCAGTTGTATATGCTTTTAATAAATTTAGGCATTATCTAATAAGAACTAAATGTATTATGCATACCGATCATTCTGCTATAAAATATTTAATGCAAAAGAAAGATTCTAAACCAAGATTAATCGGATAGATATTATTAATGCAAGAATTTGATTTTGAGATAATTAACAAAAAGAAACCGATAATCAAATTGCTGATCATTTATCAAGATTAGAAAATCAAGAATTATCTAATATTGATAATGAAATTTTAGACAGTTTTCCTAATAAACAACTTTATAATATTAATGAGTTGAAAATACCTTGGTATGCTGATGTTGACCTCATTTTTGATGAGGTCTTCTCTTCTTCTCTTTAGTACTTAGGATCTAGCCTTAGGCTTTTCCTTTGACTGTCCTAGAGGATTAGAATCAGGACCCACCACTTAGAAATTCAAACCACTTCTTAACTCCCCGCAAACCCTACAATTTCGATTGTAGACCCCTAATCACCTAGAGGGTTGAAATCAAATGTCGAAGTTTAAAGGACGAGTTCCTATAGGACTCTTTGCGCCTGGGACTACCCCAGGTGGCACAGTGCAGTGAAGGGGCTGACTTACACACACACTACACCTATACACTACATTTTCACGCACACCTCCTAAAACCACACCCATACCCAATTTGACCTCCTAGCTCATGCATGTGATTCACATGGATGTTCTTTAACCCCTAAGCCCTTGGCTAAGAGGGTTAGGAAAACATAGTGAATGCCTCAAATGAGTCCTCTCATGGCTCATGTGGGCTTGATATGGCTTCATGGCTCAACCAAAATGATTTCATTCCACTTACATTTACCCAATCTTCAATTTTCTAAATTTTCAATTTTTGACCCGGGACTCGGACACTTCTAACTTACCCAAAACCCTCGAAATTACCCAAAATTTTCAAAATTTCCAAATCACCCAAAATTCCTAAAAAACAATCCCAAACATTCCCACATTACTCAAATTGATCATTCATAGCCAAAAATACCAAAAATTCCAAAAATACCTCCCAATACCCTCCAAATACCCAAAATGCCCCTCTTGACCCAAAAACCCAAAAATTCAGAAAATTCCCAAAAAATTCCAGAAAATCCCAAATATTCCCAAGTTCATTTTGTTCAACTACACCATGGGCCAATTTTGTCAATTTATCCCCCTTTTGTCAAAATCCCCAATTTGACCCATTTTAACCCAAAAGTGAACCCAATGTCAAACCAAACCTACCCAATTGACCCAAATTCTGGTCCAATTCAATTCTAAACTTCAATTAAACATCCCCAACACCAATATAGACCAAATCCAAGCCCAATTTGATTGACATTTGAGTCCAATTTCACTTTTGACCTTAAAGCCCAATTTGGACCCATGACCCAAACTTAGCTAAAACTCACCCAATTCAACTCCAATTAACCCCAAATCTTTTCTAAACCTTCCCTAACATCCCCAAAAACAAAACACTAACATGATTTGCCCAAAATTTAGACCCAAAACCCACTCAAATTCAACCCAAAGCTCAAAAAACCCAATTTTGACCTAAACCCAAACCTAACCCAAATAAGCTCAAACCCCAAAATCAAAAACCCAACCAAAGCCAAAACCTCTTTGAAACATTCCCATAAACATTTCCCAACATTAATTTTACATCAATTTCAACTCTAGCCCAACATTGGCCCAAGTTAGCCCAATTTGACCTACATTGGCCCATTTACCAAAGAGACCCAAATCCAACCCAAATCAAACCCAAACCACCTCAAATTTATTCCAAATCACTCATGAAACATCCCTAAACCAAACCCAACAATTATTTTGCCCAAGCCTTTACCAAATTTTCATCCTAAAGTCCATTTTAAAATCCAAAAGCCCACTTCCCTAAACCATTTTAAAAAAAGCCCATCTTCACTAAATTTCAAAGGCCCAAACTCTATCCTAAAGCTCATATGACATTTTCATTTGCCATTCATTCAATCAAAACCATCTCTTAAGTTCTAAATCCATGATAAAATAAATCCAAATCAAGCCATATGCCAAATCACCCCTAAATGCCAAAAAATCCCTAAAATCCATTTCCATGTAAATAAGCCAAGCCATCCCTAAGCCAAATGGAGTCCTTGAAGCCATGCACAAGCCACATGAAGCCATGGGATCCACTTTACACATCATCATACTATTAATTGCAAAAGGAGGAGCCTCTTTTAAGCCCCCTTAAAAGGTTTTAACCCTTTTAATGCTTCACCTTAATCCATGATTAATCAAAATATTCATGGATGGTGACTTCTCTACCCTTTCCTAGCCGATTCATCTGATCCTCCCTCAGCCCAAATCAGCCATGGGGAGGTGAACCAAGCCCATTTCCAATGGGTTGACCAAAACAAGTGCAAAAGAAGCCACCTCCCCATGCCATTTTGATCCAAGCCCTTTACACATGTCCATGGCCAATTGATTGCACTAAACCCCAGCCCTGATCCACATGAACAAGATGGTGACCAATGCCTGGCCGGCCAGCCACCAGGCCGCCGGAAAATTCCATGGCCGAGACATGGGGAGGAGCCAAACTTTGGAATTCCACCTTGCTGAGTTTCCCCATGCCCAATGGCCACCATGGTCGTTCTTCACTTGACCTAAGCAGTCGATCCCAAGTCCTAACTTCCCTCGGAGGCCCTCCAGCCTCTCCTATTTAAACCCCACCTCTCTCGGCCATGAGGAGGTGCTGAACCAACCTTAAGGAAACTCTGCCAAAATCATTCCAGACCACTCTCTACACATAGAGCATTTGATTCCCACTGGATTCCAGCCCCAATTCCCTCCAGCTGAGCTCAATTTTGAGTTCAAATTTCAACACAAAACCGGGACACTTCTTCACAAGTGGACCAATCCCCAAATTGATTGATCCTACACCTTCACCGGACCAAGGAAGAAATCCACCAGCAAAAGCCCCCTCTCCGGGCCACCCATCCGTTCCGGACTCAAGCTTTGTGATCGGGCTTGGTCGAAATCATACCTAGACAATTCACTGTGCCAAGGGACTTCATCCGGAGCTTGCTTGGACGCAATCGAAGGTGACACAACCCTCGGATTGAAGCCACACTTCTCCGAGCAAAGGTATGAGCTAACTCTTTATCCCGAGCTTCCGGAGATTCTCCATTTCAAATGCCTTAATTTCAATGCATGATCACCGTATAGATGTATTCGTCTCTTCAAGACGAATCCATAGAGCACAAGAACACGAAAATCCGTTAAGTATTGAGTGAGATATTAGGGATTTAGTGTGGACGGTTCTCGGGTTAGGAGGCTTGGGGACGATGAACGGATGCCGTTCATTTAATACACGCGCGGACGGACGGCCGGGATCGCGCCGGATGAGGAGACGGAACGATACGGCGGGCCCCGGAGTGCCGAGTTGGACGGCGGCGCCGAATCAGAAGACGACACGCGGCGTTTCGGAGATGCCTAGGTTGAGTTGGCGCCGCGTGGATAAGTAGAAAAATAGGTTATTTTTCTATTTATTTAATTCCCTAAACTTCAAAAATGCATAACTTTGTGTAGAAAAATAAGAAAAATAAAATAAAAATACCCTCTTACTCAGTGAACAGAGGAGAATAATGTGGAAAATAAATCATTCAATTTCATTGAGTATTTGATTTTTAATAATTTATTTACTCTCTGCACATTTTCAATTCTCCATGCATGTATACAATTCACCATGGCATGAGACCATAGAAGCTTTTGAAGCCTCCGAATTTGGGAACATTCCCCGAATTTTCCAAAGTCGAGGCTATCCCTATGAAGAGTTATTGATTTTTCAACTCTAGGTTGCTAGTTTGAGTATTTTAATTCCAATAATTAGCATATAGTGAAATAAATTCTAGAAAAAATTGGTGATGTTTATTATGACTAGAGGACCCTAGGAAAAATAGGTTTTGAGTTAACTCACTTGGAATAACCCTAATTGGCTTAAACACCCAAAATGGAGTTTTAATTAATTAGAGCTAATCATACATCAAATTGACTTGAAATCAATTCTCCACTGACCTTTAGGATCGGAGGAACCCACTATAAAAGTTTGAAGTCAATTGGACTTGGTTAGCCCTATCAAATGGGTTGATTAAGCCATTTAGCCAAAATTAAACTTACAAAATTCATAACTTTCAAAATACTTTTCAAAAATTCACCAAATTGGTTTTGAGCCTCTCTGATATCAGGGGAATTTAAGAAAATTAAAATTGCAATTTTCTAAAAAAGTTGATTTTTTGCATTATTTTAATATTTTTAATAATTAAAAAATAATAAAAATCACAAAAATAAAAAAATTCACCAAAATGTCACATTTTGAATTTTAATCACATAGGAACAAACCCCATATTTTTCTTAGGTCTCTATGATGAGTTATTAAATTTTAAAGCCCTAGGGTAATTTTAAAATAAAAAAAAAGTATTTTCTAGCATTTCCACTAAAACAATTATAATAAATCAAAAAAAAATCAGAAAATTATAAAAATTGGTTCTCTGATTTCCTTGATATCAGAGAGATTTTTTAAAAATATAAAATTCATTTTTCAACCTTTATTTTATTTTTAAATTAATTAATACTCCAAAACTCAAAATAATTATAATAAAAAGAATATAATTCAAAAAATCACCAAAATTGGTCCAAGTGGTCCTCATGGTCATTAGGAATGTCTCATAATTTTCTTAAGGACAGAAACTTCCCCTTGGTCATATTATTAAATTTTCCTTGGAAATCCCTATTTTCCACCAAAAATAATTACATAAATAAATTAAATACAGAAAAATCACATTTTCTCCTCTAATATCTTTATTGACATATGAGTGAAGTCACATAAAAATTTCAAATTCATTTAAGCTCAATTTAGTGAGTTATGAAATTATTAAGCTTGAAGGGCAAAATGGTAATTAAAATTTTAACCCTTAATTAAAACTTTAGGCTTAATAAAATGAAAAAGTAAAATATTTGATCTTAATCTGATTTGGATGATTGAAATTTAAATAATTAAAGGGTAGAAACCTACTAAACAATTTAAAAACAATTAAAATAAACCTTAATCAAATAATTAATTAAATTAGGAAGAATAATAAATTTGGAATTATTAAAATAGGGATGTCATTAGGAAGAGATTTATTCTTTAATTTAAGAATCCCTAAATTAATCATCTCAATAATATTTAATTCCTAATTAAAATGATAATCCAAATTTAAAATTTAAAATGCTAAAAGACTTAATCATTAAATTAAATTAAAGTTAAATTATCTAAATTAAATCCTTTTAAAATTTCAATTAAATTAATACTTTAACAATTAAAATTAAATCATCTTTAAAACATAAAAAATAAAATATTAAATTAAAATTAAAAATAAAATTAAATTGAAATTTAAATTAAAAAAATTAAATAAAATTAAATTAAAACATATTAAATTAAATTAAATTAAATCAAATGAAATGAAATTAAATTAAATTAAATTAAATTAAATTAAATCAAATTAAATTAAATCAAATTAAATTAAATTAAATTAAATCATATTATATTAAATTAACTTAAATTAAATTAAATTAAATTAAACCACATTAAATTAAATTAAATTAAATTAAATTAAATTGAACTAAATTAAATTAAATTAAATTAAATATAACATCACCTAAGACATAAAGAATTCAAAAATAAATCTAAAACAACTCGGAACACTATTCCAAACTTAAGCTCATTAATTGAAATTAAGTTAAATCATAAATCATTTGAACATCCATTTGCCCTCGAAAGCTCTTGTTATCATAACTCCTAAATGGAGTGTTAAGTGAAGTGTTACTTCATTCATAAGATATTCAAATGTCCTAGTTCACTGAGCAAGATAATAAACTTAAACTCCCGGACGATTAATTCATTTGTATAATTAAATTCTCTTGGACTTAAAATAATCATAGAAATATTGAAAAGATGTTTAAGACTCGTCTTAAGCACTTCCTCGATATGATAGGATATTTATAAGAACAATTGAACTTAATTGTTCTTTGATGAAGAAAATCATCCTCAAACCCAAAATACAAGAACCTAGACTTCATAGGAGGTGACTAAGCTATAGGATTAGGAACTTGGTAGAAAACCATAACCCTTCCCTTAGCTTTACCTAGGAACTTGCTTTAAATGCTTAAATATTCTAATTGTGTTTTAAGTGCGGCTTGGGATGACGGGAAGACCCTCCAGGTACGCTTTTATTTTATTGCAATTTATCTTATTGTAATTTATTTAATCGCATCGTACTTACTTTTCTTGCATGATAAACAATCATTGCATGAAAACCCACACCTTTAGGATAGTCCCTAAAACTGAAACCAAAACTAAATTAAAAGTCATTACAAGATGAAATTCACCGTCACAACATTTCAAAATATAAAACAACTCAAAATTTAATCACAAACAGAACAACAAAACTACAACTACAACTAAATTAAAATTTATTGTTGGATGATCGGGAATGCCTCGGATGATGTAACCTACGTGTTGCTAACGGGATTTCCCACGGTCTAAATGAAAGTGTGGAACTCATTCAGTTGAGTTTAGCAAATTCATCTGGACGAAGTGAATCCGATAAAAATAACGATGCCGGAAGGATGGAACCGTGGGATCTTAACCGGTGTTGTTATAATCAACTTTAAGATTTGTTTTAATTAAAACATAAAAAAAAACACTTGGAAATTAAGACTTTCTCTAAACCGAACACTTCTCTCATCTCCCGATTAATGACTTTTAAAACTAAACCTCTGCGACAAGGAGCTCGGAGCATGGTGGGCAGCACGGCCATCGTCATCAGCAAAACCTGAGTCTACTTCAGCAAAACTTTCTTAGAATTAAACAACCAAGCCATAGGACTTCGAGGAAGTTTGCCTAGTGCAACATAAATCCTCAACTCTTCGTTAGGCATTTGCGTGATCATATCATGTAAATTAAGCCCTAACTAGGTCTTAGGACTCCGAGGTAGTCGTCCGATACGACATAAACCCTCACATCATCGAGGCTATTTGTATGATTTTGTCATACGAATATAAGTCCTAACTAATTAAAATTGGCAAGATCAAAACCTTAAATAAACATTAGGGCCTTCCTAAATTCGAAGCCAAACAATAGGATAGTCGGGAAATTACCGAAGTTCGCTTCGAATCTGTGATTTCTCCTACCTTTCTTCCTTCGAATTCCCAAAATAAAATGTTCCAAATTTGATCCATTCCCTATTGAAATTCCAAAATTCAATCCCTTGAAAACTTAAACTTTGAAATTCTTGAAAGCAAACTACTCGATTATTATCGAGAGTTTTCTTAGGTGATTCCCGTCACTTAAGATGTAATTAACTATAGGGGCTTGCCCTTATAGGGAATTTTAAGAACCTGAGTAATATAAACCCTGTTTAATGTTTTCATATTAAGCAGGGGAACTTGTCGGCAAATAAAATGGTTTCGCAGACCAAACGGATGTCACAAACCTTCTAGTTTATTTAATCGAGCCCCACCATCAAACAGTGTGCCTATTCTTCGGAATGGACACACGTTTCGTGGTGCGGTGCTCGTTTATATAAACTATTCGGGATGTGGGATCAGTTTGATTTCATATCTTAAAATCTTCAAATTTAAAAATTATTTTCAAAATCAAATACTACTTTTCAAATTATTTATTTAAATTAAATTAAAAATTCGCCGATAATTTCTGTAGGCGACCCCTTTTCAAACCACATAACCTAAAAATATGCCGACAGCTGATATAGTAAATTATATTGTAAGTGACATTTTACCACCTATGTTAACTTTGCAACAACAGAAAAAATTCATTCATGATACTAAATCATACTTTTGGGATGAACCATACTTATATAAGCAATGTATGGATCTAATTATTAGAAGATGCGTGCCTTATGAAGAAATTGAACCAATTATTCAAAAATGTCATGATTCTGATTTTGGAGGACATTTTGGGACAGATAAAACTGCATATAAAATTCTACGATCCGGTTTCTACTGGCCTACTCTATTTAGAGATGTATATAGATATATAATAACTTGCGATAAATGCTAAAGAGTAGGAAACATATCGAGAAAAAATGAAATGCCTCTGAATTTTATATTAGAAGTTGAAATTTTTGATGTTTGGGGATTAGATTTCATGGGACCTTTTATTCCGTCATTTGGAAACTCATATATATTAGTAGTTGTTGATTATGTTTCTAAATGGATTGAAGCACAAGCTTTATCTAGGTGTGATGCTAAAAGTGTTTCAAAATTTTTAATGAAAAATATTTTTACTAGATTTGGAATGCCGAGAGTGATTATCACTGACGGAGGAACTCATTTTATAAACAAATATATTCACAAACTAGTAGAAAAATATAATATTATGCATAAGATATTAACTGCTTATCATCCACCAACTAGTGGATTAGCTGAAGTTTCTAATCGAGAGATTAAACGTATATTAGAAAAGTCGTAGAATCCTAATAGATCGGACTGGTCTATAAGACTAGTACAATCGCATTATGGGCATACAGGATCGCTTATAAAACTCCGATTGGAATGACTCCTTATAGGCTTATATATGGAAAAACTTGTCACTTACCGAGTTGAATTAGAACATAAAGCATATTGGGCGATTAAAGAATTTAATTATAATATGAAGGAAAGCTTGGTGAGAAGAGATTGTTGCAATTAAATGAATTGGAAGAACTAAGAAACGAATCATATGATAATGATAGGATTTATAAAGAAAGAATGAAATTATGGCATGATCGGAAGATTAATTAGAGAAATTTTGAACCAGGATAAGAAGTTTTGCTTTATAATACTAGATTGAAATTATTTCCTGGGAAATTGAAATCTCGATGGTTAGGACCTTTCACCAAAACTCAAATATTTTCATATGGAACTATAGAAATTGAAGATCCAAAAACAGGAAATAGATTTAAAGTAAATGGACATAGATTAAAACCATATTTCGAAAATAGAAGACCAAATTTTAAAGAGGTTTTAATGCTTAGTCAACCTGAACACTAACTAAATTAGGTCGGGCTGACGACGTTAAACCAAGCGCTTTATGGGAGGCAATCCATAGTAGTCTTTTATTTTTAAAATATCTACATATTAGTGAGTCTATATTATTAAAACAAATCTTACTACTCAAATTTTTATTAAAATCATCACAAAATTGAACCTATTTGATGAGATCAGAAAATATTCGGACCAGAGCGAAAATGGGCGATTTTTACGAATCTCGCCGACAGGCGAGCTCGAGCTCGGCCGACGGCGAGATCGTGGACCATTACTCATTCGGTTTATAACTAAGTCGCCGACGGCGAGGCAGTTGAAAATTTGGTTTCTTAAAGATTTTTCGTGCGGTTTTGGACGGATCTAAGCCATTCCTTCGTAAGAAATTATTCCAAATCCGATTTTACACCATTTTCTTCCTTAGGAACGACTAGAGACCAATCCTTTCCATCCAAAATGGCCTCCAAATTCTTAGAAACCACAAAAACTGAAGTTTTCAACCGGAGAAAATTCGTCAGTTCGGAGGCACAGCGAATCTTCAACAAAGGCTTGATGAAGAAAAGACTTATTAAAGAAAGAGGATTCGTAGTAGAGAATTATACTACAAAAATTGAAGAAATGATCGTACAGCGGCATTGGGAGGTATTTTGTTATACAACATCCGCTGTAATTATACCAGTAGTTAAAGAGTTTTACTCTAATTTACATGCAATCAACAATGGAAATGTCTACGTCAGAGAAAGATGGGTAACATTTACTCCTGCAAGGGTAAATGAATTGTTTTCTATAGAAAATACCTCTGTTTGTCATTATTCCAACTTTGTGCCTTCAAGATACAATATGAACGAAATCTATAGATACTCGATCGACGAACCGGATGATTGGGAGTTACGAGAAGACGGGCATGTCGGTTTTTCGCATCACTTCTTAACCTCGTCTCAAAGCACCGGCATTTCTTTATATCATCGAAAATTATTACCTACTATGAGAGTAAATAAAGTTTCAAAGGAATGCGTTATTTTAAACTATTGTATTCAAATTGGATTACCTATCGATGTTAGATCAATAATAGTAAAGTCTGCATTGGGATTAATTGTGCATGGGTCAGTGCATGGACTTGGACACCCATCTACTATATTTGCTTTATGTAGTCAGTACCAAGTTTCTTATGAGGCTTGGGAAAAAGTACTTTTACCATGGAAACCCCTGGATCCTATTGATATGTTTCCCACTTTGGATAACAATGATGAGATTACCTTTATTTCTGACAGAGCATCACAGAACAATCCTTTAACAAGGCCCTTTACTGATAAGACTAATTTCATTCTGAAGAAAATTAAAGGATTGGAGAAAGAATTGCAAAATGTGATGAATTCCATCGACAACATCTCCGATATGTTTGATCATATTGATTGGAGAATGAAGGAGCACTTTGATCATACTTGGACATCCGGAGGCTAGTTTTATTCATTTACTAAGACGAAATGATGGATTAATGAAGAATCTCATCGTGAAATCCCTTTCGAGCCTTTCTACAATTTATTTGTGCACCTGCGTCGCATCGGAAATATCAGAGAAGATGTCAGTTCAGACACTGAAGAGTAGGAAAGATTTCTATGTTTATGTTATATTTATATATATATATGTGTGTTTGATTTGGAGTTAGGTTTTATTATGAGTCGAACTTTGATTTGATCATCTCAGATTTGATGAGATTTTATGTAAATTGCTATGTCTCAGCATTTAGAGTGTTGTGGTGTGGATTGCGATGCTGAGTATTATGGATTTGAACATTTAAGTTAAGTATGTGTTAAGTTATTAGTGTGAAAGTTGTAAGTTTCATGGATTTCATATATAAAGTTATATTGTTTGTGTTGTGTGACTTTTTGTGAGTATAAGTATCTAATCTTCGTATATTATTAAATTAAGTGATCGGAAGATTGATTAAGGGCAATTCAAGGTTGAAAATGATTGACGAATTTCAAAAATTGAAAATTTTTTGGAGCTCGCCGACGGCGAGAATTATCTCGCTGACAGCGAGAAAACCCGCTGACAACGAAACCGAGCTCGCCGACGGCGGATTTTTCCCGAAACTTTTGCCTTATGAAATTAATTAGCTCGCCGACGACGAGAAAAATCTCACTGACAGCGAGAACGCGAAAAGACATATATTTGACCTGTCAACCGACACTATTCATCATCCCTTTCCTCAAATTTTCGAAAAAACCGACCTAGGGCTTGAGAGATCTCGGATTTGAGGCGATTTCAACACTTTTTGACACCGGATTTCTTCTTCCCTTGGTAAGAGCTTCACTCCTATGCTAAAATTTTTGATTTTCATCATTGATTTCTTCTACATTGGAGAATTTTGAAAAATTTCGAAATGTAGAGAAAATTCTTGGAAGAATTTCATGGAAATTGATTTAAATGGATTTTAGTTGTTGTAGGAAGCCTTCTTAGTAATATTTTGGAGTTTAGTTAAGATTTTTGCAAATTTCACAGATCGAGAAATGGCTCCACGACAAAAGCGACGAATAGATTATGACGAAACCCAATTCATTAATGCAAAGGCACAAACGCGATATTTTCAAAACATACAAGCAAGAAAATGCATTCAAGATCAAGTTTTCAAGAATCCAGGAGGAGAAGTTGAGCGAATCATTCAGGAGCGAGGATGGGAAAATTTCGTTTCGTTACCAACGCAGCAAGTGCAGAAGTAGTAAAGGAATTTTATGCAAATTTAACACAGGCTGAAGATGCACCGGTCAAGGTTAGAGGATTTTTTGTAGATTTCAACGCTGCTAGAATAAACGCTTATTATAAAGTACAAGACACCTATACCAATGAATATGAAACTTTTGGAACTATGGAAGGACCACTGAAAGAGGTGATCGACTTTCTCACCGATGGGAAAGGAGTCCGGAAGATAAAGCGACGGGAACGGTAAACTTCCCTCTCTCTATGCTAAATGCAACATCTAAAGCCCGACATTATTTTATTTGTTCTACTTTGTTACCTACCTACCACCATAGTGAGGTAACAAGAGATGAAACGAGTTACGAATTTCGTATTCGGAACCGAAGAGTATTAATGTGGGAAATGTTATATATAAAAACATATTAGCCACTGCTAGAAATGAAAGTGGAGGAGGACTAGGACATCCTAGTCTTATCTATGCACTTTGCCAATTATCTGGGGTAGAGGCAAGAGATGATGAGGAATGGATTGAACCTATGAAACCCCTTACTCAGGCTAATATAAAGAAATATGAATCCCACAAAGGATGGAGATCCGGGACAAGGGATTATGTACCTTCTTCAAGTAGAGATATACCCTCTACTAGTTATGAACCACCCCCTCAGTACACCACTCCTACCCTTCAAGATCTGATGAATGAATTAACCCTGAGTAGAAAGAGTTTTGAGTTATTTGGAGAAAATATGGAGAGAAGATTTGAGCATATAGACCAAAGGATCGGAGGCTTGGAGAGAAGACACAATTATGATAGCGAATATCTCCAGCGACATTCAGAGTACGAGATTGCATACTATGAAGCCGAACGTCGATATAGGAGTGGTGATTTAGATGTTGTCTTTCCTGAGTGCCCCCGTTATTCACAGTACCAGCCTGCTCAGCCTTCTCAGCCTGGAGATCAGGGAGATGACATAGCTTGGGATTTTGATGCAGAGGATTAGAGCTTTATTTCGTTTGTTTGGTTTGTTTAGATTTATTGTTGTTTTGGGAAACTTTATTATTTTGGATGTGATTATTTCCTACTTTCTAGGAACTATGGATGTTGATATGTTTGTTTATGTTTTTGATGTTAGATTTCTTGTGTGTTAAATTAATTGCATTTTTTTTATATATAGGATGTTAGTCTTTCTTTAATGTATTGTTTACGTTTTAAATGTATGTGTAGTAATAGATTAAGTTTCTTTGTTATGTTTGATACTTATTTTAAAATTTCATCCTTGCACTTTCTTTTAAATATTATATGTGGAAGAATACTAACAGTACAGGTTCTGTAAGTAATAAAAAAAGCCTGCAAAAATTTCAAAGAAAAGAAATACCTAAAGCCCAAAGGTATGTTGAATTTTAATATATACTTTCCCTTTTTCACTATGTAATATAGATAGAAAAATTTAAGTTTGGGGGAAGATAAAATACAAATTTAATTATTAAAATTGTTCTCAATTTCTATTTTCAAAAATTATTATTAAATGATTTTCTATAGTAATTTTCAATTCAATAAATATGAGTTACTTTATTTAATTATTATATAAAGTTAAAGAAAATATTTCTAGTAATTCAATTAATTAATGGAATAAGATATTTGGTTAAAAGGAATAAGAATATAGTAAAATATTTAAAGTAAGGAAAAATATATTTTGAAATTAAAAATTCTTAAGTATTTAAGTGAAAAAGAAAGGATAGAAACTCAATAAAGTAAAAGCTATGAAATATATATAAGCAAAGAAATATTTTAAGTTTCAAATTTAGGAAGAGAAATTGAAGTTCAAAATTATTAACAGGCTATCCAGATACAGTAATCCTCACTTAAAAAAAAGAAAAAGAAAAAGAAGGATTGAAATCAATCCAAAAAGAAAAGAAAAGAAAAAAAAACATAAAGTAAGGAGAAGCTTGAGGATATGCCTTATCAAAAATTGGTTTCAATGGATTCAACCTAAAGAGTAAAACTTAATTATATTTCTAAACTTATATTTATGGATTAGTATTTTACTAAATAGAGTTTTCTTGAATTTCCTATCATCTAAATATCTTAAGTAATTTACTATTTTTAATATAGTCATTCCTGAATTAAATAGAAAGCTAAAAATCTTAGACCTGATAACTAAATAATCTTATCTCTATAAAGTTAATTTAATTACTCAGAAATATTTATATTTAACTTTTTTATAATGTTATTTAAATTTAATTCATATTATCTGAATTGAAAAATTCTATTACAGAAATCATTATTTTTATTTAGTATTAAAATTACTTGAGGACAAGTAATAATTAAGTTTGAGGGATTTTGATCACAGAAAAATACATTAAGAAATTCATATCTATTTTTGATGAAATTGCACTTTAAAGAAAGATATTTTTTTTTATTTTATTGCAGGAATGAAGATTTATAAGTGATGGAAGAAAAAAACATGAAATGGAGCAAATTTGGATAAAAAAGAGGAAATTCATTCAAATTGAACTAAGTCGCCGACGGCGAGATCGAGACCGCCGACGGCGAGATCGTGAGGAAAATTTCTGAAGGAATTATAACTACCTCGCCGACAGCGAGCCCGAGCCCGCCGACGGCCGAGATCGCGCGGCTTGAAGACCTTCAGAAGCCCCGCCGACGGCGAGGTCGTTTCCGCCTACGGCGAGACAGATTCAAAATGCATATACATAGAACCTGGACACTTTTTGAAGAGGTGTTTAAGCACCCCTTGGACCTTTGCCTACCTCTATAAATAGAGGACGAAATTTAGTCATTAGTGTGTCTTTTGTGTCTCTTTCTAGTGTCATTAGTGTGTGAGTTTGAGTGTGTTTAGTGAGTTCATTAGTTTAATTGAGTGCTATTTAGTTGCTGTACTAGAAGGAAAAGTCAAAGGAACTTCAAGGAGTCTGCTTGGGGAGGAAATTAAGATAAGTATCTTTGTTTATGGTTGTTAACTTTAAATGAAATCCATGCTTTGTTTTATTCCCATGCATTCTGAGTAGTTTTCTTAGTCTTTCTCCTTGTTTATGAAAATTATGCGGATGAATGAAATTAAATAGAAACACCTAATATAATATAAATAAATTGTGATAATTTTTACTTAAAACTTAATTTACTTTCAATCTGACCAATTGAGTAGTTAAAATATGTTGAATTATCAACTATAGTAAAAATTACATCCAATATTCGGGAAGTCAAAAGCCTTGGAAGGCGGGTGCAAATAAATAGGGAAATATTAATTATCGGACGTAGAATCGAACATTTTAGTGTGACATACTAAAATATTCAATTTGGTCCTATTGTTTGAGAGTCGAAGTGTAGATGTTAGCCCTCGAGTGAGGGGAACGTGGGAGCTCGAAGTGGCGACCAGTATCCTCCCGACTTTAGCTACGGATTCGGTAATCAAACATAGGATTAGTCAATGTTCTTCGCACTCTGGACCAAAGGGTAAAGAATAGGAATGCTCCTATTTGTCACAATACAATTAAAATCCTATTTAAATTCATCATTCACTTAATTTTCTAAAAACAAAGAGAATGATACTTTTTCTAAATTATTTAAATCAACTTATTTCAAGCATTAGTTTACTTTAGTTTATTATAGTTACTTTGAATTTCCGTTCACTTTATTAGTAAGTAATTCCTTTAAATTTAGGCGATAACAAATCTGTTAAAAACTTCTCCGTGGGATCGATAACCGAGGACTCCACTAGAGCCCCGTATTACTTGATACGATACGTATACTTGCGTAGAATCCACATTATACATTAAATCATATATCTATATTTAAAGCGGGATCAAGTTTTTGGTGTCGTTGCTATAAACATAAATTGCAAACATATTAAAAGTGGGTCAGAGGGACTTGTGCCTTACGATTCTGAACTAGAAAGAACTATTAGAAAAATCAAAAAAATTAAAAATACAAAAAAAAATAAAAATATTCAAGAAATGACAAATCATCAAGATCAAAATGTTTGCATTCATCAAGAATTAAGACCTTTAAGAGATTATGTTAACCCTACAGTAGATGAACTTCGTGGTAGTATTCAAAACCCTGCTGCAGCTACTAATTCTTTTGAGCTTAAACCTGCTATTATCCAAATGGTGTCTAATAATCAGTTTGGGGAGCAACAATGAAGATCCTAATTTGCATCTTGCTAATTTTCTAAAGTTGTGTGCTAATTTTAAATATGATGGTGTTTCGGATGATGCTATTAGACTTAGAATTTTTCCTTTCTCACTAAGGGATAAAGCTAAAATATGGTTACATTCGTTACCACATGGATCAATAAGAACTTGGGGTGAACTGTCATAAAAATTCCTTGCTAAATATTTTTCACCATCTAAGACTGCTAAGTTGAGAAATGATATAACATCTTTTTGTCAGTTTGAAGGGGAATCAATATATGAAGAATGGGAAAGATTTAAAAATCTCCTCAAGAAATGTCCACATCATGCGATACCAAATTGGTTAATAATTCAAACTTTTTATAATGGATTAGTTGGATCTCTTAAATCAATCATCGATGCTCGTTATTTGGTGGATCATTAATGTCTAAACTATTTTCTGATGCTTATGCTTTAATTGAAGAAATGACTACTAATAATTTTCAATGGCTTTCTGAAAGGTTAAATCCTAAAAAGGTAGTCAGTGTTTATGAAAATGATGCTTTTACAATGTTAGCAAATCAAGTTGCTGCTGTATCAAGGAAGATAGACCAATTTAGGATGAATTTTTCTTATCCAAATCTCATGATTGAAGAATATTCATTAAGCCAAATGGTTTATTCTTATTCTTCACCAGAAACTATGAATGCTATAATCAAACCTAACAACTCATATTCCAATTATTATAACCTAGGTTGGAAGAATCATCCAAATTTTAACTGGAATAACAATAATCAGGGTGGTGTTAATCAACAATGGGGGAACCACCAAGTAAACCCATTGGGGAATTGGAACAACCAAAGTAATAATAATATATTAACTTATCCTTCATATTATAACAATGTTTTACAATTAAAGTAGAAGTTGTTTATGGAAGAAGTAGTATCACATATGAGAAATCAATTACAAATTCAAGGAGCAACCAATAGAAATATAGAAAATCAATTAGGACAAATTGCAAATGCCTTAAGTAATAGATCCCAAGGAATGCTTCCAAGTAATACTGAAGTGAATCTAAGAGAAAATAATAAAGAACAAGTAAAAGAATTCAACTGGAAATGGAAAAACATTGAAAGACCTAAAGAGGACGCTCCAAAAGGTTTTGAAAAACCTATTTCTCCACCTAAGGTTGATTTAGAAAAACCACCACCTCCATTTCCTCAAAGACTTTGTCAACAATAGTTGGATAAGCAATTTCCAAAATTCTTCGAGATATTAAAGAAGCTTACCATTAATATTCCATTTGCTGAAGCCCTAGAACAAATGCCAAGCTATGCGAAATTTATGAAGGATATTCTTAATAAAAAGAGGAAGTTTGAAGAAAATGAGACCGTTGTACTTAGTGAGAAGTGCAGTGCGATAATTCAGAAAAAGCTTCCTGAAAAACTTAAAGATCCTGGTAGTTTCACAATTCCATGTGCAATCAGAGAAAGATTCTGTAGAAAAGCTTTATGTAATTTGGGTGCAAGCATTAACCTTATGCCTCTATTAATGTTCAAAAGACTGGGACTAGGAGAAATAACCCTAACTACTGTAACTCTGCAATTAGCAGATCATTCGATCACATATCCTAAAGGAGTTATAGAAGGTGTTTTGATAAAAGTGGATCAATTTATTTTTCCTGTGGATTTCATTGTGTTAGATATGGAGGAAGATAAAGAGATACCCATAATTTTGAGGAGACTTTTTCTAGCTACAGGCAGAGCCATGATAGATGTGCAAAAAATGGAATTAACGATGAGGGTTAATGATCAGACTGTTACATTTAATATTTCAAAATCGATGAAATATCCTACTAGAGGTAAAGAAGATGAGTGTTATAGGATGGATGTTATTGAATATTTAAGTGAATGTCATTTCAAATCAACTTATGAAGAGAAAGCTGAAAGAGAAGAATGGAAATATAAGCAAGAAGAGGAGTTACTTGATTCTGAAGATTTTCAAAAGGAAGATTTAAAGTTTGTTCATGAAAGTTTTGAATTGTTGGATATGACTGAGAAAGATGAATCTTATGGTCCATCAATTGAAAAACCTCATGAACTTGAGCTAAAAATACTTCCTGATCATTTGAAATATGTTTTTCTAGGTGAATCCTCAACATTGCCTGTTATAATTTCCTCTCAATTAACTGAAAAAGAAGAAGAGAGTTTGCTTTAAATTTTGAAGAAGCACAAGAAAGCCTTTAGATGGATAATTGCAGATATTAAAGAAATCAGTCCTTCAATTTGTATGCACAGAATTCTTATGGAAGATAATTGCAAACCGCGGGCTGATCCCCAAAGGAGATTAAATCCTATCATGAAAGATATTGTTAAGAAAGAAATTTTAAAATGGTTGGATGCTGGAATTATCAACCCTATTTCAGATAATACATGAGTTAGTCTTATTCATTGTGTTCCTAAGAAAGGAGGAGTAAATGTGACTGTTAATGAAAAGAATGAAATGATACCAACAAGACAAGTTACAGGGTGGCGAATATGCATTGATTATAGAAAATTAAATCTTGCCACAAGGAAAGATCATTTTCCACTCCATTTTCTAGATCAAATGTTGGATAGACTGGCTGGACATAAATACTTTTGTTTTACTGGATGGATATACTGGTTACCACCAAATTCAAATTGCTCCTGAGGATCAAAAGAAAACTACGTTTACCAGTCCTTATGGTACGTTTGCTTTTAGAAGAATGTCCTTTGCTTTATGTAATGCCCCTGCTACATTTCAGAGATGTATGATGGCTATTTTTTGTGATTTGATTGAAAAAGGGATTGAAGTTTTTATGGATGACTTTTCAGTGTTTGGAATTTCATTTGAATCATGTTTAGAACATCTATAGAAAGTTCTAAAACACTGTGAAGAAACTAATTTGGTTCTTAATTGGGAAAAATGTCAATTTATGGTAGCAGGAGGAATTATTTTGGGACATCGGATTTCAGAAAAAGGTTTGGAGGTAGATCCTGCAAAAATTCAAGTTATATCTAATTTACCTTGCCCAACCAATGTAAGGGGAATTAGAAGTTTTTTAAGACATGTTGGATTCTACAAGCGTTACATCAAAGACTTTTCAAAGATTACAAAACCTTTATGACGTTTACTGGAAAAAGATGCAATTTTTAATTTTGATGATGATTGCCGTAAAGCCTTTGAAACATTAAAAGAAAAAATAATCACTGCACCTGTAATAATTTCACTAAATTGGGAAAAACCTTTTGAATTAATGTGTGATGCTAGTGATTATGCTAATGGTGTTGTTTTAGGTCAGAAATATGATAAAATTTTCAAAATAATTTATTATGCCAATAAAACTCTTAATTAAGCTAAAATTAATTATACTACTACTGTGAAAGAGTTATTAGCTATAGTATTTGCCTTTGATAAATTTCGATCATATTTAATTGGAACTAAATGTGTGGTGAATACTGATCATTCTGCTATTTAATACTTGATGAAGAAAAATGATGCAAAACCGAGACTGATAAGATGGATTTTTCTTTTGCAAGAATTTGATTTTGAGATAGTAGATAAGAAGGGTTCTGATAATCAAATTGCTGATCATTTGTCCAGGCTTGAAATTGAAAAATCTCTCTATGATATTGAAAAAATTAATGAAAATTTTCCTAATGAAAAACTATTCACTGTTAAAGAATGGTGTGTTCCGTGGTATGCAGACATAGTAAACTTTATTGTTAGTAATATTATACCCTATGGTTTGACATACCAAGAAAAGAAGAAATTTCTGTATGATGCTAAGACTTATTTTTGGGATGACCCATTTTTATATAAACAAGGAAAGAATCTTATAATTCGAAGATGTGTACCTTTGGAAGAGACTTATGAAATTATTCAAAAATGTCATGATTCTGATTATGGGGGACATTTTGGAAGTGATAAAATTGCATATAGAATATTACAATCAGGATTTTATTGGTCTACAATTTTTAAGGATGTGAATGTTTATATTAAAATTTGTGATAGATGTCAGCGTGTAGGCAATATTTCTAGAAGAAATGAGATGCCCCTCAATTATATGTTGGAAGTTGAAATATTTGATGTTTGGGGACTAGATTTTATGGGACCATTTACACCATCTTTCGGAAATGTTTATATTTTGATAACAGTAGACTATGTTTCCAAATGGATTGAAGCTATTGCTTTACCTCGATGTGATGCTCAAAGTGTTGCAAAGTTTTTAGAAAAGAATATATTTTGCAGATTTGGAATACCAAGAGTAATCATAACTGATGGGGGAAGTCATTTTAAAAATGTGATTATTAGGAAGTTAGCAATCATATTAATCATCGCATTGCTACTGCTTATCATCCGCAGACAAGTGGTTTGGTTGAATTACGCAATCGTGAAATTAAAAAGATATTGGAAAAAACTGTTAATCCAAATAGAAATGATTGGTCAATCAAACTGGATTATGCTTTGTGGGCCTATAGGACTGCTTACAGAACACCTATAGGAATGTCCCCATATAAGCTGATTTTTGGAAAAGCTTGTCATTTACCTTTTGAACTTGAGCATAAAGCATATTGGGCTATTAAAGAGTTCAATTATAATTTGAAAGATGCTGCTAAAAAGAGATTATTGCAATTGAATGAGCTTGAAGAAATAAGGAATGAATCTTATGAAAATGCTAAGATTTATAAGGAAAAGATGAAGTTATGGCATGATCGGAAGATTCTTACTAAAAATCTTGTTCCAGGACAAAGTATTACTGTATAATGCTAGATTGAGAATATTTTCTGGAAAACTTAAGTCCAGGTGGATGGGTCCATTTATTGTGATAAAAGTTTAATCTTATGGAGCTGTAGATATTCAAGATCCTAAGACTGGAAAAATATTTAAAGTTAACGGACATAGACTTAAACCATATTTTTCAGTCAATAAATCTAAATCTGATAATAATTTGATGTTGGGTCACTTAGAATGAGTTTTGGGTATGTCACGCTGAAGACGTTAAAACAAGTGCTTTGTGGGAGGCAACCCATAATTATCGGTGTGTTTTGCTTTATGTTTGTTCTGTGTGCTTTTTTTTTGCTTTGTTTGGTTTGTTTTTATATTTTTAGTGGTAGTAATTTGGAGTTTTTAAACTATAGTAGCGTTTATTTGACCTTAATTGATGATTTAGAGAAGTTAGAATGAAAATTTGGACACTTAGCAGACCTGTGCTAAATTGAGCACTGGCGGCTAAGTGCCGACTGGTTGGCGCTTAGGCGCCGCAGTTATAAAAAACGTGAAAAATGAGGTTCTAGAAGCCTAGATCGTGGGGGAGTGGTTTTGGAAGTTATTTTGGAGTTTTAAAACGTCTTGGGCAGTTTTAGCACTTCCCAAGTCTATAAAAAGGACTTGATTTAAGAGAAACACTTGCCCCAAGTCCTATTTTCATTTCTGAGTCTTAAGAAGAGAGTTTTGAGTGCATCATTTCTTCGTGGGAGAATGAGATTAAGAAGAAGCAAGATTCTGACAAGAGTAAGTTCGTTAGTGACAGTGCTAAAGAGTTATTCAATGGATTTCTCGCTGTTAGTATTCAAGGGATTGCTGAAATAATTGCAAAAATTGAAGCCCGAGTGACTTCAATGGAAGCAAAAATCCATGAAAGTAACCTACATTTGGAGCACATGGGATGGAAACTCAAGATGCAATTCAGTCATTCAAGGTACGTGGAAGAAGCGGATAAGGCGATGTTTCTGAAGAACAAATGGATTGAAGAAGATTTAAGGATGAACAATTATTGCCTGTTTTATTAGATTTATATTCCTGAAGGGTCAAATGAGAATCATAATGGTTTGGGATATAATCCGCCTAATGGAGAATGGAATTAAGAGTGCTTTGTTCTTATTTGTTTAGTGTTCTTATGTGTTATGTTTAGTGTTCATGTGTGTTATTTTTGTTGTGTTTAGTGTTTATATTTAAGTATTAACTAAGCCTGATGATGTGATGGTTACATCCTAGAGATGTATACTTATCAGTTTGAGATTAAAATCTCTTGTATTTAGAGAATTTCATCCTTTATGTGTGGATAAAAATTTTAGAATTGTATTAAGTGTTATGTTTGTTTTAATTTAATTTTGTGTTTGTGTGAAATTTGTGTGGAATCAATAGATATTAAATTTTGATTTGGAATATTAGAAGATTTATGCGGGGAGAAATAATTATTCTGGAGTAATTAAGGGTGATTTACCAAGTGATTTAGTGCATATACCTTAATTGTGAAAATCTAGGTACTAGCGGCTAAGCGCCAGAGTGCCGGCGCTTAAGCACCAGATTTCGCGGCTAAGCGTAGAGGGGTTCGCGCTTAGGCGCCAATTCGCAAAAAATTGGTTCCCAGCAGTTAAAAAACCCAAAAATTGCCATTTTTAAACCACCCCATCGTCTTCAACCTTCGGTTTATCGCGAAAGAGGAGCCTAGGGTATCATATTGTGGATCATTTAAGAGCCAATCTCAACAAAAATTGTTAGATTTGGATTCCTTGAGGTAAGAGCACTACTCCTAAGTAAAAAAATTTTTGATTATCACCTTGTATTTTGAGTACATTTTGGAAAATCTTAAAATCACTATTCATGGTGAAAATTTGAGGAAAAACTTGAGAAATTGCTTGGATTTAGTGAAAATATCTTTTGGAAGATAATTTAACAAGTTTAGTTTGATTTTGAAATTTATGGTGAATTTTTCATGAATTTTTAGAGATGGCTCCAAAGTCAAAGTGTGCACGAGAAAAGACAAGATTTGATTCTGACAAATTTGTTAGTACGGGGGCTGAGGAACGATACGTCGATGCATTGCAGTCACGTAAGTTGATTCCTGAGCGTGTGTTTAGTAAACCAGGAGAGGTGATTGAAGATATGATTGCAAGAAGGAACTGAGAGAATTATTGTTGCTTCTCCGCTATTGCTGTTGTTTCTATGGTCAGAAAATTTTATGCAAATTTGCCTGCTGCAGAAGAAAATCAAGTGATGGTTAGGAGGCATGAGGCCAACTTTTCTTCTGGGGCAATCAACACTTTTTATGGACTACCTCCTGACATGTTCTGTTTTTATTCTAACTATCATCCTACGGAAGGGGAATTAGATGAGATCATGGAATTTCGATCGATGGAAGAGGATTATGGAAAATAACAAATGATAGAAGAGTGAACTTTCCTGCTTCCAAATTGAATGCCACTTCTAAGGTGTGGCATTATTTTATCTCATCTAAATTGTTACCTTCGAGTCATACTAGTGAAGTAACAAGAGAAAGAGCTGTATTGAACCATTGCATTCAGCAAGGGAAGCCTATTGACATTGGCGGTATACTTTATGATTATGTTTTGAACTGTGCTAGATAAACCACTACTGCATGTATGGGATTTCCTACCTTGATTCATTCATTATGTGAATGATTTGGAGTGAAGTTTGAAACCTGGGAAGAGGTACTTCAGCCATTGAGACCAATTACTAGTGTCAACATTGGTACTTACACTGTACATGCAGAGTTTGGTTGGAGATGAGGATTTGGTAGGGCTTCTACGCACGCCTGCTGTCGCATCTACTTCTCGTGTTACTACTTCACGTGCTTCATCATCTACGATTCGTCGGACTAGTTTGTTAAGAAAGATTTTGAAGAAAGTGAGTTTTACTCGTGAGCATGTTAGAGATATTAATGGTAAAATGGATAATGTGGAAAGATATATTGTGAAACATGATGAGTATGAGGAGAGTTATCAGCAATATTTGGATAGACTGATTAGAGGTGATCAGAGTGCTGAGATGCCCTCTCATCCATTCTACATACCTTATGAGCCATCTAGGGATTGGAACGAGCAGGATGATGATGATGATGAATAGATTTGTGTTATTTGTTTTTGTTGTGGTGTTGTTGATGTACTGATGTGTGTTTTGTTTAGTATTTAGTTTGATCATTGTGTTGTGATGTGAACCTTGATAGTATGCAGACTGTAGTTTGTATTATTTTTCTGTTATGCATATTTAGATGTAATGTTGTTGTTGTATTGATGTTTCATATGTTGCTTTGTGGTAGTGATGTGTAATAGTAAATGTTTTTATGTGTATGTTATGTCAGAGTTTTTTGTAGTGTGTACTTTAACTCAAAAACTGTTAGGAGATTATAAACCATTATTGGGAACTTCTACTTAGGAAACTACATGTTTAAAATTTTTCAAATTCCACTATCATCTGTTATCTGTATCAGTGTGTTATTTTAGTTGCTGTGTATTTGCTTTGAAAATCCCCACTATTGTAGAAGTTTTTTTGAAATTTTTACTTTTTTTTATATAAAAAATTATTTTGAAAAACTAAATTTGATTTCATTTTACTCCTGTTATTTAAATTATTATACTTGCATATTAGGATATTAAAAATTCCTGCAAGCATGATATATCAGTTTTTATTTCTCACCCATGTATCATTTCTTATGCTTAAATGTTTTATCTTAACTAAAAATTAATGTTTTTTTGGGGGGGGGGATTTTAAAAACAAAGATTTTCAAAAACCTAAAATTTTATTTGATTCTCAAGAATACTTAAAATAAATCTTATTTTTTATTGAGAACAATTATGTATATGAAGGGGAACAAAAATTTTGAATATAGAAATGAATAAAAGAATTTAAGTTAAAATTTATATTAATCGTGAAAAACTTAAAGTTAAAATTTTCATAATGAAGAGGTGTTAAATAAAGTTAAACTATCTTTAGTAAGAAGTTTTGTATTTTTGGATAAATAGAAGATTTGACTTTTATTCTTCAAAACTTAAATTTCTTTTATTGAAGAGTAATTTTCAAATATTATTATTATGATTTTTACGTGAAAGATGTATATCTGACCTTTATTTTAAATGGAACGGTAAAATTCAAAATCATTAAAGCCATATCCAGATATAATAATCTTTGCCTTATAAAAAAAAGAGAAAAAGAAGAAGAAAAGAAAAAGTTAAAAATAGTATATGAAAAGGGAGGAGAAGCTTGAGGATTTAAGGGTCTAATCAAAAATTGGTTTCATATCTAAAGTTTAAGATATAAGTTCAGAGAAAATCTAAAGCTTAAGATTATAATATAGTAAGTAAAATTATTTTCAAATAAAGATTTTTAAGTGAGAAAAATAAGTGTTTGAGTCCTATATTTTGAAGAATCTACAAATATTTCTGAATTAGATAGAAACTTATATTTGTCATTTTTATTTACTTAAGAACTTTCTAAACTTTAAGTTGGTTTTAATTACTAAAATTTTTTCTAAATTGGACTATTCCATTTCTAGAACAAAATTTCGTTATCTTCCTAAGAAACTCATTACATAATTTGCATGCTAAAATGTTCTATGTGATTAACTGTCACTTGAGGACAAGTAACATTTTAAGTTTGGGGGATTTTGATACACCTAAAATATATAGTATTTTTATGCACATTTTTATACCTATTTTTAATGATATTGTACTTTAATGTAAGATATTTTGTATTTTTCTTGCAGGTATGATGAAAATGGATGGTCATGATGAAAGGAGCAAAATTGGATCAAATTTGAAGCAAAAAAAATGAAAAATGAAAATTTGGGCACTCGGCGCTAAGCGCATGCTTGAGCCGGTGCTTAGCCACTACGGTTAAAAATCAAAATCTAAAGGAATTTGGCGCCAATTTCAAAGGGGATGGGATGCAACTCTTAGTGGTAACTTCCATAACTTCCTTTGGGCGGTAAGTTTGAATGAAGGGGTGCATTCTTTGGTGAATACATTGAATCTGGACACATTTGAAGAGACACCAAGGCACCTTTTGGTTTAATTTTTAAAGAGAGTCTTAGGAATGACTAAGTTCTCTTCCACTTGCATTTTCAAGAGAGTTTTTTTCAGTATTTTACTTTTATTTTGTGAGAGTTTTTATTAAGAGTAGGAGTAGAGAGTAGAAAGGAGAAAAGGGTAGGAGTGAAGTCTTCTTCTTCCCACTTCTTTTCTTTCTTTTAGTTTAGTTTCTATTGAAGTCTGAAGTTTATTCTGAGTCATCAGAGTTGGGAGACCCGCTCCGAGGAGTAGTTTAGTGAAGAGTTAAAGTTTCAGAGGAACTTCCTGAGTCTTGTAGAGATAATTTTCAGATAAGTGTTTACTTTTGATCTTACATTTAGTTTTTTAATTAATACTTGTTTTTGTTTCTTGTTTTTCTTATGGTTTTTAATTTCAAATCAATGTGTTTTTGTATTTTCTCAATGCATTCTGAGTAGTTTATTTTATCTTTTTCTTTCTTAAATGGAGAAGTAATTAGTTTATAGAGAATTGTTGTGGAAAGTATAAGTGTTTAAAGTTGGAAGAAGTTGTGAAGAATGATTCTGAAAACTTTGTTTACTTCTTAATTTGGCCTGTTAAGTTATAGAATTTCTTAAGATTATGTAAGATCCAATGCGGTATTGTCCCATAAAAGTAAGTAAGAATCACATGCAAATATATGGGTGAGAATTGCAGTCAATATAATTGAATGTAATATTAGAAGATATTTTTATGGAAGGGAGTAAAATTAGAGGATTTTAGAGTGACAGGCTAAAACCCCCTAATTTGGTTTGATGTTTTGAGTTTTGTTATGAGAAGTTAGCCGCCAGTTGGTGGGAATCTAGAGAACTCTAGAGTGATAGACTGGTATCTTCCCTGCCTAACCATGTTCAAAATGATAAAAATTTCAAATTAACTTATGTTCTTTATAGAACCAAGTAAGGGTAAAGAACACATTTGCTTCTATCTGTCACAACAAATTTAAATACTTCCACAACAATACTTTAATAATTATTACTACTACATAAAAAAAAAGAAAAATATATTCTAGTTAATAGTGTTTTACATACAGTGTTATTAGTTATTATAATTTTAATTTCTTGCTTAACATTTTATTAGGAAATTTTAAAAGACAAATCAACTTTCAAAACTTTTCAAAATCAAGACATATTTTCAAAAGCCATTAAAAAAAAAGTAAAAAGATAATTTTCTGATTCCTTTAAAGATTTTCATATTTTTCCTATGGGTTCGATATCTCGGGGCTTAATCAGAAAGTCCTATATTACTTAATAAATGATACGTATACTTGTGTAGTATCCCATATTATAAAATCATAATTTTCATAGCTAAATCATTAGCACATATATATATCTGTGCGAGACTAAGTTTTTTGGCGCACATATATTTATCGGGGATCAGTCATCTCAAGAATAGCGTACTTGATAGTCACGGTCTTAGTCAGTACAAAATAAGAAAATGCAATATTAGATACAAACTAAATTGAACCCAAAGCTGCAAGAAGGGACTGCAAAAGACAAAAAAAAAGCAAATTCTCTATCAAGGACAATAAGTAGCGGTCACCCTCAAATGCACAGGCCATCCAAGCTACTCCATGTCCATTGTACAAGAATAACATAAAATACTGAATCAGGCTAATAGCTTGTAATGAAATTCTACTCAACCATGAAGCTGACAAGATTGTTTTTCATGATAGAAACATCACTCGGTGTACTAAAAAAAAGAGGAGTTCATAGTGAAAAGATATGCACAGGTTCTTTAAATCAGCGGCCACTACCTTCATCCGTATATCTCACCGAAGCTTTTGCTGGTCTGAGTTTAGAACTATAAGCCTTGCAATTGTTATCACAACGATAAGAAACAAGATCCTACTTTATATATGGATTTTTCAATTTTGAGATATATGTGCAGCAACTTTAAAACATCTATCCTTTCAAGCCTATTTGGTTGTAAACATTGCTAGAAAGCAACAAGAAAATTATAGGAAGTGAATTGTATAGAAAAATTGTAGAAAAAATAACCACACTAAATGAACCCAGAGTGTTGGTTCAATAATTGAGTTGCTTCAAGATCCATACATTGCACTGAAAACTATTCTTGATAAATTAGAGATTTTGACAATCCCAACACATGATAAATGTTTCCTCCATGTTACAATCAAAGAAATATAAATAGAATTGCTTAAATGTGGACACAAGGTATGAATAGAATTTCTTAAATTTGAGCAATAAATGCACTAAGTTGTAATCTCAAGCACTCTGAAATATGTTGTAAGATGCCAAGTTTATATATAATGTATATATGTCATATGGTAATGTTAGGAATTATACTAGGAAATAATTTATTCCTACAGGAAGTTATAAGGAATAAATTATTTCCTTAGATTAAGAAGATATTTTATTTTCTATTTTATATTTATTTTCTTGGATTAGGAATTATTTATTTTCCTATTTTATGTTATTTTTTATATCTCCTAATAATTAATATGAATTAATTATTGAAGATATTGAGAGATATATTTTTCCTTTCATATCATTCCTTTTTATTATTTTTCCTATTATAGGATTCTTGTAAGGGTTATTTATAGCCTAGTTCATATAAATGAAAAATAAGTATTCTACATTATTTTAAATTTCAACATGGTATCAGGGCAAACACGATTCTGAGCCTTACAATCTCTTCTTCTTCTGTCATAAAACCTCGAAGATGTCGCTCGCTGACGGCCTCCCTCACGCCGAAACTCTCATATATCTTCTCTCTAGGCCGAAATACATGACAGACAAAACTCAAAATTCAGCCAAACATGAATCTAGCAAATTCGATAATCCTAACAGTGGTATAAAAGGCAGACTTTGCTCATGGATCCCCTTCCCAATGTTAGCAAGACATATTCTCTTAACCTTCAAGAAGAAAGCAGCGCGGGATGAACAATGGAGGTACACCGCTGCCAAAATCTTCGGCTTTTGCCGTGAAGAATAACGCACGAAAACCAAAGAGGATTTTCACGCCTAAAAATCCTCATTTAAAGTGTGGAAAATGTGAAAAAATTGGGCATACCTTACACACATGTCGAGCACATCTCAAATGCGGTTACTGTGGATGGCAGGGACACAACATCAATGACTGTAGAAAGCTGCAAAGGGCCAATCTAGCGAGCAACAAACCTACCATCCACAATGCCTTGTCATTTTTAATAACTCGACGAGTTCTGCAAGTGCAATGCCGAGCAAATTTGTGCATGCGGATGCTTTGCCATTTTTAATAAACACATGCCGAGCAAATTTGCGCATGATTCACAATGCCTTGTCATTTTTAATAACCACACCTGTGTGCTACAGGACCAACAATCGGGGAAGATGATTGGGACAAGAACTAAAAGAGGAGGACTCAACTACCTTGGTACTCCACAAAAAGAGCAAGTGCAATGTTACTACTTCACCATTCCCAAATCTCTGGCATAAACGTCTAGGCCACCAATCGAATAAAGTTTCCAGCTTGTTTCCTTTCCTAGTTATAGACAAGAAAATTTGTAATATTTTTTATTGTTCAATTGCCCATTGGCTAAGCAAACTTGTTCATTTTTCAAGCAAGTTTCATTCACTCAAAAACACATTTTGAATTAATTCACATTGACATTGGGGGAGGATACCAAGTTCCTTCAATCACAAGAGCACGATATTTTCTCACAATTATTGATGATTATACTCGATGCACGTGGACTTATTTGATGAACCATAAATCAGATACACGTTTATACATCATCAAGTTCATAAACCTCGTTGAAACCAATTTCAATTTAAAGGTTAAAATCATTCGAAGTGATAATGGTCCTAAATTCATATTGAGGAATCTTTATCTCGACAAAGGCATCATTCACCAATCCAGTTGTGACTTCACTCCACAACAAAATGGCATAGCCGAAAGAAAACATCGTCACCTACTCAACATAGCCCGAGTCTTATTGTTTCAAGCTAATTTATCCTAACTGCCACCTACCTAATTAACCAAACACCAACACCCCTTAACCAATGAAAGACTCCTTTCAAAATGCTCTTCCAAACACAACCCACATATGATCATTTGCGCGTGTTTGGGTGTCTTTGTTTTGCTTCAACACACCATCAGCGACCAACCAAGTTTGATCCCAGAACCATTCAATGCCTTTTCTTAAGGTATCCATATGCTCAAAGGGCTATAGAGTCTCTGACCTTTCAACTGGGAAAGTCTTTGTATCACGCGATGTTCATTTCCATGAAAACAGTTTTCCTTCCTCCTCTTTTGTTACAGACAAATGTTCAATTCCATACTTCACCACCCACACCGACATGCCTTCATTCAATGAATTACCTCAAGAAGATATTCTATCTTCTCAAAATAACGAAATTCCCTCTCAAGAGACTCCTTCGCCTTCATTCACTCCAAATTCATTCTCAGAACAACCCGCAACTCCAGACCAACAAATATCATCACCCTGACCAATGAGAATAACAAAAACATCTAGCTATTTGCGTGAGTATCATGTTGGTATTTCTCATTCCTCACGACAACCCCCAACATCGAACTCCATGTTGGCCAAAGCTACAGATACCTTCTATCCATTAACCAACATCTTGTCATCATCACGTAACAAATCAACAAAACCCAAAGTCATCTCACGTTCCCCCTCCAGTTTACCCACTACTGTACCAGCGTGAATATGATCTCCGCCAGACATACGTAATGCTTTAGCTAGTACACGAAAATGTTTACAGAATCTTCTTCTGTCCGAAGAAATGATTCATCGAAATAATGAGTCACCCGTTCCATTGATATGGGCACATCTGAGATCAACAAATGCTCGGGTGCGTAGCAATGAGAGAAGGTTCTCGAACCTATAGACATAGACTCTAAAGCAACACGACTTCGGTGAAAAAGGAAATTTGATTAATGCTACTTGCAATAGTTTGGAACGATTAGAAAATTACAAAAATGAAACTCTTTTTTTTGAAAAAC
Source organism: Papilionanthe hookeriana x Papilionanthe teres (assembly GCA_022702705.1). Classification (NCBI taxonomy): domain Eukaryota; kingdom Viridiplantae; phylum Streptophyta; class Magnoliopsida; order Asparagales; family Orchidaceae; genus Papilionanthe; species Papilionanthe hookeriana x Papilionanthe teres. The sequence continues at coordinate 105,722,238 of CM040422.1, read as the reverse complement.
AAAGAGCAATTAATCAGGTCCGACTTGCCCAGCTCCCTGGTGCCTCTTCTTTCTCTATTTCTCCTTCACAGTCGAACCTTGTCTTCTTCTGTGACTAGCTCTCCTGTCCTTACATCCTTCCTTCCCTTCTCTATGTGACTAGTGAAACAGCCCATAGACAGACCACAGGAATCCATACCCGAAAGCCGTGAGGTGAGGAGCGTAGCTACAATGAAAAGGAAAGCGCATGCTCGATTGTTACCTAAACATCGTGCTTTTAGCACTGATCTTTCAATTGAAAAGGAGCCAAACACTTTTGCAGATACTGCTCATGATCCAAAGTTGCAGTTTGCTATGCGAGAAGAACTTGACGCACTCAATGCCAATGACACATGGTCCCTTGTACCATTACCGCATGGAAAAGACCAATTGGATGCAAATGAGTATACAAAATCAAACTTAGTGCAGATGGGACAGTTGAACGCTACAAGGCCAGATTAGTGGCAAAAGGGTATAATCAAATTGAAGGGCTTGATTATCAGGAAACATTTGCCCCTGTAGCAAAGCTTGTAACTGTTCGCTTAATCCTTATGCTAGCTTCAACCAAGCAATGACATCTCCACCAACTATATGTCAATAATGCTTTCTTGCATGGGGACCTCGACGAAGACGTAAATATGCCGCTACCTCCTGGCCTCGGATGAAAGGGGGAGACTCAAGTTTGTAAACTCCACAGATCATTATATGGCCTCAAACAAGCTTGACGATAATGGTTCATCAAGCTTTTAACTGTTTTAAAGCGAGTTAATTTTATGCAATCAAAGACAGATTATTCCTTATTCGTCCGATCCCATAATGGTAAATTCATCGCTCTTATTATATATGTAGAAGATGTCATCATTGTAGGGAATGAATTGCAAGAAATCGAAGATGTCAAAATATTCTGGAGGAACCAATTCAAATTAAAAGATCTTGGACAATTGAAATATTTCCTTCGTATTGAGGTTGCGCGATCCCAGAAGGGTATTGTGTTTTCACAGTGAAAGTAAGCTCTTGATATACTCGAGGATGTTGGGTACCTCGGTGCAAAACCAGCCACTTTCCCTATGGAACAAAACTTATCTCTTAGCAAATCAGAAGGAAAATATGTCAATGATCCATCATCATACCGAAGACTAGTTGAAAGATTAATCTACTTAACTATAACACGCCCTGACTTGGCATATGCAGTTCATATTCTAAGTCAATTTATGGACAAGTCACGAGTGTCACACTTAGAAGCAGCCCATCGTGTCCTACATTATGTAAAACAGACAGCGGGCCAAGGAATTTTCCTCTCAGCAGAAAGCTCAATCCAACTAAATGTCTTTTGTGATGTAGATTGGGTCAGGTGTCGTGACACTCAAAGATCAGTTACTGGGTATTGTATCTTCCTTGGAAGTTCATTAATTTCTTGGAAAACCAAGAAACAGACCACAGTATCACGTTCCGATGCAGAAGCTGAATATCGGTCCATGGCCGCTACCTGCTGCGAGATTCTTTGGCTAAGAATAATTCTGCAAGTTTTGGGGATCATGCATTCACATCCCATCAATTTGTTTTGTGATAACCAAGTAGCACTTCACATCGCCTCAAACCCGGTATACCATGAGCGAACAAAACACATAGAAATTGATTGTCATCTCATACGGGAGAAAGTTCAAGAATGAATGATAAAGTTGACTCATGTATCCACTTTAGAGCAGCCAACGGACATTTTCATAAAACCACTAAAATTTCTCAATTCTCGATACTACTCAGCAAGTTAGGAATTATTAACATAAATTACAAATTTGAGGGGGAGTGTTAGGAATTATACTAGGAAATAATTTATTCCTGCAGGAAGTTATAAGGAATAAATTATTTCCTATTTTATATTTATTTCCTTGGATTAGGAATTATTTATTTTCCTATTTTATGTTATTTCCTATATCTCCTAATAATTAATGTGAATTGATTATTGGAGATATTGAGAGATATATTTTTCTTTTCATATCATTTTCTTTTTATTATTTTTCCTATTATAAGATTCTTGTAAGGGTTATTTATAACCTCGTTCATATCAATGAAAAAATAAGTATTCCACATTATTCTAAATTTCAAAGGGTAACATATGGGGAAAGGACAAAAATATTCCCCTTCAACATTCCATATCATTACCAAGTAGTAGAGAGGTCATGACAGACTTCTGCTCTCAGCACTATGACTTCCGAATGCCAAAACCACAACAACTTATTAATGTAAAATATACAGACACAATTTTATCTGACACCCATTGAGCCCTAAAGCTGCTTATATAAGCCAAAGCTCACCCACAAGTTTGATTTCATCCTGTTGGCCATATTCATTATTCTGTACACTATATGAAAATTTTTAGTTGATCTTTTAAACCTAATGGAGTCCTGCTCCCCCTGCACAGTTATAAATTCTATACTTAAAAAAATTGGAGAACAAGAGTTCTCATCAAACAATTACCACAGTATACAATTAACTAAATAGCTACACTATGGATTTCTCCTGAAGCGAGCTTGAACCCCTTTGTATACAAATAACTTTCATATTTACATACAGAACACTCAACTCAGCCCCCACTTAAAGCAATGTGCTAGAAATGTAAATATCAAAATTTTGTGTTGGATATGTGAATGCATAAGGATTGCCTAATATGTAAGTAAGTTTCCCAATACCAAAACACAACAATAATAGAATTTGACCCATTGCATGTGGAGGGAGCTGATTTCCTTGGTAATGGCAACAATGGTTGCTTAAAAATATAAGCCATCCTAAAGTGTCAAATCATCACCACAGGAAACATAGTCTTAATAATACCAATTCCATCTTTTTTAGAACAATATGAGCAGTGAATCAAGCAAACCTTTCAAAAGAAAACATAAGCTAGTTATATATACCCAGCTGCTCAAAAGAGCTATTCGAGAGTTGCTTCAAGATCCATCCTTTATCTTGTGAATCACTTTCCAGGATACCTGCAACTCTAGCAGTTAGAAGAGAAGCTTGCAACATTTCCATTCCATGCCTCAATGTGCTCCATTAAGAGCTATTCGAGAGATACAACACTATATGTTTGGCAAGATCAAGTCTACCCATTCATTAAAATAGCCAAATTCAAAGAATTGCACTTGTGTGATTAATTCTTCAAGGCACATGTATTGGTCATATATAAACAGGATAGCAATCACTTTATAACTATTAATTCCCTTTACAAGATATTAAGGTTTATATTGGAAAACTAGAACAAGCTTGTATCCATGAGAGAAGAGAGAGAATCACAATCCACTATAGAGAAAGCACCAAATATTCAAAGAATAATGACGCTTGAAAAGGCTCTTTCTTAAACATTTGAATTCAGGTTAAATAAAACACACATCTTTATAAATCTACATCACCTAGTGTTTCACCAAAATTTTATCCAAAATCTCAAAATGCTAAAGAAGAAATGTTTGTGGGACTTGAAAACGAAATGGACGCCCATTCTTTTGACGTTAGTTCTGATAAAATTGATACGAACTCTCCATCCCTGCAGCTAGCAATGCAGAACAACAGTTTGGCTGTTTTTGGAGTCATAACAGATGATGATCAAGATAGTTACAGGTTTGATGATATTGAAAGTGAGCTGGAAAATTATGTTGATGCTTTGAACACCATGGAATGTGAAATGGAAACAAATTCTGAGAGCAGAGCTAAAACATATCCATCTCAGGGGATAGATCCTAACGTCCATGGACAACCTGAACTTCTACCTCGATCATCTAGATCAGCTATTTCTAGAAACTCTGATACATTAGTGACTTTAGAAAACGTGAAGGATGGAATAACTAGTCTGTCACAGTCAATTATTTTGTATAATTTACCTGATCAACAACTTAAGGAGAGAAACTTTTTTGAAGAAACTTCTAGTTTAGAATTCAAACATGATGAAGAAGGAAATCTAGAGAGGACGAGTGAAGATATGACATTAGTTCCATCAATTAGAGAGAATTCTGTCACCCTCAGCTTGTTTGACACCTAATGAAACTTGCTGTCAGAAAGAACAAAATGCTATCATGGTTATTCCTATAAATTTATTGTATAACATATTCAGATTTGAAGCCACAAACAAACCTCGATGAAGTACAATCACTTGCGGCACATTCAGATGAAATAATTTCTGGCAGTAAAGAGAATAAACTGAAATCGATGAACACATCGAGTCCTCTTTTCTTACTTGGCAGATAAATCATATTGTGCAATTTCCCACGTATGAAGATTGTCCTGATATTCCTACTGATATTCTTGAAGATTTAGTGCCCGTTTGGGGCAGCTTATAAGTGCGGGGGCGTTTTTAAAAACGCGCCCGCACTGTTTGGTTCACACTTATGAACAACGGATTTAAAAAAGGAGGTTTAAATTTGTATTACACGCGACCCGCGGGGCGACCCCCGCGGGCCGCTGTTTCGATCGCGGGCGATGCCTCTTTTACGCCCCTGCCCCCTCTGCCTCGCGATCGAGCTTGCAAAGCCTCCTTCGATGCCCCGCTTCTTCTCCCGCTCGCAAGAGGCAGTCGATGGACGCGGCGCTGCAGGCTACGATGGAAAGCCTGATACCTTCACTTCCAGATGACTTTGCCATCCTCTGCATCGCTCGAGTCCCGGAATCGCATCATCCCTTCCTCGCCGCTGTATCACGTGGCTGGCTCTTCTTCCTTCGCTCCCCGCTTCTTTTCTCCGTCCGCCTCGTCGTCGATGCCTTCCAACACTTCTTCTTCATCGATCTCCGCACCCCCAAGGGACAATCTCACCGGTATCTCCATGATCGCCTCTGCCGGAATCATTCCCCTCCTCTCACCCCCTACTCGCGCCGCCCCTCGCCCGTACCCAAACGGTATGGAGTTTGGTGCCCCAAACGACGAAGTAGTATTAGCGAGGAGAAGGCATGGAGTTTGGTGCCTACACCACTAAATTTGGGTTGGAGGGGTAGGACGATACTGTGTGGGGAAATTCGTACTCGTACGGTTACATGAGGAAGATCAAAGGGTATGATTTCACCAAAGATGAGTGGAGGACAAGTGGAGCGACCTGGATAAAGAGCGCTGTAGAGTTTGTGCATGGCGCAACATAAGGTTAATTTGGGTGAGCTGCTTGTATTTGGTTTTGGAAGGGAGGAGGAAGGGAGAGGAGATGGACGTCGGGGTTTGCAGGGGATCGGTTGAGTGGTCGAAAAGTTTGTTTAGGCATTTCCAAAGGGAACATTGATTCACATTGCATCTCGCTGGAGTTCCGAACCCGAAAAATGGTTGACTCGGTATGAGCCTTCTTTCAAATGCTTTTATTTTTTGCTTACACCCTTTACTTATCTAGATTTGTAAATTTCATGCTCCGATCTTTTGTTGCTTGGAATTCTTCTTATCAATCCAATCGCTTTTATAATTTTCATTCTTTGATCTTTTGCATTCATGCTTTTGCTTGTATCTTAGGGCAAAATACCCTTAAATAGGAATTTTTATTCGGTCCGGACCGCGTACGCAGCGCTGCGTCCGGTAGCCAATAAAAACGCGCCACGTGGATTTCTGGACCCCACCATGGCACGTTTGAAAAAAAGTCTTTTTATCTCCATTCTCGCCGACCCGACCCGACCCGGCCGAAATTTGCCGAAATTTTTGCCGCTTTATTTCCCCGCCAAATCATAAAGGCATTTTTTGTCTCCATTATCTTTAGGATTCCGACATTTAGGGTTTTTGTTCGACCTACCTTGTCGTGGAGTCACGGAGCGTAAATTTGATTTTTTATTTTAACCTAAAGCTAAAGAATGCTACCGTTTGCAGAAAAAACTACCGATCAAGTCGACAATGAGTTCGAATCTCAAAATATATTGGACGAACAAGATTCGCAGCTTAGTTTAGCTGCGATAGAAGAAATCCCTCAAGTTGGTAAATTTAGTTGTATGCAATGTTTTATTGTTGTTTCACTGTTTTTAAGTTTTATTAAGGTAGTATGCTCGTAGATTCGAAGAACAAAGTCAAGTGATCTTTCTTAAAGAGCCATGATATTTTTTTGGTATTATTATGGTTGTATTCAGGTAGTTTCAGGAAAGTATATATGCCAAAGTTTTCTTTCAGCGGTACGTGGTGATATTTTGGTAGTTTTGTCGTGGTATTCTGATAGTTTCTTAAGAGTAACTTAAGTTGGCTTCAGATTTTGGCAATTTAAAGGTAGTATTCTAGTAGTTTGGTGGAGGGTGCGTTTCTTTGTTATTATATTTATTAAAACGCTGGATTAGTACCCTCAAACTACCTAAATAAAACTTAATAAAATTTGTTCTATTTACTGTTTTATTACGGTAGTATGCCCGTAGTTTCAATAGAGTAACGTCAAGTTTTCTTTCATATTGGGACATGATGGTATTATGGTAATATTATGGGTGTATCGAGGTAGTTTGAGAAAAGTATATTTGTTAATTTTTTTTTTTAGCGTTACGTGGTGTTAATTTGGGAATTTTGTGGTGGTATTAAGGCAGTTTCTTAAGAGTAACTTTGCTTCAGATTTCGTTGTGGTTTTATTTAGGTAATTTGAGGCGTACTCTACTAGTTTGGGTGTATTATTCGTGATAAAACCCGAAAAACACCAATGCTTTTATAGTTATTATTATGGTGTTACTGTGGTGCTATCATGATATTATTTTTGTATTATTGGTTGTTAAGTATAGTGATACCGACATTCAAATCTATTTTCAATTGCAGATACTCGAGAGAGACAGTGCTTCCAATGATCACAGTGCTTCCAATGATCACAGCGCTTCCAATGATCCACTTGTAAACATGTTGCTTCAAGCTGTTATCAATAATGAGAAGGAGGCACATGAAAAATATTGTGCCTATGCACACATTGTTGGATTTACTGTGCGAAAGGACCACATTGGTTATTGGCCGAATTCAAGGAGGATCAAGACAAGGGAGTTTGTTTGTGGTAAGGCTGGTATGAAGAGAGAATTGAAGGACAATGTATCGGTGAGGTACAAGCGAGCGGATACAAGGACCGGTTGTCCCGCCATGATCCGATATGCCGTTGATGTCCAGGGAACCGGTCGGTAAAGAAATTCATAGAAAGTCATAACCATCCGTTGGCGAATGTCGGCGACACTCACCTATTGCGTTCGAGCGAAAGATGAGTGACATCGGTGCGGATGTCCTCGCATCAATGTCAAAAGCAGGGATTAGAACCACCGATGCGTTTAGCTTCCTAGCAACAGAAGTTGGTGGAGTGGAGAACCTAGACTGTACAAAGAGGGATGCATATAATCTCTTACAAAGAGAGAGAAGATTACACATTGAACTTGGGGATACTAATTCCTTACTACAACTATTCACTGCACGGCAAGCCGAGGATCCAATGTTTGCGTGGGACGTCCAAATTGATGAGTCGAGCGAGTTTGTTGAATTTCTTATGGAGTGATGGGATGTCCGGACTCGATTATGATTGCTTTGGTGATGTCATAATATTTGACACAAGCTATAGATCGAATAAATACAACCTATGTTGTGCGCCGATTGTCGGTGTGAACCACCATTGGGAGAATGTGCTTTTTGCAGTTGGCTTTTTGTCGGATGAAACGATCGAGTCCTTCAAGTGGTTATTCAAAGCCCTTATCCGTATAATGAATAACAAGCACCCAATCACAATATTCACTGACCAAGATCAAGCAATGAGTAGAGCAATCCAAGAGTGCTTGCCGCACACTAGACATAGATTATGTCAATGGCATATATACAAAAAATTATCTTCAAAAGTGCATTGTGGTTCGGGAAAAACAAGATAAGTACACGATCTCTTTTTTAAATGCATGCGTAGATGTGACTCGAAGCCGAATTCGAAGAAACTTGGGGCGAAATGATCGAGATAGGAGAACTTCGGAAAATGTATGGTTGGATGAATTGTATAATATAAGGCATCGGTGGTCAACGACATTCAATAAAGACATTTTCGGAATGGGGATCCTATCTACGCAGAGGAGTGAGTCGACTAATAACATCCGTCATAGTTTCGCAAGCCAACAAGCACTGATAACCGAATGTTTTCCGGCCCTCGAACATATTGCTAAAACTTGGCGAAGAAATGAGAAGGATGAAGATTTCCGATGCGAGCAATCTGCTATTGTCCCCGCATAGAAATGCAGCCTCGTTCCGAGGCAGAGTTGCTTTACTTTACACGCGAAATTTATACTCAAAGTTCGAGTCGAGTTTCTTCATGGTTTGGGTGGACTTGCTTTGGAAGGATTTGCCAACAATGATTCGGAATTTCACATAAGAACCTTCGATAATAGAGACACGTACAAATACTCGGATTGTGAAACTAGACAGAGCTAATTTGGATATCGCGTGCGCTTGTAAAAAATTTGAAATGATGGGGTTACCTGTGTGCTCACGCTCTAAGGGTTCTTCGAACATGATAACGTGTACAAAATTTCGAGAAACACATATTACTTCGATGGTGTACACATGCAAAAAGGGACATATACAAAAGTTTGGAATATCAACATCTTAAGGGGTCTCAAATGTTGCCAATCGTCTCAAGTGGTCTTATATATCGCACACATGTTCATAAATTAGCGTACCAGATAAGTACAAGAACGCAAGGCCATGAAGTTGTTGAGAAGTTTGTGCTAGATACACTAAACAAACTAACACTTGACGCCAATGAAATATTACATGGGAGAGAACCCCAACAAAAGGCAAAGACAACTAAGAAGAAGACCCCATGTAAAGAGAGAAATCTGAATGACCCAGTAAAGGTGCGTCCTAAAGGGATATCTAATTCAAGATTAAAAGGATATTGGGAAAAAAATATGAAAAGAAAAAGTAAGTTTAGTTTGCTGAAAATATTTTTTATTTCTAAAACTTATACTGTCTCCGTCATAAAGTGTCAAATTTTATGTAGGAACGGATAAAGATGTCGGTCCAAGTGATGCTACAGTGTTCCAAAACGAGGCAAACTGGTTTGGAACGTCGGCTCCCTTAAGTCGTGTAAATTATAATGTGGACGAGGCTATTTATTTACTATTCAATCTGTGATGTCTACAATTTTTTTATTCATATTACTCCAGGAACTGCCTCCATCACAACAGACAGAGACATACACAAGCATGCTAATGAATCTGGACGATGAATTCGAATTCTAGCACTGCTAAAGAATTGTTCTACTGATGCTAATGAACATATAGGATAATTTGTTTGAACATAGTTTTTGATTTTATTGAATGACAGACAGATTGCTTATGGTTGATTTATTGAGTTACCTTTTTTTGGTCTCCTTGTGTTTTACTCTTTTTTTGGATCTTATTCAATAACAAAGCAAGACGAGTTGGAGGAACACCGTATTCAGTGTTTTTTGATAAGATTGCATAATTATTAAAATTTTAATATGACAATCGGCTTAAATTTAATAACACATAATACACTCTAAAAACGATGGGAATATTACTTAGATACAACCGCGCTCGGCCATGATTGGAGGTGAAAGCGGTTGTATTGGAATATTCCTTGTTTTATTCCTGGACAACGCCGGTTGTATTGGAATATTCCGTGTGTTCCTATAACTCGTCGGCACTACAACCCGAATACGACGCCTATATCATCCCTATACACCAGAAATAAATAGCAGTACTGTAGATGTATTGTAGTATTTTCAGAGTTCTATCTTGTGAACCATTAAAAGTCCCGTCTCTCTAATGTTTTATTTTAGTTGTATTTTTGTATTATTCTCGTTTTATTCCGGAGTTCTCGTTTTAGTTGGAGGAACACGACGAATATTTCAATACAACCGGCGTTGTCCATGAATAAAACAAGGAATATTCCAATACTAACCGCTTTCTACCCGATCATGCCTCGGCGGGGTTGTATCTATGTAATATTCCGATCATTTTTAGAGTGTATTATATGTTATTAAATTTACGCTCACTCGTATTCGGCAAAATGTTTCGAAGATACAATCAATCGTATTCAGTGTTTTTGGTAATATATAACATTTACATACTTACGTAACACTTAAGAGTTTATAAGAAACTAAATAATTTTTAGATAAGATTGCATAATTATTAAAATTTTAATATGACAATCATCTTAAATTTAATAACACATAATACACTCTAAAAACGATGGGAATATTACTTAGATACAACCGCGCTCGGCCATGATTGGAGGTAAAGCGGTTGTAGTGGAATATTCCTTGTTTTATTCCTGGACAACGCCGGTTGTATTGGAATATTCCTTGTTTTATTTTAGTTGTATTTTTGTATTATTCTCGTTTTATTCCGGAGTTGTGACTTGATTTGGAAGAAACTGTAATAAATACTGTAAAAATTCATCTGATACACTGTAATAAACCGCAAATAAACTGCAAATCCAAGTAAAGGCACAATGATATAATTTATCCAATACACCAAAAAAATGACAAAAGAAATGAAGCATTGGAATTTTCCATCAAAACAACCAACATACATTGTATCCGACAACCAACAATAGACTTAAAGCAATAAACCAATTTCAATCACTGTCGATTCTTTTCGATTGTATTTAATAACGTAAGGAAACCACATGCGAGAGGTCATATGCTAGTTGAGCGCGGATTCAGGCATTTCAGATTGCCAATTCCGCTCTAGCTTCCGACCGATCGGGGTAGCACGGGTTAGTCTTTCAATATATTTGCAGACAAACATGCCGCAATAACGCCGTTCGTCCGTCCGGGAATACCTTCGACGTGAGCCACACCCCATGACGCGGGTTTCCTATTCTTGAAGCATTCCCTCAGTTAAGCTCGTAAATAGTTCGATCTACAAAGTGCAATATAACAGTTACTATTCAATCTACACAAGTCAAGGAAATTAAATTATCGTCCACCATATACTCACAAAGTCTTTGCAAAGATCCTTGTGTATGTCGTTGGGTAGAGAATCGTATATTCGCCACTTTTTATTTTTTAGATCGCAAACCAACAACACCCAATGATAATTATGCACAATAGGACAAAATATAAAATCCGAGTCAGATACCGTTGTGGGAGTGATGTGTCCCGTAAATTGATATGGGTCGCCCTCCATTTTATGATAACTCGTAGGAAACGATATTTAGTTAAAATTTTAGTGTCATTCATTAATATGTCAAACAAACTAAACTAAGGGCATTACCCAAAATAATGGGGAAACATAAAGGAATTTACGGTACTTATTGGGATGCATCCTCTTCATTTGGTACAAGATGGCGGCGAGGGCATCGACATGATCATTACCGATAAACTCATTAAAAAGCAAGTCGTCCATCATCCCACGATCTAACAACAAGAAGCGTTGGTTTATGATAATATCACTCCTGCATTAAAATCAACCCCATTTAATGTCAGTTATGTATTAAAGATATGTGAAGAACATTATATAAAAGTTGGTGCACGTACGGCTTCTTATAATTTGTCAAAAACTGTTCGATTACATGGCGCTGGTCATCTCTGATAAGGTCTCTACCAGGATACGTTGCTATGTCTCTCAACTCTTGCTGCTGTGCACAAATGAACTCAAATTTAATGTATGATGTTTAAATAGAAGCATATATAAATGAATTTAGTAATATTTATAGAAATACCATTGGGGGAGGCACGGGTAATTTCGGTTGATACAACACTAATGATTTCGAAGTACCCGGTCGCCGGGTGCAACTTCCCGTGGAGTCGGAGTGGTCAAAGACGAGAGGTGAGGGTGAGGCCGGACCGTCCAAAGCCGGTGCATCATCCCTTTGTGGTGTCTCTTCATCGTTGGCATCCTGAATAATCTTCTCAATTAATGCAGATATCTGTGAAAGGGGCTTTGTTCCTGGTGAGGAGGGCTCTTTCTCTGTCAGATGTTGGTGTTCCTTGCTCTCTAGTGGTTCCTGATGAGGGGGTCTGCTGGCAAGGGGTGTTGTTCCTGGTGAGGGGGTCTCCTGGTCTGTTGTATCCTTCACCGTCTTCCTTCTTTTGAATCGAAAGGATGTGAAAGGTGATTTCACAACCTTCTTCACCCGACTCCGTCGGCGCTTCACCCTCTGCATCAAGCTAGGTATGGATAGTGCTACCTCAGCCTGATCATGAACATCAGTTTCAACCTCTGGTATGACAGTGTCCTCCTCCTCACCCCCTCCGGATTGGGAGGTGTGACCTCCCATGATATTTTCATCTGCATTGGGTGGGACTTCAACAGGTTGTTCTGGTAAAGCAGTAGGGTCTTCAAATTCAGCAGCAGGGTCTCCAAAAGTAGGGTCTCCAAATTCAGCAGTAGGTTGTTCTGGTGCAGCACCGAAGTGTCTCCCAAAGAATCAAATTCAGCGAACGAGGGACTTCTGGCTAGCCACCTGGGTAGAATTCTCTAGCCATTTTGGGTTCATTGATCGATAAATGTCGCGCAATCCTATCAACCTTTTGGCTCGACTTCGTAGATTTGCACCCGCATCCCCGTCAACCCAACATTTACGGTCTCGAAGTTTCCTTCATATCGCCTGGACACATTGTTCCCGGCGTCCGACTAATTCATTCATAACTTCGATATTGCGAGTCATGGTAGCTAGGAGCGAAGAAATGGTGTTATTATCTCAGCGAACTCCACCAACGAAAATGAAGGTGAAGAGGGGATAGAAGTTCGCCTTGTCGAACTTGGACTGGTTCGGAAGGCCCTCGTCCGGTTGGCAATCCACATAAGTTCACCAAGACAGTAACATCACCGAATTTGTCTTGCACCTAAATACAGCTTTCAACAAGGTATGAAATGTTTTATTAACCATTACACGACCTAGTACTAGGTTATAAAGTCGGGAGTGACTCACTATTTCAGGTGTTTAACCGCTCGAAGAATAGGTCGACTGTGACGCGTTCCACTTAAGGTACCTCGGCCACCGCAACATTCTTGGTCCAAGCATTGGGAGCCGCGGGAGGCACTCGGAGAAGTGTGCTCAAAAACCAAAGCCGCGTGGAATCAATGTAACATTACCATTACCGATCAATCAATAAAGTAAATATAATGATTAAATAAGATACTAACCGTTAACAAAAACGAAACCCATTTATGTAGCCAATCGAGCGATTGAGTCCGATTTTAATGGCAATCGCGTTGATCCGCTCTATAAGATATTCACGGAGAGCCGCAGGCCAGCTAGTATGAGGAGAATGACTCTAAATTATCACCGTAGGCATCAAGGTCCGAAGGAAAACCGAAATTACTTCGATGGAAAAAATAAGTTTGACAGCAGATATTTTATGTAGAGGTTCTCAAATGGGATCGAAGTATCCCCTCTTGCATACGCTAATATTCTGTCCTTTATGTTAACAGCATTCATTGTCGCCGATGGACGTGGCTTCCACTTCGGCATTGGTCCTCTGTTTCGGCATCCCAATCAAAAGTGCAATTTCATCGAGCAACAATCTAAGCTCTTTCCCACCTAATTCGAACAACATTTTGTCATGCCTCCAACACCGTAGTATTTGCAGAGTGAGAATATCGTCCCGGGATACGGAGGCAAATCAAAGAACCGGCGAATATTCGCCGATCGAGATTACTCATGACAGCCTTCGTAGACCTGCAGCTCGACCACATCAAGTACCTCCTCACAGCGGACGGCCGACATCTACGAACCTCATGTTTCTCGAGTTAAGAAACCTGTAGAAAAACAAAATAATAATAAAAGCCTTAGTTGTATTATTGTAGTTTTAAGAGTTTTTGAGTTTTATTCTAGTTGTTTTTTGATTTTATTTCAATTTTATTTCTACACTCAGTTTTATTTTCGTAATATTTATTGTTTATATGAATATTATTGTGTTTAGATGTTTTGGCTTCGTTGTTAGGTTACACACTCGAAGTTTCTCGATTTTATTTGGGTCGTATTCGGATCATATTACGTATATTCGGCTTGTACTTCAATATTGTTTCGAGTTTAAGTATAATAATGATATCTTCTAATAAAAATACGAAGGTAGATTACGAGTAAGTACCTCGACGAACCGTCGCCGGTGACCATTTCTGATGCTAGTCCCCTTATTCTTTTCTTGTGTTCGGTCTTCGCGTAGGTCGATCGTATTGTTGCTCCTCATTCGACTCGAACCTCTCGTTTCCATCATATCTTCCGATTCCATCGCCGTGTTCTCTCGCTTCCATCGACGTAAATTCGAGAAGCCGGATAACGTTCTTCTCTACTCGACTAGAGAACGAAATACTCGAAACCCTAGAAATTTTAATTTTGGACCGGTGAAAAGTGGTGCGTAGTATTCCTCCGGAAAAGTACTCGACAAGACGTTTCGTTTCCAAGTTGTATTTCCAGGCATTGGCGCCGAATTTCAAAAGGGCAAGACAATTTAAAGGAATACGACCATTATTCAAAGAGAATCGGCGTTTTTCAGGAATAAAATAAGGAATATTCCAATACAACCGCTATAACTCCACCCATGCCCGAGCGTGGTTGTATCTAAGTAATATTCCCATAGTTTTTAGCGTGTATTATTTTATTTTAAATTTACGCAGATAGTAATATTAAAATTTTTATAATTATGAAATTTTTTTTAATTATTATTTTCTTTAATATAAACTTTTACTTATTACATAAGTATATAACTTTTTTCGTTTACAAAATAAGACTGAATCGGAGTATTTAACTCGTTGTATTTTGATTATATCTCCGTCGTATTGCTCGTCGTATTCCAACGAGTCGGAGTAAAACGCGGAATATTCCAATACAACCGGTATTGTTCGAGAATAAAACAAGGAATATTCCAATACAACCGCTTTAACTCCACTCATGCCCGAGCGTGGTCGTATCTAAGTAATATTCCTATCGTTTTTAGAGTGTATTATCCGTTATTAAATTTACGCTCATAAGTAATATTTAAATTTTTATAATTATGCAATTTTAATAGAAAACTTTCATATAAATAAAGTTTTAATAATATCGAATTATAATTTTGGTCGTATTCGACGAGTTGGATTAAAAATCCGAATATTCCAAGACAACCTAGGCGTTTTCAGAATAAAATAAGGAATATTCCAATACTAACCGCTATAACTCCACTCTGCGCCGAGCGTGGTTGTATCTAAGTAATATTCCCATAGTTTTTAGCGTGTATTATTTTTTTTTAAATTTACGCAGATAGTAATATTAAAATTTTTATAATTATGAAATTTTTTTTAATTATTATTTTCTTTAATATAAACTTTTACTTATTACATAAGTATATAACTTTTTCGTTTACAAAATAAGATCTGAATTGAGTATTTAACTCTGTTGTATTTTGATTATATCTCCGTCGTATTGCTGTCGTATTCCAACGAGTTGGAGTAAAACGCGGAATATTCCAATACAACCGGTTTTGTTCAGGAATAAAACAAGGAATATTCCAATACAACCGCTTTAACTCCACTCATGCCCGAGCGTGGTTGTATCTAAGTAATATTCCTATCGTTTTTAGAGTGTATTATCTGTTATTAAATTTACGCTCATAGTATTATTTAAATTTTTATAATTATGCAATTTTAATAGAAAACTTTCATATAAATAAAGTTTTAATAATATCGAATTATAATTTTGGTAGTATTCGACGAGTTGGATTAAAAATCCGAATATTCCAAGACAACCGGCGTTTTCAGGAATAAAATAAGGAATATTCCAATACAACCGCTATAACTCCACCCATGCCCGAGCGTGGTTGTATCTAAGTAATATTCCCATAGTTTTTAGCGTGTATTATTTTTTTTTAAATTTACGCAGATAGTAATATTAAAATTTTTATAATTATGAAATTTTTTTTAATTATTATTTTCTTTAATATAAACTTTTACTTATTACATAAGTATATAACTTTTTTCGTTTACAAAATAAGACCGAATTGGAGTATTTAACTCCGTTGTATTTCGATTATATCTCCGTCGTATTCGTTGTCGTATTCCAACGAGTTGGAGTAAAACGCGAATATTCCAATACAACCGGTTTTGTTCAGGAATAAAACAAGGAATATTCCAATACAACCGCTTTAACTCCACTCATGCCCGAGCGTGGTCGTATCTAAGT
Organism: Papilionanthe hookeriana x Papilionanthe teres; assembly: GCA_022702705.1. Lineage (NCBI taxonomy): Eukaryota > Viridiplantae > Streptophyta > Magnoliopsida > Asparagales > Orchidaceae > Papilionanthe > Papilionanthe hookeriana x Papilionanthe teres. The sequence continues at coordinate 105,706,160 of CM040422.1, read as the reverse complement.
AATATTCCTATTGTTTTTAGAGTTTATAATCCCGTATTAAAATTAAGCAATTAGTAATATTAAAATTTTAATAATAATGCAATTTTTTGAAATTATTTTTTTCTCTAATATAAACTTTTAAGTATTACATAAGTATATAAATTTTTTCAATAACAAAACAACACTGAATATGCTGGACTATTTATTCGAAACTGTTTACCGATACAAATAAAAAAATACCATGATATTTCCACAATGCAAGTAGAGATCTATGATACATCCATCTACTATTTAACTCTATTGAATTCCGACTATATCGCCGTTGATACAACTAAAAAAATACCACTCGGCGGCACATCACTAAATACAACCCTAAAATAACTTAGGTATCGTTCAAATACAACGTGAGTTAAGTCGAACTGTTGTATCAGTATAGGAGTGCGGAATATCTCTAATACTACCGCGCCGGTTGTATTAGAATATTCCGCGTTTTATTCCAACAACTCGGGCGGAACGTTACCGAATACGACCGTAAAACAACATAGATATTGTTCAAATACAATAAAGTTAAATCGTAAAGATGGATGTATTAGATATCTCCAGATTGTATCGTTGATGTATTCTTGTATTTTCGGAGTCGTATTTTCCGCACCGTTCAGCTTTTATTTTTGTTATATTTTTGTATTATTGTCTTTTTATTCTAGAGTTGTATTTTCGCCTTCATACTCGTTAACGATAATATTTGATTTTCAAATAAACCGTAATAAAGCATTTTCTCGATGACAAAATAAACAGGAAAAAACACTCTTAGAGCATTTCCCGATTTCGCTCGTTAAACGTTGCCGGCGTAATTTGGAATAAACCGTCATAAACACGGTAAAAAATCATCCAATACACTCGCACGAGCAAAATAAACTACAATACAACACGTTTAAAGTCCGTATTTCTTTTGCAGCCATTGTATTTCGAGAAATATTATAAGTGTTTTACGGCTTGTATTTTTTGCGTAAAACATAACTCCGTGATAAAACAAATATTATAAGAAAATAAAACCTAAATGAGTACAAAGCGTAACGTAAATATAATCCGCAATACAAGCCAAAATGTTATTAAAATCAAACCAAAACCTTGCCAACTCCTACATTAAATTAAAACTGTAGAGAACTTTTACAGTGTCGCTTTCAGTGTTACTCGAATAATACTGAATTACAACTTAAATAAAACTCTAATAATACCAAAAACAAAATTCTCTAAATAAAACAGAACTTATAAGATAATAAAACCTAAATTTTACGAATGCAGAACGTAAACAATACTTTATATAATCATCTTCAAAATCCATCTTCACTTGCTCTACCCTCATCCAGGAATCTCAGCACCTCCAGGAATAAAAAATCCACCTCATTACTGCGTCGTCTCTCCAGAAATCAAATTTCTGCTCCGCAGCTCCACGACAAGGTAGGTCAGACAAAAACCCTAAATGTCGGAATCCTAAAGATAATGGAGACAAAAAATGCCTTTATGATTTGGCGGGGAAATAAAGCGGCAAAAATTTCGGCAAATTTCAGGCCGGGTCGGGTCGGGTCGGCAGAATGGAGATAAAAAGACTTTTTTTTCAAACGTGCTATGGTGGGGTCCAGAAATCCACGTGGCGCGTTTTTATTGGCTACCGGACGCAGCGCTGCGTACGCGGTCCGGACCGAATAAAAATTCCTTAAATAGGGTGAGTTCACTATTTTTATATTGACATTAATTTAAGTTATAGCTGGTTTTTTTTACTTAAGATGATATTAATTAGGATCATAGGGAGTGAGATAAAGCTTTTCAGTTGGTGGTTGGCTAATTCTCAATTCAATTTGAAAGTTTATGTAATTGTGTTGCATGAGACAAAGACAAAGGATGAGAGAAATTCTCACATGGATAGAGTCCCAATAGAAAATCGAGTCGATTACGCAACATTAACTAGAAAAGAGCCTATGTGCATCGACATTAACTCTGAACATGATTTCTGCCACTTTCTACTCATCACCACCCCCTACTCCCTACTTTAATGTATTAACTAGACCGATGCACCACTTGGTTATTTAGGATGTATCGTGCTGCTATGGTTGTTTTGCCACATCTTATGATGGGTCCATAATCATCCACCCTTCTGTTACAACGGATCACAGTTCCCAATGGGTGCCAGTTTTGCTATGGATTCAACTATATAAAATGTTTTTATTTCCTTTTGTTTTTGTATGCCTGCAGTATTAAGATGAAATGCAACACAGGAGTTCAAGCAACAAAATATGTTTACATGGCCCTTATTAATGCATATGCCACCTTTGGGAAATTTGAAAAGGCTAAACGAGTAGACCTTTCATCCTTGTAACTTCTCTCTCGTTCATCCGTAATTTGTAAATCTATTTTAGCTTAGTTATGGTTTTTTCCTTCATGTGAGTTCTCTGGATCATGGAGTTTATTTCATAAATCACGAATGTGTTTTTTATAGGCGTACATCTTTTTTGCTGAAATAACTTTGTTATTCCTTCATTATGTATAGATTTTTGCTAAACCACTAGGATATTTGTGAATAAAATCTCAAAATTTTTCCTTGATTTTGTTGAGAAAATAACAAATTATGCTGCACAGATTATATATTTAATTAAAAAAAATTTGCAAATAAGCTGTTTACAAAACGCACAAATCAAACAGCTAAACAAACTTAGTCGAACGAGGCGGAATGGTCGATTTTTCGAATCAGCTGTTTTTCATAAGCGCAAACCAAACAGACTGACAGCTTATCCGAATCAGCTGTTTATCAGCAGCTTATCCAGATCAGCAGCTTATCTGGATAAGCTGAATAAGCTGCAGCTGCCCCAAATAGACCCTTAAATTTCATAGGATATAGTGAAGACAGAATTTCATTAAATATAAGAAATAAAATTTATATGCGTAGTGCTTTTTCAGAAACTGAACATGGTATTTTACCTGAGAAGGCTCCTACTTAACAAAGATTTATCAACCTTGCTTGATGATGAGACGGAGAACCCTCATAGGTTTTAAAAATAACCACCATATTATTTTGTATCAATCTTCCATCCAAGATAGAAAATCGAATTAAAGAAAAACAAAATTGCACTTGACAAAAGGTTTTTTTTTTAAGAAAACTACAGAATTATAATGAACTACCTGTAAGAAAATATATAATTGTTGAATCATCCACCTACTATCGCATCTGTAATATGTTCCCTTAACGCTGTGATCTCGTTTGCACCATCCCTGTCTGCAGTACAGTGGGTGGAAGCCTCATTGCCATGTTGTGCCAATGATTGCCCCCTACGGTACTCAAAGGATTCTATATTCTTGATCCTCCTCCGCCAAATGGAAGTCAATATCGCTATGATAATGATGTCTTCGAATGTAATTGTGAAGAGTTATCATGGCAAACACAATTTGTACCTGCTTGGGAACTTGTATGGAGGCATATCACGGAGTATCACACATTTTTTCTTCCACACACCAAAGCTTCTCTCAATGACACCACGCAACGATGAATGTCGTTTATTAATCATTTATTTTCTGCCTCGTGTAACGTTGCTTGCACGTTCAAAGTCTGGTATGTGATACCTCGTATCAAAAAATAGCTTTAGATACCCTCGCTGCAATAAGTATCCAGTATCGACCAATTAGTATTTGCCTGACAAATACTGCAATTAATATGGAGATTAAGGTGAAGTATTATATGCGCCCAGACTCGAGTGTACCTGCAGACGGATGCGGAAAGTTTATACTGGCATTCCACATTGCAGATTTAAAAACTCGACTGTCATGTGAGCTACTCTCCAAACCGGCCATAACAAAAGTGAAACACATGTTATAGTCGCAAGCGGCCATGATATTTTGGGTCGGGCTACCACAACGACCAATGAATGCAACCTTATTATTATTTGAGATATATGCGTTGACATGTGTTTCGTCAATTGCGCCGATGCAGTCCTGGATAAATGAAAGTTAGGTACTAAATAACATAGCATATCCAACCATTGATCTCGAGACATTACCTTGAAGAAGGGCATATATCGCACATCGCGTGATATCTCATCAGGTGTCCGCTCGAACTTAGAATCTGATTGTTTGATGACATGTGTGGAAAGACGAACAAGTGCGCATAATCCGATTGAGAAGTACCTGCTAATCGTTTTGGAGGAGTGTTGAAAGTGCTCCATCTCCTCTCGCATGAATTCATTTTGAGATAGTATGCACAACGTTATTGCGAGCATCTCACATAAAGTGGTCCAGGTAGATCCATGAAGCCCGTGAGCTCCTACGAGTTCTTCCAGTAATCGATGAATACTTCACGGCTCATTCGGAACATATTACTAAATATTGTTGGGTGGCACAATAGCAACTCCCCAACCCATTCGTCACCGATATATGAAGATCTCATACACAGAGACTGATCAAATATATGAGTTGTAGTACTCGTAGGTCAAGCAGATGGCAGTAACGAACATCTCTCTCCTCTTTCTTCTACGTGCATTCATGTTGTCCGATATTTGTTTTCTTCTACTTGCTTCCATGAGGACCAGTATCTTGCATGCTAAACCCTAAAGAATGACGAGTTATTGAAACATAAAAGTTTGAGCAATAGAAAAAGGAAAAGGTTGCATATAATTAAGAAGGTACTAAAGAGTTTAAGTGCGACAATAGAAAAGTAAAACAAAGATAACGCATTAGAAACGTTCTTAACATGTAAAATATTAAAATTCTCAAATATTCAGGCGATCATAGAAACGTCGAATATATGACACTCTGCGGGCAGTTGTCATCTTCACGAAGATATCTCTACGGACCGGGTCCTTTATCAAATCTGTTGCGAACAGATACAATGCTTCATCCTCATACATTACGGCTAAATCACTCAGAATTTCTAGTGCCTCCTCTATAGTGGTTGAATGAGAAGCCTGGGATTCTGCATTGTACGAAGATAAAATCTGACAGATTTGGTTTCTAAGGAAACCGACACCAGATTTTCTTCTGTTGTCAACCCTCGGCCGCTTGGAACGGGAAGTGGTCTTATATTCGTTCTGCTCCCGATTGGGGACTTCAGTGGAAACACCAGAACCTCCAGGGGTTCCCAGATTCACGGTATTGCCAACAAACCCTGAATCGCTTGGGGAACATACATAGTTTCTCGTTGAAACCACCCCCCCCCCAAACATGCGATCGAGTTTTTCCTCCAACTCAGGCTCAATTATGAAAATCTTAAATTTCTTTGCAACGGGAGCTACCTACAAAAGAATTAAGAAAAACCTAATTAAAAAACTTTAGAGTGACAAATTAACAAAAGATATGAACACTACTCACCGCAAGTCTTTCAGTCCATCACTCATCTAGTGAATCAATTGTTCATTTCGCCGGATCCCAACCTAATCCCGTTAAGTCTCGTTTCAAATCCTTCCAAAAATTTCAATCTTTCTTTAGATGATCCCACTTGTTTTTCAATTGCATCTTGTCGTACACTCTACCTATAATTTCCTTGAACTTTGTCATAATATTTTGCCACCCTTCTTTATTGCAAAAGATAGTTGGCCTATTTCTCATTTTAATTTTTTTGAGGCAAAGGTCGCAAAAAACTATTTTGGTCTCTTTTTCCCATAATGCTGGTGTAGCACTCTCTTTATTCTTATTTGCCATTGTGTTACTACAATGAGCCAATATATTGTAACATGACAATAAAAATGTTCCCACAAAATTGGAAAGGATGAAGTGAAAGGGGGAGCAATTCCCTTAAACCTTTAATACCACATCAAGAATAGTAGAGGTATTCCCACAATTACTAACTTCTTCAATGTGATATAAAATGTCATTCATGCATTGCGTTCGACATAAAAATATAAAAATTTAAATGACTACAGGTGTAAATACATAGGAGATTTGAGCAACATATCCAAGGCACAGACGAAGTACTAAAATTTATGATAAATTGTCACCACAAATAAACTATCCGTATTAACACAAATAATATATATATATATATATATATATATATATATATATATATATATATATATATATATATATATATGTATATATATTTTCTCTATGTTATTTCACCCTAGGCATCAAAGGGATGTCAAAGAACCACATACATTCAACACCATCCTCTACTAAAGCTAACTGTGCAATTATACATTTCGAGAACTCATTGCCTGCTGGTCCTATTACTGGATGGACATCAATGCACTTTGCCTTCTCTTTCTTAAACAAAAGAAAGCGGGCAGTTACATATATAACACACTTATGATGGATTTCCATTTCTTAGACCTTGATCACTTATTGGCCCTCCCAAAGGAACCATTTTCTCACACTAGCAGCATAAGAATTGTCCTTGATGATTTCAGTGAATGAAAGATAGCTAAAACTTTAAGATCATATCTCTAAAATAAAACTCTAAAATATCACAACCATTCAAGCAATAATAATAGACCGGATACCTGGTGCCATATGGGAAATTTTTTTCCGCAACTTAGAAAATAAATTGAAAATGAATTGAAACCCAGGTTTACTGGATCAGAAAAAGCTGTTAAAATGTTGAACTGGAAATCAAAGTTTTTGTAGTTTGGGAGGATTTTAACTAAACACACACTCACCAAATACCAAAAAATCGTTGAACCGTAATGTAGTTCTGTCTCAAAAATTCGTTAAAAGGTTGAACCGTAATGCAGTTCCCATAAATAACTACTCAACACAATCAGCATAAAGCAAGCATCAAATAATGTTGAGCTACAAAGATTAACCTCTTTTCCATCTCAGAGAACTCCATAAAAAAAATAGTTCTTGCCGGTGCTAACCGTGGGGAACCGTGAAGGATAGGGGTGTAAACAAACCGAACACGAACGAACAAAACTAGTGTTCGTGTTCGGTTCGTTTGAAATTTGATTTGTTTGTGTTCGGTTCATGTTCGAAATTGTTCGTGAAATTAATGTTCGTGTTCGCTTCGATTTGTTTGAAATTTGTTCGAATTGTTCGAAATGTTCGTATTGTTCGACTTGTTCAAAATGTTCGAAATGTTCGAATTGTTCGAAATGTGCGAATCGTTCGAATCGTTTGCCTTGTTCGAATTGTTCGAAATTATTTATATTATTAATGAATTTTTTTTGTTGTGCTTAGAAAAATAATATAAAAAATGCACGTTAATGCAATAAAAAAATATAAAAGTATCTAAATCAATGCAATAAAAAAATATAAAAGTATCTAAATCATTATATTATATAATCATATGAATAAATATGGAGAAATATAATCACAAATATCATTGGGAAGCCTGATATAAACTCCAATTTACAGCAAATAGCCTAGGTCATCCAAATTTTCAAATAAAAATGTCGCAATAATTTACTTGTACAATGGCCTTTGAAAAATTAAGCCCTCTTAAAAGTCACAACAGCCATCACAATGGCTTTACACGCATAAAAGCCTTATTGGTGAAAGGACTCAAATGCCAATGATAGAGATCTTGTACTTTCTTCTCAGAACAACTATAAAATATCGAAATCTCTCTACTATTTGTCATTTTTTACAAGCGTAAAATAATAATGCCCTGTATCACAAGAAGCCCTACAGAGACGTTGAAGAAGCCCCTCATATCCCTTATGTGATAACAAACTCCGAATCTTCAGATCTAGACAAAAAAAAGGGATAGAGTTACAATCTATAAGGCCAATCACACCCAAGATTACAAAAACCAGAGCAGTAAGAAAATTAAAGCTTAGCTATTACCATAATACGATCTAATAATAATAACCACCTCCAGAAGGCTCGCCTCAATAGAATGATGAATAAGAGCTACCACCAAACTGCATAGTTGTAAGAAGATATTGAGAAATATGTGCAGAGAAAAGTAAAATTAATTACTTACATCTGAACCATAGTAATCACGTGAATATAAACCAAAAGTTCCCAGAGAGTCTGTGGAATATTAGGACTACTTATATTTAAAATGCAAAAATTTTAAATCGTGTAAATTTGTATCAATAACAAAATGTTTGATGCCTAAAGAAATGTAATGCATCATAAATTAAGAGAAATAAAACCTCTATAACGTGGACCACCAAACAGTGCGAATGGAAGATCATAGCGAGGGCGTCATCTGTTAGTAGGTTCGAGATAACTAGGATCGTGCTCCTGCACAAATAGATTCAAAAATAAGTAACAGAAAATATCAACTAAAAGAGTAAAAAAATATTAGATGGTAATAATTAAGCTTTAATATCCTTCTGGCAGCATCACTTGCGTCTGCAACAACAATTCATATATCAGCATTCTTCAATGCAGGAGCATCATTTTCACTGTCACCAGTCATATATGTTAAAACTGAAGTTTAAGGTTAGATATGTAAAACATATAGGAATTTAATTGGTATGATTGTAAATCTTCCTGGTTATTAATATCAATCAAGAATTATTTCCTTCACCAGAGACTTTTCCAGCATGCCATAATTAGACACTCTTCCAGCATGCCATAATTGGCAAATAAAGATGCTGGCACTCAAAAAAGCTTTTAATTCTCCAAAAAATTATGTTTAGCATGAATTAAGCTAAAAATTGCATAAATCCTGCTATCTGATTACAAATTACAAATAACAGGAAATAAAACTACAAATTACTTTTGAGCTGTTTCAGAAACTTCTGTTTGCAGGCAGATACTAAATTTCTGAGCGCAACAGAAGATTTGAGCTTGAAGAAAAAATGCAGCCGAGCAGGCCAAAAAAACAATCCAAATGGAGAGCAACACAAAGCTCCAAAACTAATCCCAAACATGCTAAAATACTACTACGGAGCTCCTAATGCATTTAATAACGTATATCAATGAAACAATGAAATAAAGAGGGGAATAATTGCAATAGAAGCTCCCCAAAACCTCATGCTAAATACGCCAATATGAAGTTTCACCATCCAACGCCCTTCTCTTTTCGGATTTTTGAAAAGATTACTCCCAAACTTTCAGGTTTTCAAAAGAAGACCACCTCATTTTCAGAATTTGTAAAATAACACCCGCACATTTCAGATTTTGTAAAAGAACCCATGCAAAGCTTCATATTTTACAAAATAGGCAAGATGAAGTTTCAGGTTATTAAACTGTCAAACTGAAACTAGTAGCTTAGAAAAAAGCATAGCATGAATTTGATATGTGTATTTGATGCCATTTCCAAAGAAGTAAGAGGTTGCATAAATTTCAACCGAGAAGGTGCTAAAAAGCTTAACCAGCATCATAATATGGTGCTATTAAGAAGAAAATGGCCTAATAAGTTCTCATTTAAAGGTGCTAAAACCTGAATGAATTACAACATGAATGCATAATAACTTAACCACATTTCACGATGGAACCTCCATATAGATAGTAAATCGGGCATCTTAGGCAAGGGAGTAAAAAAATAATACCTCAGTAGCCAAACAAACAATCACAACAAAATTAAGCCACTCAGTAAGGCAACCCAGCAACCCAGCACAAATTTTAGATAACTGGTTGAACCAGTCTAGGTTGGCTATTCACCAATCCATTGCTCCACCAAAAATAAAAGTGTTTGTACAAAACATACAAACATGTCACTAAAAAAAAATACCCTTCCAACAAAATGAGAATAACAAGTGAAATGCCTATTTCATCAAGGAGACTCATAAAGAGAAGAGAGGTAAACAGCCCTCTCACCAATTTTGGGAGTTGCTGCACCTCTCTCAATCCTCTAAAAACTCGAATACAACAGAAAAATACCATAAATCCCTCTTCCAACTGAATTTAGTAAATCCCGGATTTAAGGTAAAACAAGAAAAATGGGATTTAAGAGTATGTAGGATTTGCCGGTGTTTTTTTTTTTTGCAGTTTGGCAACATGCAACATAAATCCTATATAGATAACTGCTTAAAACCGGCAACCCCTAAGGCTCAATATTTACATTCAGAAGACAAGTTTCCATATAGGAAAATAGAAGACAATATAGGAAAATAGAACTCTGAACAATTTGCTTTGCTTCTTAAACTCCAAGCAAATCAAAACATAAATCATACTCAGAGGCACTCTCAATCTCCCTTAAAGCCATGAAGTGTCGAAAATTTTTCATATGGCTAAGAAAGACTTTGATCGTTCACCCACAATATAAATGCTTAAGCCTGTATGCATCACAACACTAGTGCATAATAGGCCAAGGTCCCAGTGCTCACAAAAAAAACAGATCTACAGCCAATTAGAAGATAAATATATCTGGATTTCACTCCCAAAAACTTAAAACCCTAGGTTTCACTCAAAAAAATTTAAATAAACCTAAAAAAAATTCTGAAAATTTAAGCTAAGAGGCATACCTGAAAATATTACAGAAAAAATGCTCAAAGAAGACAGACCCGGTAGCCTTACAAGCAGCCAAGCAAGAATATCGAGCAACCAAGCACCGAAACAAGAATACCAAGAGTGGTCAATCGAACTCCGACTCGCCGAGGACAAATTCACTTTATCGAAGTCAAATAGAAGTAGAGATTAGAGAACGAACACAAACAATCAACCCTAAGCTCTCACCGAGAGAAAACTTTTGGCGATTTTGAGACAGGGGGGTTCTCGCCGAGAGAAGCTTTTCGCCATTTTGAGAGAAGAGGGAGGGTTCTCGCAGTGACCGAGAGAAGCTTTTCGCGATTTTGAGAGAAGGAGCAGCCGAAAGTTTGAGAGGAGAGGAGACAAGAGAGAGCGGCGTGCTTTCGCGAGAGGTTAGGGCTTCCGCGGTTCCTCCTTCGGAAATAGCCTTTTACCAAGGCTTTTACATTTATTTTAAAGTATTAAAATTTATAAATAATATATATAATATATTATATTAATTATATACCTTATATTATATAAATATATAATATCTATATTAATATTATATAAATATATTATTATTAATAATTTATTGTACATTATAATTTAGAGGATTTAATTTTAAAAATATTACAAATTTTTTGAGTATCTAATTATTTTTAAAATATCATAAATTATATATATATATATATATATATATATATATATATATATATATATATATATATATATTAATTTTTTTTATATTTCGAACAATAACGAACCGAACACGAACGAACGCATCACTGTTCTTGTTTGGTTCGTTTAACAAACCGAACGAAAAAAATGGTTCGTGTTCATCTCGTTTGCTTATCGAACGAATCGAACACGAACACTCCGGCGAATCGAACACGAACTGTTCGCGAACAACGAGCTTTTTTGACAGCCCTAATGAAGGACTCGTGAGAAGAGAAGAAGAGAATCGTTACCATGAGATTTGTTGGAGAGAAGGAGCAGGAAGCTGGTTAGAGAAGTGGCGGAGAGGGGAAAGATTGCACTATTGTTATCGGGTAGGGTAAAAATGTATCGCATGGGTGTAGTTGAGGTAAAAAGTCGAATGAGGAAGCCGGACTGCGGGGTACTAATCGTGTTCCGCGTTCGAACAGGATCGCGTCTCGCTGTAGAGCTACCATTGCACCAAACGTAACAAATTAGCGGTGAGGTGACGCGCTGCAACGAAACTGTTATGCCAAATAGAGCCTTAGGGTGCTTTTGTTTGGGAATTTAAGCCGAAAGCGCCCGTATGGACCGCGACTTCGCGGCAATGTGCCGCGAAGTTGGGTGAAAGCCGGCCGCGGGATCGACCCCGCGGCCTGCGTTCCTTCGCGTAAAATTTACCCGATACCCTCGATATCTCTCCGCGTCTCATCTTCCCCTGCAACAATCGGCTCGAGAACCTTCTCCGCCTCAAGACCCGCTTGCGATTAGGGACGGAGGAAGCACAGATCACAGATCGCAACTCGGCTACGAGATGCCATCGACGAGGCAGATGATGTTCTGGATGACTGTACATGAAGCTTGAAGAAGAAGTACAGGAGCTGAACAAAGGTGCGCTCTTCATTCCCTAGATTATTTTCAGAACCTGCTCACAAACTTCGCAGAGTCTGCGAACGAGCTTTCAAAATTGATCCCAACTTGGAGAGACTGGAGGCAGTTGAGGAGAAACTTGATAAAGTTTAGCTGAGGTAGTACTTTCCTTCATCTCATCCAAAATTCAAAGCTGGACCAACAGGAGTTGGAAAACGGCAACCGCAAATCTGAAATTGTTTGGGGTATTTTTTTTGTGTATGTTATGAAAAACTTGGTTGGTATAAGTATAAAAATTGAAGTTTAGATGTTAGATATGTAAATAGATATGAATTTTCTTAAGCGAAGTAGTTCAATATTCATTATGTTTGTCACTCTGAAGAAGTACATCTGCTTGGTTGTTATCCATTTCTTTAAACAAAACTATGCATCAGGTCCAGTTCTGTGATAGATTTGTATAGATAGAGGAATATATAAGTGCTGAAACTCTTGCATTTTGAGATTTTTATAACAATTCTGTTTTAAACAGTTTTACAAAACAAGGGTATGATTGTCATTTTTCACGAAGCAATTGCTTTCCATACTGTTTTCCCACATACTGCAACCAAACAGACAGTACAAATTTTCACCATAAATGCTTCCTATAGACATGTAATGTCTGCAATAATGAAATAAAAGCTATGAACGAACCAAACAGACCCTTAGTATCACTTTAAATTAATTAGGCTGAATAGGGTTAACACCCGTTAAATAGGCAAATAAATATTGCAACATTTGTAGAAAGAGAAACGAATATATTATAGGCTCAATGGAGATGCTAATAGACACAAGTATTATGAAATGCATAAATAAGGATAGTGAGCAGTTGTTATTTATCTATCACAAATAAAGATCTAATATGAGCAAAATAAAAGTACAACCCAAATAATAATAAGATATGTGACATAAATTAGGTGCAGGAAAAAAATTTGCCAAATTATAAAACTATGCTTTATGTCGGAATAAGGACACGAGTTTCCTTATAAATTAAGTTCAAGACCAGCCTATTTCAATTCCAAGTGATCATTAACTTCAACTTTGATGTTATACTACATTAACACATATAGCAGAAAAACCCATATGGCCAATATGAAAATCAAGATTGATGTTATACTACATTAACACATATAGCAGAAAAACCCATATGGCCAATATGAAAATCAAGATACTCAAGGTTGAAGAAATTCTTTATAAAAGAGAACTATAATAATCATGCACAGTTACAATAGGCTAGTAACCTTTGCAAGGCTAGATATCTTCAAGAACTTCGTAATACGACTTTCTAGTTAAAAACAAAGAAATAAATGAAAAGTTTTAGACTTTGTAGGACTATACAGCTACAAGACTTGCTTCTAAAGGGATTCGTGTGCTAGTGTGAAGAATTTTGCACCAAAAAATAAATATTTTAGCCAAAGAAAGTAGCAATACTCTCCCAAAATTTGGCAATTGAGAAATGAAAAGTTTAACTCCACCACAACATCTTTCCCTCTTCATCTCCCTAAATTTTGGGGACCACAAAGAGGACCTTTTTCCCAACTAATATAAGATATGTGGCATAAATTATGTTCAGTAAAAAAACTCACCAAATTATAAAACCATGTTTTATGCGGGCACAAGGAGACAAATTTTCCTTGTAACAAGATAATCACATTTGTATTACACTCGAATGAAGCACATATAGACATATCAATAGTAATTGAAAAATAGGCATGATTCATGCAGAAATAGGCATCCCATAGACATATCAATAGTAATAGTACCAAAAGGAGCATATGTGTAATAGCTCACGTGAATGAGTAGGCCTAACAACATCACATAGAAAAATGAAAGCATAACACCATATTCAAAATTCTATATTTATACTCTAATTCTATTGCTTTACTTCTCATCATGATGTACCAACACTCAATTTATCATTCAATGATTTGGAGAAGTCCTATACTTATATAGCTTGACTTAACATTAAAAAATGATCACAGTGGTATATATAGGCTCCATGGAGATGCTAACAGATAAAACTATTATGAGATTTACCATTTAACTATCAGTTTTTGCAGCATACTAATATAATACAATAAAGAAACTATTCAATACTTCTTATAAAACATTTTAGATAAGAAGGAGAGGGGAGGGAGGGAGGGAGTAGTTGATGAAACAGTCTTATAGAGCATTTTAAATAAGAAAAATTTCTTCTCTACATGATTTATACTACATAGCATTTGAGGGTCCACATCAGTCATGTACATGTGATTTTAGTATAGATATCAATCATATGTAGCATGCAAATAGAGAGATGTCCAATGTAACATCCTTTGAGAACTACATCTAAGAAGGAGAAAGTAAAAAAGAGATGAGTTGAGTCGTTCTCAGACATAGCTTGATGTGCTTGCACTCTTTTATTCAGAAACAAGTTAATCCAACTAAAGCTTTAAGTTGAGCACTGAGCAACATATTATTTTTTTAGCATGCATAAATTCAAGCATTACAATTTGGCGAAATGAGAATAATACATCCATGGCAAAAATGCATGCCCTAAACCACCAAAGTGAAACTGATAAAGTTAAAAAAAAAATAAACTTTAGAAAAAGAGATGTTATTATTTTGAAAAACTAAAGGAAAGAAGCATTGTATTCTTCAGTCTTCACAAAGTCATCCATAAAAATAAAAAAATAAATAATAAAAAATGATCTAAAGGCAATAACTGAACCACAACACAAACACTTAAACCTGTATGAATCACAACACAAATGCATAATAACCGAACTAAATTTCATAACAAAACTCTTATATCAGATCTCATCCATATAAAAATACGGATATAAATGCAATATGAGAGATTTCGCTTCAAAAAAATACAAAGCTACGTTTCACTCAAAAAATCTAAGAAAATCGAAAATAAATTTAAGAAAATTTAAGATAAGAGGCGAACCCGAAGATAAATATGAAATATTAGAGAAAATGTACTGAAAGATAACACCTAGGTAGCCAAACAAGCAACCAATGAACCAAGCAAGAATATCAAGCAACCAAGCAAGAATACGAGCAATCGAACCAACACTGACTATCCAAGGAGAAATAGAAGTAGATAGTAGAAGACAAACATAGATGGCAAATCCTAAGTTGTCGCGACCAAAAAGGTTTTGAGAGAAGACGGAGAAGAGTCATAAGAAGGAGAGGCAGTTGAAGCTAAGAAGTTTTGAGAGGGGAATGGGGAGGTCGGTTAGGGTTTTTTCGATATATTAAATATTTATTAAAATATTATAATTATAAACTTTATATTATATTATTATATAAATATATAATATTTATATAAGTAATACTAATATATTATTATTAATAATTTGTTATATATTATAATAGGATTTAATTTTATAAAATATGCTAATTTATTTTTTTTAATTTTAATTAATTATAATTTATAATATTTAATTTTATGAATATTTATTATTTATTTATTTATTTATTTTGAGTCAATTTGAGTAGAATATGAGCGAACAAACTGTTGTTCGTGTTCGGCGCGTTTACATTTCGAGCTTAAAATTTTGTTCGTGTGTTCGATTTGTTAGACTTAATAAACGAGCCGAACACTAGCTGTTCGCAAACAACGAGCCAAATTGACAGTTCTAATTAATATAAACAACTTCCGATGCGTGATGGATATCACAATTGGGAAACAATGCGAGGAGGTCAACTGGATTACCGACGACTCAAATTTTCTCAAAAAAACTACGACATTAAATCGTCAAATAACCGGTGGTACATTTATACCATCTTAGTATCGATCGGTTCTAGAACTGCTGACAAGCATTTTACCTACATGCTTAAAATCGTCGGTAAAATTAAAAGCGATAGTTTTTCTTATCATAACCGACGGATTATGACCGTCGAAAAAAGCTAAAATTCCTGTAGTGTGATCAGAAATTGGAAAACCTAACCATTGCGTTCTAGCCTTTCATCTCCAAGTTTAGGTTCAACGTTCACGCTATCAAGAGTGGTGGGATCGCCCAATATTCAAACACAACGGTAACCACAACACCCACACCAACAATAGGTGATGCCATTGGTGAATTGAGATTGGTGGCACTCCCCACCGGCACAGTGCGAGCCTCTTGAATCAGAATGAGGACTATTAACTTAAGTTTGAAGGACTCTTGACCAAAATACCAAATAATTTCACATATTCCATCGGACTCGTAACGAATGCAAGGAAAAAAATTGATATTCCTTATTTTGATGATCATTTGATTATCAAAGACTGATTGGAAATATACATTGATGAGATTTATTGAGTAAGTGAATACCATAAAAAAAAATAAGCCCAATATGCGGCCTGCAAATTGAAAGTTTGTTCTAGAGCTTGGTGGCAATAGCTTATGCAAATACCATTGTAGGGATAAATGACGAGCTGTCAAAAAAATTTGGGCTATAATGGAACCACTTCTACACAATCATTTTTCACCATTAGATTATGAGCAATTGTTGTATATATAATATCAAAATTGTGGTAAGGATAAAAAATTGTTAGCTTCTACTGCTAGAAATGAGCTCAGCGAATCCATTCAAAAACTTATTACTCAGTATTTTTGGAGACTAAAAGATGCTAGCCAAGATAAGCAAGAAATAACTCTGTTAGGTTCATTTTGCATGCTATAAATTTTGCCGTATTGGTGAAACTCTGAACTAGAGCTTCAAATCAATGCCCAATTGAAGACAATTTGCAAACTGAATGGTAATCTGACCATAAACCTTCCCATTGGATAGCAAATCAAGTCCTTTCAATCCCAATCCACTAATCGAAGCTAATGATACATAACTCTGACCAAAGTTGGATTTAACCATGAGAATGTCTACAATATGCTCTGCTTCCAACTCGAGCATTGCCCAAATGATTGCCTCAGTAGTCTGCAACTATAGTTGGTTGATGGAGAATTAGATGATGAAAATCATGGATAATTTCAATTTTAGCTAAGATTGTGAAGATATTTCTAGGCAAGTTCCAATCTAGTGTTCTTCAAATGACTTTATTGGCTCCAAAACAGCCCATAGCAATATAATGGCATACTATATTTTGACTACACCATTAGTAAAAATGTTTGTAACCTCTTATTCTATAATGGTTATACCAAGAATTTCATAGCCAATAGTGCGGTTAAGGCACTACAATTAAAAATATCCTAACACTCTGATATATGGGATTAATTGGATTAAAAAGGAGGTTCTAATAAGTGACACCTTATACTTGGACATGTGGTACTTTATTTTAGGAAGATTGTGGCAATTTGATTAGAGAACGCGGTATATTTCCAGCGCTAATGCTTATTTCTTTAGATGGAAAGGAAAAAAAAATAGATTAATTTCAACACCGCCTCTCGACAAGTCACCAAATACATTGAAATATGTTGAAATCCTTGTCCCACAACCTTAATTACTTTTTGCCTTCAAAATTAATGAATATAATAGCTCACGGCTGTTGTTTTGGTCACCATACAAACTCTACTACACTAGTATGGAAATTGATCCCATAGAAGCAGCTGTTCGCTCCCATTATAGCAAACTATCCAACATCAAATTTATTTCATTTTGGGAGCAAATTTGACACACCAACCACACTAATGCATGACTCTAAGGGAGCACAAAATTCTATAGGAAATATTGCATGAGATGCTACAATTGTAGCTTATTTGTCAGAGTTTAAGCTTGTGTGTGATTCTGGTGTTGAATGTTCCTAAGAAGGATGAGTCTTAGTGAATGTGTATTGATGATAGAGAGATCAACTTGGTCACTATCAAATTTAATTTTAATGCCTCACTTAAAAGATCTGTTGGAGAAACAAGGCAGTGTTTCCATGTTCTCCAAGTTAGATCTATGGAGTGTTTATCATCAAATCTGTATCAGATTTGAAAATGCGAATTTATCATTCAATTCTCGAGAAGGATTGTTTGAATGAAGAGTCATATCATTGGAGTTGTGCAAAGCACTGAACATATTTATGCAATTAATGAATGAGGTACCCAAATTGTTTCTTGGTCATTTTTGCGTCATTTATCTTGATAATATCCTAGTCTAGCAGCTACCAAGATGATCACCTTCACCATCTTAAGTTGCTATTTATAATATTATGTGATAGTAAATTATACATCAACTTGCATAAATGTAACTCCATCAAAGTTGACGTATATTTTTTTGGGCTTCAGTCTCGGTATAGGAGGCATTAGAACTGATCCTAAGCCGAGTGAAGTGATAAAATTTTGGACTGTTCCCTGCTTAGTCATTGATGTTATAATAGTCTTGCAAATTTCTATCCCTATATCATTCGCAACATTAACAATACCATGGCACGTCTAACTAACTATTTGAAGCTCAAACAATATATTTGGGATCTTAAAAGCTAGCTTAATTTTATCACATTGAAGGAGTGCCTCAATTCCATGTTATGGGATGAGTACATGAAAGATTATGCGATCAAATAAGTACTAATATGATGAGAAGGGTATCATTCCACAGGGAAATTAAATTGGTGGTGACATGCCATATTATAAATAATGATTTACAAGATTATAGAAGGAAAAAACATTATAACATTATATTTTGTATAATAAAAAAAAAGATGTAGGTTAGTCATAGATGAGGAAAGGACACTAAATGTTAGCTTGACCTCCACCATTCTTAGAACCAGCCTAAAAATCAAACCTCACTTAGTATCTTTTCGTTAGGTCAATCCTACATCTTTTCTCATTATAGTAAATGTTTAGTATCAATTAAAAAGTGTTAGATATAAAGATCAAATCTAGTTTGATGTCATTGATAGACATTGATCATAAAAGACCCAGGTTTTATGATATTATGATTGTTCTTCAATATTATATGAAAAATAGTCATCATTAAAATTAGCAAGATGGTCATCAAACTCCTACTTGTCCATTCATGTGAGTAAACACCCATTATAACACCATATAAGATAAGCATTCATACACAATTGAAGTCCACTTCAAAGAAAAGTGTCAAATTTAATTGATTGTTAAGAAAATCACACTCCAATAAATAACATTATCTTTTTTAATTCTAATTTCAGCTCAACTATTTTATCCTCTTCTTTGACTATAGCTATAGAGATCGTAGGATTTGAATTGTTTATTTTTTTCTTATCAAACCTGCCTTCATGTGTTACATGTGACAGAAGTAACATTGGACTCTGATGAGACTTGTGTATTTATTATGGTCACCCTACTCCTCTTCCAATTTAGTGATATTACTCCTGAAAAACTTTTCGATAAACTACCCCACTTAAAGGCATTCAATATATAATTATTTTTGTTTCAGGTTCTCATTTTTGGATGAAGCATGCAGATTATATCAAATTAAAAAATAAATTGTTGAATACCTTATGAAAATTTTTGCAAGAAAGCTTTAGTCCATATGCAATCCAAGCTTTGTTAACCCCCAAAAAGTAAAATTTAGTTAATATTGTAAAATTTTGAATAATCCTCTCATTGATTCCATAGATAATTCACCTATAAATAGGTGAGTGCAAGTAATAGGAAAAAAGGAAAGAAATAAAGTATCTCCTATAATTACGGAATAACATAAATGCCCTAAAATTAAGGAATCACAAAAATATTCTATGACTAAATATAGCAAATATTAAAATATAATTATGAGCATAATTCCACACTCTCCCTCAAGTTGGGTTGTACAGATTGTATATGCCCAACTTGTTATTTAGCTCATGAAAGCTTGACTTAGGGAGAGCCTTGGTGAGAATGTCTGCGGTTTGGTCTCTAGAAGGAGTATAGACCAATTCAATGATTCCATTGTCCACCTTCTCCGAAATGAAGTTCCGATCAATCTCAATGTGTTTCGTTCGGTCATGATGAACAAGATTCTTTGCGATACTGATTCGTCGCTTGATTGTCACAGAGCATCCTGATAGAATTTTCTCCCATAACTCCGAGCTCCTTGAGAAATCTTTTGATCCACATTCCTTCACAGATACCAAGTGCCAGTGCTCCTGATAGAATTTTCTCCCATAATACCAAGTGCCAGTGCCAGTGCTCTTTAGATGGTTAAAAAAAATCCTCTTTTACAAAGATATACAAATTTCTTAATGATGAAAGATTTGATAAGAACTCTTATATTTTAGTATCTATGATTCTCATATAAACAGGTAAAAATGTACATAAAATAAAGTTGAGTGCTCTGCAATGTGATGAAGTTGATTTATAAATTTGACATAAAACATATTGAAACAAAGTAATCATATAAAAATAAGGTGAATTTCAAAAATTCAAAATTATATCCAAATTAAAACTATAAGAAAGCCAATAAATAAATTATATATAAAATTAAACCTAATAACTCATAATATTTTTTTTCGAGTTAGAATGAGAGAAATATTAAACTGATTTATGATAATTATCGAGTTAGTATGAGAGAAATATTAAAATAAGAAAAAATCGCAAAATGTTTTTTTCTCAAAAGTTGAATGAAGCAGATAATATTATTCAATTTATAGTAGAGTGTTTTCCATTGTAATTTAATCCTTAAAATACTGGCAATATTATCTTTTATCTTTGAAGCTATTTCAACTCATATCATAATATCCTCAAATTTATCAATACTCTATTGAAACTAAGTCATAGACATTTTAATTAGGTTAAGTTTTTCAAAATGACTCTTTCATCTTCAAACACAAAACTAGACTTGAAAAAAAAAACTAGTTGATGCCTTATCTAAGCTAACCCTAAGAACGCCTTCATTAGAATTTAAAATCTCATAATGCAATCAAATTAGAGATGACTAATCAATCTGTCCAAATTCTTAATATTATTTAACCTAGAGCACTTGGATAAGCATTTGACGTTATAGGGAACATTCTTTGCTATTAATTTATTTTTGTATAAGGAAAAAGAAGTCTATATTCTTAGAACTTATCTTCAAAATTTTTTAGTCTTAAAGTTTATTTTTGGAGAAATTGGTGGTATTATCCAAAAAGATAAAACTAATTACTTTCTGAGAAATCATTTTTTTGCTATCTTTCCTGAGAGTTGTTTAAAAATTAGCGACCCAAAATACAACATATAAACAAGGAAAACACACTACAATAAAATTTGTATAATGCATTATCTTAACCATTCCATATCAATTTAGTTCAAAATAACAAAATAACTCGAGAATACAATATTATTTTTGTTATAGTAGATATGCTTTAAAAAATGGCTAATTTATTGTCTTGCTCAAAGACCAATGATGTGAAAATTATCAGGAATCTAATTAGCCATGTTTTAAAAAATAGCTAATTTGTTGTCTTCTCACATTGCTATCACTTTCCAATAAGAACTAAGTTTTATTTTGTGCTTTAAGAAAATTTTTGTGAAAATTATTAGGAATCAAATTAAAATTATTATTTATTTTCTATCTCTAAACAAAATATCAAAGTATTTAATTTGAATTTTAGAAAAATTTCTTTAGCAACACGTACATTGGAGCTTAAGAAATTAAATATTGCATTTGGCTAGTTCAAAATATTCCTACAGGAGTATTAACTCTGAAAGCAGAAAATTTTCACATTTTGAGATAGTGTATAGATAAAACCCATGTTGACCAATTAACATGGCTAATAAAACCTCTTATACCTTTTTTTTATTCAATTTCTTGTTTGATAAAGACTTTGAAAGCCACCCTGATGGTGTACGAAAATAAATCAGCATAAGTAATGCTAAAATGTTTCTAGGGCAAATTAAAATCATTTAATAAGAAAATTTAATAACTATACTTTGATTTGCATTCACTATTAAGTGCTATTAAATTATAATGTTTAGTAAATTATATGCAATGGTCTGTGGTCTTTTCATTCTTAAAAAAGATTCAAATGAATACTTCTCACCATGATTTTTTATTGATATACTCATTTATCTAGTTGTTAAAATCAGGGATATTCTATCATATAGAAATATCACTTCGACAGGAGATGCTATTCCCATTGGTATAATCCCTCATTACCAGCGTTAATGGAAAATGAATTGGTTGGAATAATATTTTATGCAACTTCCATGCTCGAGTTTGCCTAATACCACCTTTACCTTGAGAAATAGCTTAATGTTGTGCTCATGATGGACTCTTGGTGTTGATAACTGACTAACTTTGGGAAGGTTCAATGTTCTGGCACCATTATTCAGGGTGTAAGGATGCCATGCTTTCTAATTATGAGCTTATTTTTGTAGGGGGTAGTGTCATGACACTCTTTTGTGGTTCCAAAGCGCTTCGCTCTTTACTTGAAGAGCACCATGACACTAATGGCCAATAATAAGAAAATTCACTCTCTGCTTAAGAACTTATTTCTTCATGTACAAAGGGTCATGGTGTCAATGTGCATCATTGTTGTGCTTTGTTCTTTATCTAGAGAATAAATATTCTCACTGCAAGGCTTATAAATAACGCTATGACGCCACCCTCTCAATTAAATATATCTAAATGAGTGAATTTCCTTATGCCGCCTTCTTTCATAATAGAAGAAAGAAGAGGATAAAAATGAAAGAAGAAAAAGTAGAAGAAGATCAGATGAGAGCTTCCACTTTGTTTTCTTGGAACTATCTACACCAAAAAAAGCTCATAAGAATTTCTCTTCATAAATTCACACAGTCATTGTAACCAATGGCAAGTCAGAAACTAATCTCAACCCTGTGTATATGAGTATTTCACCTATCTTGCATTCCAACTTCCTTAGATCCCTTAAAATTGTTGTACAGATCTAAGCATAGGTTTGTATCCATAGAGAAAGAACTTAAGTTTTGCAGACATCCTTATTCCCTTGCAGTGCTCACTATGAGATTAAGAAATAGCCACTATCCCATTGCACCGTGGCACTACGAAAATAAGTGCCACAATGCTATATTCTCTATCAACCATAACACCTTAGCATTGTATGATATAGTGCCATGGAGCTACTCATCTTTGCTAAAGACCTTTGTCTGACCAAGTTCGCTTATCATAATTTTTTTAGATGCATGCCTCTAGAAGTATGAGGCTAAAAAAGTTATTCCCTTACCATCATATGTCGTTTTCAAAATTCAGTTGTCTTAATTTGGCCAGACCATATATTAATCTACAATTTGCTTTAATTGATTTTGGTGAAATGGCTATAGATCCTACTGCCCTATGCTTAGTCTGAGTGAGGCTAATAAGATAGAAACCCTGTTCCACTAATAAGTAGGAGAAAGCATGCATAAATTAAATAAATTACAAAAACATGCATATTCAGTCTTATTGGTCTAGATCACTAGTTAATACACCATGTCATACATCAATTATGTTAGGCGGATCATGTAGGTTTGTGCCAATAAATTTAGCCCCATCGTCACTCAAACCATCACACACATTAGTCTATCAAGAGCATTCACATCCAATATTCATATCAACATAGAGTGATTTGGTGATTGGATGAACTCAAGTCATCTGATGTATCATAGTTTGCATGTTGGTTACATCCATGGAAGCTTAGAATGGGGCAAATTGGCACAACAATGCTATTTATCTACGCTCAGTCAATCATATCAACTTTCAATATAATATTTCATCAGGTGTCTAGAGAGTGTGACATGTCATATGATATTTGACATGATCAGACGCTTTATATAACGTTGATGGCCTCACTTTTTGGTCATTTATTTTCTTAGTTTATATCCAATTGAACCTCACTTAAGCTTAAAGTTGAGTAAAGCCTAATTTAAACTAAAACAAAACCAAATACAGCCAACTTCAATCAAACCCTAAAATTGAACTAAAAAATAGCTTTAACAAATATACAATCTAAAATTATTATTTTTTTCATAGATCATCGTAAAGGCTTGAAATTTCATTCTGAAATTTGTGTGATACTTACTATCACATAATAATCATAGGAACAATTTTGTTAATTATATGATACAACTTTTATATAAAACTTTTTTACTTCAAATTTTCATCATAAATAGTGCTCCATGCATTATGAAATTATCATTTCTCTACAGACCCATCCAATGATCAAGATTTAATTGTGTAAGTTGTTTGATGTCCCTAGTCACAAATGAGAAGTATGCAAACTAGTTTGATGAAATATAAAACTTATGATATGAAAATATAAAATATAAAAGTAGCACATAGCTTTTCATTCATATATTTGTTATTCCAAAGTAATGTAAATATAAAATATAAGACTTTAGATATTACATATGTAAGAATATAAGAGGGATTCATATGCATATGACTCAACTCTATGTATTTACACAACTTAAACTTGAATTTTCATTTTACATACATAATACTTAAATCTTTAATACACATAAAAAATACAACCATTTAATTTTTAAATAGAGAAGTACATTTCTTCTTATATAGGTAAAGTGGTATGCATGTGAAAATTAAAGTTTATTTTTAAATAGGTAAATACATAAATATTTAAGTGTTAAGTGGTAAGCATGCCAATATTTAGTTTAGGTGTTAAGTATGTGAATACATTTAAAAAAAAAATTAATGCTCCAATATATAGAGATTGAAGTATATATGTTAAATTTGTAAATATATAAGAATTGAATGATATTTAATAGAGATTGAAGTTCAAGTATTAAATAAGTAAATCCATAAGAATTGATTGATATGTATGCACGCATTTGAAATGAGGTGTCAGAGGGCATGTAAGAATTTGAAAAAGGGGAAGAAAGAAGAGGTCACCTCGTTTAATGGTTTTGGGTAGGCGATGGCGGGAAGGTCACCATAGTTTGGATGTGTGCATTTTGCTGACGGGTGTGGTGCGGCGAGAGAGGAGAAGTCAGTGGGAGAAGGCCGCTGATTTTGTCACGGGTGGTGAGGGTTTCATTTGTCAGCGATGCAGATGAGGTAGCGTACACCCAGAAAAGTTCTGAAAATTTGACTTTCAGAGCAAGAAGTAGAATGATCATAAAGCCAATGCCTAACACAGCACTTTGCTATCTCCACTTGGATCAGTAGTGGAAGATAGCCTAAAATGAGGCCCTACAATTGGGTTTGGAGTACATCTATCCGATGTAATTAAAAACCCGTTAGGAGGTTCCAGCACTCTGATATTCATCTGAATTCCCTACCTCTTGAAGCAGAGGATTTTCTTTTAAAATACGTCCTTTCATAATCTGCTTCGGAGTAGTTGATGCTATTTGATCCTCCAATTTCAATCTGAGTATAGTAAGCACCATGTATATAAATATGAGGAATCGGAGGTCTGCTCACAGAAAAATGGTGCATATTAGGATCGCATGATGCTTTTGTGTTCACCTTTCTGCGGTTCAACGTAACGAAATCTGAAATTGATAGGAAACTTGTGTTTGAACATGGGATATTGCTATGATGAGCCATAGAACCTGAAGCACTGGCTGATGCTTTATTTTCCAAATTTAAGCAAGAATTGGGGAGTTTATGGCTCCATAATATTCATCTCCAAAATCTCAAGAGAACCAGTTAAGTATCTTCGCACTATAAAAGTGCATGGCTCTTACCAAATAGAATTGAGCATATTGAAATATTAAGCGGCAAACCTCACAATCAAAATGAAGATATGACCATCATGCTCCTTGTCATCTTTCTTAAAAGAGAATCAAGCTTAGCTTAGGAAATTAAAGACAGGAAGTAGCCATCAAGATAGACTCAGCAAATGAATGATGAACTCATTAACCTTTCAATGCTGCGCTTCTTCGGCTTCTAGCAATCATTCCTTCAAATAACTTAAAATCAAACTCATGGAGTTCCATCCCCTGATATACTTGAAACATGAACTTTAGAACTCCTCCCCAAAAGATGCAAAAGTGACAACCTTAGAACCAGAAATATGTGAACAAGTAGATATCCAGCCTCAGAACAAAAAAATGGGAGTTTTGGTGGTCCTTTGCAGGCCGGAATTTTGTCGTTGCCTTCCCAGAGGAGCTGAGCAGAGCGGAGGAGAACGGCGAGAGATTTGTTTCCTGCGAAAGGAGGTGCCACGTGGGCTTCGATGGTTTTCCTAGGTTGCAAACCTAAACGAGAGCGGGGCTTCTCCAATCTAAATCAAAGATGAAGCGGAGAGAAGAGCGGAGAGGGAGGGCTTCGGTTCTTGGTAAAGAATGCTCCGGCCAGGACCACATGAGGAAGCGGAGAGCTGTTGAAGAGAAAAGCAGAGAGGGTAAGAGATC
The DNA here is from genome assembly GCA_022702705.1 of Papilionanthe hookeriana x Papilionanthe teres. Classification (NCBI taxonomy): domain Eukaryota; kingdom Viridiplantae; phylum Streptophyta; class Magnoliopsida; order Asparagales; family Orchidaceae; genus Papilionanthe; species Papilionanthe hookeriana x Papilionanthe teres. Next base: position 105,680,076 of record CM040422.1, on the reverse strand, counting down.
TAGGAGTTATGTGAATCGGAGATTTTAGATTTCTTAAGGGTCTGTTTTGGGCAGCTGTAGAGTATTTATAATCTGCTGATATCCTGATAATCTGATAAGTAGTTTCTTAAGAGTCTGTTTGGGGCAGTTGTAGATTATCAGGATAAGCTGGCTTATTGTGTGGGGAGCTTATTCAAAACAGTTTATTGGCAACTGTTGCTGGATAAATTTAGGATTTACAACAAAACTGTATGGGGAAAATAATAAATAAAACAGAAGCCGCAAACTATTACAGATCAGTTCAAAAAAATAAAATACACTGCTCACTCTCTTGTAAATATCAAAAGAAATAAAATAAAGAGAAATACAATTACAACTATAATTAAAAATATTAAAATATTTAATTTAAAACTCTAACGCCGTCTGTCCTCAGCTGCACTGTCCTCCTAGGGAACCATCGTACTTCGATCACTGTCAGCAGTGTAATATGTTGGAATGTCGGCCCAACGAAAGAAACCATATCGCCCTGAAAATCCTCTCCGACAACTGTAGAACTGTCTCCCACTGCTATGAGGCTGTCGTGACGTGAGTAAGAGAGTCGACAGTTCGCAGTAACACAACACAACTCGGGAGGATCCTGAAATCCAAGAACTCATGCTGCTGCAGAGATAAAACAACAAAGAAATCATTTGTCAAATCCAAATAAGTTCTACATAGATAAAAGCGAACCGAATTAAACAAAGAGTGTATCGACCGAAACAAACATAAAAAAGAAATCTGAGTGTGCAGCCATCGAGATGAACTCATAAGACCATATTTTTCATCATTCATCACTGACCTCACACACCCACCAAAAAAAAAACAAATCAAAACAAAACAAAGAATCAAAAACAAATTTCAAACAGATCATTCTTATATATTCGAAAGTTTTAATGAAACAAATAAAATTCTTAATAAAATCATAAAATCCAAAATCACAATACAACATATAAAATAAACCTATAGTCTAATAAATAAAGAAGAGTGGTTGAATCAACATCCACAGATAGCATCTGCGATAGACTCCCTCAAAGCAGTCATCTCAGCTACGCCTTCACCGTCCTGAGTTTCAACTTCATTCGACTCTATCTCATCCTCAGTTAATGAATGCCCAACCAGAAATTCTGAAGTTTCTGGAGAGATATGCAGTTGATCGAAATCAGCCAAAATGAAGTCCGTATCTGATTGAGAATGATGTCGTCGAATGAAGTTGTGAAGTGCCATAGTGGCCACCACAATACGCACCTGTTTGGGAAATGAATACGACGGCATATCACCTAGGATGACCCATTTCTTTTTCCACACCGCAAATGTTCTTTCAATTACTCCGCGTAATGAGGAGTGACGTTTGTTAAACATTTCTTTTCTATCACAGATTGTGTCACTTGCTCTCTTAAAATCGAGAATATGATATCTGGTGTCCGGATAAGGCTTTAGATAGCCCCTCTACATCGGATATTCGGCATCAACCAAATAATATTTTCCTGTTATGAAAGTCATTATTAATGACAAATAATACATAAAAGTTATAAGTTTACAAAGCTAAACAAACCTGGAGGCGGGTGAGGGAAACACTGATTTTTATTCCTAGTTGCATAGGAAAAAATATGACTGTCATGTGCACTCCCTTCCCATCCCGCCATTACAAATGTGAAGCACATGTTGAAGTCACATACTGCCATGATATTTTGAGTAGTTGAACCACTTCGACCAATGTACTTGACCTTTTCGTGGCTGGGTGGTCGAGCATCTACGTGCGTACCGTCAATTACCCCTATGCAGTTCTGTTTTCCATTGTTAGAAACTCATTAAATTTTGAAGTTAATGTAACATGCTAATAAAACTTACCTTGAAATATGGCATGTAACGGGGATCACTGGCAATTTGTGCAGGAGTAGTAGCGAACGATGGATCCTCTGGCTTGATGATTTGCGACGCTAAGCTCACAAGTGCTTGTATACCTTTGGAGAAGTATCGACTAATTGTTTCTGAGGAATGTTGAAATTGATCCATAGCTCCTCTAATTGATTCGTTCTGTGAGAGAATGTATAATGTTATAGCCAACACCTCCCTAGATGTCGTTCTAGAAAAACCTTGGAGGCCATGGTTAAGACATAACTCGTGAAGGAGATCCAAAAAAATGGGTGCAGTCATTCGAAAAAGGTTGTTGAACCTTATCGGATGTCCAGAAAGCATCTCACCCACCCATTTATCTCCAACAGAAGAGGATGTCATGCGTGGTATTCGACCAACGCTGGAGCGGTAGTACTCCAACAATAAGATTGCAATAGCTGCAGCCCATGCCATTCTTTTACGACGTTCTTGCTGCGGATCCATCCTGAAAGGGGAATGATATTAGGAAGAAATAATTTGTGGAGAGGTAGTAGCACCAAAATGAAATATTAAAAAAAATCAAGGACTACAAAGCATCATAAAAGAAATTACATATATTGTTCTGGATAAGCCAATAAGAAAACCAAAATCTTTCTTCTTTATTGTTTGTGTTTGAAGATTGTTATATCATAAATTTTAATTGAGTAAAGAGTAAGTGCATCCTTATTAGTTTATTTTCTTATTCTCATTAAACAAATACAAAATTAAATTGTTTACCATTATGCAAGCTTAACAAGAGCATGCTGTAAGGAGAAGATGCGCATAGCAACTAAGTAAATATGTTTTACCTAAATAGAATCCCAAGAGTTAGTATCAAGTGGTGGTTTTGGTTTTAATGCACAACCTCTTCGTTAACTAAAGAAATAGATTATTGTTAAAGAATATATTGAATAACATAAACTTTTTGGTTATTATATTGAAATATAAAAATATGCTTAGACATGCAAAATGCTGCAAACTTTTTGGTTATTATATTGAAATAAACATAAACTTTTTGGTCATGATTAGAAACATATGCTTACTTTTTGGTTATTAGAAATTAGGTGACATGTAAATTAGATTTTTTTTTAAATACTCATTTTTGTAAACCTTAATAACTGTCCAACTTGAGTACGGCTCAATGAAATATGATAAGATTGCAAGAGATGCTTGGACATAGATATGCTAAATTTAATACTTTTTATTTTGGTTCAACCAAACTAGATGTTCATGCCATGATTTACATTGCTCGTTGATTTTTTCAAATGAGACTCACTCTATGTCTCTTGTTATTGGACCTAGAGGCGTTCCATGACATGATGGTTTCTATGAGCTTGGGCCTTACTCATTATTCTTCAAGTACTACTCTATAAGCTAAAAACTAACCATGGTTCTTAACAACTGGAAAACCTTCAATGAACGCAAGCATGCTACGAGGAAGTGGGACTTAAATAGTCTCTCTTGAAAATTTACCACTTCATATCTATCTAAATTAAGCTTGCATACAATATATAAATTGACAACAAAGAGCCATCATAAATAAAAATCTTCAGGACAAAGAGATCAAGATCCAAAACAGGATGCAATCCCTAGCCAGGCCAGAAAATTTTTAGAACCCTTTCTTACTCTGTTTTAGCTGGAAATGGAGCAAATAGCCATAACCCAAAAATAAAAAGAACTTGGACAAGAGAAAGATTATAGTTTGTGAGAAGCTTGTAGCCGCAAGGGGGTGAATGTTCTTCCTCGGCATGAGAAGTTTTTCCTCGGCATATGGAGGAAAGAAGAAATGAAAAGCCACTAGAAAATGCGAATCCAGGAGCTTACAGTGGACGGGAAAGTTGTTGAGAAGAGAAGGGCTTAACGAGAGCTTCGATCCTCTTCTCCCTGCGGCCGCGAATGTCGAAGGATCGGCAGCTGTTAGGGAGCTTCGAGCTCTCTTCCTCTCCGCCTTGGACCGCGACCGGTACGGATTGAGAGAAAATCGTGAGAGCTTCGATCCTCTTCTCCCTGCGTTTTAAAAACTCACTTTACTAATAAGCTGTTCCAAACGGGAGCAAGGGTCTGTTTGGGAAATTTTGATTGAGTCCGAACAGCGTACGTAATTCTGCGTCCGGACGTCAATAAAAATTCATCATATGAAATTCTGGGTCCCACAGTGACGAATATGAAAAAAATTCATTTAAATTCGTTTCTGCCAGCCGAGTTGAGGCCTGCGACGGAAAAAAAAAAAATTTTTCGCGCTTTTCGTTCCAGCCAAAGTAGAAAGCCTTATTTTGTCTCCATTATCTTTAAGATGCGGAGATTTTTTTTGTCGATTTAGATTTCGTGGACACGAGGACTGAAGATTATTTATCTGCTTTTGATTCGCACCAAAGGTTAAAGACGTCTTCTGGTTCATACAAAATATATCCGATCAAGTCTACAGTGAGTTGGAATCTCAAAATATATTCGAGGAACAAGATTTTCAGCTTAGTTTAGCTGCGATAGAACATATCTCCCAGGTTTATAAAATTTGTTGTATGCATTGTTTTATTACTGTTTCACTGTTTTATAGTTTTATTACGGTAGTATGCCCGTAGTTTCAAAAGAGTAACGTCAAGTTTTCTTTTATAGTGGGACATTGTGTTATTTGGGTAACATTATGGGTGTATTCAGGTAGTTTTAGAAAAATATATTCTTTAAGTATTCTTTCAGCGGTACGTGGCGTTATTTTGGTAATTTTGTGATGGTATTCAGGCAGTTTCTTAAGAGTAACTTAAGTTTGCTTCAAATTTGGTCGTGGTTTTATTTAGGTAATTTGAAGGTAGTATTCCGGTAGTTTGGGGGGGGACGTTTTATTATGTCGGTAATATTAGGGTGTTATTGTGAAATACTCTCGAGTGTGGTACTTTTATAGGTATTATTAGGGTTACATGTGTATTATTTGTGATAATACCTAAAAAACACCAATGCTTTTATAGTTATAATTATGGTATCTTGGTGTGACTGTGGTGTTATTATGGTATTATTTTTGTATTATTTGTTGTTAAGGATAGTGTTACTGATATACAAATCTCGATCCAATTGCAGATACCCGAGAGAGATAGTGCCTCGAATGATCCATTTGTAAATATATTGCTTCAAGCTGTTATTAATAATGAGAAGGAGGCCCATGAACAATATTGTGCCTATGCACACAATGTTAGATTTACTGTACGAAAGGACCACATTGGTTTTTGGCCGAATTCAAAGAGGATCGAGATAAGGGACTTTGTCTGTGGTAAGGCTGGTGCGAAGAGAGAATTGAAGGACAACGTATCGGTGAAGTACAAGAGAGCGGATACAAGGACTGGTTGTGCTGCCATGATCCGATATGTCGTTGATGTCGAAGGGAACTGGTCGGTAAATAAATTCATAGAAAGTCATAACCATCCGTTGGCGGAGGTCGGCGAAAAGCACCTATTGCGTTTAAGTAGAAAGATGAGTGACATCAATGCGGATGTCCTCAGATCGATGACAAAATTAGGGATTAGAACCACCGATGCGTTTAGCTTCCTAGCCACAGAAGTCGGTGGAGTGGAGAATCTTGACTGTACGAAGAGGGATGCATATAATCTCTTACAAAGAGAGAGAAGACTACACATCGAACTTGGCGATGCTAATTTCTTACTACAACTATTCACTGCGCGGCAAGCCGAGGATCCAATGTTTACGTGGGACGTCCGAATTGATGAGTCGTGCGGTTTTTGAATTTCTTATGGAGCGATGGGATGTCCGGACTCGATTATGATCGCTTTGGTGATGTCATAATATTTGATACAAGCTATAGGGTCGAATAAATACAACATATGTTGTGCGCCGATTGTCGGTGTGAACCACCACTGACAGAATGTGCTTTTTGCAGTTGGTTTTTTGTCGGATGAAACAATTGAGTCATTCAAGTGGTTATTCAAAGCCTTTATCCGTATAATAGATAACAAGCACCCAATCACAATATTCACCGACCAAGATCAAGCAATGACTAGAGCAATTCAAGAGTGCTTGCCGCACACTAGACATAGATTATTCTAATAGCATATATACAAAAAAATTATCTTCAAAAGTGCATTGTAGTTGGGGAAAAAACAAGAGAATACACGATCTCTTTTATAAATGCATCCGTAGATGTGACTCAGAAGTGAAATTCGAAGAAACTTGGGGCGAAATGATTGAGATGGGAGAACTTCAGGAGAATGTATGGTTGGATGAATTGTATAATATAAGGCATCGTTGGTCAACAGCCTTCAATAAAAACATTTTTGGAATGGGGATCCTATCAACGCAGAGAAGTGAGTCGACTAATAACATCTTCCATAGTTTCTCCAAGCCAACAAGCACCGTAACTGAATGTTTTCTGGCCCTCGAACATATCGCGAAAACTTGGAGAAGAAATGAGAAGGATGAAGATTTTAGATGCGAGCAATCTGTTATTGTCCCTGCAGTAAAATGCAGCCTTGTTTTGAGGCAGGTTGCTTTACTTTACACATGGAAGTTATACGCGAAGTTCAAGTCAGAGTTTCTTTATGGTTTGGGTAGACTTTCTTTGGAGGGCTTTGCCAACAACGATTCAGAATTTCACATAAGAACCTTCGATAATAGAGACATAGACAAATACTGGATTGTGAAACTAGACAGAGCTAATTCGGATATCACGTGCAGTTCCAAAAAATTTGAAATGATGGGTTTACTATGTGCTCAGGCTCTAAGGGTTCTTCAACATGAAAACGTGTGGTAAATTTCTGAAAACATATATTACTACAGTGGTGTACACATGCAAAAAGGGACATATACAACAGTTTAGAATATCAACATCTCAAGGGGTCTCAAATGTTGCCAATCGTCTCAAGTGGATTTATATATCACACGCATGTTCATAAATTAGCATACCAGATAAGTACAAGAACGCAAGGCCATGAAGTTGCTGAGAAGTTTGTGCTATATACATTAAAGAAACAAACACTTGACGCTGATGAAATATTATGTGGGAGAAAACCCCAACAAAAGGCAAAACCAACTAAGAAGAAGACCCCGTGTAAAGAGAAAAACTTGAATAATCTAGTAAAGATGCGTCCTAAAGGAATATCTAATTCAAGGTTAAAAGGATATTGAGAAAAAAATAAGTGAACAAAAAGTAAGTTTAGTTTGCTGAAATAATTTTTATTTCTTAAACTTATAATGTGTCCTCCATAACGTGTAACTTTTTTTTTAGGAATGGAGAAAGATGTTGGTCCAAGTGATGCTAGAGTTCTCCAAAACGAGTCAAACTGGTTTGGAACGTCGGATTACTTAAGCCAGGTAAATTATAATGTGGGCGAGACTATTCATTTTTTGTTTAATTTGCGATGTTTACAACTTTTTATTCAAATTACTCCAGGAACTGCCATCATCATGAGACAAGACATATACAAGCATGCTAATGAACATAGAGGATGATATCTAGATTGCTAAAGTCTTGTTCCACTGATGCTAATGAACACAGAGGATAATTTGTTTGAAGATAGTGTTTTGAATTATTTGAATGACAAAAACATTCGTTATCGTTGAGTTATTATCATTAAGCTACTACCGTTGGAAAAGAATTTAATAACGGTATATGAACCAAAAATGCTTTGTGTTTTTAATCCCCCCACTTAGTTGCATTGGATTAATCACCAGATAATACACCCATAAAACGATTGTAATATCACTTAAATACAACCGAGCATCGGTCTGATTGGAATCAAATGCGGTAGTATCGGAATATTCCTCGTTTTATTCCTGAACAACGCGCGGTGGAATCCCTTTCCGAAGCCGGTTGTATTTGAGTATTCCTCGATATATTCAAGCCATACAGTGGAGTCCACCGAACTGGTGTATTGAATATGAACGCGAAATATTCTAATACTATCGAGCTGGTTGTATTGGAATATTCCGCGGGTTATTCCAACAACTCAGCGGAATAAGACATCGAATACGACCTTAAAACAATGGTGATAATGTTTAAATATAATAGAGTTAAGTCGTAAAACTGGATGTATCGGAATGTGGGCAAGGCTTTGTATTTGAAATGTCGAATGATTTTAAAAGGAATCTAAATAAAGTTGAGGTAGAATTCCTATTTTTTTGGTTTGTGGTGTTAATGCATTAATCAGGTTATAAATAAATTTTTATAACTGATAACTCCAGTTTTATTATGTATATATTCTGGAATTTTTGGAGTGTTATTACGTGCACTTACAATAAAACAGTCACAAAAATTCAGTCTTATTTTGGTTATATTTTTGTTTTATTGTCGTTTTACTCTATTAGTCATGATTTTAATCTCCTCACTTGGTTGCATTAGATTAATCACCAGCGAATTCCTATCAGAGAGCTGTAAAGCTCTCCGAAGCATACAACCATAAAACCATTGTAAAATCACTTAAATACAATCGATCATCAGCTTGATTGGAATCAAATGCGGTAGTATCAGAATATTCCTCATTTTATTATTGAACAACGCGCGACTGCATCCCTTTCCGAAGCCGATTGTATTTGAGTATTCCTCGATGTATTGAAGTCATACCGTGGAGTCCGTCGAACCATTGTACTGAATGTTAACGTGAAATATTCTAATACTACCGAGCCGGTTGTCTTAGAATATTTCGCACGTTATTCCTTCCACTCAGCGGAATAAGACATCGAATACGACCTTAAAACAATGGTGTTAATGTTTAAATACAACAGAGTTAAGTCGTAAAACTGGATGTATCAAAATGTGGGCGAGGCTTTCTATTTGAAATGTCGAATGATTTTAAAAGGAATCTAAATAAAGTTAAGGTAAAATTGTTATTTTTTCGGTTTGTGGTGTTTATACATTAATTAGGTTATAAATAAATTTTTATAACTGATAACTCCAGTTTTATTATGGATATATTCTGGAATTTTTAGAGTGGTATTACCTGCACTTACAAAAAAGCAGTCCCAAAAATTCAGTCTTATTTTGGTTATATTTTTGTATTATTGTCGTTTTACTCTATTAGTCGTGATTTTAATCCCCTCACTTGGTTGCATTAGATTAATCACCAGCGGATTCCTATCAGAGAGCTGTAAAGCTCTCCGAAGCATACAACCATAAAACCATTGTAAAATCACTTAAATGCTATCGAGCATCGGCCTGATTGGAATCAAATGTGGTAGTATCAGAATATTCCTCATTTTATTCCTGAACAATGCGCAGCTGAACCCTTTCCGAAGATGGTTGTATTTGAGTATTCTTCGATGTATTGAAGTCATACCGCAGAGTCCGCCGAACCATTGTATTGAATGTTAACGCAAAATATTCTAATACTACCGAGCCGGTTGTATTAGAATATTCCGCGCGTTATTCTATCCACTCAGCGGGATAAGACATTGAATACGACCTTAAAACAATGGTGATAATGTTTAAAAGAGTTAAATCGTAAAAATGGATGTATCAGAATGTGGGCGAGACTGTGTATTCGAAATGTCGAATGATTTTAAAAGAAATCTAAATAAATTCGAGGTAGAATTGTTATTTTTTTTGGTTTTTGGTATGAATACATTAATTAAGTTATAAATAATTTTTTATAACAGATAACTCCAGTTTTATTATGGATATATTCTGGAATTTTTGGAGTGGGTATTCCATGCATTATTACGATAAAGCAGTCTTAAAAATTCAGTCTTATTTTGGTTATATTTTTGTATTATTGTTGTTTTACTCTATTAGCCGTGATTTTAATCCCCTCACTTGGTTGCATTGGATTAATCACCAGCAGATTCCTGTCAGAGAGCTATAAAGCTTTCCGAAGCATACATTTTAAGAGAGAAGCCAGTGAAAAATGAGGAAGAAAAATAGAACAGCCTTAAAGCATTTCCTAATGTGGTTGTTAAACCTTGCCAGGGTAATTTGACAAAGAATTCTAACACATGAGCTATAAAAAAGATTCAAAAGACTTAAAGAGAGCGATAAATCATTTGTCGGAGAAAAGAAACCTAATTACTTCAAAATTTTCATGTTTTCATTGTGCAGATACTTTGCTAAATCAAATACAAAAACACTGGCGCCATGTTTATCATGAACTTACCAAGTTCAGAAGCAGTAAGACAATTATGAGATAGAAACTGACAAAATACACCAATACACTGCAATAAAGTGCAAATCCCCATCAAGCCAAAATAAACATTGTACTCTTCAATACAGTACAACCAATATAAACATTATACTATTCAATACCATATTGTACATAATACACCCTTAAAATTATATAAAAAATACTCCAATACACCCAAAAAATGACAAGAAATGTAGCATTGGAATATTCCAGCAGTACAACCAACATAAATACTTTCATTTTAAATACAACAGAATATTCTGCAGTACAACCAATTTCACTCCCTGTCAGAACATGTTCGATTATATTTAATTACAGAAGGAAACCACAAGCAGAGCTCATATGCTAATTGAGTGCGGAATTTGTGCATATCTACTTTCTAATTCTACTCTAGACTCCAGTCAGGACGGGTAGCCCGAACTAATCTTTCGAGGTATTTGCAGACAAACATGCCACAGTCAATGTTGTTCGTCTGTTTTGGAATACCCTTGACGTGAGCCAGATTCCATGTTGCGGGTTTCTTATTCTTGAAGCATTCTCTAGTTAAGTTTGTAAACAGTTTGATGTACAAATTACAATATAATAGTTTTTATTAAATCAACAAAAGTCAAAAGAAATTAAATTATTGTCCATAATATACTCATAACTCGAGTGCAAAGATCTTTGTGTATGTCGTTGGGAACAGAATCGTATAGTGGCCATTTTTTTTTATTAGGTCGCAGACCAATAATACCCAATGAGAATTATCCACAACTAGAAAAATATATCATATCAGAGTCTTTCACCGCTTTGGGACTGATGTGTCCCCGAAATTGTAAAGGGTCGCCCTCCATTTTATGATAACTCTGCATGAAACGACATTTAGTTAATATTTTTGTGTCATTCATTAATATGTCAAACACATTACATTCAGGTTATTACCCAAAATAATGGGGACACGTATAAGTATTTTTAGTACGCGTGAAGATTTTGTCTCTTCATTTGGTGCAGGATGGCGACGAAGGCATCGATATGATCATTCCCGATGAACTCATCAAAAAGTAGGTCATCCATCATTTCATGATCTATCAGCAAGCAGCATTGGTTGATGATAATATCACGCTTGCATTAAAAGCAAACCTATTTTTTTATGTCAATTATATTTAAAAGAGATTTGGAACACATCATGAAGAAGTTGGTACACGTACGTCACAGGATAACTTGACAAAAACAGTTTAATTACTCTGCGCTGCTCAACGCTAATAAGCTCTCTCCCAGGATAATCTACGAGTGATTTCGGCATTGACTGATGTACACAAATGAAATCAACGTTAATGTATGATGTTTAAATAAGATCATATATAAATGCATTACGTAATATTTATAGAAGTACCGCTGGGGCAAGCACGGTTGATGTCGGTTGATGCACCACTAATGCTATGGCAGTCTCTGATTCGCTGTGTGCATCTGCCTGTGGAGTTGAACTGCTCAAAGATCCATGTGAGACTGGACTGCCCAAAGATGATGTATCTACATTTTTTGTTGTGTCTTGATTGTTGTCAGCAATAATACCATCAGCGTTCTCAATAATCTTTTCAATTATAGTAGATATCTGAGCAAGAGATTTTGTTCCCGGTGATAGCAAGACTTCTTCTTCTGTCAATTGATCATGTGTCTTATCTTGGTCTTTGTCGGCATATTTTTAGGTTGAATGTTTTGAAAAGGGGGGTCGCCTACAGAAGTTGTCGGTGAATTTTTTTTAGATTTTAAATTTAATTTAAATATGTATAATTTAGAAAGTAGTATTTGATTTTGAAAATAATTTTGAGTTTGAAAATTTTAAGATATGAAATCAAACTGATCTCACATCCCAAATAGTTTATATAAACAAACACCGCACCACAAACCGTATATCTATCCCGAAGAATAGACACACTGCTTGATGATGGGGCTCGGTTAAATAAACTAGAAGATTTGTGACATCCGTTTGGTCTGCGAACCAACTTTATAAGCCGAGCAAGTTCTCCACGCTTAATATAAAGAAATTAAGCGGGGTTTATATTACTCAGGTTCTTAAAGTTCCCTATAAGGGCAAGCCCCTATAGTTAATTACATCTTAAATGACGGGAATCACTTAATAAAACTCTCGATAATGATCAGTGGTTTTTCTCTCAAAAATTTCAAAGTTTAAGGTATCAAATGAATTGGATTTTGGAAATTTCAATAGGGAATAACTCGAATTTGGAACAATTTATTTTAAAAATCCGAAGAAGAGAAGTAGGAGAAGCTGAGGATCCAAGAAGAATCTTGGCAACTTCCCAAACTATCCTATTGTTTGGCTTCGATTTGGGAGTTTATTTAATGTTGCAATCCTGCCAATTTTATTTATTTAGGTCTTATATTTGTATGACATAATCACACAAATAACCTTGAAGATGTGAGGGTTTATGTCGTACCAAACGACCAACTCGGAGTCCTAGTACCGGTTAGGGCTTAATTTGCATAACATGATTATGCAAAAGCCTAACGAAAAGTTGAGGATTTATGTTGCACTAGGCAAACTACCTCAAAATCCTATGGCTTGGTTATTTAATACTAAGAATAGTTTTGCTGATGTCGACACAAGTTTTGCTGGTGACGATGGCCGTGCTGCCCACTATGCTCCAAGCTCCTTGTATTTGCAGAGGTTTAGTTTTAGAAGGTGAAAATCAGGAGATGAGAGAAGTGTTCTGGTTTAGAAATCTTAAAGTCCAAATATTTTTAATATTTTAATTGAAACAAATCTTAAAGTATTTTAAACGAACCGATTAAGATCCCGCTGTTCAGTCATCCCGCACCGTTATTTTCATCGAATTCACTTAGTCCATATGAATTTGCTAAACTCAACTGAATGAGTTCCACACTTTCATTTAGACCTGTGGAAATCCCGTTAAGCAACATGTGGGTTACATCATCCGAGGTATTCCCGATCATTCAACGAGACGTTTTAATTTAGTTACAATTGTAGTTTTGTTGTTCGTTTGTGATTAAATTTTGAGTTGTTTTATATTTTGGAATGTTGTGGCGGTGAATTTTATCTTGTGGTGACTTTTAATTTAGTTTTGGTTTCGGTTCGAGGACTATCCTAAAGGTTTTAGTTTTTCATGCAACAGATCTTGTTTAACATGCAAGAAAAAGTAAAGTACGATGCATGTAAGTAAATTGCAATAAAATAAAAGCGTACTCGAGGGTCTTCCCGTCATCCCAAGCCGCACTTAAAACACATGTTAAGGCATTTAAATATTTCAACAAATACCTAGTAAAGCTAAGGGACGAGCTTTGGTTGTCTACCAAGATCCTAAGTCCTATAACTAGTCATCTCCTATGACGTCTAGGTTATTGTGTTTTGTTTAAGGATGATTTTCTTCATCAAAGAACAATTAAATTCAATTGTTCTTCTAAAACATCCCGTCATATTGAGAAAGTGCTTAGGACGAGTCCTAAACATCTTTTCAATATTTCCGAGATTATTTTGAGTCCAAGTAAATTTAATTGCACGGTGAATTAATCATTCAAGAGTTTAGTTAAGCTTTGTCTCTTGCTCAGTGAACTTGGGCATTTGATTACCTGATGAATGAGGTGACATCTCACTTAATACTCTATTTAAGATTTATAATAATTAAAGTCTTTAGGGGCAAGTTGGTTTATTGAGAATTTTAATCATTCTTAATTTAAAGTTTGAGTTAATGGTTTAAAGTGATTTAGTTTAATTATAAGGTTTTAATTAATAATTTTAAGTTTGGAATAGTGTTCAAATTATATTTTGGTTTAAATCTTTATACTTTAAGTGATCTTAATATTTTAAATTCGTTTTACTTTTATTATTGAATGATGTTAACTTAATTTAATTTAAATTTGATTTAATTTAATTTAATTTAATTTAATTTAAATATATATTTTTGAATTTAACTTAACTTAATTGTTAAAATGTTAATTTAATTTAATTTTAATTTTAATTTAATTTAATTTAATTTAATTGTTAAATTATTTAATATTTTGAGCTTTTCTTTAATTTAAGGGTTATTTATTTTTTAATTTTTAATTTACTTAGTTTGGATTATCATTTTAATCTTAATTAAAAGTTAAATATTATTGAAGTGATTTATTTAGGGATTTTTTTTATTAAAGAATTAATATCCTCTCAAATTATATCCTTATTTTTAATAATTCAAATTTTCATTAATCTTCCAAAAATTTAAATTGTTTAAATAATTAAAGTTTCGTTTTTGTTCATTAAAAGTGATTAATTGGTTCTTACCCTTTTAATTTCCCAAAGTTTCAATAATCCAAGAAAGATAAAATCAAATATTTTACCTTTCATTTTAATTAAACCTAAAATTTTAATTAAGGAGTTTAAATTCTTTAATTACATTTATGCCCTTTTAGGCTTATTTATTTCATAACTCACTAAATTGAGTTCAAATGAACTTGAAATTTTTATGTCACTTCACTCATATTCAATTAAGGCATTAGAGGAGAAAATATGATTTTTCTGAATTTAATTTATTTGTATGATTATTTTTAGTGAAAAATAAAGTATTTCAAGGAAAATTCAACAACATGACCAAGGTAAGATTCCTGTCCTTAAGAAAATCATAAGATGTTCCTAATGACCAGGGGACCACTTGGACCAATTTTGGTGATTTTTTGAATTATATTTTATTTATTATAATTATTTTGAGTTTTAGAGTATTAATTAATAATTAAATTAAATTAAAGTTGAAAATTGGATTTTATATTTTTCTTAAATCTCTTTGATCTCAAGGAGTTCAGAGAATAAATTTTACAATTTTCTAATTTTTCTTTGATTTATTAGAATTAATTTAGTGAAAAGGTTGGAAAATACATTTTTTAATATTAAAAATTGTATTAAGCATTTAAAATTCAATATCTTTACTTTGAGACTTGGGAAAAATATTTGGTTTGTTCCTAAGTGATTAAGAGTCAAAATATGACATTTTTATGATTTTTAATATTTTTATGATTTTTATTATTTTTTAATTATTTAAAATATTAAAATATGATTAAAAATAAAAAATTTTAGAAAATTTCAATTTTAATTTTTGTAGACTCCTCTGATACCAGAGAGCCCACAAAACCAATTTGGTGAATTTTTGACATGTATTTTTGGAGTTATGAATTTTTAAAGTTTAATTTTGGTTATGTGACTTAATTAATTCATTTAGTGGGGCTAAACATTTCCAATTGATATCAAATTTTTATATGAGGTTCCTCTGATCCTAAAGTTTAGTGGAGAATTATTTTCAAGTTATTGTAATGTGTGGTTAACCCTAATTAATTAAAATTCAATTTTAGGTATTTAGGCTAATTAGGACTATTCTTAATGAGTTAATTCAAAATATAATTATCCCAGGGTCCTCTAGTCCTAAGAAACTTCACCAAATTTTTCTAGAATTTATTGGACAATATGCTAATTGTTGGAATTAAAATACTAAAAAAAGTGACATAAACTTGAAAAATACATAACTTTTCATAGAGATTGCCTCTAACCTTGAAAAATTTACGGAATGTTCCTAAGATCAGAGGCTTCAAAAGCCCTATGGTCTCATGCAATGGTGAATTGTCTATGCAAATGAAGAATCAAAATACTGAAATGAGCAAATAATTAATTAAAAATAAAATACTCATAAAAATAACTTGATTTCTTTTCCACATTATTTTCCTCTGTTCACTGAGCAAGAGGGTATTTTTAGTTTATTTTTATGATTTTTCTACACAAAGATATGGATTTTCTAAGTTATGGGTATTTAAATAAGTAAAAAAAAACCCATATTTTCCTAATTATCCACGCGGCGCCGACTCATCCTCGGCAGCTCCGAAAGCCCACGCGTCGCGCTCCCATTCGACGCCGCCATCTGACTCAACGCTCCAGGGGTCCGCGGTTGATGTAACGTTCTCTGGTCCGGCGCAATATGGACCGTCCACTTGATACACGCTCGATCGGACGACGCCTGGTCATCGTCTACGACTGGTGTGCACCCGTGACCGTCCACACTAAAACCCTAAGAACTCTCTCATTTCTCAACGGATTTTCGTGTTCTTATGCTCTATGGATTCGTCTTGAAGAGACGAACATATCCATATGGTTTACATGCTATGAAATTAAGTAAAACAAAATGGAGAATAACTGGAAGCTCGGGAGGAAGGAATGATCCATACCTTTGCTCTGAGAAGTGTAGCTTCAATCAGAGAGTTGTGTCACCTTCGATTGCACCCAAGGAAGCTCCAGATGAAGTCTCCGGCTCCGGGAATTGTCTAGGTATGGAAGTCTCCACAGCCGATTTTAAAGCTTGGAGGCTGGAGCAACTGGGTGGCCTGGAGAGGGGGCTTTCACCGGGGAACTCCTTCTCTTGGTCCTGTGCAGGTGTGGGTGAGTTTAATTTGGATTTGATGGAGGTTTTGGAAATGTCCTGGTTTTGGGCTTGAATTTGAACTCAGAAATTGAGCTCAGCTGGGGGAAATTGGGGCTGGAATCCAATGGGGATCAAGTGCTCTAGGTGAGGAGAAGGTCCTGGAGCAATTTTGGCAGAGTTTTGTTTAGGTCTGGTTCATCACCTCCTTTGGCCGAGAGGGTGGTGGGTTTAAATAGACATGGCTGGAGAGCTTCCCAGGGGGTTTTGAGGCTTGGGATCAGCTGCTCTATGCAAGAGAAGAACAGTCATGGTGTTCAATTAGACTGGGACAACTCAGCAAGGAAGAATTAAAAAATTTGGCTCACATGGAGCTCTCGGCCATGGTGTTTTCCGGCAACCCAGGCGGCTAGCCGGCAGGGTAGGTCACCATCTTGATCAGAAGGGTCAGGGATTGGCAATGGTGCAGTCAATTAGGCATGGACATGTGTAAAGAGTTGAGCTTTAAGTGGTATGGGGGGAGGGGTGATTTTGGATCCAAATGGGTCAAGTCATGCAAATGGGTTGGGTTCACCTCTCCAAGCTCTGGTTTGGGCTGAGGGAGATCAGGTGAGTTAGCTAGCTTAGTGGGGAAAAGTCACCATCTAAGCATATTTAAGTTTAAGCATGTTTTAGGGGAAACATGGGAGTGCTTAATCACTTTAAGGGAGTCAAGAAAGAGGCTCCTCCTTTTGCCCAATATGGCATGGCCACATGAACATCACTCACATGGCTTGCATGGGGCTTAAGGATGGCTTCATGGCTTCATTTGGCTTAGAGAAAAGTTAGCTCATTTGCATGAGAAAGGATGTTGACATTTTTGATAACTTTAGGGGAGGTTGGCATGAGGCTTAATTTAGGATAATTTGATGATGAGTTTGAAACTTAGGGAATGATTTAAATCAAAGGGATGATGAGAGGAAATCTCATGTGGGCTTTGGAATGGATTTTGGGCTTTTTGAAATCATTTTGGATGGGCTTTTAGGATGGTTTAAGAAAGTGGGCCTTTAGGTTTGAAAACAAATTGGTGGATGGAAATTTTGTGAAGGATTTGGCCAAACAAGTGTTGGGTTTAGCTTAGGGATGTGTCATGAACATTTTAGAAAAGGTTTGGTGTCATTTAAAGTGGAATTGGATTTAATTTGGGCTTTTTTGGTAAAGGGGCCAAAGTGGGTCAAATTGGGCTAATTTGGGCTAAGGTTGGGCTAAGGTTGGATTTGATGTAAAATTAATGTTGAGAAATGTTTATGGGAGTGTCACAAAGAGTTTTCAACTTTGGTTGGGCTTTGATTTTGGGATTTGGGCCCATTTGGGTTAGGTTTGGGTTTAGGCCAAAAATGGGGATTTTGACTTTTGGTTAGGTTTGGGTGGAGTTTAGGTTCAAATTTGGGGCAAATCTTGTTAGTGTTTTGTTTGTGGGGATATTAGAAAGGTTTAGGAAAAGATTTGGGGTTAATTGGAGTTGAATTGGGTTGGATCAACATTGAGGTTAATTGGAGTGATTTGGTTTGACATTGGGTTCACTTGGGTTAAAAATGGGTCAAATTGGGGGTTTTGGTAGAAGTGGGTTAAATTGACAAAATTGGCTTATGGTGTAGTTAAACAAAATGAAATTGGGAATATTTGGGATTTTATAAAATTTTCTGGGAATATTTGGAATTTATGGATTTTTTGGTTAAGAAGGACATTTTGGGTATTTGGAGGGTATTGGGGAGTATTTTTGGAAATTTTGGTATATTTGGCTATGGATGAAAAATTTGAGCGGGGGGAAATGTTTAGGGTTGATTTTGAGGAATTTTGGGTAATTTAGGTGATTTTGCAAAATTTTGAGTAGTTTCAAGGGTATTTGGTAGGTTTAGCGGGTGTAGGGCCCCGGGGGTCAAAAATTGAAATTTTAGAAAAATGAAGATTGATCAAGTTTGAGTAAAATGGAATCACTTTGGTTGAGCCATGAAGCCATATCAAGCCCATAAGAGCCATGAGAGGACTCATTTGAGGCATTCACTATGTTGTTCCTAACCCTCTTAGCCAAGGGCCTATGGGTTGAGGACCATCCATATGGATTACCTATATGAGTCAGGAAGTCAAGCTAGGTATGAATGGTTTTAGGATTTGGAATGTGTGTGAACGTGTAATGTGTGCAGGTCAACCCTCACTGCACTGTGCCACCCGTGGTAGTCATAAGGCCAAAGAGTCCTATAGGGAACTCATCTTTTAAACCTCCACATTTGATCTTAACCCTCCAAGTGACTTAGGGGTTTACAATCAAACTTATGGGGTTTGTAGGGAGTTTAGAGGTGTTTAAATTTCTAAGTGGTGGGTCCCATTTCTAGTCCTCTAAGATAGTCAAAGGGAAAGCCTAAGGTTAGATCCTAAGTACTAAGGAGAGAGAAGAGAAGAGACCTCATCAAAAATGAGGTCAACAAATGGACCCCCAATAGGTGTGTTGTGCTAACCAAGCACACCGCGCGTATTGGCGTTGACCGAAGAGATCAACAAACCAACACGTACGTCTAAGTGACACACTTAGAACGCAGTAGAAACAAATTTCCGCCGCGGGAGTATCGAGTATATCTCCAAGACTGGAGATCCCTGAACTCTCGCTGAGGAAAAGAAAAGGAGGTGAATTCCAGATCATAAGGTCTGGGGAAATTAGGTTTAGATTTCATTTCACTTTATGTTTTAAGTTTTAATGTGTGAGTTTAGGTTTCGATTTGTTCTGAGTTTCAATTTTGATTGAGGTTTAATTTAAAATCAACTCAAGGAAATCCGGATTTGAAATGAGAATTGGAACCTAGGTTCCAACCTCAGGACCGTGAAGAGAACTGGAAATTAGGTACCAGCCTCGGAGTGAGAATTGGAGTTTAAGGCTCTGTTTGGCGCAAGTACAGCTTCTCAGCTTTTTAGTCGCAATTGTATCTGCCTCGTAAAGCATGCAACGGGAAGCAGCTGCGGGGAAGTTAGTTGTCTGTTTGGTGCAGCTGCCTGAAAACAGCTGCGGAGCAGCTGTTTCAGGAAAAATGACCATCATGCCCCTGTATTATAAAACTGTTTAGAAAATGAATTTAAGCGCCACATTCCCGTAACTTTAGCAGCAGAAATTTATTTCTAAACGAAATCGTACCGTGCTTGAAAAATATTTTATTTAGATTGTTGTCACTTTAGCATCCAGACTCATAAAATTTACATGCACACCACAAAATTTTTTTGTATTTACATATCTAACATCAAAACTTCTATATTTAGATTTAATGCAATAGTTTGATGAAATAAATATAAATGTTTAGGTGTTACATATGGAAATACAATAAGAATTGTGTGGTATGTATGTAAGTGCCCAAAAAATGAAAAATGTGCTGCAATGTAAAGATGTATTTAAACTCTAAGCAACTGTGCCTTCATATAAAAAATCAAATAGACTTCTGCCCTCGTTTAAATAATTACATAAATACCAGTTAACTCCTATGTATTTACATGTCTAACACCTAAATTTTAATTTTTTTTATCAAGATATACATACATGCCAATCAATTCCTATGTATTTACATATATAACACCAAAACTTCAATTCTTACAAGTATGCATAACGTATTTCACATTCTAAAGGTTAAGATATTACTAAGGTAGAACGACTTGAGGTTGGGAAGCTGCTCCATTTCGCAGATCTTACAACCTTGTATGAACATATAAACAAACTCTTTAGATTTCTGTATGGTTTAAGATTTACAAGCACAATAATTGTTTCCCAGTATATAAAATCAATTAAGTTTTATTTCCGCCTGAGAACCATGGTTTCGAAATAAACATTAACCATTGCCATCAGTATAACATCATGTTAAAGCTAGGAAAGACCTATATAATTGCAGGATGCTTCATCTATGAAAACGCTTAAACAAAATTCACCTGATATGGCTGCCTTCTCTACTCCTAATTCATTCGCTCGTCCCGTAATAAGAATGAGCATATAAACAAACCACCGGCTTCCCATAGCAGAGAGAACAACCATTGGCTTCTCATCCGAAAAACTCGGAATAATATTTGCAACCTCCCTCGTCCTCTCACCTGTTGCTATAGAATAAAATTTGCTACTGTAAATGTATTATTGAGTAAACCTCAATAATACATTTACAAGTGTTAGTATACTATTCTCTTTATTTTATCGCGTGCCATAGCGTACCGCACTCCCATCAGCTACCCATGGCTCTCCTCGTCAGCAGCACAAACCAACCAAAAAATAAAGAGAACAAGCTGGTTGAGAACAAGCTGCAATGCATTTAATATTGAGAATTAAACATCATCTTCAAAATTTAAGGTATGTAAGAGATTAATCTATTTTATAATGAATAAACAAACATATATATATATATATATATATATATATATATATATATATATATATATATATATATATATATATATATATATATATCGAATCTGAATTGGAGGTATTGAGGGCTACCCTTTAAGCAGAGGAGGCAATTGAGATGGTTGAGCATGTGAAGTTGATGCACGGCCGACGGAATTAGAACCGGAGTCAACCTTACGTGAAAACAACCGCAGAGCTTTTAGAATTGAAAGCTCTCTTTTGATTATGGAAACGTAACTCCCAGCCATATCGTGAATGAATGAGGAATTCAAAGATGAAATGGACAAGGCAATGGCGAGCCAATTTGACTCAGAGACGAGGTTGATAAAGGCTATTACAGAAGTCACAGAGCTGAAACCTCTCGGAGCATCTTACGAGAGCTTTACATACCCATTATAATAGAAACCACTTCCAAAGAGCACCAAATGATAAAGGTGCAATTTCATACCTGATTCTTATCTAATTAAATATGAATCACAGGATTATTCTCTTATGCACAAACAATCAAATTGTGCTAGCAGAAACAAAAACAGCAAGCATAATGTGGGCAGAGAAAGGAGATGAACCACACATTATAGAAATTTGGACAAGTAGAAACAAAAACAACAAATTGAAAAGTAATAATATTGCATCAAAAATAGCAGACACATCAAATTGAAAAGTGCAGCAGACACATCCAATTGAGGAAACCATATGGCCTTTTGGATGCAGCTGATTTGTATTTCTTTGAAATTATCTACAAAGTAATCCTGGTTTTAACTCTCCCTCGGTTCTGAAATAGGTGTAATTAGCTAAACAATTACTGCAATCATATAAATGGACTCTATTAAGCAATCAATGACGGCTTAAATGTCAAATTTCTGTTCATGAAGAATAGTTCGTACATAAAATTTTAATGCTATGCTTGTGGAAAATTCTAGTTCAGAAGAAATTCCAAAAAATCATAGTTCAAATTAAATTCAAAAAACGAATCTTCCCGTACATCTCCAATTATACGCTCACTATCTCATCAGTAATTCGTTCTCTCAGCTCTGCCATCTCGCCTGCACCTTCACCGTCTACGCATAGCGTTAGTGAAAGCCTCATTATCTTCTTGTGGCAAAGAATGACCTACACGATACTCAAATGCTTCGCAGCACATGTTCTCGATCCTCTTCCGCCAAACGGAAGTCGATATCACTACAAGAATTATGTCTCCGAATGTAATTATGGAGAGCCATTGTAGCAAGCACAATCCGCACTCGTTTCGAGAACCCGTAAGGAGGCATATCACGCAGTATCACCCTTTTTTTTCCACACACCGAACGTCCTCTCAATGATACCACGTAATGATGAATGTCGTTTATTAAACATTTCCTTTCTGCCTCGTGTAACGTTGCTTGCACGTGCGAAGTCTGGAATGTGGTATCTTGTATCGGGAAATGGCTTTAAATACCCTCGCTGCAATGGATAACCGACGATCGACCAAGTAGTACTTCCCGATGAAAGGAACAATTAGTATCGAGATTCGTTCTAAGGACATAATGATGTCAATCCCAAGCGTACTCGCGAGTGGATGTGGAAAGTTCTTATTAGGATCCCGCGTCGCAAATTTAAAAACTCGACTGTCATGTGCGCTGCCTTCCCAACCAGCCATAACAAAAGTAAAACACATGTTGAAGTCACAGACGGCCATTATATTTTGGGTAGGGCTTCCACAATCACCGATAAAAGCGACCTTGTCATTATTCGAGATACGTGCGTCAACATGTGTTCCATCAATCGCACCGATACGATCTCGGTTGAGTTAATGTTAGATTTGAGTTTAAATTAATTAACTATATCACATCCAAGAAAAATACCTCGAAAAATGGCATATATCGCGCATCTTGTGATATCTCAAATGGGTGTCCGCTCGAACCTATAATCCAAGGGTCCGATGATACGAGAGGATAGGCTAACAAGTGCGCTCAATCCGATCGAAAAATATCTCGCTTATTGTTTCGGAGGAGTGTCGAAATCGCTCCATCGCTCCTCTCATGTAGATCGATTTTGGGATAAAATGAATAGTGTTATTGCGAGCACCTCCCGTGCAGAGGTTCTCAAAGATCCGTTAAGTCCATGAGCTCCCACAAGTAATTCCAGAAGATCGATAAATACTATCTGGCTCATCCGAAACATATTACTGAATCTTGTAGGGTGCCCCGCAAATAACTCTCCAACCCATTTGTCGCCAAAATAGGAAGATGTCATGCATAGGGACCGATCAATGTATGAGTTGTAGTACTCGTACATTGTACACATTACCGTCAAAAACATCCCTCTGCGCTTTATTCTGCGTGAATCCATTTGGACCGATATCTGTCTTCTTCTATTTGCATCCATGGTGACTGGTACTAGTTCCAAGAGAGTTTTAGACTTTAAATTAGAAAAGCACAACAATGTTTACGTGAAATTACAAAAGCTAAAATTTGCATGAAATTAGAAAGATACAACCTAGTTTGCAAGAAATTAGAAAAGCAGAAGACAACATGAAGTTTGAAAGGTACAATGTAGTTTGCATGAAATTAGAAAAGGAGACATTTGCATGAAATTAGAAAGATAAATCATAGTTCACACAAACAACTCTAGGGAAGAAAAAGAAAAGTAGTGCAACATAAATGTTGTTGTCACAAAAACTATAAAACATTTCAAGTGTTCAATCGATCGCGGAAATGTCGAATATATCCCACTCTGCGGGAAGCCGGCATCTTAACAAAAAAATCTCTACGAACCGGATCCTCAACTAGTTCTATTGCGACAGGTATAAATCTTCATCCATAGAAATTTCAGCCGTACTGTTCAGAATTTCAAGTGCCTCCTCAATAGTGGTTGAATTCGAAGCTTGATATTCCGCTTTGAAACAAGAACCGCCTCGGATAACTCTTTTCTTAGTAAAGAAGCACCAGAATTTCGTTTATCAACCCTCGGACATTTCGAACGAATAGTGGTTTCAAATTCATTCTGATTCGAGCTAGGGATGTCGATGAAATCAACTGAATCTCCAGGGGTGCCCAAATTCACGACATCACAGACGAACCTCGCTCACTCGGGTGCATGCGAAGTTTCCCGTCGCAACCACACCCTCAAACATACGGTCAAGTTTCTCCTCGAATTCGAGCTCAATTCTCGATAGCTTAAACTTCTTCGCATCGGGCACCACCTACATTGAAAATGATAAACATCCAATTAAGAATAAACTATATATCGAAAGAACAATTAAATTAAATAAAGCAATGCTCACCGCAAGTCTTTCGGTCCACCATTCCTCGGATGCCGCAATCTGTTCGTTTCGCTGGATCCCAACCGAGACCCGTAAATTCACTTTTCAGGTCCTTCCAAAGTTTCCGGTCCTTCTTCAGTTGGTCCCACTTATTTTTCAGTTGCACCCTCTCATAATCCCTGCGCTGCTTTCTCTGAAATTCCTAATAATATTTTCCCAACCTTCCTTACTGAAAAAAGACGAAGACCTATTTCCACGATCAATTTCTTTAATGCAGATATCGCAAAATATTATTTTGATATCTTTTTCCCATGATGCAGGTGTAGCAACCTCTCTAGGTTTAGTGTTCATGTTAATACTATCATAGAACAAAGTCAACAAACACAACACTAAATACAATTAGACATTAGAAAGATGATAGAATAAATAACATCGAGAACATAAATATGAAGTTTATGCATTAAAAGAAAACCTTGAGAGCATGAAACCAAGACAGTACTCAGTATGTAGTTTTTAATAGAGCTTTACTATGCAAGAAAATTTATAAAAATGAAAACAAAAATCTATAATTAGTACATGAAACCAAGACAGACCAGATGTAGATGTATAGAATGAAGTAGATGAAATATATAAGTACTCCTTAATTTATCTGCCATAAGCTCCTATGTGCATGCTTTCTCAACTTCATTTAAGACTAACAATAAATCAAGGAAAAAAGAATGCTGTTTTTATGGAAGATTCCATATAAATCACTCAATTTTTATGTAGTTACATATCTAACACATAGACTTCACTTTTTAAAGTTAAAATGGTGTTTGTTTTATTTTGAAATGAAAGATTTAGGTGAATTATACTACTGAAACCATATCAGCATTGATTACATGAAAAGCTGAATTAACATACCACGATATTCTTACAAATTCACAAATCTAAACTTTTTTATAGGAATAATTGCAGGGATACCACTTAATTTTTAACCAGATATGCCCAATCTAATTTATCATTTTATGGGGGGATAATTTAATTGATTCTTACATGATTCTGGATCAGAGAGCTATGGGAAGTTCACACAAATGATGAGACTATACTCCCTAAGATATATGAATTTTTTTTGCGAATGAGTACTAAAATTTTGTCCTGTTTGCCATCGTTTTTATCCAAAAAGAAAAGATTTGAAATTTTGTCCTGGTTGCCATCGTTTTTTTCCAAAAAAAAAAGATTTGATTAATGTAAATGGGTATGTTACTGCTACAACATAAAAAAATTATGTGTAGCTTATTTTGTTCCGAATTTTTATGCAGCTGAAATTTCTGGAGCTTTATTGGATCCACCTTCAAACTTAATACTGTAAACCTTGCAGATATTTAACTATACTGTCCTGCCATTGCATAGATAAATAAGAATGAATTTTGACGTGTTTTGTAGATTTTAGAAAGTAAAGAGATGCGAAGTTTATACCAGGAGAACGAAGGCGAAAGAAAGGCGAACGTGAAAGAAGTAAATATCGGCGTTCATGCAAAATCCTGGAGGAGGCGAACGCGAACGAAAGGCACCTGGAGGAGGCGGACGCGCAAGCCTGATCGCGATTCTGACAACGATGGAGGAAGGAGCGCCGGGCCGAGGAGGCTTCGCGAGACGATCGTGAACGGCGGACCGGCGGACGCTAGGGCTCGAGATGGCGAAGCGCACAGCCGTCGCGTGGGAAGAAGAATGAACGCGGGAAGGAAAGGCTCCGGGGGCAATTTCGCGCATATCATATGCGAAAGCTGGCACCGCGGAGTTTATCCCGCGGTCCGATTTTCACCCGCTTCTCCGTCATTAGGCCGCGAAGTCGCGCGCCAAACAATTATTTTCCGCGCTCTGGTGCCGTACCGCGCAAAAAACGTGGCGCCAAACGAAGCCTAAGTATCGATTGAAAAGGATGAGAATCAGAATTTAGGTACTGATCTCGAAATGAGAACTGGAATTTGGTACCAGTCTCGAAAGGGAAAATTGAAATTTAGTATTAATCTCGGAAAGAGAGTCGGAATTTGGTACCGACCTCGAAAGGAGAGAACTGAAATTTGGTACCAGTCTCGAAGGTTTAATGAGAAATGGAAACTGGTTCCAATCACGAAGATTTAATGAGAAATGGAAACTGGTTCCAATCTCGAAGATTTAATGAGAAATGGAAACTGGTTCCAATCTCAAAGATTTAATAGAAATGGAAACTGGTTCCAATCTCAAAGATTTAACGAGAAATGGAAACTAGTTCCAATCTCGAAGATTTATCTGTATGAAGAGGGAGCCAATCCCATGCCATCAGAACCAAATCAAACAAAGTTCGTGGCTTCGTGTCAATAGAACTAGTCGATCCTCTAACACGCACAGAAAAGATTTAAAAAAAAGTGGTAAGTGTACCAAGTTGAAAAGACTCGACCTGGTGACAAGTCGAGGAAAAGATTTGAATTTCAGAAGAGTTTCAAACAGATTTTGTTTTGAAGAATAATTGAAGGATTCAGATCGAAGGATTCAGATTGAGACTTAGATTCATTTCGTTCGTTTTGGTGGTTCAATTTCAAAAATATTTAGAGTTCGTATCAGTTTAGAATTCATTTCGACATTTAGATTCTTAAAAGAGTTCTCGTTTATTTTCATTTTTCCTTTGTTCTTTGCTCGAAGTTCTTTTAATTTAATGGCGTTTCCCAGTCAATTTGCACAAAAAAGAGGTGAAGGTAAAACATGACATGGTCACTTTCATTCCAATCTTGTTGAAAATACATCATACATCTTGATCCAAAACATGATGATATTTTCTTTGAGAATTTAATATCTCATACAATCCATATAAATCCAAAACGGATTGCGTAAGAGTCTTCAAGTTTCTCGTAAATGCAGCTGTCAAAATCCATGTATGAATAGTGAGATACATGGACAATAACATCACCTTCCAAGTCATCCTTGACAGAAATGCCGTATGGATGTGCATTGGAGGTGTGCTATCTCCCATGTAACTCACAGCTTGTAAGGTCGGAGATTCTCTAACTCTGGATCTGGCTGGAAGTGGAAAGAAATTTTTCTGTCGTCTATCCTCCTGAAAGTAACAGAGATCCGCTCAACAGACACCCCTAGAATGTAATGTTTTGTAATGTCCGCTCCATTCCCTTTTAACACCATGACGGAACCTACCGGTAGTGGTATCTCTACTGGCCCTCGGAATTCACTCGGGCTCCGCAATCCGGAGGTCAGATCCGAACATGATATTGCACTCGATCGACAAAAGACACTCGTGCGAAGGGTCTAACAAAATCATGATGGTGTATATGTGGAGGTATGCAATCGCCCTCCTTGTAGATGTTAATGATGCAAATATTGGGTATGCAATGCGCGGCAATACCCTCCATGTTATCATCCTCTTTACCATTCTTTTAATAACGTTTGGCATCAGATCCACCTCACTGCGATGGAGTATCCCTGGTGGATTTCCTTTTCTGTCTACCGCTAAGTTGTAGCAACATCCGCACTGGATTGTAACTCTTCCTTTCCCTGGCATCCATCTTCGAGGTTCTGAATAGGTCTTTTCCCTCAGACGACCAGCTCGACCCATTTTCTGGAGTTCAACAATGCAGTCTACAATTTGCTGTTGTTCGTAGTCTGAGAATACATCTGTATGCAGCTCAAGGCCTTCCAAGATGTTAATCCTCTTGCCATGGATTCTTTCAAAGTATTCAAAAGTTTTCTTTTCAAAATTCTGCATTCTTTCCAACTCATATTCCGGAATTATCTGCAATCGGTGAGGTCTAGTAACGTACTTGGGAATGTATGGTTCCACCCCGAGACACTCTCCCGCATGTCTTGGCTCCTCGGGGATAGTCTCCGTCGGGACATCCTCCGGGGTTGCTTTCGCAACAAGACTCTTCGCAGCCGGTGCATCTATTCGGCGTCGAGGTGCCGATTCTATTTATGCTCTTCTTGGAATTTCCTTTATCCGTTCGCTTTCCTTGGAGTCGGTCTCCTCCTTTCAGGTTCTTGACGAACCAATTTCTTCGGAGTATTTGTATTGACGGTAGCAACTGTCTCTTCATGTTGATCTGCTGCTAACTTGGTTAATATCTTACGAATGCGGCGATTCTTGTTCCTCCGCTGAGTGGCTGTGAGAGTAGCTCTCCTTACCCCTTGGATTTCTGTGGGCACGGCACTAACAAGCCTGCCCTCTGCTGTAGCAACAACGGACTTAACTTTCTTATCTTCTCCTGTTGCATGAGCGGCGTTTGCTTTTCTCTTTTTGCTGGTAGATGGTTGATTTGAGCCACTCAATTTCATCACTGTATGGTTGCGGAGTTCTTCCCGATCGATCGGGGTTCAATCATTTTCTTCATATTGTATCCCAGCTGGTGTAAAGTCAGAGTCAATCTCGATCACGGCTCCATCCCTCACCCTCTCTTCATCAAGTGCTAGACTCACGCCATTCTTAAAGTTCAGAACCAACCGCCCGTTCGACATTTCCTTACAAAAAAATAAGGAAAGGATCAGGGGCTGTACTAAGAACAAGAACGGTAGAAAAATAATTTGTTTATTAATGAAGAGATTTTATTCGTTTATTTTAAATTTAAATAGGAGTAGGAAAAGATCAAGAGAGATCAAGAGTGAGACTCGATTTGAAAGGAAGGATAAATACTTTATTATCAGGATTTCACATGTTTTCTTTTTTAACATTTTTTTTAACGATTTTCTTTATCATCCATTTTTTTATATTTTTGGGTTCGGACCCAGTCATAAGTAATTACTGTGCCCGTGCTTCTAGGAATGATGATTCATCCTTCGAAACATCAGGTTGCGTAATACTTCTTTAGATATCGTCCATTAATTGGAAGCATAGGTCGTTCTCCACGGCAATTTACAAGCTGGTAGGAACCTCCTGAGTAGACTGTCTCGACCAGGAATGGCCCTTCCCATGTTGGTTCAAATTTACCACCTATCTTGCGATGTGCAAGAATAGGTCTTCTGAGAACTAAAACCAAGTCACCAACTTTGAATGTCCTTGGGCGAACTAATTTATCATGGGCCTGAATCATCTTGGCTTGATATAGTTCCAAATTTTGCTGCGCTAAAAGTCGTTTCCCTTCCAAGCTTTCTAACTCTTCTAGTTGTAGTTTGGCATTCTTTTCTGTAGTGATCTTGTTTGCAACTGCAATTCTGAGAGAAGGAAGCTGAACCTCTAAGGGTAGAACGGCCTCGGACCCGTACACTAAGGCGTAAGGTGTAGACTGGGTGGGCTTTCTGAAAGTCATCCTGTAGGTCCATAAGGCTTCTAACAACTTCTCGTGCCAATTTCTTTTGTTGTCGTCCAAAGTTTTCTTTAGGATTTGGACGAGAGTTTTATTAAAAGCCTCGGCCAAGCCGTTCGCTCTTGGGTAGTAGATTGTTGAATAGCGCCAGTCGATCCCATGTCTTCTGACAAAATTGTTGATCTTCGTACTCTTGAATGCGGACCCGTTATCTGAGATAATTCTGCGCGGTACCCCAAAACGGTAGACAACTTGATTTTTGAAGAATTGCAGTACATGATGTGCTTTCACTTCTCTGAGCGGTACTGCTTCTGCCCACTTAGAAAAGTAATCTGTAGCTGCAAGAATGAAACGATGTCCTCTTGAAGAAGACGGCTCTATCGGACCCACGATATCTGTGCCCCAACACTCAAATGGCCACGACGCGATTGTCGGATATAGCACATTTGGAGGTTGATGTAGAACACTCCATGCACTTGGCACTGGTGACAACTTTTGGCAATCTTCATGCAATCGGTCATCATCGAGGGTCAGTAGTACCCTAGTCTTTTAATCTTCATTTTCATTTTGAGACCTGACTGATGAGCGCCACAAAGTCCAGAGTGTACTTCTTTAACGATTTCACGAGCCTCGGACTCGCTCAGGCATCTTAGCCACATCTGATCAAAAGACCTTATGTGTAACATGTTGTTTATTAATGCGTAAGACAGAGTTCCTTTCTTAATTTGATGGGCTAATGACCTATCGTCCGGTAGGTTTCCTGTTTGCAAGTAGTCTATTAGTGGCTGCCGCCAGTCTTCTGTATTTTCTATCACTGCTACAATTGTTTCTTCTGTTTTTTCTGCTGATTTGTGTATTGTATCCATGTCGAGCTGTGATAGGACCTGTCGTCCTTGAACTGACACTTCAACTGACTCATCCTGCAAGCAGGCAAATTCCTTTGCAAGGCGGGCTAACGCATCTGCGAGAGCATTTTCTTTTCTAGGAATCTTATAGATTGTTACATTTGGAATCTGCTCTAACAATTTCATGGCATACTGGAAGTACTGCTCGAGTCTTGGCTTTAGAATTCTGTATTGTCCGGCGACTTGTTGAATGATCAACTGAGAATCTCCATAGATGTTGATATTCATTATCCCCATCTGATTGGTTAATTCCAATCCAGTTATAAGGGCTTCGTATTCTTCCTCGTTGTTTGTACACGATTCTGTTAAGTGGTAGGAGTATCTTAACATTCCCCGCTCCGGAGTTATAAAGATTAGTCCAATTCCTGCCTTACCGGGCATTATCGTTTGTGATTCTTTATCTTTCTGTGCTGAAGATGCTCCGTCGAAGTATAGTTCCCAACGCTGATCATCGGGGTCTTCTAGGCTCATTATCTGCTCGTCTGGCAAGTCGTCGTTAAGAGGCGATTCTGCCGGTAAAGGGTGTGCTGCGAGGAAGTCTGCTAGGACTTGTCCCTTTACGACACTAAGAGGAACGAAAGTTATATCGAATTGCAATAGTATCATTGACCACCTAGCAAGTCTGCCGGAAAGCGTCGGTCGGGTCATCAAATATTACAACGGATTAAACTTCGAAATAAGGTTGACCTCATGAGAAAGCATGTAGTGCCTGAGCTTCTGTGCGGCGAAGATCAGGGCCAAGCAGTGCTTCTCAATAGGAGGATATTTTACTTCCGTCGGAATTAGACGACGGCTTAGGTAATAGAGCGCGTTTTCTTTTCCCTCATCATTGACCTGGGCTAACAGGGCTCCGAGAGAGTCGTCTAAAGCCGCGGTATAAAGTATCAACGGTCTACCCGAGACTAGGGCTGCTAAGACAGGAGGTGTCATTAAATATTGCTTAATGTCCTCGAAGGCCTGTTGACATTTGGAGTCCCAAGTAAACTTGGCATCCTTCTTAACCAAAGCAGAAAATGGCTGACACCTTCCTGACAAGTTCGAGGTAAAGCGTCAAAGATATGCCAATTTTCCTTGAAAGGATCATAATTGTTTTAAGGTTTTAGGAGGTGGCATTTCTAAGATAGCTTTAATCTTCTCCAGATCGATTTCAATTCCATGATGTCGAACAACAAATCCTAAGAATTTCCCAGAGGTGATGCCGAAAGCGCATTTCAAGGGATTCATCTTAAGGTTAAATTGTCTTAATCGCTAGAAAACAATTCTCAAATCATACAAGTGATCCGCTTTTAGTTTGCTTTTGATGACCACATCATCTACGTAGCACTCGACTTGGTTGTGAATGAGATCATCAAAAATTCTCATCATTGCTCTTTGATAAGTTGCTCCTGTGTTCTTTAATCCAAACAACATCACTGTGTAGCAGTATACCCGTATCGGCGTTCCGAAGGCTGTAAGCTTTTCATCTTCTGGTGCCATCTTTATCTGGTTATATTCCGAAGATCCATCCATGAAAGAAAAGATTTCATGAGTTGAAGCAATGTCGATCATCAATTCTGGAATAGGTAGCGGGAATTCGCCCTTCGGACATGCTTTGTTTAAATCTCTGAAGTCTACGCAGATTCTGATCTGACCATTCTTCTTTCTGACTGGTACCACATTGGCTAACCAAGTTGGATATTGTTCTTCACGGACAACTTTAGCGTCTATTAGCTTCTAAACTTCAGCTATAACTTGTTGTTCAATCTCTAGACGCATTCTTCTCGGAGCTTGTCTAACTGGAATGGCAGTGAGATCCACTCCTAATTTGTGAACTGCGACTTCTGGAGTTAATCCTGGCATTTCATCATAACTCCAAGCAAAACAGTCCTTGAATTCCATCAATAGCTTGATCATCTCTTCGGAGTCTTCTTTATTGAGTAAGGAGTTAACAAAGGTTGGCCTAGGCTCTTTCGCTAATACCTAAGTTAACTTCCATTAACTCGTCTATTGTAGATTTAATTTCTTCTTCAAATTCTGGCGGAGCATCTCCGATTGATAGATCTTCGAGATCTTCTGAAGCTTCCAAGCAGTCTTCATTAGGCTTGCAAGTGAAAACCAAACAAAATCCCGTATCGTCGACTGATCCTACTGTGCCGAATCCGAGACCATGTTTTGAATTGGGAGGCCGACTGGCATTATTCCATAATTTTCAAAATGTTGTGATTGACCTTTTGTCCATCGTTTAGGTAAGACACCATGTTGAATTAAATTTTGAACACAGGGAGAGTACCACTCAAAAGGTAGTTCCGTTAATTCAGAAGAAGTAACATCTTCAAATTGTACATCTTTTTCAGTATTGGAAGAAGAAGCACAACGGTAAAACTTGATCGGCTTATGACACGCCTAAAATATATACGCTTTTTGCTATATCATTTTACTTATTTTTGATGATATTACACTTTAAAGGAAGGTATTTTATATGTTTTTTGGTTTTAGGTACAAGAAATGATGATTGGAGCGAAAAGAAGCAAAAACGGTGCAATTTGGAGAAAAAACGAGCAAGAAATGAAATTTTGCCCTGACACCGTTCGATATGTCTTTCGACGCTTAATCTCTTTTATACTTCTTGCATATTTTTGAATGAGATTACACTTTAAAGAAAGGTTGTTTTTATGCTTATTTTGTAGGGCTATCTGTTACGAATGCAACGCA
The DNA here is from genome assembly GCA_022702705.1 of Papilionanthe hookeriana x Papilionanthe teres. NCBI lineage: Eukaryota > Viridiplantae > Streptophyta > Magnoliopsida > Asparagales > Orchidaceae > Papilionanthe > Papilionanthe hookeriana x Papilionanthe teres. The sequence continues at coordinate 105,647,174 of CM040422.1, read as the reverse complement.
ACTGAAATGGGGCGAAACGGATTTGAAACGGAGCCAAACGAAGCGAAACGGTGGAGCCGCGCAACAGCCTGCTCGCCGACGGCGAGATTTTCCCAAGACCACCGAAAAATGTCCGAAAAGCTCGCCGACAACGAGCTCGAACCCGCCGACAGCGGCCCGGACGACCATGAACCGACATTTGGCAGTTTTGGGCCAATATTCGACGTATTTGGACGCTTTTTCGAAGGGGTGCTTAAGGAAACTCTTCAAACTTCGTCCATACTCTTTAAAATGGCGAATATATGTTAGAAATGAGTGAGAAACAATAGAGAAAAGGAGAGAAAAACTTAGAGGAATGTTTAGGATTCTTAGATTAAGAGTAGAAATGTAGATTTCTATCCTTTTGGAGAGATTGGAGAGGAGATTTTGAGAGAATTTGTAAGGGATTTCGCTAACATTGCATGGATCGCCTGGAGACTTTATGGGAGAGATCTTCGTCTTTCTTTCAAAGGTAAAAAGCTAAGTATTGTACTTCATTATCTTATAATTTTGTAAACATTTATTTAGTCGATTTGCTTTTGTTAAATGAAGTTTCCTTTATGTTTTCTTTGTGCTTTGTGACGCATCTCTCTTATTCTTTCTTCTTCTTTGGAAATAGTGGCATAAGAAGATTATGCCATTGTTTTCCTTTTACTTTTCTTTTGCAATGAGTAGAAATCATGTTTAGGATTTTGTGATGCATGGCAGAAGTAAATTTAATTATAAATGTGATGGTTTTTACTTGCACTTCATTTACATTGCAATACGGGCCCATTGTAGTGTTAAAATTCGTTGTAATTGCATCGACCCGAAAGGGCGGTGTAATTCTCAACAAAGTGGAACCACATTCAAATTCCATGGATGGTGAAGTTCATGGGAATTGAATGCAAATAAATAGGGAAATATAATTATCGGGCGTAGAATTGGAGATTTTAGAGTGACGGGCTAAAATCCTCGATTCGGTCCTATCGTTTGAGTGCTCGAAGTGTAGATGTTAGCCCTCGGGCGAGGGGAACGTGGGAGCTCCGAAGTGGCAGCCGTTATCCTCCCAGCCTAGTCGCAGATTCAGTAACCAAGCATAGGATTAGTTAATGTTCTTTATGCCTGGACCAAAGGGTAAAGAATAAGATTGCTCCTATTTGGCACATACAATATTAAATGCATCTCATTCCTATACATTATCTATTTTATTACAGAAGAATAGTAGTTTTTAATATCTCAAAATTCTCCAAACCAACTCATCCAAAAAGGGTTATCTTTAGAATTATTATTTGCATTTAGTTATAGTTACTATTACATTTAACACTTGCATTTAGGAGTAGTTGCTAGATAAAACACAACTTTAATCGATATTCCAAACTAAGGACTAGTTGTAGTAAACTAGAATTTGACTAAGGACTTCTTACTTCACTTCCTCGTGGGATCGATACTGGGGTTTTTAAAGAAACCTCTATATTACTTGAAACGATATGTATACTTGCGTAGTACCCCTAGTGTGTAAAATATTTTCTAATTTTTATATCATTTAAGATTTTGCAGACTTGCCGCTATTTATAAATCGGGTCAAGTTTTGGCCATCTTTTGGAAGTTAATTTACTGCGTAATTGCGGGTCGGGTCAAGTTTTTGGCGCCGTTGCCGGGGAAGCTTTGGTAAGAACTTTAGGAGAATTTTAGTTGAAGTAATTAGGCTTAAACTTAGAAAACTGTAGTGTCGTAAAAACTATTTTTGTGTGGAAAGTGTTTTGTTGTATGAAAAAGTGTTGTGAAAAAACTGTTTGTGTGAAAAATATGGTGTTCGTGAAAATGTTTTGTTGTGTTGAATATATTTTTCATTTAATTTATTTAATTGTTAATGTATTGTTTGTTGTGTTACGTATGCGAAACAAATGATCTGTAGGACTTGTGTCTTATGTTCCCGAGTTAGAAAAAAATAAAAAAATAAAAATCTAGAAAGGACTTGAAAAACTAGAAATGGAGATGGAAAACTTTCAGGATAATAACTTAGAAAATCATCATACTTCATTGAGGGATTACGTAAATCCTACGACAGATGAAATTCACTCAAGTATACAAAACCCTGTCGTAGAAGTCGACTCATTTGAAATAAATCCCGAGATTATCCAAGCTGCGTGCAACAACCAGTTTAGGGGAACTCCGTTGGAGGATCCCTATTTACATTTATCAAATTTTTTAGAACTTTGTGCTACATTTCGTTATAACGGTATGTCAGACGATGTTGTTAGACTAAGACTTTTTCCTTTCTCACTAAGGGATGAGGCTAAAATGTGGTTATACTCATTAGCACATGGTTCTATTAAAAATTGGGAGGATTTAACTCAGAAATTCCTAGCTAAGTATTTTCCACCTTCAAGGACTACTAAACTTAGAAACGATATTACCTCATTTTTTCAATATGAAGGGGAATCAATATACGAAGCATGGGAAAGATTTAAGGAACTCCTAAGAAAGTGTCCACACCATGCTCTGGCCGATTGGTTAATCATTCAAACTTTTTATAATGGGTTAGTAGGATCCCTTAGGTCTATAATTGATGCTTGCCATTGGTGGATCATTAATGTCAAAATCATTTGATGAAGCGTATGCATTAATTGAAGAAATGGCTACAAATGAATTTCAATGGCTCTCTACAAGGGTAAATCATAATTATGTAGCCAGTGTTCATGATACTGATGTGATTGCAATTCTTGCATCTCAAGTTGCTGCAATATCAAGGAAGTTGGACCAATTTGGAATGAACCAACATCAATTTACTTCTGTAAGTGAGAAAAGTTTATTAGGGCCTATGATTGATTCTAAATTATCTTATGAGACTTTAAATACCATAAACAACCCATACTCTAACTTTTACAACCCAGATTGGGAGAACCAACCTAAATTTAACTGGAATCATACTACTAATGGTGGAAACCAACAATGGGAAAATAATCATGCAAATCCTAATGGAAGTTGGAATAATCAGGGGAACACAAACTATAGACTTTCATATCCACCGGACTCTAATATTGATAAAAAATTTGAGGATAAGAAGATGTCTATAGAAGTGGTATTGCAAATGGGAAACCAGTTGCAAAGTCAAAATACCACTATTAGAAACATAGAGAATCAACTGGGAAAAATTGCTAATTCACTTAGCAATAGACACCAAGGAACACTTCCTAGCAACAATGAGATTAACCCTAAAGAGAACAATAATGAACAAATAGAAGTTGTCCAATTAAAAATTGGAAAAGAAATAGCAGATATGGTTAGAAAAGAGAAAGATGTTGTGAGAGAAACAACAGAAACTAAAAGGCCTGAAGAACATGTTTCTAAGGATCTGGAAAAATTAATATCTCCAACTAAAATTAATTTGGAAAAACCACCACCTCCATTTCCTCAAAGACTTAGACAGCATGAGTTGGATAAAAAATTTTCAAAATTTATGAAAGTTCTTAAGAAGTTAACGATAAATATTCCTTACACTGAAGCTTTGGAACATATGCCAAGCTATGCAAAGTTTATAAAGGATATATTAAACAAGAAAAGGAAATTTGGGGATTACGAGACAGTTGCACTAAGTGAGGAGTGCAATACTATACTTCGAAAAATTTTCCTCGAAACTTAAAAATCCTCGTAGCTTTACAATTCCTTGTGCAATCGGAGAAAAATTATGTGGAAAAGCTTTATGTGATTTAGGAGTGAGCATTAATATGATGCCTCTATCTATATTTAGAAGGTTAGGTTTAGTCGATATTTCTCCCACTACTGTAACCCTTCAGTTAACTAATCGATCTATCATTTATCCAAAAGGAGTTATAGAAGATGTGCTTGTTAAAGTGGATAAATTTATCTTTCCTTTGGACTTTATTGTATTAGATATGGAGGAAGATAAAGAAATTCCAATTATTTTAGGGAGACCTTTCCTTGTTACTGGACAAACTATGATAGATGTGCAAAAAGGAGAGTTGACTATGAATATTAATGATCAGGAAGTCACTTTTGATGTATTAAAGACTATGAAATATCCAGCTGAGAGAAAAGATGATTGTTTTTGGATGGATGAAATTGATTATCTAAGAAAGACCATTTCCAAGAAAGTTTTGAGAGTAAGTTAAAAGATGAGATTGAAATAGATTTTCATGATGATTCGAAAACATTACTTAAAAAAGACTGTATGTATGTTCAGGAGAGGTGTGAAATGATGGACGCTACCAAAAATAGTAAACTTTTAATTCCATCTGTTGAAAAATCTCATGAACTTAAGATGGATGTACCCCACACAATTTTAAAGCCTATTTATTTAGGGAATTCATCTACACAACCAGTCTTTATATCTTTAGATATGACTCAATCAAAAGAAAAACTTGAATTAAATGATGAACAAGATAAAATTATTAAAATTGAACTTAGAAGAGAATTTGAGGATAAATTTTAAAAGAACTTTGAGTTGAGAAAATAGGATAAGGATATTGGAAGACCATTGGAAGAAATTCCCAAGGAATTAGAAAAACCTATTTCCTCAACTAAGATAGATCCTTCATTATTTAATAATTATAAAGGGGAAGAATTGGAAGATAACTTGAATCATAAGAGTGACATAGAAGAATTTGATCCAGAATCTGAATTATCTGAGAGAATCGATCCAAAATTTGGGAGATATTGAAGTATCTTATAAAGATCCATTTCTTATAAATTTCAAGGATGATATTAATATGCGGATTGAAAAAATCAATAGAAGAATATTGGATCTAGAAAGAAATATGAGGAATTATGATATAAATTCATCTAAAAATGAAGATCTGAATGAAAAATTAAAATTTGAGGATTTTATAGGAATCCCTAGATCTTGAAATGATTGGGCGATTGATCAAGGATTACTTAAATGGAATTTTGATCAAGGTGGAATCATTTGTCGGGCTAATGACGTTAAACCAAGCGCTTTATGGGAGGCAACCCATAGTTATCAGTGTGCTTTGATTTAGTGTGCTCGAGAGTCATAATTGTTAGTGTTGTATTGTGTTTGATTTAGAGTGGATAGACTTGATCTTTATATGTCATTATAGATTGATAAGTTTGATTGTTGATTGATAGATGTTTGGATTATTAGTGCTTTGATCTGATCTTTGTGTGTCATGAGGGAGGTGATTCCTTAACTTCTTATTAAGGCTATAATTGATCTCTTGTAGTAGTTGGATTAATGAGTCCACTGTGACTTGGGTCTCACCCAGGCTTGAATTTTACAAGAGAAATCATGAATTTCAAACATTGATAATTCCATCTTAATTTGTTACTTCCTTTCTGCAACTTTATTTTCATTAGGTAGGAGTCACGAACCTATTTAATGAATACCATTAGGATGATCTTACTCTATCTTTATAATTGTTAGAGGTGCTTAATTATAAGAATTAGGTGATGCCTGAGATTGGTACCTAGGAGCCAATATATCAGGGATAATCTTATCCTTGGGATTATAATCTATAAAATCTTTTGAAGTGCCTAATTTACTATTGTAGTGATTCCGTTAGAAATTGGAAGTAAATTAGTGAGATGCGATGAGATAAAGGATGAATTGACCTCATTTATCATTTGTCATTGTATTTGAATTGTGTGTTTATGTTTGTGTTACAACTTTTTTTAGGTCTTGAAGAACATTTTTATATTCCCTTGCTGAAACATGCTATGCTAGTTAGACTTTGGTTTAGTTAATTTCATTCTGACATGATTAGTTTAAATTTACTTTCTCGCTGCATATTGTTACGTCCTAATGAATAATTATAAATGGGTTTTGATAGACATTTGTGGTAGATAAAATTTTTAAACCGTTTTCTTCCTCGCTTATATTTTCCGTACTAAATGCTACATATGTTAAAAATTAAGTTTGGGGGTAGGAAGAAAAATAAAATTTTAATGTGAAAATACTTCCTTTTAGTGTAATTTTATTACAAGCATGTTTTAGGTTAGCTTTACTTTCTTCTACAGTCTTTCTATCCTGATTATGCATGTATATGAATTTGATAGGATGTTGTAGTAGCAAGTAGATTCAACCTTTACCTTTTCTTCCTGCTACATTTTATGGAATTAATTGCAAAATATTTTAAAATTTAAGTTTGGGGGGAAGAAAAAAATTAACTCTTATTTGTTCTCAATTATTATATTTTCAAAAATTATTAGCATAACTTTTGGCAATTGAACCTCGCTTGAGATAACTAAAACTTTTTATTTCAGTTGAATATTATGGAAGGATTGGATGAAAGTTTTTAGTAATAAAGGTTAATTTTATAAGGGTAAGATATTTGGTATGAAAGAATTTGATTATAGTTAACTATTTAAAGTAAAGAAAACTATATTTTTGAAATGTTAAGAGACTTAAAGTATTGTGTGTTAAGAAGAGATTGTGACTTTATGATGAATAATAAAGCTCATACCTAATTATAAAGTAAGGATGTATTTCAAGTTTGAACTTTAGAAAGAGGAGAGTGAAGTTCAAAATCATTACAGGCTCTCCAGATATAGTAATCCTCATTAAAAAAAAAAAGAAAAAAAAGAAGAGAAAAAGATAAAAAAAAAAAGAAAAGAAAAAGGAAAGAAAAATATTTATGAGGAGAAGCTTGAGGAGATGTCTAATCAAAAATTGGCTTCACTTGAGTCACCCTAAAGGGAGAACTTGATTTCATTTCTGAATTTATATTTAAAGTATTGGCTTACATTCTGATGAAGTTTACATGAACTCCTTTTTCACATAATCTTTCAAGGCACTCTTAATGTGACAAATTATGGTTTATCTTGAAATAAATAGAAGACTAGAACCATTTGACTTGATTGCTAAATATTCTTATACCTGTAGCGTTAACCTGAGTTACTGAATTTCTTTCTAAAAGTCTAACCAATATATTCTTTTAAATGAAAAAATTTTAGTGTATTGCAGGTGAAATTTCCATTGCCCTGAGTTATATTTTTATGTAGTAAAAGTGTTACTTGAGGACAAGTAACAGTTAAGTTTGGGGGATTTTGACACGCCTGAAATATATACGTTTTTTGCTATATCATTTTACTTATTTTTTATGATATTACACTTTAAAGGAAGGTATTTTATATGTTTTTTGGTTTTAGGTACAAGAAATGATGATTGGAGCAAAAAGAAGCAAAAACGGTGCAATTTGGAGCAAAAACGAGCAAGAAATGAAATTTCGCCCTTACACCTTTCGATATGTCTTTCGACTCTTAATCTCTTTTATACTTCTTGCATATTTTTTAATGAGATTACACTTTAAAGAAATGTTATTTTTATGCTTATTTTGTAGGGCTATCTTTTACGAACGTAACGCAACTGAAATGGGGCGAAACAGAGTTGAAACAGAGCCAAACGGAGCGAAACGGTGGAGCCGCGCAGCAGCCTGCTCGCCGACGACGAGATCGATCTCGCCGACGGTGAGATTTTCCCGAGACCACCGAAAAATGACCGAAAAGCTCGCCGAGAGCGAGCTCGAACCCGCCGACAGTGGCCCGGACGACCATGAACCGACATTTGGCGGTTTTGGGCCAATATTCGACGTATTTGGACGCTTTTTCGAAGGGGTGCTTAAGGAAACTCTTCAAACTTCGTCCATACTCTTTAAAATGGTGAATATATGTTAGAAATGATTGAGAAACAATAGAGAAAAGGAGAGAAAAACTTAGAGGAATGTTTAGGATTCTTAGATTAAGAGTAGAAATATAGATTTCTATCCTTTTGGAGAGATTGGAGAGGAGATTTTGAGAGAATTTGTAAGGGATTTCGTTAGCATTGCATGGATCGTCGGGAGACTTTATGGGAGAGATCTTCGTCTTTCTTTCAAGGGGAAAAAGCTAAGTATTGTTCTTCATTATCTTATAATTTTGTAAACATTTATTTAGTCGATTTGCTTTTGTTAAATGAAGTTTCCTTTATGTTTTCTTTGTGCTTGTGACGCATCTCTCTTATTCTTTCTTCTTCTTTGGAAATAGTGGCATAAGAAGATTATGTCATTGTTTTCCTTTTACTTTTCTTTTGTAATGAGTAGAAATCATGTTTAGGATTTTGTGATGCATGGTAGAAGTAAATTTAATTATAAATGTTATGGTTTTTACTTGCACTTCATTTACATTGCAATAAGGGCTCATTGTAGTGTTAAAATTCGTTGTAATTGCATCGACCTGAAAGGGCGGTGTAATTCTCAACAAAGTGGAACCACATTCAAATTCCATGGATGGTGAAGTTCATGGGAATTGAATGCAAATAAATAGGAAAATATAATTATCGGGCGTACAATTGGAGATTTTAGAGTGACAGGCTAAAATCCTCAATTCGGTCCTATCGTTTGGGTGCTGAAGTGTAGATGTTAGCCCTCAGGCGAGGGAACGTGGGAGCTCCGAAGTGGCAGCCGGTATCCTCCCAGCCTAGCCGCAGATTCAGTAACCAAGCATAGGATTAGTCAATGTTCTTTATGCCTGGACCAAAGGGTAAAGAATAAGATTGTGATCGGGGTTAGGGTCATAGTATTTACATAATGGTTAATCTTCTCGTACATTGATTTGTATTCTTCATTCTTTTCATCTTCGAGAGAGATCTTGAACTGGGGTTTCTTTTGATTTATTGTCGCTGCTTCTTTCTTGACTTCTTCTTCTTTGGAACTGTTCTCCCAATCAACATTGATGACCGGTTTCTTCTGTTCAACTGTTCCACCGTTTCTTCCTTGACCTCGTCCCAGGCCTCGACCTCGGGTGCGAGTTTTGGAGAAACCTTCACCATCTCACAGTAAGGGAGTGGTGAGTAACTGTTGAACTAGAATTTCAGTTTCTTCATCGTCTCGAACTTATTTTGCTTCATTTGGTGTGGTATTTCTGGAGAAGATTGTCTTTTTTGGAGGCGCGTAGTAGGCTGCATCTTCGTGAATTCTGATTTCGTGTACGGAGAAAGGTTGCAGGTCACCTTTGATACACTGTTCTCCTCCTTCATAATGTTTTATGCACTGGTGCAGAGATGACGGTACCATCCGGTTCTCATGGATCTACGGCCGACCCAGTAGAGCGTTGAATGATGTCTCAAAATCAATTATATGGAATTTTGCGGTTGTCTTTGCCAAATCACCGGTCTTCATTAATAGTGTTATCGATCCAAGGGCTCTTTCTCCTTTTTTATTGAACCCTCTTAAGAACATCTTGTCTGCTTCGAGGTCGCGAGCATCAATTTCCAAATATGCTAACATTCGAAGGCTCATTATGTTGATTGATTCTCCTGGATCAACCAACACCCTGGAGAGCGTAAACTTTCCAATAGTGGTTGAAATGTACAACGGTCGATTGTGATCAGCTGTTCCGAGTAGCAAATCATTGTCCGTGAAGGTAACACCTCGCTGTTCTTTTAATGAACAAGCCTCATCGAAGGATCTTCTGGCCATTTGAGTTAAACAAATCTCTGGATCAAGTAGAGCCTTGATCAGAGCTTCTCTCATCTCTTTTGACAGGATCAGAGCGTCGTATATGTTTAGTTTGGCTAGTAGCTTCCTAAGATGGGCTAGCACGTTATAGTCCACTTTATTACCATGTTCCTCGGTTTCTTCCCGAATGGGCAGTTCCTCTGCTGGGGTTGGCTCTTCCTGAGCAACCACCTGCTTTCCTTTATCCTTTGAACCCATTCTCGGAGGTAAAACTTTTCCACTTCTTAAATTTACTTCAGTTGTTTCTTCTGAATTTGGTGCTGAATCTGCCGGTGTATTCTCTTGAATTGGAATGACTGGCTCTTCTAGCGTTGCTTCGGAATCTAATAACTCCAATTCTATCACGATTGGAGCTCCTCGAAATTCGCAAATAGACTCATTGCTTGTTGAGCTCTCATAGCCATCCTTGTGAACGTCTTCTTCTTCGTCGTGGTTATTGAGGTTTAGTATGATTTGATAATCGTTATTTATATCGGAACTGAGATCCGTATTAGGTTTGTTTTCGTTAGTTACGTAATCGTTAGAAAAAGTCAAAACGTAGCCAACGCCAAAACTCTTATCATTATAAGATCCCGCCGTGGCGAGCAAATAATCATACAGAGTCAGAGGTTCGAGGGATTTCTCCCCCGAATCGGAAACAACCATCCTAGGATAAGCAGCCCCTAGTCTACCCTTCGGAGCCTCAGTTTTCTTCTCTTCTGCGATCTTCTCTTCCTTCGGAGGCGGTTCTTCAGTCTCAAGCGATAGTGCTGGCTCGGCAGGTTTCAAACTTTGAGTTGAAGCACGCACCGAAGCGGTTTGGATGTGATCTAAGATTTTCTATGAAGACTTTGTCCAGACGGTACTCCATCCATCCTGGGTTATGTAAGGGTCTATCGGAACAATGGGATCCGTTGAAATAACGTTGACGGAACCTCCCTTTTGGGGTTCCTTCATGTATTCTTTCGAGATCGTTATGTTCCCTTTCCGGAGATTGTTGTCAAGACAACTCTTGAAAGTGATGCAATCTTCTATCTTATGCCCGAGCATCCGGTGGTAAGGGCAATAGTTTGGATGATATTTCTTATTGACTTCTTCCGGCCTTTTGGGCTCTGGTAACTGGAAATCTGGTGTCTTTATTAAACTGCGGAACATCTTCGCCACTGCTTCAGTTTTAAATGGATATTCCTTGTTCAGAAAATCCTTCAGGGTATGCTGTGGACGAGGCGGTTGTTCATAATGCTGAGGCGACTGATAGCTCGGTCGAGGTTTTTGATAACCCTGCTGAGGTTGTTGGTAAGTACGCTGTTGTGGTTGATAGCTAGGCTGTGGCCTCTCTGGCTGTATCTGCACTGGCTACTTGCCCTTATCGACTGCCGCGACGATTCCGAACTTCTTTTTGATTGTTTTCACGGGCTTCTACTTATCGTTCTTGTCCACAAAACTTAGCTGCTTTGCTTCCTCTTGCAAGCTCCCGACCTTGCTAAGCAGCTTCTCGAAAGTCTTGATTGTAAATCCTTTAAGGAGAAGTGCTATCGGGCCGTAGATGCTTTTAAGCAAGATGCCGACTGCATGTTGTTCCTGAAGTTGTGGTTCACACTTCATGCTTAAATTTCTCCATCGAAGTATGTAATCCACTAAAGTCTCGTTCGGTTTCTGGTGCTCCACCACTAGATCACCGATGGTGATATGGTGCCGAGCCCCGACAAACCGCTTAACGAAGAGGTTTTCTAACTCTGAAAAGGTCTTAACTAAACCATTTGGCAATTCTGCGTACTAGTCGAAGGCAATCCCTGACAAACTGCTGACGAACTGACCAAAGAGTAAAGTGTCACTCCCACCGGCATTACAGCAACTAGCACGAAAATATGCGACATGCTGCCGGGGGTTTCTCGTTCCATCAAAAGTCTTAAACAGAGGTGGTACGAAGCCTTTCGGGTATTGGACTGCAACGAACTCTTCGGGGTAAGGTCTACCCGTCTAAATAGATGCTCCACTCTTAGATTGTGCTAAAACTTCTCGCACCTGCTGTTCTACCATGTTTTTAATTCCTTTTCGGGAATCATGCTCTGTGCAGAATCCTTCTTTGGTTGCCCGTTTCCGTTGACGGATGTGATCTCTTTTCCTCTATCTGCAATATTGATGATCTCTGGGGGTGTTTCTTTCTGAGGTTGTACCTGACTCTGGAGAGTGGCTAAAGCAGCAGCCATCTCTTCCATCCTCTTTGCCATCTGGGAAATTGTGTCATCTCTTTCCCGAAGCTGTGCTCTCATCACTTCCTGTTCATCTCTTTCTGCAGCTGCCGGAGCACCCTGCAAAGCTGACGATGCTCGTGTCTCAACCATGTTGATCTCGGCATACTCTTCATCCATGAACTATGATGAGTCAACTTCATTTTCCAACTTTTCTACTCTTTCTTTTACCAACCGGCGGATATCCGTCGTTAGCTTTCCTATAGCATCCTCTAGGGGTCTCTTCCAGACGGTCTCGGGGTTGTCGTGCGATGGTTGTTCAACTTCTTTTTCGGGTGTTTCTTTTATCGCAGTAGCACTTCCTTTTGATTCAGGCTCTTTGACGAGACTTTTCTTCTCAGGCCGTTGTGTTGGTCTCGACTCGGTAATAATAGGTCGCCACTCCATCCTTCTTGCAGCAGAAGGCCTAGGACCGGAAGGTCTGTCGGCTATATGCTGGTAGGTGGTGTCCTCCCTAATATGATGGCCAGACACAACAAAAGGTGAATTTGCTCTCATTTTCTTCCTTGGTTTCTCTATGGCAGTGACAGGCTCTACTCGCGATCCGAGGCGGGATTTAGCTGGCACTCGTCCCATTCTTCTTAGGATTTCTGACACGGGGCATCTTTCTTTCTTTGCCAATTTTTCTATCACGGCTTGTAGCCGAGCGAATGGCGTAATCTTAACCCTTTTTCTTTTGTAGTTACTATAGTATGCAGGTCGGGGTAGTGTAGCGGCAATCCTTCGGACGTCTTCTTCGTCCAATGCAGCAGAGAGGGGGTGAAACCTACTCCCTTCTAACAGAGGTATATACTCAGGCAGTTCTTCTCTTTCCACAGGAATTTCTTCTAGAAAAGCAACTTCAGCAGCTTTGGCTTTCTCGATCCTGGCGATCTTTCTGCTTCTATTTCTCCTTTGAGTCCGAGTTAGGGGTGCAACTCTTGAACTAGACCCAATCTCGAAAACATATGGTATTGTAGCAAAATCTGTACCCTCCACGGTGACAGACTTATCACATACTTGGATTTCCTTCCCCTTCAGTTTGGCAGAAGCCAGGGTAGGTGCAGAGATGACCAGACCGGTGGGGGTAGAGACAACAGTCCTCCTACGAATAGCAGTACTTCTTTCAGCTGGAACCCTTTTCAGGGAGGGAATTCTTGAGCCGACTTCAAGTTGAACTCAATTACGGGCTCTTCAGTTTCTGGCACTTTGTCCATTAGTGCAAAGAGAGTGACGTCAGCGAACTTGATATCTGTATTGTCGAATCCTTGTCCAAAACGGATGATCCTATTGTCAGGCAGCTCTACTTTATAGACGGCGAAGTCCATTCCATTGGTGAAGGAGAAAATTAACTTTGGCGCAGTCATTTTCTGCAGGATAGACTCTGAGTATTAGTCTCGAATTATGCTTCCTTTTGTCGCAAAACTTAGGACGAGAAAGAAAGAGTCCGAACACATTTTCGTTTATCTTAATGTATTTATGATTTAAAAGAATTTGTTTATTAAAAGGGTCGTTTATTAGAGGATTTGTTAATTATGAACGAAATGTTTAAAGGTATAGAAAAGGTAAATGATCCGATTCAGAATTGGAAAGGAAGAGAAAGTCTCGTAAGACTTCTCAATCCGAAGGACTGCTCCTAAGCTAACACCTTTTGGGGGTCCACCCCACCTCAGAAAATAGGTAAAAGGATTTCGAAACCTCTCTGTTTAGGGGTGTCTAAACAGTGGCTCCTAAATTCGAGAGAAGTTGGTTATACCCGTTCAAGATAGAAATGAACGTAGTATGCCAATGGAAGAATGATAGTTTTGGTCCACTAGGGATATGGACTCACTATCGATTTATGAAAGCAAAACCATCTAATCAAAATGGAGAGAGGAACTAGTCCCCAGCGGAGTCGCCAGAAGCTGTCGGCATATTTTTAGGTTGAGTGTTTTGAAAAGGGGGTCGCCTACAGAAGTTGTCGGCGAATTTTTTTTTAGATTTTAAATTTAATTTAAATATGTATAATTTAGAAAGTAGTATTTGATTTTGAAAATAATTTTGAGTTTGAAAATTTTAATATATGAAATCAAACTGATCTCACATCCCAAATATTTTATATAAACAAGCACCGCACCACAAACCGTATATCTATCCCGAAGAATAGACACACTGCTTGATGATGGGGCTCGGTTAAATAAACTAGAAGATTTGTGACATCTGTTTGGTCTGTGAACCAACTTTATAAGCCGACAAGTTCCCTTGCTTAATATAAAGAAATTAAGCAGGGTTTATATTACCTGGGTTCTTAAAGTTCCCTATAAGGGCAAGCCCCTATAGTTAATTACATCTTAAATGACGGGAATCACTTAAGAAAACTCTCGATAATGATCAGTGGTTTTGCTCTCAAGAATTTCAAAGTTTAGGGTATCAAATGAATTGGATTTTGGAAATTTCAATAGGGAATAGCTCAAATTTGGAAAAATTTATTTTATGAATCCGAAGAAGAGAAGTAGGAGAAGCTGAGGATCCAAGAAGAATCTTGGCAACTTCCCAAACTATCCTATTGTTTGGCTTCAATTTGGGAGTTTATTTAATGTTGCAATCCTGCCAATTTTATTTATTTAGGTCTTATATTTGTATGACATAATCACACAAATAGCCTTGAAGATATGAGGGTTTATGTCGTACCAAACGACCACCTCATAGTCCTAGTACCGGTTAGGGCTTAATTTGCATAATATGATTATGCAAAAGCCTAACGAAAAGTTGAGGATTTATGTTGCACTAGGCAAACTACCTTGAAATCCTATGGCTTAGTTATTTAATACTAAGAATAGTTTTGCTGATGTCGACACAAGTTTTGCTGATGATGATGGCCGTGCTGCCCACTATGCTCCAAGCTCCTTGTTGTTGGAGAGGTTTAGTTTTAGAAGGTGCAAATCAGGAGATGAGAGAAGTGTTCTGATTTAGAAATCTTAAATTCCAAAAATTTTTAATATTTTAATTAGAACAAATCTTAAAGTTGTTTAAACAGAACCGATTAAGATCTCACGGTTCCGTCATCCCGACACCGTTATTTTCATCGAATTCACTTAGTCCAGATGAATTTGCTAAACTCAACTGAATGAGTTCCACACTTTCATTTATACCGTGGGAAATCCCGTTAGCAACACGTGGGTTACATCATCCGAGGTATTTCCGATCATTCAACGAGACGTTTTAATTTAGTTACAATTGTAGTTTTGTTGTTCTGTTTGTGATTAAATTTTGAGTTGTTTTATACTTTGGAATGTTGTGGCAGTGAATTTTATCTTGTGGTGACTTTTAATTTAGTTTTAATTTCAGTTCAGGGACTATCCTAAAGGTTTTGGTTTTCATGCAACAGTCTTGTTTAACATGCAAGAAAAAGTAAAGTACAGTGCATGTAAGTAAATTGCAATAAAATAAAAGCGTACCTGGAGGGTCTTCCCGTCATCCCAAGCTGCACTTAAAACACATGTTAAGGCATTTAAATATTTCAACAAATACCTAGGTAAAGCTAAGGGACAGGTTTTGGTTGTCTACCAAGATCCTAGTCCTATAACTAGTCATCTCCTATGACGTCTAGGTTCTTGTGTTTTGTTTAAGGATGATTTTCTTCATCAAAGAACAATTAAATTCAATTGTTCTTCTAAAACATCCCGTCATATTGAGAAAGTGCTTAGGACGAGTCCTAAACATCTTTTCAATATTTTCGAGATTATTTTGAGTCCAAGTAAATTTAATTGCACAGGTGAATTAATCATCCAAGGGTTTAGTTAAGCTTTGTCTCTTGCTCAGTGAACTTGGGCATTTGATTACCTGATGAATGAGGTGACATCTCACTTAATACTATATTTAAGAGTTATAATAATTAAAGTCTTTAGGGGCAAGTTGGTTTGTTGAGAATTTTAATCATCCTTAATTTGAAGTTTGAGTTAATGGTTTAAAGTGATTTAGTTTAATTATGAGGTTTTAATTAATAATTTTAAGTTTGGAATAGTGTTCAAATTATATTTTGGTTTAAATCTTTATACTTTAAGTGATCTTAATATTTTAATTTCGTTTTACTTTTATTATTGAATGATGTTAAATTAGTTTAATTTAAATTTAATTTAATTTAATTTAATTTAATTTAATTTAAATATATATATTTTTAATTTAACTTAACTTAATTTTTAAAATGTTAATTTAATTTAATTTTTACTTAATTTAATTTAATTTAATTTAATTATTAGATTATTTAATATTTTAAGCTTTTCTTTAATTTAAGGGTTATTTATTTTTTAATTTTTAATTTACTTAGTTTGGATTATCATTTTAATCTTAATTAAAAGTTAAATATTATTGAAGTGATTTATTTAGGGATTTTTTTTATTAAAGGATTAATATTCTCTCAAATTATATCCTTATTTTTAATCATTCAAATTTTCATTAATCTTCCAAAAATTTAAATTGTTTAAATAATTAAAGTTTCATTTTGGTTCATTAAAAGTGATTAATGGGTTCTTACCCTTTTAATTTCCCAAAGTTTCAATCATCCAAGAAAAATAAAATCAAATATTTTACCCTCCATTTTAATTAAACCTAAAATTTTAATTAAGGAGTTTTAATTCTTTAATTACCTTTATGTCCTTTTAAGCTTATTTATTTCATAACTCACTAAATTAAGTTCAAATAAACTTGTAATTTTTATGTCACTTCACTCATATGTCAATTAATGCATTAGAGGAGAAAATGTGATTTTTCTGAATTTAATTTATTTATATGATTATTTTTAGTGAAAAATGAGGTATTTCAAGGAAAATTCAACAACATGACCAAGGTAAGGTTCCTATCCTTAAGAAAATTATAGGATGTTCCTAATGGCTAGGGGACCACTTGGACCAATTTTGGTGATTTTTTGAATTATATTTTATTTATTATAATTATTTTTAGTTTTAGAGTATTAATTAATTATAAAATAAAATTAAAGTTGAAAAATGGATTTTATATTTTTCTTAAATCTCTCTGACCTCAATGACTTCAAAGAAACAAATTTTATAATTTTTTGATTTTTCTTTGATTTATTAGAATTAATTTAGTGAAAAGGTTGGAAAATACATTTTTTAATATTAAAAATTGTTTTAAGCATTTAAAATTCAATATCTTTACTTTGAGACTTGGTAAAAATATTTGGTTTGTTCCTAAGTGATTAGGAGTTAAAATATGACATTTTTATAATTTTTAATATTTTTATAATTTTTATTATTTTTTAATTATTTAAAATATTAAAATATGATTAAAAATAAAAAAATTTAGAAAATTCCAATTTTTATTTTTATAGACTCCTCTGATACCAGAGAGCCCACAAAACCAATTTAGTGAATTTTTGAATTGTATTTTTGGTGTTATGAATTTTTAAAGTTTAATTTTGGTTATGTGACTTAATTAATTCATTTAGTGGGGCTAAACATTTTGAATTGATATCAAATTTTTATATGAGGTTCCTCTGATCCTAAAGTTCAGAGGAGAATTATTTTCAACTTATTTTAATGTGTGGTTAACCCTAATTAATTAAAATTCAATTTTAGGTATTTAGGCTAATTAGGACTATTCTTAATGAGTTAATTCAAAATATAATTATCCTAGGGTCCTCTGGTCCTAAGAAACTTCACTAAATTTTTCTAGAATTATTGGACAATATGCTAATTATTGGAATTAAAATACCAAAAATAGTGACATAAACTTGAAAAATACATAACTTTCCATAGAGATGGCCTCTGACCTTGAAAAATTCAGGGAATGTTCCCAAGATCAGAGGCTTCAAAAGCCCTATGGTCTCATGCCATGGTGAATTGTCTATGCAAATGAAGAATCATAATACTGAAATGAGTAAATAATTAATTAAAAATAAAATACTCATCAAAATAACTTGATTTCTTTTTCACATTATTCTCCTCTGTTCACTGAGCAAGAGGGTATTTTTAGTTTATTTTTATGATTTTCCTACACAAAGATATGGATTTTCTAAGTTCTGGGTATTTAAATAAATAAAAAAAACCCATATTTTCCTACTTATCCACACGGCGCCGACTCATCCTCGTCAGCTACGAAATCCCACGCGTCGCGCTCCCATTCGACGCCGCGATCTGACTCAGCTCTCCAGGGGCCCGCGGTTCATGTAACGTTCTCTGGTTCGGCGCAATCTGGACCGTCCACTTGATACATACTCGATCGGACGGCGCCTGGTCATCGTCTACGACTGGTGTGCACCTGTGACCTTCCACACTAAAACCCTCAGAACTCTCTCATTTCTCAACAGATTTTTGTGTTCTTTTGCTCTATGGATTCGTCTTGAAGAGACGAACATATCCATATGGTTTACATGCTATGAAATTAAGTAGAACAAAATGGAGAATCACTCGAAGCTCGGGAGGAAGGAATGATCCATACCTTTGCTCTGAGAAGTGTAGCTTCAATCAGAGAGTTGTGTCACCTTCGATTGCACCCAAGGAAGCTCCAGATGAAGTCTCTGGCTCCGGGGAATTGTCTAGGTATGAAAGTGTCCACGACCGATTTCAAAGCTTGGAGGGTCGGAGCAACCGGGTGGCCTGGAGAGGGGGCTTTCACTGGGGAACTCCTTGTCTTGGTCTTGTGCTGGTGTGGGTGAGTTTAATTTGGATTTGATGGAGGTTTTGGAAATGTCCTGGTTTTGGGCTTGAATTTGAACTCAAAAATTGAGCTCAGCTGGTGGAAATTAGGGCTGGAATCCAATGGGGATCAAGTGCTCTAGGTGAGGAGAAGGACCTGGAGCAATTTTGGCAGGGTTTTGTTTAGGTCTGGTTCATCACCTCCTTTGGCTGAGAGGGTGGTGGGTTTAAATAGACATGGCTGGAGAGCTTCCCAGGGGGGTTTGAGGCTTGGGATCAGCTGCTCTATGCAAGAGAAGAACAGCCATGGTGTTCAATTGGACTGGGACAACTCAGCAAGGAAAAATTGAAAAATTTGGCTCACATGGAGCTCTCGGCCATGGCGTTTTCGGCGACCCACGTGGCTGGCCGGCAGGGTTAGGTCACCATCTTGATCAGAAGGGTCAGGGGTTGGCAATGGCGCAGTCAATTAGCCATGGACATGTGTAAAGAGTTTAGCTTTAAGTGGTATGGGGGAAGGGTGATTTTGGATCAAAATGGGTCAAGTCATGCAAATGGGTTGGGTTCACCTCTCCAAGCTCTAGTTTGGGCTGAGGGAGATCAGGTGAGTCAGCTAGCTTAGTGGGGAAAAGTCACCATCTAAGCATATTTAAGTTTAAGCATGGTTTAGGGGAAACATGGGAGTGCTTAATCACTTTAAGGGAGTCAAGAAAGAGGCTCCTCCTTTTGCCCAATATGGCATGGTCACATGAACATCACTCACATGGCTTGCATGGGGCTTAAGGATGGCTTCATGGCTTCATTTGGCATAGGGAAACGTTAGCTCATTTGCATGAGAAAGGATGTTGGCATTTTTGATAACTTTAGGGGAGGTTGGCATGAGGCTTAATTTAGGATAATTTGATGATGAGTTTGAAACTTAGAGAATTATTTAAATCAAAGGGATGATGAGAGGAAATCTCATGTGGGCTTTGGAATGGATTTTGGGCTTTTTGAAATCATTTTGGATGGGCTTTTAGGATGGTTTATGAAAGTGGGCCTTTAGGTTTGAAAACAAATTGGTGGATGGAAATTTTGTGAAGGATTTGGCCAAACAAGTGTTGGGTTTAGCTTAGGGATGTATCATGAACATTTTAGAAAAGGTTTGGTGTCATTTAAAGTGGAATTGGATTTAATTTGGGCTTTTTTGGTAAAGGGGCCAAAGTGGGTCAAATTGGGCTAATTTGGGCTAAGGTTGGGCTAAGGTTGGATTTGATGTAAAATTAATGTTGAGAAATGTTTATGGGAGTGTCACAAAGAGTTTTCAACTTTGGTTGAGCTTTGATTTTGGGATTTGGGCCCATTTGGGTTAGGTTTGGGTTTAGGCCAAAAATGGGGATTTTGACTTTGGGTTAGGTTTGGGTGGAGTTTAGGTTCAAATTTGGGGCAAATCTTGTTAGTGTTTTGTTTGTGGGGATATTAGGAAGGTTTAGGAAAAGATTTGGAGTTAATTGGAGTTGAATTGGGTTGGATCAACATTGAGGTTAATTGGAGTGGTTTGGTTTGACATTGGGTTCACTTGGGTTAAAAATGGGTCAAATTGGGAGTTTTGGGAAAAGTGGGTTAAATTGACAAAATTAGCTTATTGTAGTTGAAAAAAATGAAATTGGGAATATTAGGGATTTTCTGGAATTTTCTGGGAATTTTTGGAATTTATGGATTTTTTGGTTAAGAAGTGCATTTTGGGTATTTGGAGGGTATTGGGGAGTATTTTTGGAAATTTTGGTATATTTGGCTATGGATGATCAATTTGAGTGGGGGGAAATGTTTATGATTGATTTTGAGGAATTTTGGGTAATTTAGGTGATTTTGCAAATTTTGGGTAGTTTCAAGGGTATTTGGTAGGTTTAGCGGGTGTAGGGTCCCGGGGGTCAAAAATTGAAATTTTGGAAAAATGAAGATTGATCAAGTTTGAGTAAAATGGAATCACTTTGGTTGAGCCATGAAGCCATATCAAGCCCATAAGAGCCATGAGATGACTCATTTGAGGCATTCACTATGTTGTTCATAACCCTCTTAGCCAAGGGCCTAGGGGTTGAGGACCATCCATATGGATTACCTATATGAGTCAGGAAGTCAAGCTAGGTATGAATGGTTTTAAGATTTGGAATGTGTGAAAGTGTAATGTGTGCAGGTCAACCCTCACTGCACAGTGCCACCTGTGGGTAGTCCTAAGGCCAAAGAGTCCTATAGGGAACTCATCTTTTAAACCTCCACATTTGATCTTAACCCTCCAAGTGACTTAGGGGTTTACAATCAAACTTATGGGGTTTGCAGGGAGTTTAGAGGTGTTTAAATTTCTAAGTGGTGGGTTCCATTTCTAGTCCTCTAAGATAGTCAATGGGAAAGCCTAAGGCTAGATCCTAAGTACTGAGGAGAGAGAAGAGAAGAGACCTCATCAAAAATGAGGTCAACAGTCTTCCATGTTCTCTACAGTTGGGTTCTGCTGGTCTTTCATATCCTTTACTGTCTTCATCCTTTTGAATTGAAAACCAGTGAAAGGTGAACTCACAACCTTCTTCCGTTGATTCTGTCGGCCCTTCTCCCTTTGCATCAAGCTAGGAATGGACGGTGTGACTTCGACATGAATATCTACATTAGTTTCACATTCCGGTATGAAGGTGTCCTCGTCCTCACTATCTTCGGTTTGGGAGGTGTGACCTATCTCATCGTCGTCTATCATCTTTTCATCTGCTTTGAGAAGGACTTCACCGGGTTGTTCTAGCACTCCCGTTCTTTCTTCAGCAGTATGAACTTCAACAGTATGGACTTCAGCAGGCGAGCTGGCGAGTGGGTCGAATTCTCCAACCAAATTTGGTCCTTTGCCTGATAAATGTTGCTCAATCTTTTCAACTTTTTCATTCAGTGCTGACATTTGCTCCTGCAGCCCCATCACCCCAACATTTACTATATCGATACTTCCCTGATATTGCAGGAACCATTTCTCCTGACCTCTAAGCAATTAATTCATAACTTCCATTTTACGATTCATGGTAGCTAGTATCGGAGCAATGGTGATGTCGTCTGCAGCAACGATACCTATAGCAAATGAAGATGGTGAGGGGGATCAAATTTCAGTTTGATGATTTTGGACCAGACTTGGAAGGCCCTCATCCAGGTTGGCAATCAAGAGAAGTTCATCATCTGTGACATCAGTGAATTTGTCGTGCAGCTAAATACAATTTCAAGAATATATAAAATGCTTTATTAAGTATTTCACAACTGTTATTTGTTAAGAAAGTTGGGCATGACTTACCTGTTCGGTATTTAGCCGCTTGAAGGCTATATCAGTTTGTGACGCATTCCATTTAACAGACCTCGGCCACCGCAACATTCTGGGTCTGACATCGGGAGCTGCGGGTGTCACTAGAGAAGTGTGCTCGTAAAACCAAACCTGCGTGGAATCAATGTAATATTACAATTACCGATCAATCAATAAAGTAACTAGAAGGATTAAATAAGATACTAACCATTAATAGAAACACAAACCCATTTATGTAACCGATGGATCGATTCAATCTAACTTTAATTGCAACTGCGTTGATTTGCTCTATAAGATATTCACATAGAGCTGCAGGCCAGTTGTAAGTGGAGAATGTCTCTACATTATCACCATATGCGTCAAGATCTGAAGGAACACTAAAATTACTTGTTGGAAAGAATAAATTTGACAACAAATATTTTATGTAAATTTTCTCCAATGAGATCGAAGTATCCCCGCTTGTAAATGCTAATATTTTGTCCCTTATGTTGACAACATTCATTGTGGCTGATGGACGTTGCTTCCACTTCGACATTGCTCCTTGGTTTGGAATCCCAATCAACAGTGCAATTTCATCAGGCAATAACCTAAGCTCTTTCACGCCCAATTTGAACAACATTTTATCATGTTGCCAACATTGTAGAATTTGAAGGGTAAGAATGTTCTCCTGGGGATACAGAGGTAGATCAAACAACTGGTCAATATTCATTCGTTTGAGATTACTCATCACATCTTCAGACACTACAGACCTGACCACATCAAGTAGCTCTCTCACAATGGACGGCCGGCATCTACAGCTCACGTTTCTCGAGTTAAAAAACCTGTAGCAAAAAAATATATATATATTTGGGTCATATTCGGGTTGTACTTCAGTATTATTCAGGGTTTACATTAAATAAAACTAAGTAATGAATAACTTGGCTAACCTTAAAATTTCAGATATTATAAGAATGCTTTCTCCTAATAAAAATACGAATACAAAATAAAAATATTACCTCGACGAACTGTCGGTGGTGACATTTTTGCTGCTACTCCCCTTTTTCTTTTTTTCTCACCGGTGACCTTCTACGTAGGCTGTTCGGTTTGTTGCTGCTCATTGAGCAGAACCTCCATTTCCATTTGTACTGGAATATCTTGTGCTTCCATTTGGGTGTTCTCTGGTTCCATTTATGTAAATTCCTGGAAATGGAAAATGTATTTCTGTTCGCGTTTGGAAAATGTCCTAAAACCCTAAAAATTTGGGAGCGGTGAGGTGTGGCGTAGTTTTCCTCCGGGCAAAGTAATCGACGAGACGTTTTGTTTCAGATTATATTTTCTAGGCGTTGGCGTGGGATTTGAAAAGGGTCGGACATTTTATAATAAATATTTTTTACGCTAGTTTTATGGTTGTATTCTGCGCAAAGCATTGTCAGCGGAATATTCCAATACAACCAGTTTAACGTCCGCTCTTCTTCTGTCGCCGTTGTATTTAAGAAATATTATAAGTGTTTTAAAGCTGTATTTTTACAGCCAAAACCGCGGGCTCAATTGGAATATATTGTGGAATATTCCAATACAACCAGTTCTGCAGCGCGTCATTCCCATCTGAGTAAGTTCGTTGTATACGACGCTTGTATTTCCGTATTGTGATCGTTTTACGATTGTATTCTCGTGTTATTCTGAAGTAATACCACTGTAATACGACAATACAAACCTCAATGTTATTAAA
The DNA here is from genome assembly GCA_022702705.1 of Papilionanthe hookeriana x Papilionanthe teres. NCBI lineage: Eukaryota > Viridiplantae > Streptophyta > Magnoliopsida > Asparagales > Orchidaceae > Papilionanthe > Papilionanthe hookeriana x Papilionanthe teres. The sequence continues at coordinate 105,623,850 of CM040422.1, read as the reverse complement.
ATCAAACCAAAAGACTGCCAACAGGGTATTAAATTAAAACTATAGAAAACGCTTAGAATGCCACTTTCAGTATTACTCAAATAATAATAAATTAAAACCTAAATAATACTCTAATAATACCAAAACCATAGTGCCATAATAAAACAAAATTAATAAGAAAATAAAACCTAAATTTTACAAATGCAGACGTAAACAATACTTATTATATTTATCTTCCAAATCCATCTTTGAAATCCATCTTCATTTGCTCTAACCTAATCCAGAAATCTCAGCCCATCCAGGAATAAAGCATCCACCTCATAAATGCGTCGTCCCTCCATAAATCCACCAAAGTCTCCGCGTCCTAAAGATAAAATGGAGAAGACTTTGCACTTTGGTGGGAATGAAAAAGGCAAAAATTTTGCTTTTTTTTCGTCGCGGGCCTCAATTCGGGTCAGGTCGGCTGGCAGAAATGAATTTAAATAAATTTTTTTTTCATATTAGCCACTGTGGGACCCAGAATTCCACGTGGCGAATTTTTATTGGCGTTCAAACGCAGAGTTGCGTACGCCGTCCGGACGCAATAAAAATTCCTGTTTGGGGCAGCTGCAGCTTATCTAGCTTATTCAGATAAGTTGTTTATTCTGATAATCTATTGATAAACAGTTGATCTGGATAAGCTGTCTGGCTGTTTGATTCTGCTTTTGAAAAACAGCTGATTCAAGATAAATAACTATTCTGCCCCTATTTTGGATAAAAAGCTTGAAGTATATTTTAAATTATTTTAAATTGGGTCATTTACATAAATCACACACAATTATTTTATATTTACATATCTCGCATCCAAATCTTTGTATTTACCACTCATTTCTTTCCTATCAGTTCAAATTTATCACTCACTTTTACTATTAACAACTCAGATTTTATTTTTTCTTGCATATATAAAGTTGTGTGCAAGTAAATATAAAATTTTTGGTGTGAAACATGTAAAATTGCCTTTTAAATTCATGAGAATTTTATAATTACAGTAAATTATAAGAATTTTCTGTAATTACCTTCCTCAAGTAAAGCTGCCAGTTTGCTTGGGGTGGGAGCAGGTTCCGGAAGATGTGTGATCGCCTTTCTCCTTGCGTGCGAGAGGAGGAGGAGGCGAGGGTCTCGGATCCGTCCAGGAAGTTTGCGAGACTTGCTTAGGGTAGAGATGACTCGTCGATCCGTCCGGGCTTCTCTCGGCAGAGGAGATGGCGAGGGGTAGCGACGAGATGTTCGGGCTTCGCGCTTACAAGTGAGGGCAGAATAGTAAAAGGACAGAGCAAACGAGGATGGGAAGGCTGACCGCGGGGGTTACCCCACGATCGGCGTGCTTCACAAATTATAAACAGGGTTTTTGGAAAAGCTCCTGAAACGCGTAAAACAAACGTGACGGCGGCGTTTTTAAAAACGACGCCGTTAAGAACGTCGCCGCACTTATAAGCTGTCCCAAACGCAGCCTAAGAGTCCGTTTGGGATAGTTTATTTGATGTCATATAATGTTGAATATGCACTGATCTATTTGGGTAAATTGAGTTTTGACAGCTTATAAATTTTTAAAACATTGAAAACAGTATTTTAACACTGCACCTACTTAGATGCGGTGGGAGCTTTCTAGCAGCGGTCTGATTTTTTTAAAAAAAATAAAAAATTGTAATAGCAACCGCACCCAGCTTATCAGCAGATTATTTTAAATCAGCTTATCAGCAGATTATTTAATAAGCTGCAGTTGCCCAAATAGACCATAAATATATGAGCTTCGGTTAGGAACGGGAAAGAGGAGCAACGCGCGCGCGTGTGTGTCTTTCTAGCTGCGGTCTGATTTTTTTAAAAAAAATAAAAAATTGTAATAGCAACCGCACCCAGCTTATCAGCAGATTATTTTAAATCAACTTATCAGCAGATTATTCAATAAGCTGCAGTTGCCCAAATAGACCCTAAATATAAGAGCTTCGGTTAGGAATGGGAAAGAGGAGCAACGTGTGTGTGTGTGTGTGTGTGTGTGTGTGTGTGTGTGTGTGTGTGTGTGTGTGTGTGTGTGTGTGTGTGTGAAGAGTGGACGCTAAATATTAAACATAAAAGAATAGTTGGCATGTATGTAAATTGTTCTTTATATTTTAATTTCATTTTAATTTTTATTTATTTTAGATTCTAATTTAAACTTTAGTTGAGGTTGATTTTAAGATTAATTTTAATTTAAGTTTTAATTTTAAATTTAGGTTTTTAAATCGTATTTGTTTATATTAATTTTGAATTTTATTTTATTTTAAATTTTTATTCCCTTTACGTTTTAATTTAAATTTAAAATATAATTTGAGTTTAATTCAAATTTTAATTTTGATTTGGGTTTAAATTTTGGTTGAGTTTTATTTTCTTATTTGAAATTAGGTTTATGTGTTAGATTTAATTTTTTCTTTAAGCTTTAGAATTTAGGTTAGGTTGATTCAAATTAAATTTGGGTTTTACTTTGGTATATGTTGAGTTGTTTTAAATTTATGTTTAATTATAAATTTAGGGTCTGTTTAGAGCAGTTACTGACTTATCCAAATTATTCGGATAAGTTCGCTTATTCCGATAATCTGTCGATAGCGACTGATCCGGATAAGCTGTCTGTTTGTTTAGTTAGAGCTTTTGGAAAACAGCTGATTTGCAGCTGTTTCTTGATAAATGACTCTTTTGCCCCTGAAATGAATAAGTTGTTGAGCTGTTTGGTTTCTGCGGTTTCGAAACAGCTTTTTTGCGACTGTTTTCAGAAAAATAACAAATTCTACTCCTCTAAATTAAAAAAAATTTATTAAGATATAAATTATGTAACCATTAGTTTAAACATTTTATTCTTAAATTATTTTTAACATAACAGCTAATTTATAATTTACATTTTAAGTTTAACATAACTGCTAATGTAACACATAAAATGTAATTTTTATATATGTATCATATTACCTATATTTGAGGAGATGTGAAATATTGTCAAACCGTCAGCATTAAAATTTTCGCAGGTGACATAACAGCTTTGAACAACTAACAAAATTTTCAAAAATTATAACTCTTAAAAAATTATACTATGATAGGTGACATATATTTTAAAATTTAAGTGCTGGAATAAGATATGTACATACATAAGAATGGATAATTTACAAATTATAATGCGAATATCATTACTTAGGAGAAACATTTCTCTCAAGCTTTCAAAGCAATTAATTGAGACAGAAAATATACTTAAGCCTCATGATTTTCATTTGTCACAAAAGTTTAATATTACACATTTGGAGACAGAAAATATACTTAAGCATTTAATTGAAACTTAAAAATAAAAGATAACATAACATATTAAAATTACAAGGAAGAAAATGACAATGTTCATTTTAAAATGTAGATACACGTCACGGTGAATGTTGCCCGGTTCTGACACCTCAGAACCCTGAACAAACTGTTCTGGTTGTGAAGCACTCGAACCACAAGCGACGTTATCAATTTGTAATGGCGTCAAACTCCGAGCAACGATGTCTGGTTGGGATAACATAGAAACAGATGTACTGTCGGCCCACCTAAAAAAATTGCAGCTCTCCAATCCGTGTGCCCACCGCGGGCACCTGTAGAATTGGCACCCGTAGCTATGTTCTTGACGTGATGTGAGTAATAGGGAAGGCAGTCCGCAGCGGCATAATACATGTTCAGACTTCCCAGAATACCTATAGCTCTTCATACTACAATCATTCAAGAAAAAAACATATCCACATAAAAAACATATCCGTCATAAAACAAAAAAGATCACAAGTTAACAGAAATATTCACAAGCCTTGGAAAAAGAAATTTGATACGCTTTTATATATTTACAACTCATTTACTATGCCTTGGGTTACCTTCAACACCACCTCTCATTGCTCCTCAGCAAAAGTTTTCTTACACAGAGGTACTGTACATTCATCGGGCAAATGGTATGGCTGCTTTCCAACATGACCTCAAACAAGAACAAAAAAATTGGGGGCAGTAAAAGCGAAGTCTGCACAAACTCCTCTCCTATATGTCGCCAGTGCTCGAAGTTACTCGTACCAAACTTCTTAACTAACATATGGGCACTAAAAATTAAGCACTCCAACCTGAAACACTCCAAACTGAAGCAAAAGCATTCGAGTAAAGAATGCAGTCCTATATTTAGTTGGGGAGCTTTTCTTCCAAGGGAATTTACATACATATCACACAATTGTTATGTATTTACACATATAACGCCAAATCATTCATATTTACGTGCATACCAACATGATTTCTTGCAAAAAAAACTGATAAACTGATAAACCAGTATGATTTAATACCCACTTGATGAATATGATAACTGTATATTTGAGGATTTCTTTGAAAAAAGAAGAATTATTAGAGCATAAGGATCTCATAAATCAATTTTTGCAGCCAGAAGGATCACTTGGAAGAGAATTTGAGGATATATTTCAAAAGAGCTTTGAGTTGAGAAAAGATAATAAGTATTTTGAAAGACGAATAGAAGATAACATGAGACAGAAGAATATCCCAGAAGAATTTGATCCAGAATCTGAATTATGTAGTGAGAATCTAATCCAAAATTTGGGGGATATTGAAGTATCTTATAAAAGATCCATTTCTTATAAATTTCAAGGATGATATTAATACGCGGATTGAAAAAATCAATAGAAGAATATTAGATCTAGAAAGAAATACGAGGATTCAATAACCAAGCATAGGATTAGTCAATGTTCTTTATGCGTGGACCAAAGGGTAAAGAATAAGATTGCTCCTATTTGGCACATACAATATTAAATGCATCTCATTCCTATACATTATCTATTTCATTACATAAGAATAGTAGTTTTTAATATCTCAAAATTCTCCAAACCAACTCATCCAAAAAGGGTTATCTTTAAAATTATTATTTGCACTTAGTTATAGTTACTATTACATTTAACTCTTGTATTTAGGAGTAGTTGCTAGATAAAACACAATTTTAAACGACATTCCAAACTAAGGACTATTAGTAGTAGAGTAGAATTTGACTAAAGACCTCTTACTTCACTTCCTCGTGGGATCGATACTGGGATTTTTAAAGAAAACTCTATATTACTTGAAACGATACGTATACTTGCGTAGTACCTCTAGTGTGTAAAATATTTTCTAATTTTTATATCATTTAAGATTTTGCACACTAGCCGCTATTTATAAATCGGGTCAAGTTTTTGGCCATCTTTTAGAAGTTAATTTACTGCGTAATTGCGGGTCGGGTCAAGTTTTTGGCGCCGTTGCCGGGGAAGCTTCGGTAAGAACTTTAGGAGAATTTTAGTTGAAGTAATTAGGCTTAGACTTGGAAAACTGTAGTGTCCTAAAAACTATTTTTGTGTGAAATGTGTTTTTATATGAAAAAGTGTTGTGAAAAAAAGAACAAAAAAAATGTTTATATGAAATAAGGTGTTCGTGAAAATATTTTGTTGTGTTGAATATATTTCATTTATTATTTGTTTAATTGTTAATGTATTGTTTGTTATGTTAAGTTGGTGGCGATGAAATATATTTTTTGGTTCGCATATCGTCGCCGTCAATTCCTGTATTATGTCAATGTCAAGGAGTCGCCACTCTCTTTCTCTATCCATTACCCTAATTCTTATTCTACTTAGACTTATTGTCAGGAGTCTTTGGAGAACTTGAAGAAGGATTAATCATGATAGAGATTGAGAGAAAAAGAGATCGAATGATAATCTCATAGAAAAAGTCTTCAGATTGTGTAATTACTGAAGTTTTTCATATAAGAAGATCAAATGAAGATCTTGGATAACCAGAGAGGTCTTGTAGGTAAAATACCTATCCTGAGTTCTTTAATCTCCTATAGGAGCAAGCTCCTATAGTTAATTACATCCTGAGCAATTAATATTGCCTAGGAAAACTCCCGATTAAGGTTAACATTTATCCTCGAAAAAGTGTAACTGTTGTTGTGGCAGTGCGTTTCTGAAGAATCGATACTACCAGAAAGTTTTGTTTATGTTGGGTGTATGTCGTTGCTTTGTTATGTTTTGTTATGTTGTTTTAGTTTCATGTCATGTGATATGTCGAGATGTCGTAGTTTGTATGTCGTGTCATGTCATAATGTGATGTCGTAATGTCATGTCATTTTATGTCGTGTGATGTCGTAATGTCATAAGATGTCGTGATTAATATCTCGATTTGTCATGAGATATTTTATCTCCTATAAGAAGATGTCGTTATTACGTCATGAGATATCTTCTATGATGTCAAGAAGATATCATTATTTATTTATTTTTGTTATCTTGTTTATGATTTCCTTTTGTTTTAAGTTTTGGTTTTGTGGCCATCTCAATTTTATTTTGTCATGTCATATTGTCATTTTCTTGTTTTGGTTTAATGTCATGTCATCATTTTGTTGTGGTATAGAAATGTCATTGTATGTTGATGTCATGTCGATTAATGATTTTATCGTTTTATTTCAGATTTCGTGACTAACCTAATAGTCCAGTTGTTTGTGTTGTCATGTCATTTTTGCTTTGTTGTTTGTAGAAAGTTTAGGTTTTGTGGCTATCCTAAAAGTCCTGGTTTTGTCGTTAATGTTCCGTCGTTGACGTCTGCAAAACAGAGTTAGCACACCCTATAACATGCAAAGAAAATCTAAACGAATCTTCATGTCTTCATCCTCTATGGAAAACAAAGTTAGAAACAATGTCATATCAAGATATTTAGATTACCTGGTCAAAGTGTCTGTTGATCCAGAGTTGTCTGATGTCCAAAAGTGGTTGAGATGTCGGTTTAGATTTATATCGATTTATGTTTAAATTTTGATTTGTCTTGAATATTGATTTGGGTTGGATTGTCGATTTTTAATTTTATGTCGAGTTAAGTTCAATGTGGGTCGAACTATAAGAATTATGTCGTTTTATGTCGAGATATATTGAGTTTGGTTTGAAATGTCGATTAATGTCTTTTAATGTCGGTGTTTATTAAATTTGGTTTAAAATGTCGATTAAAGTTGGTTAATATCGGTGTTTGTCGAATTTCGTTTGAAATGTCAATTAACGTCGATTAACGTCAGTGTTTGTTTAATTTGATTTAAAATGTCAATTAATGTCAAATTATTATGTTTGATTATGTTTGGAATGTTGATTAATGTCAAATGTTGGATTTATGTCGAATTTGTTGATTAAATGTTTAGAATGTCAAATTTATGTCGATTTTGGTTTAGAATGTCAATTTTATGTCAGTTATGTTTGAAATGTTGAATTTATGTCGATTATGTCGATTAATTGTTTGGAATGTCAAATTTATGTCGATTATGTCGATTTTGGTTTAAAATATCGATTTTATGTCAGTTATGTTTGAAATGTCAAATTTATATCGATTATGTCGATCAATTGTTTGGAATGTCAAATTTATGTCAATTATGTCGATTTTGGTTTAGAATGTCGATTTTATGTCAGTTATGTTGATTTTGGTCTAAAATGTCAATTTTATGTCAGTTATGATTGAAATGTCAAATTTATATCGATTATGCCGATTAATTGTTTGTAATGTCAAATTTATGTCGATTATATTTGAAATGTCGAATTTATGTCTTGACTTAAGTTTAAACTTAAATCTTGAGTTCATGTCTGTCTGAACCTAAGTTAAAAGGTTGAAAGTTAGATTCAATATTGATTGAATTAACTTGGGTTCATGTCCGGTTGAACTCTAAGTTAAATTCGATGTTGATTGAATCTAATTAACTTGAGTTCATGTACTGTTCGAACTTAAGTTAAAAGGTTGAAAGTTAGATTCGATATTGATTGAATTAACTTGGGTTCATGTCTGGTTGAACCTAAGTTAAATTCAATGTTGATTGAATCTAATTAACTTGAGTTCATGTCTGTCTGAACTTAAGTTAAAAGGTTGAAAGTTAGATTCAATATTGATTGAATTAACATGGGTTCATGTCTGGTTGAACCTAAGTTAAATTCAATGTTGATTGAATCTAATTAACCTGAGTTCATGTCCAGTTTGACTTAAGTCTAATGTGGGTTAGACTTAAGTTAGGGTTAGGTTAGACTTAGGTTTATGTCGGGTTGAACCTAAGGTTTATGCCTTGGTTTAGGTCGAACTTAAGTTCATGTCCGGTTGAACCTAAGTATGATTTGATTTAAGTCTAATGTGCGTTAGACTTAAGTTAGTTTTATGTTAAACTTAGGTTCATGTCAGGTTGAACCTAAGTATGATTTAACTTAAGTCTAATGTGGGTTAGACTTAAGTTAGGTTTGAGTTAGGTTTGAACCTAAGTGTAGTTTGACTTAAGTCTAATGTGGGTTAGACTAAAGTTAGGTTTGAGTTAGGTTCATGTCAGGATGAACCAAAGTTTGGTTTGACTTAAGTCTAATATGGATTAGACTTAAGTTAAGTTTTTGGGTTAGGTTCATGTCAGGTTAAACCTAAGTATGGTTTGACTTAAATCTAATATGGGTTAGACTTAAGTTATGTTTTGAGTTTTGGTTAAGTTAGGTTCAAGTCAGGTTGAACCTAGACTTAAGGTCGACTTAAGTTAAGGTTTGAGTTTAAGTTAGGTTCAAGTTAGGTTGAACCTAAGTTTGGTTTGACTTAAGTCTAATATGGGTTAGACTTAAGTTAGGTTTGGGTTAGGTTCATGTCAGGTTGAACCTAAGTATGTTTTGACTTAAGTCTAATATAGGTTAGACTTAAGTTAGGTTTGGATTAGACTTAGATTCAAGTCGGGTTGAACCTAAGTATGGTTTGACTTAAGTCTAATATAGGTTAGACTTAAGTTAGGTTTGGATTAGACTTAGATTCATGTTGGGTTGAACCTAAGTATGTTTTGACTTAAGTCTAATATGGGTTAGACTTAAGTTATGTTTTGAGTTTAGGTTAAGTTAGGTTCAAGTCAGGTTGAATCTAGACTTAAGGTCGACTTAAGTTCAATATGGGTTGAACTTAAGTTAATGTTTGAGTTTAAGTTAGGTTCAAGTTAGGTTGAACCTAAGTTTGGTTTGATTTAAGTCTAATATGGGTTAGACTTAAGTTAGGTTTGGGTTAGACTTAGGTTCATGTCGGGTTGAACCTAAGTATGGTTTGACTTAAGTCTAATATGAGTTAGACTTAAGTTAGGTTTAAGTTAGACTTAGGTTCATGTCGGGTTGAACCTAAGTATGGTTTGACTTAAGTCTAATATGAGTTAGACTTAAGTTATGTTTTGAGTTTAGGTTAAGTTAGGTTCAAGTCGAGTTGAACCTAGACTTAAGGTCGACTTAAGTTCGATATGGGTTGAACATAAGTTAAGGTTTGAGTTTAAGTTAGGTTCGAGTTAGGTTGAACCTAAGTTTAGTTTGACTTAAGTCTAATATGGGTTAGACTTAAGTTAGGTTTGGGTTAGACTTAGGTTCATGTCAGGTTGAACCTAAGTATGGTTTGACTTAAGTCTAATATGGGTTAGACTTAAGTTATGTTTTGAGTTTAGGTTAAGTTAGGTTCGATGTAGGTTGAACCTAAGGTTTATGTTAACTTGAGTTCAAGTTAGATTGGACTCAAGTTAGGTTAGGTTTAGGTTAGGTTCAATGTGGGTTGAACCTAAGGTTTGGGTTAACTTGAGTTCAAGCTAGATTGAACTCGAGTTAGGTTAGGTTTAAGTTAGGTTCGATGTGGGTTGAACCTAAGGTTTAGGTTAACTTGAGTTCGAGTTAGATTGGACTCAAATTAGGTTAGGTTTAGGTTAGGTTCAATGTGGGTTGAACCTAAGGTTTAGGTTAACTTGAGTTCGAGTTAGATTAGACTCGAAGTTAGGTTTGGTTTAGGTTAGGTTCAATGTGGGTTGAACCTAAGATTTAGGTTAACTTGAGTTCGAGTTAGATTGGACTCGAGTTATGTTTAAGTTTAAGTTAGGTTCGATGTGGGTTGAACCTGAGGTTTAGGTTAACTTGAGTTCGAGTTAGATTGGACTCGAGTAAGGTTAGGTTTAAGTTAGGTTCAATGTGGGTTGAACCTAGGGTTTAGGTTAACTTGAGTTCGAGTTAGATTGGACTCGAAGTTAGGTTTAAGTTTATGTTTAGGTTATGTTGAATTTGGACTAAAAGGTCGGATTTGGAGTCTAATTAAACCTTAGTTGATTAAGGTTTAATAATTAATTAAGTCTAATGTAGTAGACTTAATTAGGATTTGTGTTTGATTAAGTCTTACTTAGTTAAGACTTAATAGTTTAATTAGGTCAAATAAATTAGACTTAATCGAGGTTTATGTTAATTAAACCTTAGTTTGTTAAAGTTTAATAGTTTAATTAGGTGCAGGGTTGGACTAATTAGGGTTTATGTTTGATTAAACCTTAGTTAGTTAAGGCTTAATGGTTTAATTAGGTGTCAAGGGTTAGACACTAATTAGGGTTTAAGTTTGATTAAACCTTAGTTAGTTAAGGCTTAATGGTTTAATTAGGTCTAAGGGTTAGACCTAATTAGGGTTTAGGTTTGATTAAACCTTAGTTAGTTAAGGCTTAATGGTTTAATTAGGTCTAAAAGTTAGACCAAATTAGGGTTTAGGTTTGATTAAACCTTAGTTAGTTAAGGCTTAATGGTTTAATTAGGTCTAAGGGTTAGACCTAATTAGGGTTTATGTTTGATTAAGCCTAATTTTCTTAAGGTTTAATGTTTTAATTAGGCCTAAGGGTTAGACCTAATTAGGTTTTAAGTTTGATTAAACCTTATGTTTAAGGAGGTTAATAAAGTTTAGTATGTCTTTAAACCTAAATGAGGGAGTTTAGTTTTGATTAATTAAGTTTAATATTTCTTTAAACCTAATTAAAGGGTGTTTGGTTTTGTGTTAATTAAGTTTAATATGTCCTTAAACTTAATTAAAAAGAGTTTAATTTTTATTAAACCTAATTTAGGTAAGGTCTAATAGGTTAATTAAGTTTAGTGTGTCCTTAAACTTAATTAAAAAAGTTTGATTTTTTATTAAACCTAATTTAGGTAAGGTTTAATGGGTTAATTAAGTTTAGTGTGTCCTTAAACTTAATTAAAGAAGTTTAACTTTTATTAAACCTAATTTAGGTAAGGTTTAATGGGTTAATTAAGTTTAGTGTGTCCTTAAACTTAATTAAAAAGTTTAATTTTTATTAAACCTAATTTAGGTAAGGTTTAATGGGTTAATTAAGTTTAGTATATCCTTAAACTTAATTGAAGAAGTTTAATTTTTATTAAACCTAATTTAGGTAAGGTTTAATGGGTTAATTAAGTTTAGTGTGTCCTTAAACTTAATTGAAGAAGTTTAATTTTTATTAAACCCAATTTAGGTAAGGTTTAATGGGTTAATTAAGTTTAGTATATCCTTGAACTTAATTAAAGAAGTTTATTTTTTATTAAACCTAATTTAGGTAAGGTTTAATGGGTTAATTAAGTTTAGTGTGTCCTTAAACTTAATTGAAGAAGTTTAATTTTTATTAAACCTAATTTAGGTAAGTTTAATGGGTTAATTAAGTTTAGTATATCCTTAAACTTAATTAAAGAAGTTTAATTTTTATTAAACCTAATTTAGGTAAGGTTTAATGGGTTAATTAAGTTTAGTGTGTCTTTAAACTTAATTGAAGAAGTTTAATTTTTATTAAACCTAATTTAGGTAAGGTTTAATGGGTTTAAATGTCATTTTAAGCCTTAATTGAATCTAATCTTGTCATTTTAGACTCAAGTGAGGTTTATTATTAGCCTATCATAGGCTAGAACCATTTTCAAACTTAGATTGTTGATGAAAATAGTTCAATTTTATAAAGGGTCATTTTAGGATCAAAATTATTTAATTAATAAATGATTTTAACCCTAAATTTCCAAATGTCATTCAAGATTGTTTCTATGACTTAGAAATATTTTTCCTAGGGTCATTGTCTGTTGCCCTATCATTCCTAGTCAATTGTATTTTTATTTTCTTAATTTTCAAATTTTTATAATTATTATTTGAAATAATTACAAAGAAACTTGAAAATTCAAGAAAAGTATCCTAGGCATGTTTTCTGTTCTTAGAAAAATTATGGAAGGTCCCTAAGAACATAAAGATAAATGCCTCAAAGTTTCATAATTTTTTGATTTGTAAATAATTTTTAATAATTAAAATACTCCAGAGAGTATTTAATTAATTAAAAATTAAATACTGAGAATAAAATTATGATTTTGGTCTCATAATTTTCTCCTCTTCAAGAGCTTTCCAGAGGTATTTTTATTTTATTTTTATGACCTCTGGTTAAAAAGATATGAATTTTTTATGTTTGAAGGGTTAAAAAAAAGAATTTTTCTTTTTTTTTTATTCGGCGCCGCCAAAGCTTCCCGCCGTCGACGCGTGTCCTCGGACCTGTCGAACGGGCGGGAAGATCTCGTGCAACGAGCTGACAGCGGACACCATACGGCGGGATCTGGGCCGTCGATCCGCGAAGCGCGGGATCAGACGGCTGAGGAAATTCGGATTTAATTCCGAGAAAATTTCATGGCCCTTAAACTTCAAATGTTAATATCTCACTCATTTCTTGACGAAATTGAGTGATTTTTTTTAAAAAATGCTCATCTGGATGAGAGGTATCTATCCATACGGTGATGATACACTTTTGAACCAGTATGGCACATGATTTATCAAAAATACGATTTATTTTGCAAAGATAAATTCCATACCTTGGCCACAAGCAAATCAAGCTAGATCAGACTTTATGGTTGCCTTCTAGGACCCCAATAGAAGATAATTGCTGCAGCAATTTGTTCCAGAAGTCGGGCTTAGGGAGGAATTTGGAAAAAGTGCCTAATTTGGGCTGTTTTTGAAAATTGTTCAAATTGGCTCAAATGAAGTTGAAACTATGGCTTGGGATTGATCCTAAAAGATTATGGAAGCACTTAGGAAGAAGTTTTGTGTTGGGAGCAAGAGGGTTTGAGCAGCCTATGGACCTCCCTAAATATTTTTCTCCCTCTTTTCTAGTTTCGGCCATGGGGCCTATTTATAACAAGGGGATGGTGTTGGCTTGGCTTAGGTACATTCTAGGGGATTACTTACCTCTTCTATCAGCCTATTGGGTGATCAATTGGCTGAAGATAGGCTTGGATGCTTCTCCCTAAGTTTGCCATGATGAGTTTCATCTCTTTGTCTCTTGTCCATTGGCTATTGTGGGAGGTGAATGGTGGGCTGCCTATACCTCTCTTAAGAAGCTTACACCTCACTCCTTAGGCTTGGCAAATGGTGACACATATTCCTAGCCTTCAACATTACCTTTAACCATGGTGAGGGGGGGGGGGTTCATGTGTGGTTTTCCTCCCATTGGGTGGCTTGGGAGGTGGAGAAGATGGCCTTGTGTTGACCGGCCACTTCATGGAGAGATGATGCTTACGGTGAAGGAGGTGGTGACACCTCACCCCATGCATAACTATGGATGTTAAGCCATGGGTAATGGGCCTTAAGATGGGCTTAATTAAGTGTTAAATAAGCCTTTAAGATGGTTTAGCCTAATTAATTATGAAGAGGCTAAAAGTTATTTCATTTCTTCTTTAATTCCCATTTTAATTAATTATTTTATTAACTAAAATTGGTGGAAATTATTTTATTAATCAATTTATTAATTGAAAATAATCTCAAATTAATTAATTGATTATTTTTGTCATTTTTGTTATTTTATGATTTTAATTTAATTTTCATTTTAATTAATTATGTCATTTAATTAAAATTTTAAAAATTAAATCATTAATCATTTTAATTAATCAAAATAATTTTGAAATTAATTATTTGATTAATTTTGTTATTTTTATTTCATTTTTATCTATTGTAATCAAAATAGATAGGTGTTGACCAATTTTGACTTGGATTGACCCAAGTCAGCCCAAATTGATCAAATTGATTTTAAGATGTCCAATTCTTGTGATTTTATCATTGTGGTGTTTTAAATGTGTCAGTGAGTGAAAAGGTTGATTTATGGGTCAACATGACTGGTCATTGGGTCTGGTTTGACCAATTTGACCAAAGTTGACTTTTTAGATCAAAAGGTTGACCTATGGGGTCAACAGGGTAGATCATTAGGTCTGGTTTGACCAATTTGACCAAAGTTGACTTTTTAGGTCAAAAGGTTGACTATGGGGTCAACGAGTGTAGGTCATTAGGTCCGGTTCGACCAATTTGACCAAAGTTGACTTTTTAGGTCGTAAGGGTGACTATGGGGTCAACGAGTGTAGGTCATTAGGTCCGGTTTGACCAATTTGACCAAAGTTGACTTTTTAGGTCATAAGGGTGACCTATGGGGTCAACGGGGTAGGTCATTAGACTCGGTTTGACCATTTTGACCAAAGTTGACTTTTTAGGTCATAAGGGTGACTATGGGGTCGACGGGGGTAGGTCGTTAGGTCTAGTTTGACCATTTTGACCAATGTTGACTTTTTAGGTCGAAAGGGTGACTATGGGGTCAACAGGGTAGGTCATTAGGTCTGGTTTGACCAATTTGACCAATGTTGACTTTTTAGGTCATAAGGGTGACCTATGGGGTCAATAGGGTTGGTCACTAGGTCTGGTTTGACCAATTTGACCAATGTTGACTTTTTAGGTCATAAGGGTGACTATGGGGTCAACAGGGTTGGTCACTTGGGTCTGGTTTGACCATTTTGACCAATGTTGACTTTTTAGGTCAAAAGGGTGACCTATGGGGTCAACAGGGTTGGTCACTAGGTCTAGTTTGACCAATTTGACCAATGTTGACTTTTTAGGTCAAAAGGGTATTGACTCATTGTAAAATGAGGTCAACAAAAGGGCCCCCAATATGTGTAGAATGCTATATAAGTATTCTGCACATATTGGCGTTGACCGAAGTGGTCTCAGAGATGTTTCATAATGATCAGGAAAGGAGGGAATATCATACCGCTCCCAGAGGATGTCAGATGTCTTTTATGTTGGTTTGAGATTTTCTTCTTGTATTTGAAAAGAAATTTATTGGGAGGGAAAATGGATTTCATATTTCATTTCTCAAAATGTCGATGTCGATATTTTGCTAAAGGAATGTCGTGATTTCCGTGTCAGGAAAGGACGTATACCCTATAACAGGAGGGAGAAAATGGATGTCATTTTACATTTCTCAAAATGTCAATGTTAAGACTTAGTTAAAGCAAAGTCGTAATTTCCGCATCAGGAAAAGGACTTATATCCAATAACTAAAGAGAGAAAATAGATGTCATTTTCTATTTTCCTCAAAATGTCGATGTCAATATCTGGTTAGAGGAAAGACGTAATTTCAGTGTCAGGAAAGGACTTATATCCAATAACCGAAGAGAGAAAATAGATGTCATTTTCTATTTTCCTCAAAATGTCGATGTCAAGACTTGGTTAGAGGAAAGCCGTAACTTCCGTATCAGGAAAGGACTTATATCCAATAACCGGAGAGAGAAAATAGATGTCATTTTCTATTTTCCTCAAAATGTCAATGTCAAGATTTGGTTAAAGGAAAGTCGTAATTTCCACATCAGGAAAGGACTTGTATCCAATAACTGAAAAGAGAAAATAGATGTGATTTTCTATTTCCCTCAAAATGTCGGTGTCAATATTTGGTTAAAGGAAAGCCGTGACTTCCACATCAGGAAAGGACTTGTATCCAATAACCGAAGAGAGAAAATAGATGTCATTTTCTATTTTCCTCAAAATGTCAATGTCAAGATTTGGTTAAAGGAAAGCCGTGATTTCCACATCAGGAAAGGACTTATATCCAATAACCGAAGAGAGAAAATAGATGTCATTTTCTATTTTCCTCAAAATGTCGATGTCGAGATTTGGTTAGAGGAAAGCCATGATTTCCGTGTCAGGAAAGGACTTACATCCACTAACCGGAGAGAGAAAATAGATGTCATTTTCTATTTCCCTCAAAATGTCGATGTCAAGATTTGGTTAAAGGAAAGTCGTGACTTCCACATCAGGAAAGGACTTGTATCCCAATAACCGAAGAGAGAAAATAGATGTCATTTTCTATTTTCCTCAATGTGTCGATGTCAAGATTTGGTTAGAGGAAAGTCGTAATTCCCATATCAGGAAAGGACTTATATCCAATAAACGAAGAGAGAAAATAGATGTCATTTTCTATTTCTCAAAAATGTCGATGTCAAGATTTGGTTAGAGGAAAGCCGTGATTTCCATATCAGGAAAGGACTTATATCCAATAACTGAAGAGAGAAAATAGATGTCATTTTCTATTTTCCTCAATGTGTCGATGTCAAGATTTGGTTAGAGGAAAGTCGTGATTTCCATATCAGGAAAGGACTTATATCCAATAAACGAAGAGAGAAAATAGATGTCATTTTCTATTTCTCAAAATGTCAATGTCAAGATTTGGTTAGAGGAAAGCCGTGATTTCCACATCAGGAAAGGACTTATATCCAATAACCGAAGAGAGAAAATAGATGTCATTTTCTATTTTCCTCAAAGTTTCGATGTCAAGATTTGGTTAGAGGAAAGCCGTGATTTCTGTATCAGGAAAGGACTTATATCCAATAACCGGATAGAGTGGCGGACTCATTAATATTTTTGGTGGGAATATCCGCTGGGGTTTTGACCTGTACAGGTCGAAAGATATTAATCATCACAAGTTGTTTGTCATTTTTAATTCAAAATCCTTGTTTTAGCATTTTTGGAACTGTCGATGTATTGTAGATAATTGAGGAAAGAGAACAAATGTCATATTCAATTTTCTCTAAAAAAGTTTCAATGTCAAAACGTCGATTTTGGAATAGGAATGCGTTTGAGATTTATATCCTATCCAAAGAAAGGTTGTTAAAGGAAAGTTAATGTCTGATGGTCTTATATCCAATAGCGAGAAAGAGAGTAGATGTCATCTTCCATATAAGGAGGTCTTACACTATCTCTTAGAAATGTCAATGTCAAAATGTCGATTTTGGAATAGGAATGCGTATGAGACTTATATCCTATCCAAAGAAAGATTGCTAAAGGAAAGCCAATGTCATGATGGTCTTATATCCAATAGCGAGAAAGAGAGTAGATGCCATCTTCCATATAAGGAGGTCTTACACTATCTCTTAGAAACGTCAATGTGGATATGTCGGTTTTGGAATATCAATGCATATAAGACTTATATCCTATCCAAAGAAAGGTTGCTAAAGGAAAGCCGATATCCGTTGGTCTTACATCCAATAGCGAGAAGAGTACATGCCATCTTCCATTTAAGGAGGTCTTACACTATCTCTTAGAAATGTCAATGTCAAAATGTCGATTTTGGAATAGGAATGCGTATGAGACTTATATCCTATCCAAAGAAAGATTGCTAAAGGAAAGCCAATGTCATGATGGTCTTATATCCAATAGCGAGAAAGAGAGTATATGTCATCTTCCATATAAGGAGGTCTTACACTATCTCTTAGAAACGTCAATGTGGATATGTCGGTTTTGGAATATCAATCCATATAAGACTTATATCCTATCCAAAGAAAGGTTGCTAAAGGAAAGCCGATATCCGTTGGTCTTACATCCAATAGCGAGAAGAGTACATGCCATCTTCCATTTAAGGAGGTCTTACACTATCTCTTAGAAATATCAATGTCAAAATGTCGATTTTGGAATAGGAATGCGTATGAGACTTATATCCTATCCAAAGAAAGATTGCTAAAGGAAAGCCAATGTCATGATGGTCTTATATCCAATAGCGAGAAAGAGAGTAGATGTCGTCTTCCATTTAAGGAGGTCTTACACTATCTCTTAGAAATGTCAATTTCGTTTTTTCTTTTGTCTTGGTTGTTTGTTTCCCAATTTACAAAACAAGTCATTCATTTTTGTCTATGTCATATTTTTTTTCAAATACTACCCATTGATTGGGTGTATTATGTTTTCTTGGTAGTCTGTCAACTGACAGGATTTCCCCAAATGTGTCTTCTTAACAAGCATATGGGCCCTCCCATGAGGATAGGTGTTTGAAGTACTAAATCCAAATCCCTGATCTGATTGATCTAGGGTGAACCAATTTATCATGGGCCCGTACAATGCTTGCTAGTCTTCCAAACTTCCAAGTTCTTCGAGTTGTAATTTCATTTTTTTTTTTGTCTGCAGATGTCATTTATAGGTAAGATCATTGCACTTCAAGTGGAAGCACAACTTAGGGCCCGTTCTTTAGAGCAAATGATGTCGTTCATATAGGTTCATAAAGCTTCCATTAATCACCAATTCTATAAAGATCATTCAGATTGACCTTCAAAAATCACTTTAACATTTCCAATTTGGGATTGGGGTTGGATCTTTGGAAAATTATGACTTCAGAGTATAATTTCCATTAATCTCCAATAACAAAGCCATTTACCTTAGTTCTTTCTTTCTGGGTCTTAGGAATTTTTCGAAAATGTGATCAAAATATCTTTTATCTTCTAAAGATATGTTTGAACCAATTAATAGTCAACCAAAAGACGAGATCACTTAATTCTTTCCTGAATATAATATCAGAAGAATTTTCTTAAGACGTTTTTCAAGATTTATCAATTAGGGGAGAATCTGAACACCAAATTTTGATTTTATGCTCACCTCAAGCTTCTTCTCAGGGAATTACTATATCTGGTGGAGCATGTTAAAGATTTTGAATGTTTGAATTGAGATACCAATTTTTGATTTTGTGCCCACCTCAAGCTTCTTCTCAGAAACATCTTTTTTTCTTTTCTTTTCTTTTTTTTGTTTTTTTTGGTAGGGCACACTTAATGATTTTGAATGCCTGAACTCAAACACCAATTTTTGATTTGCTACTCACCTCAAGCTTCTTCTCAGATAATTACTATATCTGGTGGAGCATGTTTTAAGGGTTTTGAATGTCCAAATTCCCTAATTAATAATTCTCGAAATATTTCTTAAGATGAATTCTAAGATATTTTAACTCATTCGAAGTCGGGACCCGATCACATGGCGAGAAGATTAAGAGGCTTGTGACATCTTTAGTCAATTACTTGCATTTTGATCACAATATTTTATTTTTCATTTAGGACCCGATTCGAAAATTTAAGATAAAGGGCCCGATTATTAGGGCATTAATTTCATTTTCCCCTTAAAATCATAATTTTCTTGTCAAAATGTCAAATTTTTTTGTCTTGAATTCTTCTTTTCTGAGTTGTCTTTTTGTCAATAGGTGAATGAGAAGAATATTTCCAAAGATATTAAATCCAAAGATTTCAAATTTCATTCTACCTCACAGATCAATTTGGGTTTTATTTTCAAAGATATTAGATCCAAAGATTTCAAATTTCATCCCTACGTCACGAGATCAATTTTCATTTCTCCACAAAGGACATGCTAGTTGACTAGTCCTAGAATCTGGACTCAACATTCAACACAAATCGATTTTCATTCTAATTGATTATTTTTTCTTTTTGTCAAGTTGTCCTAATGAGAAAGGGAAATCCTTGATGGAATTCATCCAAAAATGATTGTCTTCTAAAATTTGATTAATGATTTTGATAGTTGACTATTTGGACGATTGACAAATCAGAACCTTGAGGGTAAGAAAAAGATCAACCAGAGGAGTGGTTCAGAGGTTGTGAAAAGCATAACCATGAAGAATAGGTTCATAGGCCATATAACCTAAGGAAGTGGTTCAGAGGCTGTAAAAAGCATAACCACGAAGAATAGGTTCAGAGGCCATAAAGGCATAACCTAGGGAAATGGTTCGAGAGGCTATAAAAAGCATAACCACCAAGCCAGATAAACTGAACATGTTTGGCTGAGAAAGTATTTGCCTGAACTTATTCAAAACGGCAATATCGGTCTGTTTGACAACAGAATTGATGAACACTTCGTACCTGGGTGGGAAGGGAGGGAACACATGTTGTTTTTGTATGTCTTTTATGTCATTTTGGTCTGTCGATTATGGAAATGTAAGACTCTAGGATTTGTTTGTCGTGAACAAATATTTGTCGAAGAGGTATTAGTTCTATTTTACTCGAGATTGAGTAAGATATAGAACTAAAGAAAAGATTATTTAGTCTTTCAAAATACAAATTGTTATAGTCATGAGGACAAATTGATTAACCAAAGATGGGGAGAGAGAATGTCCCCAGCGGAGTCGCCACTCTTTGGTGGCGATGAAATATATTTTTTGGTTCGCATATCGTCGCCGTCAATTCCTGTATCATGTCAATGTCAAGGAGACGCTACTCTCTTTCTCTATCCATTACCCTAATTCTTATTCTACTTAGACTTATTGTCATGAGTCTTTGGAAAACTTGAAGAAGGATTAATCATGATAGAGATTGAGAGAAAAAGAGATCAAATGATAATCTCATAGAAAAAGTCTTCAGATTGTGTAATTACTGAAGTTTTTTATATAAGAAGATCATGTGAAGATCTTGGATAACCAGAGAGGTCTTGTAGGTAAAATACCTATCCTGAGTTCTTTAATCTCCTATAGGAGCAAGACTATAGTTAATTACATCCTGAGCAATTAATATTGCCTAGGAAAACTCCCGATTAAGGTTAACATTTATCCTCGAAAAAGTGTAACTGTTGTTTTGGCAGTGCATTTCTGAAGAATCGATACTACCAGAAAGTTTTGTTTATGTTGGGTGTATGTCGTTGCTTTGTTGTGTTTTGTTATGTTGTTTTAGTTTAATGTCATGTGATATGTCGAGATGTCGTAGTTTGTATGTCGTGTCATGTCATAATGTGATGTCGTAATGTCAAGTCATTTTATGTCGTGTGACGTCGTAATGTCATAAGATGTCGTGATTAATATCTCGATTTGTCATGAGATATTTTATCTCCTATAAGAAGATGTCGTTATTACGTCATGAGATATCTTCTATGATGTCGAAGATATCATTATTTATTTATTTTTGTTATCTTGTTTATGATTTCCTTTTGTTTTAAGTTTTGGTTTTGTGGCCATCTCAATTTTATTTTGTCATGTCATATTGTCATTTTCTTGTTTTGGTTTAATGTCATGTCATCATTTTGTTGTGGTATAGAAATGTCCTTGTTTGTTGATGTCATGTCGATTAATGATTTTGTCATTTTATTTCAGATTTCGTGACTAACCTAATAGTCCAGTTGTTTGTGTTGTCATGTCATTTTTGCTTTGTTGTTTGTAGAAAGTTTAGGTTTTGTGGCTATCCTAAAAGTCCTGGTTTTGTCGTTAATGTTCCGTCATTGACGTCCTGCAAAACAGAGTTAGCACACCCTATAACATGCAAAGAAAATCTAAACGAAACTTCATGTCTTCATCCTCTATGGAAAACAAAGTTAGAAACAATGTCATATCAAGATATTTAGATTACCTAGTCAAAGTGTCTGTTGATCCAGAGTTGTCTGATGTCCAAAAGTGGTTGAGATGTCGGTTTAGATTTATATCGATTTTATGTTTAAATTTTGATTTGTCTTGAATATTGATTTGGGTTGGATTGTCGATTTTTAATTTTATGTCGAGTTAAGTTCAATGTGGGTCGAACTTTAAGAATTATGTCGTTTTATGTCGAGATATATTGAGTTTGGTTTGAAATGTCGATTAATGTCTTTTAATGTCGGTGTTTATTAAATTTGGTTTAAAATGTCGATTAAAGTTGGTTAATGTCGGTGTTTGTCGAATTTCGTTTGAAATGTCAATTAACGTCGATTAACGTCAGTGTTTGTTTAATTTGATTTAAAATGTCAATTAATGTCAAATTATTATGTTTGATTATGTTTGGAAGGTTAATTAATGTCAAATGTTAGATTTATGTCGAATTTGTTGATTAAATGTTTGGAATGTCAAATTTATGTCGATTTTGGTTTAGAATGTCGATTTTATGTCAGTTATGTTTGAAATGTCGAATTTATGTCGATTATGTCGATTAATTTTTTGGAATGTCAAATTTATGTCGATTATGTCGATTTTGGTTTAAAATGTCGATTTTATGTCAGTTATGTTTGAAATGTCAAATTTATATCGATTATGTCGATTAATTGTTTGGAATGTCAAATTTATGTCAATTATGTCGATTTTGGTTTAGAATGTCGATTTTATGTCAGTTATGTTGATTTTGGTTTAAAATGTCGATTTTATGTCAGTTATGTTTGAAATGTCAAATTTATATCGATTATGCCGATTAATTGTTTGTAATGTCAAATTTATGTCGATTATGTTTGAAATGTCGAATTTATGTCTTGACTTAAGTTTAAACTTAAATCTTGAGTTCATGTCTGTCTGAACTTAAGTTAAAAGGTTGAAAGTTAGATTCAATATTGATTGAATTAACTTGGGTTCATGTCTCAGTTGAACTTAAGTTAAATTCGATGTTGATTGAATTTAATTAACTTGAGTTCATGTCCGTTTGAACTTAAGTTAAAAGGTTGAAAGTTAGATTCGATATTGATTGAATTAACTTGGGTTCATGTCACAGTTGAACCTAAGTTAAATTCAATGTTGATTGAATCTAATTAACTTGAGTTCATGTCTGTTCGAACTTAAGTTAAAAGGTTGAAAGTTAGATTCAATATTGATTGAATTAACTTGGGTTCATGTCTGGTTGAACCTAAGTTAAATTCAAAGTTGATTGAATCTAATTAACTTGAGTTCATGTCCAGTTTGACTTAAGTCTAATGTGGGTTAGACTTAATTTAGGGTTAGGTTAGACTTAGGTTTATGTCGGGTTGAACCTAAGGTTTATGTCTTTGTTTAGGTCGAACTTAAGTTCATGTCCGGTTGAACCTAAGTATGATTTGATTTAAGTTTAATGTGGGTTAGACATAAGTTAGTTTTATGTTAAACTTAGGTTCATGTCAGGTTGAACCTAAGTATGATTTAACTTAAGTCTAATGTGGGTTAGACTTAAGTTAGGTTTGAGTTAGGTTTGAACCTAAGTGTAGTTTGACTTAAGTCTAATGTGGGTTAGACATAAGTTAGGTTTGAGTTAGGTTCATGTCAGGATGAACCTAAGTTTGGTTTGTCTTAAGTCTAATATGGATTAGACTTAAGTTAAGTTTTGAGGTTAGGTTCATGTCGGGTTGAACCTAAGTATGGTTTGACTTAAATCTAATATGGGTTAGACTTAAGTTATGTTTTGAGTTTAGGTTAAGTTAGGTTCAAGTCAGGTTGAACCTAGACTTAAGGTCGACTTAAGTTAAGGTTTGAGTTTAAGTTAGGTTCAAGTTAGGTTGAACCTAAGTTTGGTTTGACTTAAGTCTAATATGAGTTAGACTTAAGTTAGGTTTGGGTTAGGTTCATGTCAGGTTGAACCTAAGTATGGTTTGACTTAAGTCTAATATAGGTTAGACTTAAGTTAGGTTTGGATTAGACTTAGATTCAAGTCGGGTTGAACCTAAGTATGGTTTGACTTAAGTCTAATATAGGTTAGACTTAAGTTAGGTTTGGATTAGACTTAGATTCATGTCGGGTTGAACCTAAGTATGGTTTGACTTAAGTCTAATATGGGTTAGACTTAAGTTAGGTTTAGGTTTAAACTTAGGTTCATGTCGGGTTGAATCTAGACTTAAGGTCGACTTAAGTTGAATATGGGTTGAACTTAAGTTAAGGTTTTGAGTTTAAGTTAGGTTCAAGTTAGGTTGAACCTAAGTTTGGTTTGACTTAAGTCTAATATGGGTTAGACTTAAGTTAGGTTTAGGTTAGACTTAGGTTCATGTCAGGTTGAACCTAAGTATGGTTTGAATTAAGTCTAATATGAGTTAGACTTAAGTTAGGTTTAGGTTAGACTTAGGTTCATGTCAGGTTGAACCTAAGTATGGTTTGACTTAAGTCTAATATGAGTTAGACTTAAGTTATGTTTTGAGTTTAGGTTAAGTTAGGTTTAAGTCAGGTTGAACCTAGACTTAAGGTCGACTTAAGTTCAATATGGGTTGAACTTAAGTTAAGGTTTGAGTTTAAGTTAGGTTCAAGTTAGGTTGAACCTAAGTTTAGTTTGACTTAAGTCTAATATGGGTTAGACTTAAGTTAGTTTTGGGTTAGACTTAGGTTCATGTCAGGTTAAACCTAAGTATGGTTTGACTTAAGTTTAATATGGGTTAGACTTAAGTTATGTTTTGAGTTTAGGTTAAGTTAGGTTCAATGTGGGTTGAACCTAAGGTTTAGGTTAACTTGAGTTCAAGTTAGATTGGACTCAAGTTAGGTTAGGTTTAGGTTAGGTTCAATGTGGGTTGAACCTAAGGTTTAGGTTAACTTGAGTTCAAGTTAGATTGAACTCAAGTTAGGTTAGGTTTAAGTTAGGTTCAATGTGGGTTGAACCTAAGGTTTAGGTTAACTTGAGTTCAAGTTAGATTGGACTCAGTTAGGTTAGGTTTAGGTTAGGTTTAATGTGGGTTGAACCTAAGGTTTAGGTTAACTTGAGTTCAAGTTAGATTGGACTCGAAGTTAGGTTAGGTTTAAGTTAGGTTCAATGTGGGTTGAACTTGAGTTTAGGTTAACTTGAGTTGAGTTAGATTGGACTCGAAGTTATGTTTAAGTTTAAGTTAGGTTCGATGTGGGTTGAACTTGAGGTTTAGGTTAACTTGAGTTCAAGTTAGATTGGACTCAAGTTAGGTTAGGTTTAAGTTAGGTTCAATGTGGGTTGAACCTAAGGTTTAGGTTAACTTGAGTTCAAGTTAGATTGGACTCAAGTTAGGTTTAAGTTTATGTTTAGGTTATGTTGAATTTGGACTAAAAGGTCGGATTTAGGTCTAATTAAACCTTAGTTGATTAAGGTTTAATAATTAATTAAGTCTAATGTAGTAGACTTAATTAGGATTTGTGTTTGATTAAGTCTTACTTAGTTAAGACTTAATAGTTTAATTAGGTCTAATAAATTAGACTTAATCGAGGTTTATGTTAATTAAACCTTAGTTAGTTAAAGTTTAATAGTTTAATTAGGTCTAAGGGTTAGACCTAATTAGGGTTTAGGTTTGATTAAACCTTAGTTAGTTAAGGCTTAATGGTTTAATTAGGTCTAAGGGTTAGACTCTAATTAGGGTTTAAGTTTGATTAAACCTTAGTTAGTTAAGGCTTAATGGTTTAATTAGGTCCAAGGGTTAGACCTAATTGAGGTTTAGGTTTGATTAAACCTTAGTTAGTTAAGGCTTAATGGTTTAATTAGGTCTAAGGGTTAGACACTAATTAGGGTTTAGGTTTGATTAAACCTTAGTTAGTTAAGGCTTAATGGTTTAATTAGGTCTAAGGGTTAGACACAATTAGGGTTTAGGTTTGATTAAGCCTAATTTTGTTAAGGTTTAATGTTTTAATTAGGCTACAGGGTTAGACCTAATTAGGTTTTAAGTTTGATTAAACCTTATGTTTAAGGAGGTTAATTAAGTTTAGTATGTCTTTAAACCTAATTGAGGGAGTTTAGTTTTGATTAATTAAGTTTAATATGTCTTTAAACCTAAT
This sequence comes from Papilionanthe hookeriana x Papilionanthe teres, assembly GCA_022702705.1. Classification (NCBI taxonomy): domain Eukaryota; kingdom Viridiplantae; phylum Streptophyta; class Magnoliopsida; order Asparagales; family Orchidaceae; genus Papilionanthe; species Papilionanthe hookeriana x Papilionanthe teres. The sequence goes on along the minus strand of CM040422.1, from coordinate 105,598,520 downwards.
TAAAGGGTGTTTGGTTTTGTGTTAATTAAGTTTAATATGTCCTTAAACTTAATTAAAAAGAGTTTAATTTTATTAAACCTAATTTAGGTAAGGTCTAATAGGTTAATTAAGTTTAGTGTGTCCTTAAACTTAATTAAAAAAGTTTGATTTTTTATTAAACCTAATTTAGGTAAGGTTTAATGGGTTAATTAAGTTTAGTGTGTCCTTAAACTTAATTAAAAAAGTTTGATTTTTTATTAAACCTAATTTAGGTAAGGTTTAATGGGTTAATTAAGTTTAGTGTGTCCTTAAACTTAATTAAAGAAGTTTAACTTTTATTAAACCTAATTTAGGTAAGGTTTAATGGGTTAATTAAGTTTAGTGTGTCCTTAAACTTAATTGAAGAAATTTAATTTTTATTAAACCTAATTTAGGTAAGGTTTAATGGGTTAATTAAGTTTAGTATATCCTTGAACTTAATTAAAGAAGTTTATTTTTTATTAAACCTAATTTAGGTAAGGTTTAATGGGTTAATTAAGTTTAGTGTGTCCTTAAACTTAATTGAAGAAGTTTAATTTTTATTAAACCTAATTTAGGTAAGGTTTAATGGGTTAATTAAGTTTAGTATATCCTTAAACTTAATTAAAGAAGTTTAATTTTTATTAAACCTAATTTAGGTAAGGTTTAATGGGTTAATTAAGTTTAGTGTGTCTTTAAACTTAATTGAAGAAGTTTAATTTTTATTAAACCTAATTTAGGTAAGGTTTAATGGGTTTAAATGTCATTTTAAGCCTTAATTGAATCTAATCTTGTCATTTTAGACTCAAGTGAGGTTTATTATTAGCCTATCATAGAGCTAGAACCATTTTCAAACTTAGATTGTTGATGAAAATAGTTCAATTTTATAAAGGGTCATTTTAGGATCAAAATTATTTAATTAATAAATGATTTTAACCCTAAATTTCCAAATGTCATTCAAGATTGTTTCTATGACTTAGAAATATTTTTCCTAGGGTCATTGTCTGTTGCCCTATCATTCCTAGTCAATTGTATTTTTATTTTCTTAATTTTCAAATTTTATAATTATTATTTGAAATAATTACAAAGAAACTTGAAAATTCAAGAAAAGTATCCTAGGCATGTTTTCTGTTCTTAGAAAATTATGGAAGGTTCCTAAGAACATAAAGATAAATGCCTGAAAGTTTCATAATTTTTTGATTTGTAAATAGTTTTTAATAATTAAAATACTCTAGAGAGTATTTAATTAATTAAAAATTAAATACTGAGAATAAAATTATGATTTTGGTCTCATAATTTTCTCCTCTTCAAGAGCTTTCCAGAGGTATTTTTATTTTATTTTTATGACCTCTGGTTAAAAAGATATGAATTTTTGAAGTTTGAAGGGTTAAAAAAAAAATTTTCTTTTTTTTTTATTCGGAGCCGCCAAAGCTTCCCGCCGTCGACGCGTGTCCTCGGACGCGTCGAACGGGCGGGAAGATCCCGTGCAACGAGCGGACAGCGGACACCATACGGCGGGATCTGGGCCGTCGATCCGCGAAGCGCGGGATCGGACGGCTGAGGAAATTCGGATTTAATTCCAGAAAATTTCATGGCCCTTAAACTTCAAATGTTAATATCTCACTCATTTCTTGACGAAATTGAGTGATTTTTTTTTAAAAAATGCTCATCTGGATGAGAGGTATCTATCCATACGGTGATGATACACTTTTGAACCATTATGGCACATGATTTATCAAAAATACGATTTATTTTGCAAAGATAAATTCCATACCTTGGCCACAAGCAAATCAAGCTAGATCGGACTTTATGGTTGCCTTCTAGGACCCTAATAGAAGATAATTGCTGCAAGCAATTTGTTCCGTAAGTCGGGCTTAGGGAGGAATTTGGAAAAAGTGCCTAATTTGGACATGTTTTGAAAATTGGTCAAATTGGCTCAAATGGGCTGAAACTATGGCTTGGGATTGATCATAAAAGATTATGGAAGCTCTTAGGAAGAAGTTTTGTGTTGGGAGCAAGAGGGTTTGAGCGACTCTATGGACCTCCCTAAATATTTTTCTCCTCTTTTCTAGTTTCGGCCATGGGGCCTATTTATAGCAAGGGGATGGTGTTGGCTTGGCTTAGGCTGTTCTAGGGGATTACTTACCTCTTCTATCAGCCTATTGGGTGATCAATTGGCTGAAGATAGGCTTGGATGCTTCTCCCTAAGTTTGCCATGATGAGTTTCATCTCTTTGTCTCTTGTCCATTGGCTATTGTGGGAGGTGAATGGTGAGCTGCCTATACCTCTCTTAAGAAGCTTACACCTCACTCCTCAGGCTTGGCAAATGGTGACACATATGCCTAGCCTTCAACATTACCTTTAACCATGGTGAGGGGGGGTTTCATGTGTGGTTTTCCTCCCATTGGGTGGCTTGGGAGGTGGAGAAGATGGCCTTGTGTTGGTCGGCCACTTCATGGAGAGATGATGCTTAGGGTGAAGGAGGTGGTGACACCTCACCCCATGCATAACTATGGATGTTAAGCCATGGGTAATGGGCCTTAAGATGGGCTTAATTAAGTGTTAAATAAGCCTTTAAGATGGTTTAGCCTAATTAATTATGAAAAGGCTAAAAGTTATTTCATTTCTTCTTTAATTCCCATTTTAATTAATTATTTTATTAACTAAAATTGGTGGAAATTATTTTATTAATCAATTTATTAATTGAAAATAATCTCAAATTAATTAATTGATTATTTTTGTCATTTTTGTTATTTTATGATTTTAATTTAATTTTCATTTTAATTAATTATGTCATTTAATTAAAATTTTGAAAATTAAATCATTAATCATTTTAATTAATCGAAATAATTTTGAAATTAATTATTTGATTAATTTTGTTATTTTTATTTCATTTTTATCTATTTTAATCAAAATAGATAGGTGTTGACCAATTTTGACTTGGATTGACCCAAGTCAGCCCAAATTGATCAAATTGATTTTAAGTTCTCCAATTCTTATGATTTTGTCATTGTGGTGTTTTAAATGTGTCGGTGGGTGAAAAGGTTGATTTATGGGTCAACGGGAGTCGGTCATTAGGTTCGGTCGACGAATTTGACCAAAATTGACTTTTTGGGTCGAAAAGGTTGACTGTAAGGTCAACAGGGTAGGTCATTAGGTCCGGTTTGACCAATTTGGCCAAAGTTGACTTTTTAGGTCAAAGGTTGACCTATGGAGTCAACGATGTAGGTCATTAGGTGCGGTTTGACCAGTTTGACCAAAGTTGACTTTTTAGGTCAAAAGGGTGACCTATGGGGTCAACAGTGTAGGTCATTAGGTCTGGTTTGACCAGTTTGACCAAAGTTAACTTTTTAGGTCATAAGGGTGACCTATGGGGTCAACAGTGTAGGTCATTAGGTACGGTTTTGACCAATTTGACCAAAGTTGACTTTTTAGGTCATAAGGGTGACCTATGGGGTCAACAGGGTAGGTCATTAGGTCTGGTTTGACCAGTTTGACCAAAGTTGACTTTTTAGGTCATAAGGGTGACCTATGGGGTCAACAGAGTAGGTCATTAGGTCTAGTTTGACCATTTTGACCAATGTTGACTTTTTAGGTCATAAGGGTGACCTATGGGGTCAACAGGGTAGGTCATTAGGTCTAGTTTGACCATTTTGACCAATGTTGACTTTTTAGGTCATAAGGGTGACCTATGGGGTCAACAGGGTTGGTCACTAGGTCTGGTTTGACCAATTTGACCAATGTTGACTTTTTAGGTCATAAGGGTGACCTATGGGGTCGACGGGGTTGGTCACTCGATGCAGTTTTGACCATTTTGACCAATGTTGACTTTTTAGGTCAAAAGGGTGACCTATGGGGTTAACAGGGTTGGTCACTAGGTCTGGTTTGACCAATGTTGACTTTTTAGGTCAAAAGGGTATTGACTCATTGTAAAATGAGGTCAACATAAGTATGCGAAACAAAGGATCTGCAGGACTTATACCTTATGATCCCGAGTTTGAAAAAAATAAAAAAATAATAAAAATACAGAAAGGACTTGAAAAACTAGAAATGGAAATGGAAAACTTTCAAGATAATAACTTGAAAAATCATCATAAATCATTGAGGGATTTCGTAAATCCTACGACAGATGAAATTCACTTAAGTATACAAAAACCTGTCGTAGAAGCTGACTCGTTTGAAATAAATCATGAGATTATCCAACTGGTGCAGAACAATCAGTTTGGGGGAACTCCTTTGGAGAATCCCTATTTACACTTGTCAAAATTTCTAGAACTTTGTGCTACATTTCATTATAATGGCATGTCAGAAAATGTTGTTAGACTAAGGCTTTTTCCTTTCTCACTAAGGGATAAGGCTAAAATGTGGTTATACTCATTAGCACTTGGTTCTATTAAAAATTGGGAGGAGTTAACTCAAAAATTCTTAGTTAAGTATTTCCACCTTCAAGAACTACTCAACGTAGAAAAGATATTATCTCATTTTGTCAGTATGAAGGGGAATCAATATACGAAGCATGGGAAAGATTTAAGGAACTCCTAAGAAAGTGTCCACATCATGCTCTGGCCGATTGGTTAATCATTCAATCTTTTTATAATGGGTAAGTAGGATCCCTTAGGTCTATAATTGATGCTGCCGCTGGTAGATCATTAATGTCAAAACCTTTTGATGAAGCGTATGAGTTAATTGAAAAAATGGCTACAAACGAATTTCAATGGCCTCTACAAGGGTAAATCATAAAAATGTAGTCAGTGTTCATGATACAGATACGATTACAATTCTTGCATCTCAGATTGCTGCAATATCAAGAAAGTTGGACCAATTTGGAATGAACCAACCTCAATTTACTCTTGTAAGTGAGGAAAGTTCATTAGGGCCTATAATTGATTCTAAATTATCATATGAGACTTTAAATACCATAAACAACCCGTACTCTAACTTTTACAACCCAGATTGGGAGAACTATTCTAAATTTAACTGGAATAATACTACTAATGGTGGAAACCTAAAATGGGAAAATAATCATGCAAATCATAATGGAAGTTAGAATAATCAGAGGAACATAAACTATAGACCTTCATATCCACCGGACTCTAACAATGATCAACAATTTAAGGATAAGAAGATGTCTATGGAAGAAGTGGTATTGCAAATGGGAAACCGATTACGAAGTCAAAATGTCTGCGATTAGAAACATAGAGAATCAACTGGGACAAATTGCTAATTCACTTAGCAATAGACACCAAGGAACACTTCCTAGCAACAATGAGATCAACCCTAAAGAGAACACTAATGAACAAATAGAAACTGTCCAATTAAAAATTGGAAGAGATATAGAGGATGTGGTAAGAAAAGAGAAAGATGTTGTGAGAGAAACAATGGAAAATAAAAGACCTGAAAAACATATTTCTAAGGATCTGGAAAAATTAATATCTCCAACTAAAATCAGTTTAGAAAGACCACCACCTCCATTTCCTCAAAGACTTATACAGCATGAATTGAATAAAAAATTTTCAAAGTTCATGAAAGTACTTAAGAAAATAACGATAAATATTCCTTTTACTGAAGCTTTGGAACAGATGCCAAGTTATGCAAAGTTTATAAAGGAGATATTAAACAAGAAAAGAAACTTTTGGTATTACGAGACAGTTGTACTAAGTGAGGAGTGCAGCGCTATACTTCAGAAAAATTTTCCTCGGAAACTTAAAGATCATTGTAGCTTTACAATTCCTTGTGCAATTGGAAAAAGATTATGTGGAAAAGCTTTATGTGATTTAGGAGTGAACATTAATGTGATGCCTCTATCTATATTTAGAAGGTTAGGTTTAATCGATATTTCTCCCACTACTGTAACCCTTCTATTAACTGATCGATCTATCATTTATCCAAAAGGAGTTATATAAGATGTGCTTGTTAAAGTGGATAAATTTATCTTTCCTTTGAACTTTATTGCATTAGATATGGAGGAAGATAAAGAAATTCCAATTATTTTAGGGAGACCTTTCCTTATTACTGGATAAGCTATGATAATTGTGCAAAAAGGAGAGTTGGCTATAAATATTAATGACCATGAAGTTACTTTTGATGTATTAAAGACTATGAAATATCAAGCTGAGAAAAAAGATGATGATTGTTTTTGGATAGATGAAATTGATTATCTAAGTAAAGACCATTTCCAAGAAAGTTTTGAGAGTAAGTTAACAGATGAGATTGAAATGAATTTTCATGATGATTCGAAAAGGTTATTTAAAGAAGACTGTATGTATGTTCAGGAGAGGTGTGAAATGATGGACACTACCAAAAATAGTAAACTTTTAGTTCCATCTGTTGAAAAATCTCATGAACTTAAGATGGATGTATCCCATACAATTTTAAAGCCTATCTATTTAGAGAATTCATCTACACAACTAGTCTTTATATCTTTAGATACGACTCAATCACAAGAAGAACTTGAATTGAATGATGAACATAATAAAGTTATCAAATTAAGACTTGGAAGAGAATTTGAGGATATATTTCAAAAAAGCTTTGAGTTGAGAAAAGAGGATAAGTATTTTGAAAGACCAATAGAAGATAACATGAGACAGAAGAATATCCCAGAAGAATTTGATCCAGAATCTGAATTATCTAGTGATAATCTAATCCAAAATTTGGGAGATATTGAAGTATCTTATAAAGATCCATTTCTTATAAATTTCAAGGATGATATTAATATGCAGATTGAAAAAATCAATAGAAGAATATTGGATCTAGAAAGAAATATGAGGAATTATGATATAAATCAAACTGAAAATGAAGAGCTAAATGAAAAATTAAAATTTGAGGATTTTATAGGAATCCCTAGATCTGAAAATGATTGGACGATTGATCGAGGATTACTTAATTGGAATTTTGATCCAGGTGGAATCATTTGTCGGGCTAATGACGTTAAACCAAGCTCTTTATGGGAGGCAACTCATAGTTATCAGTGTGTTTTGATTTACTATGCTTAAGAGTCATGATTGTTAGTGTTGTATGGTGTTTGCATTAGAGTGGATTGAATTGATGTTTATGTTTCATTATGGATTGATCAGTTTGACTGATGATTGATAGATGTTTGGATTATTAGTAGTTTGATTTGATCTTTGTGTGTCATGAGGGAGGTGATTCCTTAATTTCTTACTGTGGTTAGATTTTTATGTTCTCTTGTAGTAGTTGGATTGACGAGTTCACTACAACTCGGGTCTCACCCGGACTTAAGTTTTACAAGAGATACCATGAATTTAAATTGTAACATATCTATCTCAATTTGGATACTTCTTTTCTCCAACTTTATTTTCATTAGGTAGGAGTCGCAAACCTATTTGATGAACAACATATGGATGATCTTACACTATCTTTATAACTGTTAGAGGTGCTTAATTATAAGGATTAGGTAATGCCTGAGATTGGTGCCTAGGAGCCAATATATCAGGGGTAATCTTATCTTTGGGATTATAATCTATAAAATCATTTTAAAGTACCTAATTTACTAGTGTAGTGATTCCGTTAGAAATTGGAGGTAATTTAGTGTGATGTGATGAGTTAAAGGAAGAATTGTCCTCATTTATCTTATGTGTGTTTGTTTTTGTGTTACAACTTTATTTAGGTATTGAAGAACATTTTTCCCTTACTGATACCTACAATGCTAGTTAAAATTTTATTTAGTTAATTTCATTTTGGCATGATTAGTTTAGATTTACTTTCTGCTGCATATTGTTCTCTCCTAATGAATACTTGCAAATGATTTTGATAGACATTTGTGGTAGATAGAATTTCTAAATTGTTTTCTTCCTGCTTATATTTTTTGTACTGAATGCTATATATGTTAAAAATTAATTTTGGGGGTAGGAAGAAAAATAAAATTTTAATGTGAAAATACTTTCTTTTAGTGTAATTTTAATACAAGCATGTTTTAGGCTAGATTTACTTTTTCCTACAGTCATTCTATCCTGATTATGCGTGATATGAATTTGATAGGATGTTGTAGTAGTAAGTATATCCAACCTTTACTTTTTCTTCCTGCTACATTTTATGGAATTAATTGCAAAATATTTTAAAATTTAAGTTTGGGGGAAGAAAAATATTAACTCTTATTTGTTCTCAATTATTATATTTTAAAAAATTATTAAGCATAACTTAGTGGCAATTGAACCTCGCTTGAGATAACTAAAACTTTTTATTTCAGTTGAATATTATGGAAGGATTGGATGAAAGTTTTTAGTAATAAAAGTTAATTTTATAAGGATAAAATATTTGGTATGAAAGAATTTTATTATAGTTAACTATTTAAAGTAAAGAAAACTGTATTTTTGAAATATTAAGAGACTTAAAGTATTGTGTGTTAAGAAGAGATTGCGACTTTATGATGAATAATAAAGGTCATACCTAATTATAAAGTAAGGATGTGTTTCAAGTTTGAACTTTAGAAAGAGGAGAGTGAAGTTCAAAATCATTACAGACTCTCCAGATATAATAATCCTCATTAAAAGAAAAAAAAAAGAAAAAGAAAAGAGAGAGAAAAAAAGGGGATTGAAAATGATCCTGAAAGAAAAAAAAAAGAAAGAAAGAAAAATATTTATGAGGAGAAGCTTGAGGAGATGCCTAATCAAAAATTGGCTTCACTCGAGTCACTCTAAAGGGAAAACTTCGATTTCATTTCGAATTTATATTTAAAGTATCGTCTACATTCGATGAAGTTTACATGAACTTTTTTTCACATAATCGTTTAAGACACTCTTAATGCAACAAATTATGGTTTATCTTGAAATAAATAGAAAACTAGAACCCTTTGACTTAATTGCTGAATATTCTTATACCTGTAGCGTTAACCTGAGTTACTGAATTTCTTTCAAAAAATCTAACCAATATATTCTTTTGAATGAAAAATTTTAGTGTCTTACAGGGGAAAAGTACGTTTCCTTGAGTTATATTTTTATGTAGTAAAAGTGTTACTTGAGGACAAGTAACAGTTAAGTTTGGGGGATTTTGACACGCCTAAAATATATACGCTTTTTGCTATATCATTTTTCTCATTTTTGATGATATTACACTTTAAAGGAAGGTATTTTGTATGTTTTTTGATTTTTGGTACAAAAAATGGTGATTAGAGCAAAAAGAAACAAAAACGGTGCAATTTGGAGCAAAAACGAGCAAGAAATGAAATTCTGCCCTGACACCTTTCAATAAGTCTTTTGATGCTTAATTTCTTACACTTCTTGCATATTTTTGAATGAGATTACACTTTAAAAAAAGGTTATTTTTTTGTTTATTTTGTAGGGCTATCAGTTACGAACGCAACGCAACTGAAATGAGGCGAAACAGAGCTGAAACAGAGCAAAACGGTGGAGCTGCGTAGGAATCTCACCGACGGCGGCCTCGAGCCCGCTGATGGCGGGATTTTCCCGAGAAAGCCAAAATATGACCGAAAGGCTCGCCGACAGCGCCCTCGATCCCGCCGACAGTGAGCCTTAGTAGTTGGCCCATGTTCTAGAAGCTCGCCGACGGTGATAGCGAGCCCGCCGACGGTGAGAAGGTCGGTTCAAGCACAAATTCATCGAATCTGGACGCCTTTTGAAGAGGTGCTTAAGCATCCTTTGGGAATTTGTCTACCTCTTTAAAATATAGACGAATTTGTTGAGAAAAAAAAGAAAAAAATGGAAAAAAAACTTAGAGAATGTTTAGGGATTTTAGAATAGGAGTAGAAATGTAGATTTCTACCCTTTTGGAGAGATTGGAGAGGAGATTTTGAGATTTGTAAGGGATTTCGCTAGCATTGCATGGATCGCAGGGAGACTTTATGGGAGAGATCTTCGTCTTTCATTCAAAGGGAAAAAGCTAAGTAGTGTTCTTCACTATCTTATAATTTTGTAAACATTTATTTAGTGTATTTGCTTTGGTTAAATGAAATTTCCGTTGTGTTTTCCTCGCACTTTGTGACATATCTCTCTTACTTTTTCTTCTTCTTTGGAAATAGCGGCATGAGAAGATTATGTCATTATTTTCCTTTTACTTTTCTTTTGTAATGAATAGAAATCATGTTTAGGATTTTGTGATGCATGGTAGAAGTAAATTTAATTATAAATGTGATGGTTTTTAATTGCACTTCATTTACATCGCAATAAGGGCCCATTGTAGTGTTAAAATTTGTTGTAATTGCATCGACCCTAAAGGGCGGTGTAATTCTCAACAAAGTGGAACCACATTCAAATTCCATGGTTAGTGAAGTTCATGGGAATTGAATGCAAATAAATAAGGAAATAATATTAATCAGGCGTAGAATTGGAGATTTTAGAGTGACAGGCTAAAATCCTCAATTCGATCCTATCGTTTGGGTGCTAAAGCGGAGATGTTAGCCCTCAGGTGAGGGGAACGTGGGAGCTCAGAAGTGAGAGCCGGTATCCTCCCGCCAGCCTACGTATTCGAGTAACCAAGCATAGGATTAGTCAATGTTCTTTATGCGTGGACCAAAGGGTAAAGAATAGGATTGCTCCTATTTGGCACATACAATATTAAATGCATCTCATTCCTATACATTATCTATTTCATTACATAAGAATAATAGTTTTTAATATCTCAAAATTCTCCAAACCAACTCATCCAAAAAAGGTTATCTTTAGAATTATTATTTGCACTTAGTTATAGTTACTATTACATTTAACTCTTGTATTTAGGAGTAGTTGCTAGATAAAACACAATTTTAATTGAGATTCCAAACTAAGGACTATTAGTAGTAGAGTAGATTTTGACTAAAGACCTCTTACTTCACTTTCTCGTGGGATCGATACTGGGGTTTTTAAAGAAAACTCTATATTACTTGAAACGATACGTATACTTGCGTAGTACCCTTAGTGTGTAAAATATTTTCTAATTTTTATATCATTTAAGATTTTGCACACTAGCCGCTATTTATAAATCGGGTCAAGTTTTTGGCCATCTTTTGGAAGTTAATTTATTGCGTAATTGCGAGTCGGGTCAATGGTTATCAAACTTTTTTGCATACTTTTTATTTATGATAATAAGCATCATGCGGTTTCTAAAATAAAATTTCAAACCCAAGAATATTTTATGCAAAGAATGATAATTTCAAGGTGCATTTGAATTGAGCTGATTTTTAGTGGGTAGTGGGATATTAGGGTTTAGTTGAAATTTTTTATATTTAATTTATATTTTGGTTTTGTTGATTTTATTTTATATTTAGTTGAATTTTAATATTAGGTTAAAATAGGGTTAACTTAAGTTTCAACTCAAGTGAAGTTCAAGATATAGTTTACCCGATTCATTGTAGTCATCTGGTGACACTTTGAGGGAGGTCCTGTGTCTCGATGAGATTGGATATAAGCTGGGGAAAATGGTTTAACGAAAATTAAGGTGAACACTCATCTCATGTATTAAAGCTTCTTGATTTTAACAAGAAGTTAAAGGTCACTTTGGTGTTACTGGTGTCAATTTGGGTCAACAAATCAGGTTCGAGTTCGACCCGAAATGACTTGATCCGAACAGGGTCAACTTGAACCCAACCCAAATAATAAACGAAGTGAAAACCAAGACCCTAAACTTAAACTTGACCCACTAACCCAAACCTGACCCAAATAATAAATGGTTGAATTCTTTGATCCGAACATGACTTGAAAAATATTCGAGTCAATCCTAACCCAGATTATTCGAGTCGAGTTTTTTGAAACCCCTATCTAGAGTAGGCATAGACGGTGTTTTTAGTAAAAAAAATCACATTGTTTCCTTATATAGTGAGAACTTGAATGAAACAAAATAGTGATACTCTACTTAGGATAGGGAACTCTTTGCAATTATGCAGACACTTTGACACTGGTTACATTACCTCTTACACAAAAGAGTTTATTCTAAACACTGACTATTATGCTCTAAATTTCATTAATATCCAAAAGAGATTAAGTAATAAGTATGCTGAGTGGGTTGTGTATCTTCAAGCTTTCGCTTTTTTCCTAAAGTCTAAACTAAGAGTTGATAACAAACCTGTTGTTGCACTTTCTAGAGTGACCTCGATAATCTCAATTTTTAAATTTCTAAGACAAGCTTAAGAACGACTATCAATTTTGTCCAGATTTTCATCTGGTCTACATTTAGAATGTTAAGAGTAGACATCCCTTTATTGATCTCGTTGGTAAATATTCTATCTACAATGGATATTTATATAAAGAAGAAAGTTGTGCATCCCCATGGCGTCACTTAGATCATTTTTTTATTATAAAGTTACATTAAGGAGTCATGGCAGGACACTGTCGGCATATTTTTAGGTTATGTGTTTTATTTTGAAAAGGGGGTCGCCTACAGAAATTGTCGGCGAATTTTTTATATTTTAAATTTAATTTAAATATATAGTTTAAAAGATAACATTTGATTTTGAAAGTAATTTTAAGTTTAAAAGTTTTAAGATATGAAATCAAACCGATCTCACATCCCAAATAGTTTATATAAACGAGCACCGTACCACAAACCATGTATCTATCCCGAAGAATAGACACCGCTCGATGATGGGGCTCGATTAAATAAACTAGGAGATTTGTGACATCCGTTTGGTCTCGCGAACCAATTTTATAAGCCGACAAGTTCCCCGCTTAATTTAAATGAATTAAGCGTGGTTTATATTACTCGGGTTCTTAAAGTTCCCTATAAGGGCAAGCCCCTATAGTTAATTACATCTTAAATGACGGGAATCACTTAAGAAAACTCTCGATAATGATCAGTGGTTTTGCTCTCAAGAATTTCAAAGTTTAAGGTTTTCAAAGGATTGAATTTTGGAAATTCAAAAGGGAATGGATCAAATTTCAAACAATTTATTTCAGGAGTTCAAAGGAAGAAAAGTAGGAGAAGTTGAGGATACAAGAAGAATCTTGGCAACTTCCCAAACTATCCTATTGTTTGGCTTAGATTTGGGAAAATCCTAATATTATCTTATATTTCAATCTTGCCATTTTAATTAATTAGGACTTATATTTGTATGACATAATCATACAATCAGCCTAGAAAATGTGAGGGTTTATGTCGTACCGAACGACTACCTCGGAGTCCTAAGACCGGTTAGGGCTTAATTTACATGACATGATCATGCAAATGACTAACGAAGAATTGAGGATTTATGTTGCACTAGGAAAACTACCTCGAAATCCTATGGCTTTGTTGTTTAAATTCTAGGAATGTTTTATTGAAGTAGACCAGGTTTTGCTGATGACGATGGCCGTGCTGCCCACCATGCTCCGAGCTCCTTGTTGTTGCAGAGGTTTAGTTTTAGAAGTCATAAATCAGGAGATGAGAGAAGTGCTTTGGTTTAGAGAAAATCTTAAAATCCAAGTGTTTTTAGTATTTTAATTAAAACAAATCTTAAGGTTGATTAAACAGAACCGATTAAGATCCCACGGTTCCGTCATCCTGGCACTGTTATTTTCATCAAATTCACTTAGTCCAGATGAATTTGCTAAACTCAACTGAATGAGTTCCACACCTTCATTTAGACCGTGGGAAATCCCGTTCTCACTCATGCATTTTGTACTCTATATTTACATTTATTAAAGATTTTCAAGCCTTCACAAAGATGTTAATGAATACTTAAAATTTTCAAAAGTAAAATATGTTGAGCCTAGAAATAAAAATATAAATTTTAGGGAATTTAACATGGGCGATTCTATAATAATCAGACTCCATTCTAGTAGGTATTCATCCACTTTAGAAATTACAATCTAAAGAATATGAGCCTTTTGATTTTTTTGGAAACGTTAGTGATAATTTTTGTGTTGTAAATTTGCATAAAAACATGTCTAATAGCCTTATTTTTAATGTGAAAGATTTAATATCTTTTAAATGAGTTTTCTAGCCTTTGAATGTGCAAACCACTTCTTTTGCAGGACAATAGAAACATGTTGACCTCACATTTATGAGGACCTTAAATTAACACTCACAGAAAAAACATGTCTTGAACCATTTGCACTGGCTCAGGATCCCCAGACACCTTTTTAAAGACCTAATGATCAATATGATTATTAAATTCATCCTAGGAGGAGGTCTACCAAAATTGACCTCTTTTGAACTCTTCTAAGGTTCTCCTCAAACCCTAAAAATAAATTGACCCACTACATCTTTTTGGGATCAAATCATGATGACATACCAAAATGATCAAATTAGCAATGACAAAACCTGATTTGGTCAACCCTTGACTCAAAAGTCACCCCATTGACCCTTTGGTCAACCCAAAGATCGAATTGGTCAAACTTGGTCAAAATGGTCAATTTTGGACCCAATGACCACCACATTGACCATTTGGTTAACCCCAAGACCAAATTGGTCAAACTTGGCTAAAATTGTTAATTTTGGACCCAATGACCACCCATGAACCATTTGGTCAACCCCAAGATCAAATTGGTCAAACTTGGTCAAAATGGTTAATTTTGAACCCAATGACTACCCATGGACAATTTGGTCAACCCTATGACCAAATTGGTCAAACTTGGTCAAAATGATCAATTTTAGACCTAATGATCATTTATGGACCATTTGGTCAACCCTAAGATAAAATTGGTCAAACTTGGTGTCGACCGTTAATACTTTTGGTGTGAAGAGAGGTTGCTGATTTTAAAATATAGTTTAAAATAGTTTAATTTAATATATAGTTTTGAAAAATATCATTTTAATGAAATCAAACTGATCTCATATAATCAATAATTTGAATAATCAAGCGCTTCATTACAAGACATATATCTATCCTGAAGAATATATACATTACTTGATAATGAAGCTTGATCAAATAAACTAAAGAATTCATGACATCCTTTTGGTGTGTGAACTTTTTGTGCTGATGACAATTTCCCCTATCTAATGTGAAGGAATTAGATAGGGTTTATATTAATCTGAGGTCTTTAAGTTTTCTATAAGGGCAAGCCCCTACAGTTAATTACATCTTAGATAACTGATGTCAACTAAGAAAACTCTTAATAAAAAACAGGAAACATTGTATCCATGAATTCCAAATGGTAGGTTTCTTTAAGAAAATGTGGTAATAAGAATTCCAATAGGTGAATAGCTCAAATTTCAGAACATTTATTGTAGGAATCCAAATGAGAAGAAAGCTAAGGGAAAGGCAGGGATCTAAGAAAATCTTAGTGCCTTCCCGAAATACCCTATTATTTAGCTCCACTTTGAAACATTTATTTAAAGTTTCTTCCCGCTGAATTTATGATTTAGGACTTATATTCATCTGATACCAATCCTGTGAATAACCTGGAAGATAGGAGAGTTTATGTTATACCCGATGATGATCTCAAAATCCTAAGATAAGTTAGGGCTTATATTGCACAACACAATCATACAAAAGCCTAAACAGATAAGTTGAGGGTTTTTGCTGCACTAGAAAAGCTACTTCGAAGTCCTATGGCTTGTTGTTTAATTCTAAAGAGTTTTATTGTTGAAGATGGCCATGCTGCCCACTATGCACGCTCCAAGCTCTTCGTCATAACAAGTTTAGTTTAAAGAAGTGTCAAATGAGGAGAAGAGAGAGATGTCATATTTTAAAAAGTTGAAAATTGAGGTGGCTTAATGTTTTATTAGGGGACCATGCTTAAATTGATTAAGCAGAACCGGTTAAGATCCCACGGTTCCATCATCCCGACACCACTATTTTCTTCGGATTCACTTAGTGCGGATGAATTTACTAAACTCAACTTAATGAGTTTCATACTTTCATTCAGACCATGGAAAATCCCATTAACAATCATAGGTTGTATCCTCTGAGGTATTTCTAATCATTCGACAGAGACATTTTAATTAAGTTGCGATTGTGGTTTTATTTTGTTCGTGATTAAATTTTGAGTTATTTTATATTTTGACTGTTGTGGTGGTGAATTTTATCTTATTTTAATTTTTAATTTAGTTTTAGTTTTGGTTTTGTGGCTATCCTAAAAGTTTTTTTTTTGGTTTTCATGCAGGTTGACATTGTTATTTAACATGCAAGCTCATAAGCAAGAAAAGTAAAGAAAATGCAGGAAAAGAAAGCATTGTAAACTATAAAAGTGTACCTGACGAGTCTTCTCTTTCCTCCACCTGAAACTTTAGTACTCTTTGCAATAAACATTTATAATTTGCAGGAAAGTAAAAGTCTATAGATATGTTCGTCACAGGCCTACCAAACTCTATGTATAACTTGGTGGGTTCTATCCATTCATTTAAGAGGTTTCTTCATCTAATAAACATGATAGATCCAATTGTCCTAAAAGGTGTCCAGAAGATTTGTGAGAAAGTTCTAGGAGATACCTAGACATTTCACAATTCTGTTGAGCTTCCTTAAGCTCATTTTGGACATATCATAATTATTAAATGATTCATCTGTTTCATACCCTTATGCTTAGTATACTACAGTTTTGATTATCCCAATAAGTAGGGTGAAACATCATTCGATATTCAACTTAGGAATTATGTACGTGGGGCCTTTAGAGGCAAAATTAATTTATGAAAGAATTTAATTAATTGTGGTTTAAGATTATTAGAACTAGGGTTTAAGTCCACAGTTATGGTTTAAGCCCATGGCAAGACAAACCCATGGCAACCCTAAACCCATGCTTTGCACTTAAACCCTAAAACCAATTCTTAGCCTATTAATATTGGGTCATACACAACCTATTAAACACCCTTTATGACATGAATGACCTACTTAGAACCCACAAGCACACAAATTCTGACCTTAATCCAAGGTCTTCATGAAGCCATTATGAGAGAAGGAGGAGGTTTCATTCCTTTACAAAACCATTGGTGACATGTTAGCTTAGGTGGAAGAGGGTTAACTAGCTCCTTTTTGGAGTCACCATTCACCTTATTCCTCCTCCAATAGAAGGGGAGCCTTACTCATGTTACTCTCCTTACCATAATTTAACTCATCATGAAGGCCATTTTGAAGGAATGAAAGGTGTTATTTGTTTCTCAGATATTTATCCTATGTCTTGAGCTAAGGTGGAGGTTTTAAAACCAACTCATCCATGGGCCCCTCACCACCTCACCATCTCCCCAATGGAAAAAAAGCCAAACACATGGCCAAATTTCCACCTTAATGAAGGTTCATCATGGATGACTTAGGGAAGCTCAAGTATGGCTATCTTCAAGCTAAAAATCTTCTCCCAAGCCATCATGAGGTTATTTATCTTCTCCCCCAAGCAAATCAAAGCTTATCAATGGATTCTCCATGTCTATAAATGGGCTAACCTGAGAGCTCCCATAGAAGAGAGAGACCAATATACAGTCCCCAATTCCAAAAGATTTGAACATAAAACTTGCTCCCTTAACCCTAAGGAGTTGATCCCCTATGAAATTAGCTCCTAAAATCCACTGTTCAGCTCCAATTTCATGCCCTAAAAACATGACAATTTTTCAGGTTGACACAAAACCTTTCAAAACCACAAATTAGCCACACTTACACCATCCCTGAACTGAAAGAAGAAGTTTCTAATCAAATTGGACCTTCCTGTGAACCCTAACCCATTCCAAGACCAAGCCGTGAGCTCATTTCAGTGAAGTCATACCTCCGCATGATTTCAATTCAAATTGAGCACACCAGAAGCTTCGCAAGGACCCAGCGATCGTTCCTATCAAACTTGATTGAAGCTTCACTTCATTAAGACAGGGTATGGCCATTTTGACCTAAATATTGCTCAGTTTTGGACATTTATGAAGTACAACATTTCAAAATACCAACATCACCATATAGATGTGTTCGTCTTTTCGAGATGAAACTTTAGGAACAAACCTCACTAAAATCCATGGTGATTTAAGTGAAATCATGTGCCTTGAATATGGCCAATTTACGGGATGAACCAGGTTGGGGGAGATGCACAGACACTATCCATTTCCGTGAATTGGAAATAGACAACCAAGATTACGGCGGACAAACTCCTTGTGGAGGGGAGGACAGCAGATCAGCTCTCTCGCAGGAATGATCCTGTCAATTAAATGACACCGCGTGGTGTTTCGACGGATCCAATGATCCAACGAGTGCCACATGGAATTTCCTTTAAGTGGGATTTAATTAAATACAAAAAATCCTATTTAACTTCAAAAATACATATCTTGACATAAAAAATCATAAAAATATGATAAAAATACACCTAGATTCAGTATAATAAAGAGAAAATTATAAAAGCAAAATTTAGAATTAATGAATTATATTTAATTTTTTATTATATAATTGCTCTATAGAGCAATTTAACTATTAAAAATTAATTATAAAGTTAAAAATTCTAAAATTATCAAAGAATGATATTCTCATCCTAAAGAACATTCTTTGATTTTTTTAAGTGTAGGGGAAGTCTCTAACATGTGATATAAAATTTTCAACCATACTTTGTAATTATTTTTAAAAATAATTATAATGTTTAGCTTAAAAATTAAAATTTGGAATTGGTTAGAAAATTTAGGATGATGAATTTGAATCCTAAAAATGACAATTTCTAACCACTCGAATATTTCAAAGTGAAAAATTGGTAATTTAGGGCTAAAATCATAAATTATAAAATATTATATTTTAAATCCTAAAAATTTCTATTTTAGGTTTAAATCACCCTAAACCTAAATTAATCCTATCAAACCTTACTTAAATTAGGTTTAATACAAAACAAACACTATTTAGGTCCAACCTCCTATTAGACCTAATTGGCATACTTAAACCTTAATAATAATAGGTTTATGTCAAATAAAAACTTAATTATGTCTAAGCTCTTATTAGACATAATTAACATGTTTAAACCTTAATAACATTAGGTTTAAGTCAAAATAAACCTTAACTAGGTCTAACCCCTCATTAGACGCAATTAATCACCTTAAACCTTAATTACATTAGGTTTAGGTTAAATTATCCTCAAATCCTAATTAGAACTAACACTAATTAGATCTAATTAATCAAATTAAACCTTACCTAAGTTATGTTTAATTAACCTTAAACCTAATTATACATTACCTTAATTAGGTCTAATTAATCCAATTAAACCTTACCCAAATTAAGTTTATATGACCTTAAACCTTATTTAAGTCTAACCCTAATTAGACTTAATTAACCCTTAAGCCTTACTGATGCGGGACTTTTTATTATGCAAGAACTTACGAACCCAAAATTATATATTTATAATGATTTTGTAAAGTCCAAACTTCAACGCAAGTATACGTATTGTATCAAGTAGTACAGGGCTCTAATGGAGTCCTGGTTATCGATCCCACAGGGAAGGCACGTTCCTTATAATAGATAACGTAATACTGAAATCCAATACTCAAATCACAATTAAAGTCTAAGTTTACTTCTACTAACAAGTTGCAGAAAACAGTAATAGTTAAGCAAACCACAATTACTTCTAATATCTTTAAACAGAATTAACTAACACACACACACTAAGCTTTGTATTTGAAAGTTTTTGATATATATGAAAAGTTTCTTTCCTCTTGCAATGAGTATATGATGTGTGAATGATATAAAATGATTATTTATTGTATTGTGCCAAATAGAAGCATAAATGTTTCTTTACCCTCAAAAGAGTACCTCCTCTTCCAAGCATGTAAAGAACATTAACATATCCTAAGTTCAGTCACTAAATGTAAGGCTAGGTTGGGAGGATACCGGCTGTCACTATGGAGCTTCCACTCACCCTTTACTTGAAGGCTAACCTTCTACTTTAGTTATCAATCTTAGGATAAAATTGGGGATATCAGCCTGTCACTCTGAAACCTCCAATTTGAAGCCCATCAAAACACATTTCCCTATTTATTTGTACTCAATTCCCATGAACTACGCAATTCATTCATGTACATTGAATGGATTCTTCATTATTGTTGTATGACACTCAATCCTTTTGGAGTTAATGTACAACAACAGATTTTAACAATTCAATTGGCCAGATCGAAAAGTAAATTAAGTTCAAAATGAAAAACCATCACAATTTCTTCAATACTTTAAAAGCATTTCAAATCCACATTATCACATCATCACATCTCTATGTAAGAAGAAAAACAAAGGAGACTACTCAGAATTCATAGAAAAGACACAATAAAACATGGATTTTATATATATATATAAATCATACAAACCACAATAGCAAATACAACTTATTTCTTTCTCTTCCCCAAGAAAATCCCTTGAAGTTCCTTTGAATCAATTTCTCTCTTCTTTGCAACACTCAATTCCCTCTTTAGAATGGAAAGGAAGAAGCAATCTCTCACTTTATTCCTTCTCCTTCACTCCTTAAAGAAGAATCCCTCTCAAATCTTCACTTCTACACTCACTCTTCCAAACCTTAACTCTAAACTCACACTCTCTCTACTTCTACACTCTTCTCCCCCTCTCAAATGTCATCCAAAAACAGTTACATATATGTTAGAAACGAATTCCCAAGAGTTTCCTTAAGCATCCATTCAAAAAGTCGCCAAAACTCTTCATTTTTGAATTGCACTAACATAGGGCGCTGGCGGCGTTCTATCATCTATTTAATTCTGAAGTCTCTAGAAGTTGGTGTCGGCGGCACCAGAAGCTGTTTTCTCCCATTTTGCTCTTTTTCGCTCCAAATTCATTCCTTTTTTCTTATTTTTGCTCCAATCACCTAAAATCATCATACCTGCAACAAATCATGAAAAATACATTTCTTTAAAGTGAAATATCACCAAAAATGGGTAAAATTATATAGCAAAAACATTATATATTTTTGGTGCATCACTTACTTACATTAGACTTAATTAATTTTAAACCTTAATTAGACCAAACCCTAATTAAGTCTAATTAATCCAATTAAACTTTACATAATAAGGTTTAATTAAACATAAACTCTAATTAGACCTAACCCTACTTAGGTCTAATTAATCCAAATAAACCTTACCTAAATAAGGTTTAATTAATCCTAGACCCTAATTAGGTTTTACTAATTCAATTAAACCTTACCTAAATAAGATTTAGTTAATATTAAACCCAAACTAGACCTAACCTTAATTAGGTCTAATTAATTCAATTAAAACTTACCTAAATTAGAGCCAATTAATCCTAAACCTTAATAGAACCTAACCCAAATTAAGTCTAATTAATCCAAGTAAACCTTACTTAAATTAAGTTTAATTAACCTTAAACCTTAATTAGACCTAACCCTAATTAGGTCTAATTAATCCAATTAAACCTTACCTAAATTAGGTTTAATTAACCCTAAACCTTAATTAAGTCTAACCCTAATTAGACTTAATTAACCCTTAAGCCTTATTTACATTAGCCTTAAGTAACTTTAAACCCTAATTAGATTTAATTAACCCTTAAGCCTTACTCACATTAGGCTTAAGTAACCCTAAGCTTTAAATGCATTAAGCTTAAGTAATTCTAAACCTTAATTAAGTCTATCTCTAATTAGAATTAAATCAAACCTAAATTTGGGTTCAACCCAAGTTAATCAAACCTTTATGTTAAACCTACATTGAACTTAAATCCAAACTATTACTTGATTCAACCCAACTTGAACCTAAGTTAATCAAAACTTTAGGTTTAACTTACATTGAACCTAAATCAAAACCATAACTTAGGTTCAAGTCAACGTAAACCCAAGTTAATAAAACCTTTAGGTTCAACCTACATTGAACTTAAGCCAACCTATACCTTGGGTTCAATCCAAATTGAACCTAAGTTAAAAAGACATCACAAGTTCAACCTATATTGAACCTAAGTAAAAAAGACATCACAGGTTCAACCTATATTGAAGATAGGTTAAAAAGACATCACAGGTTCAACCTATATTGAACCTAAGTTAAAAAGACATCATAGGTTCAACCTACATTGAACGTAAATCAACTTAAAGCTTAAATTCAACCCAAACAAACTTCAGGTTCTATTCACACTGAACCTTAAGGAAACACACATTAGATTTTATCCAAATTAAATCTAAGACATAATAAATTTTTTATTCTATCTAAATTGAATCTAAATGAATCAAATCCTAGATTTTATCTAAATTGAATCTAAGTAATACCAACCCCTTTAACTTAGGTTCAGATCCAAATTGAACCTAAGAGACAATCTACCTTGGATTTTATTTAAATTAAATCTAAGTTATATTAAACTTTAGGTTTTACCTAAATCTTTTTATGTTTTAGGTTTTACTTAAGGTTCTACCTAAATTGAACCTAAATTACTTTAGATTCTACCTACATTAAATCTAAATAATATCATAACTTAGATTCTATTGAATCTAACATCATCTTATTTTAGGTTCTACTTAAATTGAACCTAAACCGTTTTATAACCACAAACATAATGATCTTAATCGGATCATTCAGAATTAAATAAATCATAACCAACCTTTTAAAATATGACAAAAGACATTAAAACTTAAATGAAACTTTAATAAAGAAAGATCACCAATCGCAACTTGAAACACAATATGTTTTAATATACAAAGATTTCTTGGATGATGCAATCCGTGGTTGTTGACAAGAGTCTTCCAGTCCTAGTTTAAACACCTTTAGGACTAATTAGATCGATGCATCTGATGAATCTGGGATTATAAAACCATGAACATCTTGACTGGGTTGTCTAAAAATTAAAATTTAACCAACTAAAACAACAATTTAAGAAATAAAATCGACATTATTTCTTTTATAAATTTGACATTGTTTTCCTTATAGTTTGAAGATAAGTTACATTTTAGATTTACTTTGCATATTATTAGGGTGTGTTAACTCTATTTTGCAGGACAAAATTTTGAAGACGGAACAACAAATGTTAAAACAAAACTAAAACCACAAAAAAACAACAACTACAAAACAAAACAACAATAAAATCAAAATCAAAATATGACAACATGACAAACAAAACCAAAACAAAATAAAATAAAATGACAAAAAAATAAAACAAAACAACAACATCAAAATAAAATAAAACTAAAACAATAACAAAACAAAATGATAACAATAAACCAAAACTTTAGGGTAATATGTGACACTTAGAAACATATTACCCTTAGGATCAAACACTGAAGTTTCTTTCCTTGATCTTAACACCTAAAAATTTCCTAGAGAACGAATGTTAACGTTAATCAGGAGTTTTCTTAGGCAATCCTAACCGTCTAAGATGTAATTAACTATAGGAGCTTGCTCCTATAGGAGAATCAAGAACTTAGAATATGTATCACACCTAAAATATCTAGTTATTAGATTTTTCCACGTGGTCTTCCTTATATGGAAATATCCAGAATAAGGAATTCAGGAATCTTCTCTGTAAATTTCACCACTGACATTTCCATTTTCTACTGTTTTCTATTTTTATTAGCCCTTATCTTTCTTCTTCAAGTTTCTTAATATCTAAGGATCCTTTACATGATACAAAAGAATAATATTACTTGAATATTAGGGCAATGTGATAGATAAACAGAGTGGTTACTCCTAAACAACGACATCGACAAAGTCCAACATTCATAACGACATGAGAGAACTGTCGGCGTCGGCAGCAACAAACTAGCCCAGATGCCATCAGAACAATCTTTGTAAATTTCAACCTAACAATCATTATATGAAGTAGACCACATCATCACTAAAAACCAAGGATCAATTAGGTGATCAATGCTTTTTAGAGTGGGGTAAGGATAAAATACTTACAGATGATGCTTGGATTATTATAGAGGACTTGTAGAAGCTTAACCCATATTTAGTAGATGAATATGTTATTTTTAAATCTCTAGAGAAGAGTTTTTTTTTTAGTATAAGAGAACTGATGTGGCACATGGAGGCCCAACTACTAGATCAAAATTAAGGGTCAAATCAATCTTGAGAGGATTTTGACCTCTCAATTATGTACATTTCTATCATGTTATGTAGTATTTAGTATCCCTTAATGTGTGTTAATTATTTGTATTTATATAAATTTTATGTGTATTTATGTTGAAGTCAAACAATTTTTTATATGAAATTAACCATTTGCTTATGTGGAGTCAAGATTTCCTTATGTGGAAGTATAACGATTAGACCATAAGTAGAAGTTTGAGTGTTTACATGTAGGTGTCAGCCCTCCCTCTCTCTTTCTCTTGTATTAGTTGCTCATAGTAAAAGAATGTGATGAAAAGGTGCTTAGTATGTAAATTTAAACTAATATTTTCTCTAAAATAAAGTTATGTTGATCGTGTGTAACACTTGGATAAATTATTCTTCAATGGTTTGAGGCTTTGAGGCCTATCACCAAGAGATTTGATGATCTCATTGGAAACCTATTTTGGTGTGTATGAAGTTTAATTTCTCTATACTTCTTTCATAGAAATTTCAAATTGTTTATGTTTTTTTGTAGTTTGCTTTTACGTTCCAAAAAAAAAAAGAAAAATCTAAATCGTGTGTGTTATCCATTTGTTTTATTATTTTAATTGAGAATCCATATTTATGTTTTTTTTTTTTAAATATGTACCACTTTGGCCATTTATCCTAATTTACGCATTATTCATCTAAAAAAGTATACATTTAGTGCCATTATTTTTATCTCTTTCTCTACTTCACAAATATAAATTTTTTTGTTTATAATATTAAGTTAAAATTATTGGAGAAACAATTGCTCAAAGAAATGCCTAATTTTCTATTTTGTATTTCAGGTTTCTACCTTTCTAAGTTTTCCATCACAAAATTCATATTCCTAATTGTCCAAAACCAAGAAAACTCTCCTAATTTATACTAGAGTGCTCTAGTATTATCCCCAATTTCAATTACTAAATTCGTATGTCTCCAAAAAAATATCTATCCAATTTCCCTAACTTGATCAACTTTGGACATAGCTTACCAAACTTTATCATATCTGTGTTTTTTCATATCAAATCATTCTAACAATTTATCAAACTTTTTAGATCAATGTGTAACACCCTATTCTACAATTAAAGTGTTTGTTTGTATGATTTGGAGGTTTGTAAAGAAATTTCTTAGTATTTTTCGTGAGAATTCAAGATTTTAGATAGAATTTGGAATAAGCACTAATTTCACTCATACCCCTTCCAATTGAGTTCGTCTAACAAAATTTAACATCCTAGCCCTTGAAGGAGATTGATTCCACATTGATCAATTTTTAGGGATCTTGATCCTCTAAATAAAGCAATGAACTCACCACCTACCCTCATAAGGATGGTGTTAGGATCGTTCAATGGCAATAGGTTTTGAGTGTTAAAGCTCCAAAAAGATAGTAAGTCTACCTTTTTGCTCTGTAGATTCAAACCTGAGCATGGATTTTTAACTCCAAGTAGTTCAATTGAATGCACCATCATTAAAAGGGATTGAGAAACTTTCTTAGTGGAACCCAATGTCATTCTTGTTTGAGTATTCTGTTAGTTCATAATGAATTCTAAAGAACAAAAGGACTACAAAGTCTTTACAATATGCAAATGGGTTTCACTCAATAGCATAATGATTACTGTTTTATATAATTGACCAAACTACCTCATTGATTAATTCAATAAATACCTTAATAGTCACTGGGTTATAATTAAATATTATGTTATTTAACTATGCTTGATTCTGGAATTCAGTGAAAAGAAAAAAAGGAAAAAAACATTAATTTCTCAAACAACACGCTTACTATGGAGTCTAATGCCAAATATTCTTTCATATACTCTCACATGTAGCAAAGTATCCAAAAATCGAACCACTTTAGATTATACAATACAAAAGCTGCTAATGATTGATATCAATCATGTCATCATAAGCTCTATCTTTTATATGACTAAGGGCAGCACAGCTGTAGGAATCAGCCACCCTTCCTTAATCTATGCTTTGTATGAACGTGGGAGCTTCGAAAGACTAGGGATAGGAACAAATCTTCTTGAAGCACGCTATTATGAAAAAGAGCATTTGCACTTACAAAAGCTCATGGGAGTTAGCTCTAGCTTTACCACCAGCCCTCATTATATATTTGAGCAAGTGTAGGAGCATAGAGGAGGTGACTCTGCCCTGAGGTAGAAATTATATCATTTGGAGATGTTATTTAATTAGTCGGAGTGGCAGCATCACCAGTAGTTTACATGGGAAGTTCAAATGTTTGACAAACTTTTGGGTTTAGCAAGGCAGGCTACCTAGAGCCTCCTCCTTACCACTTTATTCAAAGGTCGAGGCTAACAAAGCTACAGGAAAGAGAGATGATGATAATGAAATGCCAGTAGAGTTTTAGGGGAGTGTTATTTATTTTTATTTCCAATTATTTTCTTTTGTAGTTTATCATTATAGAAATTTAGTTTGGAAGAGACGGGGGGGGGGGGGGGGGTGGTTTGGAATTTGTTTATGTAGTAGTGCATTTTATATTACTTTTAGTGTTGTGAACATTTATAATGAAGTTTATTTCATATTTATGTGATTCATGTTATCTTGTGATATTGTACTCTTATTATGGTATGTTCACTTAAGTAATTCTATTTATTTTAAGCTCTTATCATTAAAAACAATTACTTTATTAGGTCAGAATGCTTTCTTATAAATGAAGTTTGGAGTATACTAATTTAAGAAATTATTAAACACTAAGAAAATTCTTGAATTTGAATTAAATCTACTAATACTAATTTATTTGCTTAAATTAATATACCTTCTAAACTCAAGAAACCTAATTTAACACAATTAACTAAAATATAATTTATTCAACTAAGTAACATTCAAAATTGTACAGCTATCAATACATAAAAATTAAAATTAGACTAGCAACTTTTAAATTATAATACTAAAAATAAATATCGAGAAAGTTGAATTGATTTAACTAAAGAATATTTGGTTTTCAAAATAATTAATATAATTATTCAAAATAGCTATCCTAAAAAAGAAAAGATAAAGATAAAAAATGTGAATTGAGTACTTGGTTCTTATAATAAAAACTATAAAAAGAACAATTGAAAGTAGAATAAAGCTTGAGAATAAGTCTCAATAACAAAAATTAGTTCCTATAATCTTCTTAAACTAAAATTTTAAAAAATCTCATTGATACTTAGAGTTTTATATTTAAGTTGATAAAATCTACATTATGATTATATGATGTATAAGTTGAAATTTTATATTTTTTTATTAATTAAATAAATTTTAGTCAACTATGCATGTTAAGCACTTATAAAATTTGAATCAGAATAATATTGTTTATGTGCAAAATTATGATATTATTAAATCTTTAATCTCTATACTCATAAGGTGTTTTATTTGTGAATTCAATTAAATGATTATATTACTTGGTGATAAATATCTTTGAGCTTAAGGGATTTATTAAGTGAGAAAAACTTAAGGTTTTACTTAGCCAAATCAATGGTTGTTCTACTTCCTAAACCCAAGATGGGGGAGGGGCGAAAGGAGCGGAAAGGGTTCTTGACGCGTCCCTAGGGTTTTCTTGCTTCGCCCGTCGGTGCTGCTGATCGTTGTTTTCTCGTCGTTCTTCTCTCTTTTGATCGATTTTCTTCATATCCGAAGTCTTGTGCTTCCTCGATGGCCGATCTTCTCAATCGACCTTCCTTTGCGGAAGCTCTTAAGGGTAATCTTGATCCAAATACATCTTCTTCTCCTAATCTTTGTTTGTTTCCTTTATCCTTCGGAGATCGGTTCGGTGAAGAAGGATTCGATGGATTATTGAAGAAAGCTTCAAAGAAAAACGGAAAACCGGCTTTAATCTTTAATGAAGAGGACACTGTGATACTTGCAGAGCCTCTTAAATACACTTTAATCGGTAAATTTACTTACGCTCATCCTAAAATGGAGGTTATTCGAAGGTACTTTACTGATCTCAAGCTATTAGGTAAATGGAATGTAGGGCTTATTGACGGTAGGAATCTGATGATTAAACTGGAGAACGAATCTGATTATACACAACTATTTTCTAAAAAAGTTATTCAAATAGAAAAGGTGTATATGAAGATTCTTAAGTGGACGGTGGATTTTAATCCCAAAGAAGAACCACCAATAGTTCCTATCTGGTTTCATTTTCCGGGGTTAAAATTGTAGTTCTTTAATAAGAAGGTTCTTTACTCTCTTGGTAAGATTTTTGGTACTCCTATGAAGGTAGATTTGGCCTCTGTTAATTATAATAGGCCTTCTATTGCCAGAATTCTTATTGAGAGGGATGTGACTCGCTCCTTCTCGCTATTCTGTGTGGTTAGAAGACTCTGGTTCTGGTTATTGGCAAACAGTAGAGATGGATTACATTCCACCGTACTGTAATAAATGTCGTATGTTTGGTCACACTTTCAATAACTGTTATATTGCTCATCCCCATTTAAAAAAAAAAAAATCCAAAAAACCCTAATAATAATGTCGAGATTTCTCATAAGGAAAGAAATATGCAACCTATTCTTGATCTGGAATTGAATAACATCTCTGTTAGGAATATAGAAGATTCTAATGTGATTATAATTCCAGATAAAGTGGATATTGTAGGTCAATCTTTTGGTAAATATTTACCACAAGATGGCAATATTATAGTTTCCAATTCAAAAGATTCACCACATGAGGATGTGAACAGAGATTTTGACCATGAATCTGTTGGTTTAAATGATATTAATGTTAACAAAGATGTTCATAACATCGCACTCAACCAATATTATTTATTGATCCTATTGTTGGACAAAGTTATAGATAATATGCATATGCATATTAACCTTATGGAGAAAGAATCTATTGGGAATATTATTACTGATAATATGAATGCAGAACTTAATGTTTTTAGCAGGCCTGAACCTGAAGATGAATGGCTGATCCAAAAATCTTCAAGGAGGAGAAAATTCAAGGGTAGCCGAGAGTTAAGCTACATAAACCCTGATGTTGTGCAGGATCACATGAATGGTAGGACTGATTCCAATGAGGTAACTTCTACTTATAGGGTAACTAGGAGTAGAAAAGACACTGATGATGAATTATAACACTATGATATGGAATATTAGAGGTGTTGCTAAAAGTCATGCCTCTAATAGACTAAGGAACCTTATCAGAAAATATCATTTGAATTTTTTTGGTATTTTGGAACCCTTAGTTAATTCTATAAATAATTCTAAATATGTTCAAAAAATTGGTAATTTTCGCTTATGGCCAACACTAATAATAAGATTTGGTTCTTTTGGAGAGATTTCATCACTGTTGATGTGATTATTAATCATGCTTAATTACTGCATGTTTTTATCTCTTATTTTGGCATTTCTTTCCATTTTTCTATTGTTTATGCTGGTTGCACAAAGCAAGATAGAATCTGCTTGTGGAATCTAATTAAATCTATTAGTCCTATGCTGGACACTTGGCTTGTTGGGGGTGACTTTAATATCATTTCTTCTGTTAATGAGAAAATAGGTGGTGTTTATCCTAATGTTAATCTTATTTCTAACTTCAATTCCGTTATCCTTGATGCTGAACTTTTTGATTTAGGGTATACTGGTAATGCTTTTACTTGGCATAGAGGTAATGTTTTTGAGAGGCTTGACAGATTCATGGCTAATGCTGGTTGGTACAATAATTTTGAGATTTTGCATTTAGCCTTTAATGCATATGACCACACACCTATCTTACTTAAAGTTTTGAATAATACTCATAAGAGAAGCTGTTTTCACTTTAGTTTCCTGAATGCTTGGACTAATCATCCTAATTTTCTGGAGTTTATTAAGTCTAACTAGACTTGTAATAACTCTGTTTATAACTGTCCCCATCCTAATCCTGGTCAGAAGCTATGGTATCTTCATAAACATCTTGCTAAAAAGTTAAGATGTTGGAATTGGAATGTTTTTGGCAATATTAATAGGTTGGTTGATGAGGCTGAGGCTAGAGTCCAGGATTTAGAAATTTTGTTATAGCACAATATTATCTCTTTTGATCTTTTTACTCAAGCTCAAAAGGATCTTACTTATGCCATTAATATTGAGGAAAGCTTTTATGCTCAAAAAGCTTGTATGTCTAATTTTATTAATGGGGATAGGAATACCTCCTATTTTCATGCTTGCATTAAGAATATAAGAAATAGGAATTTTATATCTTCTATTAGGAATGACAATGGTTATGTTCTTACTAATCAAGATGATATCATTAATGATGGCATTGGTTTTTTTGCTCACTTATTCTCTTCTGATAATAGTGCTCTTGAGATGATTAACTCGTGATGTCTTTCCTTCGCACGCTATCGTACATAATGTTAATTTTACTTATATTCCCGATTCTTCCGAAATTAAGTCCACTTTGGACAAGCATGGATAATGGTAAGGTCGCTTGGGCTCGATGGCTTTATTGTTGAGTTTTATAAGCAAGTGCTTGGGATATTATTAAAAATGAGGTTATTGGTGCTATTCAGGATTTTTTTAAGGGTATTGATTTACCAAAAATTTTTAAATGTTCCAATATTGTTCTTATTCCTAAAGAACATAGTATTAATTCTTGGAAGTCTTTTAGACCTATTAGTATTAATACTGTTATATCTAAACTTATTTCTAAGATTATTGTGAATAGAATTCAGGATGTCCTAAGTAAGTTAATTTCTTTAAATCGACTCGCCTTTATTAAAGGCGTAACTATTATCGATCATGCTCTTACCGTTCAAGAGTTGCTTTTTGACCTCGATAAGAGTAAAAGAGATGGGAACATTATTTTTAAGATGAATATTCAAAAAGCCTTTCGATTCTATTAGATGGGAGTTTATTATCCATGTGTTAAAGGCTCATGGGTTCAATCGGATTTCGTAACTTAATTTATAGAATCCTTAGTAATAATTATTATTCTATTATCATTAATGGTAATTCTACTGGCATTTCATGTCTTCTAAAGGAATCAAGCAAGGTGACCCTCTTTCTCCCTATTTGTTTATACTTGCTATGGATTATTTCTCCAAGTGCATTAATAAGTTATATGTGGAGAATCCTCTCTTAACTTTGTGCATAAAGGTTGTATCGCATTTCTCATCTTTGCTATGCAGATGATCTTATTATTTTTACTAATTCTAATAAGAGATCTATTAAGAAGATTTGGAAACTCATTAATCATTTCCAAAATTCTTCCGGCATGTTTTTTAATTCCGCTAAATGCTCCTTTTATGGATCTAAGTTTATCGACAATATGAAGTTAAAGTGGATCGAGGAGTATACTTTATGTCGATTGGTCGTTTTACCTATTACTTATCTTGGTTTTGTTTTAGATAAAAACCTTAAGAGAATTGCTTTGTTTACTAATTTGGTTGACAAAATTAGAATGAAAATTCATTCTTGGGAAAACAAGTTTCTTTCTTTTGGGGGGCGTATTACTCTATTGAAAAGTATACTTACTTCTCTGCCTCTTTACACTATTCAAGTAATGAATGTTCCCAAGGCTATTATTAGAAAGATTGAAGTTTTATTTAATAGTTTTTTATGGGATGGTTGCTGGAAAAAGGGTTACACTTGGAAGTGTCGGGAGAAGTTGTGCAAGCCCATTTCTAATGGGGGTCCGGGTTTTAGAAGTATTACTGACTTTATTAAATATAATTATATGAGGCTCTGGGTTCACTTTAGAGATAATAACTCTATTTGGGCTCACCTTCTCTCCTCTAAATATTGTGCTAATCATCATCCTTTATCTATTACTGATGCTTCTAATGACTCATACATTTGGAAAGAAATGCTAAAGGTTTCTCATCTGGTTGAGAAATTCATTTGTTGGGATGTTGGTATTGGTAAGTTGTCTTTCTGGTATGATGACTGGACTACTTTTGGGCCCCTTGCTAGTTGCTATGATGGCCCTCAACATATTAATGTTTCTGTTAATGATTTCTGGAAAATTCTCATTGGAATCTTGCTAAGTTAGGCTCGTGATTAAGCATAGTGATGTTTATTTCATTGCTAGTATCCCTTTAGATAATACCGAAGGGATATTCCTAAGGTCAAGACTAAAATTGGGGATTCGTTACTAAAACCTTTGCCGATATTAGTTCTTTCACTCACTGGGTATGATTTGTCTTGGCTTTGGAATAAATGGATGAAGCCTTCTATTTCCTTTTTACTTGGAGACTGTTACATAATTGCATTCCTATTGATGATTTACTTAAGCTTAAGGGTTTAAGGATTGTTTCTAAATGCTATTTTTGTAAGAATGATGAAGAATCTATTTTACATACGTTTATTAATCGTCGCTTGCATAGCCGATATTTGGAAGAGAGTTTTTACTCTTTGCAGCAGATCTGTTTCGTTTCATGCTATAATTCCATTTTTGAAATGTTTCAGGATTGGAATTGTTTGGGGCATGTGTTTCTTAGTAATATTCCTTCTATTATTGTTTGGTTCATTTGGATGAACCGTAATAGCATTAAATATGATGATAATACTTCTAGTTCCTTTAAAGTTGCAGGGAAAATTCTTTCTTACATTTCTAAATGTGTTTCTATGGTGGATTTTAAATCTAATAATAACAGTTATATTGTTTCTTTGACTTCTAATCTTCAGTTGCCTATAAATTTAGTTAATGTTGCTGGTTCTAGTATTCACTGGTATAAACCTCTTGCGCCTTTTTTGAAAATCACTGATGCTTCTTGGAATTTTACTAAAGCTGGTATTAGTGGGGTTTGTCGTGACTGGAATGGGTCGATTTTAGCTTGGTTTGCTGCTCCTATAGTTACTTCGACACCTTTAATAGCTGAAGCCGAGGCTATTATTCTTGCCCTTTTAATTGCTAAGTATAAGAAATGGGTGAATATTATTCTCGAAACCGATTCTTTAACTACTTTTTTTATCTGTTCTTTAAATATAACATGTCACTGGAGTGTTTTATTACAGATTAAAAAAATTAAAGCTCTTTCAGTTGGATTGAATGTGGTTTGGAATCATACTCGACGAGAAGGGAACTTGGTTGCAGATTGGATTGCTAAGCTTGGCGCAAATCTACTGAAGCATATTGTCTCTGAGTTTGTCCCTCTGTTTTTAAACTCTGTGTTTGCTTTAGATACTTAGTTGTTGTTTATTATTAGTGTGTTTGTGTGTTGGTCTGGTGGGGTGAGTTGTATTTTCTCTTTTTTTGGAAGAAGGACCCAATTCTTTTCTTTTTTGTGATTTCTGTAGGGTGCGTGTGTTGGGACCTTCTTCCCGATTTTGTACTTTCTTTTATGGAGCAATAAAATTGAGCCTTTGTGCTCTTTTATTAAAAAAAAAAAGTGAGTAAAACTTAAGAAAAATAAAAAAATAGGAGTTTAAATTTAGAGTTTTTCTATTATTTTTAAAATAATCGTGTATTCCATGTGCAAGTTTTCCCCTAAAAAAATAATCAAAACTTTGGTAAGTATGTTGAAGTACCGCTAATGCTATGTACCAGTGCCATGGTGCTAAGGCCAGAATCCCACATAAAACTTTTCTTGAGTGCTTAATGCTTAGGTGCTGGGTGATCAGCACCACAACACCATAGTGCCCAGATGTTATACCACAGTACCATGACCAAGCTATGCCAAGCCAAGTGGATAGAGATAGATCAAGCTCTACAGCGCTATCATATTCAACATCGCACTGTTATTAAGGACCAACCTCTTAGATCAAAAGGTGGAGAAGATGAAGCCACAATACTAGGAACCTAGAACTATAGCGTTGTCACCTAGTGCCGTAGCACCAGTATTGAGTGTTGTAGCCCAGAGCCAATGTTGCAGTGCCATAACTACAAAGCAAGTGGTACAGATGAACCCAATATGATTATTATTATGGGAAAATTTTGAATTCTTGGACAAGGAGGGGTTCTGAGAAGGAAATTTATATAAAGAAGATGCTAGAGTGTGAGGAAGGCCGAAGTTGTATTCCTTAAACATTTTTTTTATTTAATTACATAAATTAAGTCCTTAGTGTGAAAAAAGTCATTATAAGATAGTTTATATGAGAGTTTGCATTGTTTTGGTGAATCATGACTATGATTCAAAGGTGATCTCGGACGATTTATCAATTCATCGGGTTACCTCTTCTATCTCTTATCTCTTTATTTCAATATTTGTATTCTTAATTTATTTTATTGCAATGAGGAGTTCTATGTGATTTTATTATTTTCTCATGTTAGGCTAAGCGCTTTTCTTCTTATGAAATTCTAAGCTTAATAAATCAATGTTGAATTAGGTTTAAGGATTTAAAACTTTTAAAGAGTTGTTTGTGAAATTATGTTTTCATCTAGCATTTAGTAGTTATCATACTATTATTTAAAAAGTTTGGTGAATTTGAGATATCAACTTAGTCCTTTTTTGTGCAAGAGATTTTACAACTTAAAATTAAGAAAATAGCATAATACTTTGCAATCAATGGGAAAATGTGCTTGTTTTATTTTTGAATTGCCTATGAACAAAGACATATGACTTAGGGTTTTACAAATTATAATTATTGTTGTTATTGTTGGAGGCCTTAAACTATCAATATTTTTTTGATATTAATTAAACCTAATTTATCATATTAACTTTATGAACTTAGAATCCATAAAAAGTGTATCTCACATTTGAAATCTCGTTATTAGTAAAATCTAAAATTAAAATTTTCAAACCTTCAGTTACTTGATAGAATTAGGGCTTGTTAGACTAGTTTCTTAAGTTTCAACTTGCTTAACTTCTTATTTCTGTTGGATTAAATAGGACTCAAATCCATATATTGCTTACACAATATGAGCACTTACATGAGTCTGTGCTGGATTGACTCAATATACATAAATGATTCATGATCGAAGTAATGGATTTATGAATCAAGATTTAATAGATCAGCATTAAGGACCAATGTGCATTGTGAATATGTGGCCAATTTTTATGTGAATAATTGGAAGTTTCTCACAAGCTCTTGATCTAAAGTAAGAAAGACTATAACTTCAGTGTTTGTGATAAAAGAAAGATAAATTTAGAAGATGTGATCTATTTCTATAAAATTCTTTAAGAATCAGTTATAATATCCTTAAAGGAGAAGTTGTGTTTAATTGTGATTAATTGATACCATTCCTAATCATAGAATAATGACACATGTCATATAACATTGTTGAACTAAAATGAATAAAATATATGATAAATTTGATTCATTTACTCTAACACATCAATGCATTTAACTATAATAACTTAGATACTCCAACAGAGCAAAAAAGAAAGTAGATTGTGTAGTGGTCATTAAGATAAATCTTAGAGTGATAATCGAGGTTCAAAATGTTATTGAATTTTCACATCCAAAAAGAAAAAGAAATATTAGATTTTGGCATTCTGATGAATTATATTGAGCAAGTGATAAATTTAATGATGCTAATGGTGCTTATGACAAAGTAAATAATATTTGTCATGAGTTTAGTGACGATATAGATACAAAAACATTTAAATTGAATGAGTTCTTGTTGCTCGTTTGATGTATCAGTATAATATATGTACGTAATTATCAATTTAATTCTTTTACTTCTTGTATTTTTAGATTTCATTTATTATATTTCCAACTTTTGATTCTCATATTTACTTCTTTTTTACATAATTTCTTCTTTTGCTCCTTATATTTCGTGTATATAACCTTGCATCATTTTTTAAAATTTAATCTATTTAATTATTTTGATTTTTTTATTATTTTAATTACTCATCTTATAGATAGCTCCAGGTAGTGGTGATGTGCATGCTTCTCATAGATCCATCATGAGCATAATCAAGTGTAATAAAGTGATTTTTTTTTGTGCACTACCTATCATACACCACACTAGTGCTATCACTATGATCTCAATGCCCAATTCAGTCTAACGCATTGTTTCACTTGCATGGTTAATAGCTTACCACTCCCCATTATTTTTCTTGTCCACTTTATTCAATGCTTACCAACCCCAGTAGACTGTAGCACAACCACCACCCTTATTCTAACCAAGTCCATCTACTCTTGTTGAAACTGGTGTGCCAAACACCGATTGACATACATATATTATGGAGATAGATAAGTCACTTAGAGCAAAGCAATTGCACTCAATTTTTTATTTGATTATATAGTTGTCTATACTTTTTTTTTCTTGTATGCTTAATCATTCTAAGCAGGTGATTCATAAGATCATGGACATCATCAAAAACAAATATGATGCTCCTTATCCTGAAAAGGGCTTATGACTAAAGTAAGGGATATATTGTTCAAAGATTTTAAGGTAAACTCTAAATCTATAAAAATACTAAGTTTTATAAAGATCCACCTAATTGATGTATTTCATGGTGTAGAAAGAGTTTTTGTGGTTTTTTTTAACAATATTAGTGGATTAGGCAAAACTTTGAGTTAGGGCGGCCATCTGCTTACAAGATATATTTGCAAACATACACAACTTAGAACAAAGGCTCCTTTAGTTTGAGAAAGATGTATAGGTTTTGCTACGTGGATCTCTGGCCTCCTCTGATTATGTTCAGAAAAGGAAACATGCTAAGGAGACCCAAGCTACAAAATATGGGGGCATGAGTAGATCCTTACACATTGGAGGCTCAATTTTGTAAGAATAAGAGGAGGATTATAAGATTTTCTCAGTACAATAGAATTTAATGTTTAATTATTTCTTACTAAAAAATTTATATATTGGCAAAAACAAGTACTTAGATGAGAGCCTATCATCATTAACATACATAGTTAGACATATCTACATCAAAGAAACTAGCGATGCAACGATGCTAAGTTCAGAGAGTATACATAAGTGAAATGATAATTTTTATATTGTTGTAAGTTTTTTATAATTTTAATTTGTCGTTGATCACCCATAAAATTTTTTGTAGGATGAGTACTTGCTCCTAAAGTGTTTTTAGAACCATACCTAACGAGGAGCTGGTAATTCTAGTTGCCGGCCAGAAAATTCATAATTTCACATCTAGAGGGAAGCCTTTGAAGGGAAGAAGAAAAGAAAATTATATGACCTAGGATCTCTGGGGTTCACATACAATGCGTTTTGCTCCTTCTCTGACAAGAGCCTGCATTATTAATGAAATTTTTAGCATACATGTCCTTTGTTGGGTAATGTGGAGACCCAGTCCACATTAATTTAATTAGATTCCTAATTAAGAATTCCACATACTGCTCACCTACCTTCCCACCTATCACTCACCTACCATATCCCACCTACCACTCATTTACCTCCCACCTACCACTCTCCTGGTTTCTATAATAGCCACTTTTGGCTTAATGATGAAAGTCAAGCCAGTCCAAGCCAAGTCCTCTAAGAGAGGAAGAGAGAGAGAGGAAGGGAGAGAAGAAAATAGAGATTTTCTTGTAAACATCAAGCCGCTCAACAGTGTAATTCCTCAAAGAAATAAAATCCTCTGCAGCTCTATGGACATAGGAAAATTTTTCGAACCACGTAAATCTGTGTGTCGCTCTGGTGTTTATTTGTTTTTTTTTTTGCGTGCAATTTTTCTCGTTCCATTTTTCATTTTATTGTTATCGTTTTTTCACAACAACTGGTATCAGAGACGAAGTGATGACATCAAACATCGATAAGTTCAATGACATAGATTTTGCTTAATGGAGGATGTAGATAGAGGACTACCTCTATGAGAAAAAACTTCATCTTGCGTTACTGGGAAAGTGATCAGAAAAAATGGACTAGGCGGAATGGAATCTGTTGGATCGACAGGTTCTAGGGGTTATACGATTAACCCTATCGAGATCGGTTGCCCACAGCGGCATCGAGGAAAAGACTACTGTAAATCTCATGGTGGCTTTATCAAGTATGTATGAAAAGTCATCAGCGAATATCAAAGTGCACTTGATGAAAAAGTTATTCAATTTGAAGATGGCAGAAGGTGTATATGTTGCTTAACAACTGAATGATTTCAACATTATCACAAATCAATTGTCGTCTGTTGAAATTGATTTTGATGATGAGATACTTGCGCTGATATTGTTGGCTTCATTGTCAAATAGCTGGGAAGCCATGAGGATGGCAGTTAGCCGTTCTGCAGGTAAATTTAAACTGAAATATGATGATATTCGTGATTTAATTTTTGCTTAAGAGGTGCGCATGAAAGATTCTAGTGACACCTCGTGTTCGAGTTCAACACTGATTGTTGATTTCAGAGGGAGATCACAAGATAGAAAATCAAATAGAGGAAGATCAAAATCAAAGTCTTGTCAGCAAGCAACTTGTTGGAATTGTGACAAGGTTGGCTACATAAAAAGGAACTGCAGGAATCCTAAGAAGAAGAAGAATGATGGTGCTAATGTTGTAACTGAAGAAATGTTGGATGTGCTATTGCTAGCAGTTCACAGTTATGTCGATGACTGGATACTAGATTTAAGGGCTTCATTCCATACATCTTCCCACTGGGAGTTAATGCAAAATTATGTTGCAGGCGACTTTGTGAAGATACATCTAGCTGATGGAAAAGCTATGGATGTGGTGGGGATGGGAGACGTTGATATTGCACTACCTAAAAAGAGTAAGCAAACTTTGGAAAAAGTCAAACACATTCCTGTGTTGAAGAAAAACCTCATCTCTGTTAAGCAGCTCAATGAAGGTGGTCATTCGGTAGTGTTGTCAGATAGCACCTGGAAGGTTACTAAAGGAGCATTAGTACCGGCTCGGGGTAAGAAAGCTGACACACTATATATGACTACTGGTTTACTCAACACAGTTCCTACTACAATTGCAGAAAGCACAAGAGATCTGTGACTTTGCAGGCTTGGACACATGAGTTAGAGGTGCATTATGGGGAAGCAGAAGAAGGTCAATTTCTTTAAAAGTGGCAAAGCCCCTAAAACAAGAAAACTGGAACTTGTACAGAAAAATGGTGGAGAACCACAGAGCTATGAAGAAATCTTGCAAGATAAGAATTCAAGCAAGTGGGAGTTGGCCAAGAAAAAGGAGACAGGTTCTCTGTCAGGGAATCAGACTTGGGAGCTGGCAGAACTTTCACAAAGGAAGAAGGCATTGCACAACAAGTAAGTGTATCGGGTGAAGACTGCGCTTGGTGGCAGTAAGAGGTACAAGGCTGGACTTGTTGAAAATAGCTTTCAGCAGGGGTAGAATAGTGCTCATGCAGTGGGAGTTGTAAGCAGATACAAGAGTAACCCAGGAAAGAGCTTGGTGGTACAAGGCTATGTTGATGGTGATATGTCAACTGAGGGTGTTACTCGTGAGAAGCTGAATTTGTGCTCAACTTCAGCTGGTCTTCTGGCATGAAGACAGGGGCTTTGAGTTATAGAGATGGAGGATGTCATGTTTGAGGAAAAGGTCGGTACAACTAGTAGATGATGCAGCCATTAAGTGATGCAGTCAGTATCCTAGTATCAAAGTAGGAGAATTGTTGTGTAATGTGGAGACCCGGTCCACATTAATTTAATTAGATTCCTAACTAAGAATCCTACCTATCGCTCACCTACATTCCCACCTACGGCTCACATGTCACATCCCACCTACCGCTCACATACCTCTCACCTACCGCTCTCCTGGTTTCTATAAATAGCCACTTTTGGCTTAAAGATGAAAGCAATCCAGGCCATGTTAAGTCCTCTAAGAGAGAAAGAGAGGAAGAGAGAGAGAGAGAGAGGAAGGGAGAGAAAAAATAGAGATTTTCTTGTAAATGTCGAGGCGCTCGACGGTATAATTCCTTGAAGAAATAAAGTCCTCTGCAGCTCCGTAGACGTAGGAAAATTTTTCAAACCACGTAAATTTGTGTGTCGCTCTAGTATTTGTTTTTCTGCGTGTAATTATTCTCGTTCAATTTTTCACTTTATTATTGTCGTTTTTCACAACAACCTTCTCTCAAGTCAACGAGGCTCCTTTTATTGCTCAGAGGGAAGCTTCATTAGTCGAAATGGAGGGGATGATGGAGCAGATACAATGTGATGCACACTGAAAAGGGAAGCGATCGATGTTGACGGAGGAGAAAGATCAAGACAGGTAGCCTGACGAGATGTTGATCTTTATTTGTTTTATGCAATAATTATTATTTTATAATTGACATTGAGATATACTTATATGTTTTTTCAAGAAACTTGTGCATTGGATGTTATTTATACATATCATTTATTAATTAGATTTTTAGTTATGCTTATTGCAATTTTTTATTATGGTTGTCAATATTTGTTATTACATGATTCTAAGATCCTATGTATATAGTTGTGGTGTGTTCTGTGTAGAGATTGCAGGTGAAAAAAATATATCATTTAGCTAGGTTCTTTATATAATTTTTTCTTTCAACTATAAGTTTCAGATGAACTTCAGGTGGCTGGTCCACTAGTAATGACCATATTGGTTAAACCGATGGAAATATCTCTCGGTCATTCTTTGTGCTTTTAAATTAACAGATACTTCGACCAAAATTTTATCTGGTTAAATACCAGTGGACATTTCCAACATAGTTTTGCCAAATTTTCTAATGTGTGATTGTAGATAGACATGTTCATTTGCTAGTTGGTTTATTTATGGCTATTTCAGCTAGAAAATTTTTATGTAGATCTTCTGTTGATAATCCATCATAATTTATTAATGGCAGCTATTCTGGTCATCAGAATGCATCCGCTATAAATACACTTAAATTAAATTACTAGTGAATTAATTGAATTTTATTTGTGGGAATAGTTCCCTAAAAATTAATGTTTTTCCTATAGTACAGATAGAGGTCAAAGTCAATAAAACATAAAGAGCTATAGAAAAGAAAATGAGATTAATATTTAATTAGTCTCAAAGTTTTCACTATTGTAATAATTTGGTTTATCAAATTTTATTAAGTTAGATTTATAGGTGTGTTTCAAGTAGTACCCCTCATGAGTTCTTTAGAGAGAACTCTCAAATAGTGCCAATGAGAACCCTTGCTCAATGAGTGCCTAGTAATTATGTTGTAGGAAGTTGCTTTTTAAAACTAAGTTTGATAAAGTGTGGTAGCTGCAAAAGAAATGACATTTTTATGAAATTTTTTTTTTATAATATTCACAATAATTTTTCGGATAATTACTTTCCCCATAACAAATTTATAACCACTTTTATAAAAGTTTATAGCCACTACAAACTAGCCCTTAAGTTCAAGCAAATTTTATATTAAAAAATTCTAGATGTTTTCATCTGCAAAATAAGAGTGAGATTTATTACATTGATAAGCTCTTTGAAGTAAGGCTTTAAAGGTTTTAATAGTTTCATTGTGATTTAAGTTGAAATCGGAATGAAATTCATTAATGTATTTTTATGTTTGGTTTCTTTTTGGCTTTAAATTGAATTAAATTTGATAAAGATTTAGGTGAAATCAATAGATTCGTATTAAGCTAATATATGTTTGTTGAAACTTTCTTTGAACACTGAAATAGAGTGTGAGTACATACTATCTTATTTGATCAAAATTTCAAAATTACTATCAATATTTTAAGCTCAAATTTCATCAATATCAATTTTATGCCTTAAAACATATCATTCCAAATAGAAATCTATTAAAGTTATATGAATAAGATCCCATTAAATACATATATTATAATGTAAACTCTAACTATATAATCTTACCTTCTTTGTAATAATTTCTCAAAAATGTAACTGAAGTCACAATTGAAATTAAAAATTGAATTCAATAAAAAAAATTACTTTTAAGTCGAACAGTAAACAAAGTAAAAACAAAGGTTTAAACTCTACTCCCTCCCAATTCAATGATCAGCTCTGACTGCTAAAATTCATTAATTATTTCTTTGTACTTATTTTTTAGGGAACAAAAGATGATATTGAATAGTGGCAGTTATCTTGTTTGTTTGATTAGACAGCCTAATAGCATTTTGTTCAATATCTGATGCGAGCAGAGGAACATCACTTATGATAGGAAGGAGCGTTTACATACATAGAACACAATACTTGCTTACTTTATAAATTAATTTGCAGTTGTGATAATTATTATTTATTTTAGTCTGCGAACAATATGACATTCACATTTTAAAAATATCACCAACATATATCTATTATTAAAAGGCGGTGGCCCAAACTGAAAGAGATCGAATGATCCTCGCTTCGCTCGCCAGTAGAAAACTAAGCAGACAGATATGTCTAGGCATGTTCAATAAGACAGACTTGAGACATTAGAGGATAGAAGATAAGTCTGACTGAGCATTCAAGTGAGATGTCTATTGCGATGTATCTAGCACCGTAAGTCAATTGCGACCAAATGATCACAAGAGGCCGATCATAACCGGACAGTTACGAGAGACATGTCATAACAAGATGACCATCATAGGTCGACCACGACCAGACCATCACTGGAGTTCAAGCACTGTAGATTGATTACTAAAGGTCTATCAACTTATTGGAGTGGACAACAATAAGAAGATACCCTGACAATCTCGGGGATATGACCAAATTATACACTTATAAAATCAAAAGGTTTAGTGGTGATATAAGGTAAATTATGATATTTTGTAATAGCCAACCCTAAAAGTATGGGGTTTGAAATGTAAACTTAAGCCTAGAAACCCCACTTTTCAAGAAACTTCTTCCCATTCGTCTCCATCCTGCTCAATTTGGTCTCAACACTCAAGTGCTCTACCAGGCCCTCACACCCCTTGCCACATCCTGTCCTATCTCATTTGAGATGCTCTATTCCTTGGGTGTGATTCAATGACATATTTGGGTTCAGCATTATCATTTTTTTATAAACTTATTCCCTAAATGTGCCAGATAAACAAACTGCTAAATTCCATTAAGAGTTTAATTGTTGATAAAGCAATACTTCATTTTTCGAGATTAAGATAAGCATCAACCATACAAAGAATTATAATAGTGCACAATGCGATTAAATACTCCCATATAAGTGGTTTATTGAATGTTGAACTTAAATTTAATCATGCAAAAATATCATAATCTTATTAATAAGATAAAAGAAAAACTTAGTAGGAAATAGATAGAGGGAGAGAGAAAAAAAATGGGATAATTTAGAACCTTGAAGAACTTTGGTTTTACTAGGCAAGACGAGAGCAACAGAGAAATTCAGAGCAGATGGAAAATAAGAAGAACTGGTTCTATAAATTTGCTCTTGCTCAAGTTACGTGATAAGCATATAACTCTGCTCATAGAAAAATTTTTGCTATAACATGCAAGAAAGAAAGAAGTATAGAAATATGATCAAATAAATCTAATTAAGAGGAATAATTATTTTAGAAAGATTTATTGTTAAAAAAAAACCAGTATCACTATTCAAAATTGATGCACAAGATCAAAAATAGTACAACCCTCCAGTGAGAAAATTAGATCTAAAACCTCAAGTCTAAAATTGATAGAACAAGATAGCCAAATAATTTTTATGACACTTTTATTAGCTTTTTCATGTGCTATAAATAGGGGTGTAAACGAACCGAACACGAAAGAACAGAGCTCGTGTTCGTGTTCGGTTCGTTTGAAATTAAGTGTGCCTGAAATAGAATCGCGTTTGAAATTGTTCTTGAAGCTATTGTTCGTGTTCGGTTTGATTTGTTTGAAATTAGTTTGAATTGTTTGAATTGTTCAAATTGTTTGAATTATTTGAGTTGTTTGAATTATTTGAAATCTTTCAAATTTGTTTATATTGTTTGAATTGTTAAAATGATAAAAAAAAACTTTAGATGAACTTTATAGGATTTAATTTTTTAAGATATGATAAATTTTTAAAGTATATAATTATTTTTAAAATATGATAAATTTTTTTATATATAATTATTTTAAATTATTTTATATTTTGAACAATAATCATTCGAACACGATTGAACACATGATAGTTCGTGTTTGGTTTGTTT
Source organism: Papilionanthe hookeriana x Papilionanthe teres (assembly GCA_022702705.1). Taxonomy (NCBI): domain Eukaryota; kingdom Viridiplantae; phylum Streptophyta; class Magnoliopsida; order Asparagales; family Orchidaceae; genus Papilionanthe; species Papilionanthe hookeriana x Papilionanthe teres. The sequence goes on along the minus strand of CM040422.1, from coordinate 105,554,889 downwards.
ATAAACCGAACGAAAAAAAAAATTGTTCATGTGTCTCATTGCTTATCGAACACAAACTCTCTGGCGAGCCGAACACGAACTGTTCACAAACAACGAGCTTTTTTGATAGCCCAAATTATGAGCTTTTTTGATAACCCTAATTATAAATACTGATAGGTTTTACTGATAGGCTTTGGAATTTTTAGCACTCAATCAAAACTGTAGAAAGGCCGGCCTCAGGATAAAACAATAAACTATGTATATCCATTATTTAATGCTTGTCACAATTTACTGATGAATTATAATTGAATTTGTTAATTGAAATTAGTGTTGAGAAATATAAGGCGAATAAAAATAAGAATCGACACAAAACAGAAGAAACACGAAGATTTAACGAGATTCAGCAAAGATGCTTACGTCCTTGGGAGCAGAGCGACGAATTCCACTATTTCAGAGGAGTTACATGGTTCGGTTCATACGCATAGTTTTACACCTCTATTTATAGAAAGAACTCATAGATAAATTACTAAAACGCTCTAGCTCCCCCCAACCCCTTTAATGAAGAGATGCACCTCTTCATTCTAATAAAACTCAAACTATCGTTATATGTGCCACACCAAACAAATCTCCACCTTGGCGAATATCCCGCCTCTGTGAGAAATACATCATGGAGTTGCTTACACCAAGTGGGTTGGTCAACCGTGTCAATTACAGCACTTTTCTCGCGATTTTTCTGTGATCCACGAATCAAAATGTTCCCCCAACTATTCGTGCCAACACCTCTGCCGAACTGCTGTCCTGCAAACCCTGAATCCTTCGTCGATCGCAAATCGCCGCGTCAAAACCCTTCGCACTTGTTCGCATAATACCTCCACAAAACCCTTCGCGAAATCAACGCCTAGTCCGCCTGATCGCGAACTCCACCTCACGAAACTCCTTCCGCTACAGAAGTGTTTAACTTCGCTAAATTCTGTCGTGCGCCCGCCACTAAAGCTATCGCGCCAACCGTCCGTCGGCAAGCCTGCCGCATGACCTGGCGGCAACTAAAGAAACCTCCGGCCGTGAACCCAACCTGCTCTGCTCAATCCGCGAAGTCCTTCATGTCGCTTGCGCCTCGGCTTTGCCCGCAAGTTCTCCGCCGAACCAACTGTTAGCAGATCCTTCCACCTGGCGCCCGCAGTAACTTCTGCGTCTCCTCCGGCCGCTCGCGCTATCTGGTCAATCCTCCGAACCTGCTCCGATTGCATATCCTTCTTGTCGAATTTTCCTCACAAGTCGTCTCGCCACAGATCGCTGAACCCGCGACCTGGTCCGGACCACTCAATCTACTGAACCAACTGCTCACAAGTAACATCTCGCGCCAACTGTCGCACCCAACGGCTGTCCTGAGCGAATTCTTGCTTGCCTATCACAAATTGCCGCACAAACCGTAAAACAGCTGCCCCGCGCTGACTCCACAACAGAACTGCTCGCGAACTCCAAAACCTGTGTGAACCTATTCGGTGCTAACCATCACGACTCCCGGCAACACAACACCAAAATCTCGAACTGAGCTGATTCCCTTGCTTTCCCCGTCTGCCTTGTCCTGGTGAACTCCCGAAGCCTGTGCAAACTGCTGGTGGTGCGAACCTCCACTGGCGATAACTGCCGAATCGCAACTGTTGTTCGCACCTGTTCACGATAATTGCTGCGAACTGTTTGCCTGTTCGCAATAACTGTGCCCAGAACTCCTTGAACCGTGAACACCCCTCCGCATCACCTATTGCGGAACTGCTTCACTGGAGAACAAAGATTCCTCCGCCAAGCAGAAATTAATTCCCAGTCCGAAAAATCCCCTCCGCCAACAGAACTGAGAGGAGGAATATTCCTCCTGGTGGGATTGAAGGATTCCTTCGCCTTTTTTTCTCTCAGCTCCGCCTGCCTAGTCTTCCCAGATTCTTCCTTTCCCTGTCCACTCCCCGCCAACTGAACTGAGAAGCAGTTAACGGGCAGGTATTAACCTCTGTCCGCACGTTCTCCACCTGCCTCCTGGAACCGCTCGCCACCCAACTGCCGCCAACAACGCCGCGCCTCTGCAGCCGCGAACCTGCGAGCCTGCACCTCCGCGAAAACTCGATCGCGGGAACTGCTCTCGCGCGCGCGGCAGAATCGTCAAAACTCCTCTGCCTCGGTCGCGAAACCTTCGGTTCTCGGTCGCGAAACCTTCGGTTCTCGGTCGCGAATCCTTCGGTTCTCTCGCGAGCGAAGCAGCAAGAATACCGCGATTCTCCTCTGCCGCTTCGACCAACCGATCGCACGCCCGTTCGCGAAAAAACCGAACTCAAGCTCTCCAGACGTCGCGAACTGCTGTTCGCAAAAAACGAACGCGAACTCCCTCGTCTGCTTCTTCTCGCCGCGAACCGAACGCCTGCTCGCGCACAGATCTGGCGGAACTCCTTTGTGCGAGTGCGATGCCAACTTCCGCTCCTTTCCCGCTTCCTTGCAGGCGAACAATGCCGCGATTCGCCCGCCGATCCGCGAAGCGTCTAGCTTCTCCTGCTCCCAAAGCCCTCGCCTCTGTGGAAGCCGCACTTCTTCTTCCTTAATTCTTCCTGGCCGATCTCCACTAAAAATTATTGAAAAATTTAGGGTGTATAAAAGCAAGCAAGAATCGGCACAAAATAGAAGAAAACGTGGTGCTTTAACGAGGTTCAGCAAGGATGCTTATGTCCCGGGGAGCAAAATCGTGAATTCCACTATTTCAGAGGAGTTACATGATTCGATTCATATCCATGGGATTACTCCTCTATTTATAGTAATAACCCATAACTAAATTACGAAAATGCCCTTGCTACCCCAAACCTCATTAATGAAGAGACACATCTTCATTCCAAGAAAACTCTAACTACCGGTATATAAATCATACCTAACAATTGTTATTAGGTTTTGAAGTGTCATAAAATTTATGCTTTGATTTACAATACGCTATCCTTAACCATCCATATCCAACTTGGCAGTTATGGTTCAACTTAAGTTGTATAAGCGTCATTCAATTCTATACGACTAGGCTAGCTCATTGATACAACTTTCATACTCTTTGTAATCTTAATTAAATGCGAGATGGACCAATAATTTTTTTATTGAAATCCATTTATTTGTGCTTAACTTGATGTAGCTTTGCCCATAGCACCATGTGCAACAACGGCTTATTTAATTATTGATGTCCCTTTCCAATTATTGTGAACCAGCACATGCTGCATCTAACAATTTTAATCATCTTTCAAACTTGAAATATCGAACAGTTAAATCTATCAAAAAAATTGCTGGTATGACCAAAGTTCGCCACGTTGACTCTTCTTTTGTTCTTTCTACTAAAAAGAAAATTATTGCTTTCTTATGAATCATAAATTTCAATTTGTACGTGTTGTAGGAACATTAGCATATGCTTTGAGATTTGACTTCTACAAAAGTGCAACTATTTACTTAAGCAAGATCACATGAATGCCTCAAGACCATTATCCTATATGGCTTTCATTCTCAAGTACTTATCCTTCCTAAAAGTTCCCTGATATCGGAATTGCTTGCACCATAGTTCATGTTTAATACATTACCCCTCAATCAAGCCACAAATATTTCATCAAAACTCAACCTTCAAGATAATTTCAAGAATTATATTTGAAACTAAAATTAAAACCTTCCAATCCTTTCCAATTTGAGACGAAGTAAAAACAGACAGGGTTTTATTGAATCACTACACCCCTCCTTAATATCTCATTTTCTCCATATGTATTCATTTTATGTTCATTTTGCTGCCTATTTATATGGACCTGAATATGATTGTAAAAAAGACGAGAATACAGATAAAGCTCAAATTTTTTTTCTTTCTTTTTTTAGTTTCTATCATGGATAACTTGCAACTAAGGTATTGCAATGTGGCTAGGGAACACAAAATAGAATTTGGAAGGCTTAAACCCTTTGATTATTCTTAATGATAATTAAAATAAGACTTCTCTTAAAAAATAAAGACAATCAAACAACTTGACAAAACACCTTTGTTAAAGGATAATAACTATAATATTTTAGAAAAAACCTTCTCATATCTGATACAAGTTGTGTAAAGCTGTTGAAAAAGAAAATATGACACTCATAGCAACAAAAGGCTACATCTATAATACTCTATATAAACTAGAAACCATACGAAATCTCTTAATACATTGATCACACTATCAAGTCTTTTCTTTCTTTTTTTTTAAGTGCGATATATTAAAATGCTAACAAAGAAATATTCTTTAGCTGGGGATTTTTCACAACCCAATGCTTTCTCTTAGCTGGGATGGAGGTGGAGCAGAAAGAGGATGAGCACCCTTGTCTCTTCGCTCACTTCTCCTCGCGACCTCACAATCTTATTCATGTAAAAACTAACACTTCATGCAAACCACAGTAGAAGATGGATATAAAAAACCCTCTACTACTGTACTATATATGCTGTTCTGAGTCCTCAATTCTTATACTTGCCTTCAAAGAATTTCAGACAAGTGTATAACCAGAGATCCAAATATCTGCCGGTGTAGCCGAGTGGATGTACACAAACTCAAAGCTCTTTCCACCGGGCAGCGACTGAATCCATGAAGGAAATTTGTAACCATCTACCGCCCTTTGGAGTCCCCATATTGGGCCATAAAGCTTTGAAACAACTATCTTGAGATCCTTTGCTGTCTTTGATGAATTGTTATTAATGATAACGGAGTATCTATGGTAGGTCCTTCCTTTTGCAAACCAGGAAGTTGTTGCAGTTTGCTTTACAGTGAATGGAGAGAAAGCACCAGTTACTGAAAGAAAACATCTATCCCAATTAGCTTTAATTCATTAACATGAAAGCAATCTGATACACATAGCTACTTTAGGTGTTAAATACCTGGAACAGGAGACGGCTTTGGTTTGCGACTTGGCAACGGCTTAGGTGTAGGAAAATTAGGCTTAGTAATCACAACTGTAATCAGCAAGATTTTCATGACAATCATAAGAATAGCTTAACTACAGCTTACGAAATCAGGTTAAGAATGAACGATGCTTACCAGGTAAAAGCTGATTAAATCCACCACTGCCGCCATGAAGACGAGCAAGAAGACCAACTAAAGGAGCATTATTATAGGTAGCAGGCTCAGTCTGCTCATAGTTCTCTCTCTCATCAGCAAAATTATCATAAGCATCAGGACCACCAACAATGGCACCATCCAAGAGATTGGGGTCACTAGCCTTTCGGCTAAACCAAGTTGCATATCCACCTCTACAACTCACAAACGAATCATCGACTTTGATAGAAACGATCGAGGATGCACGATGGTGTACCTGCTGTGGATAGGTTGAACCGTATCCTACCATGTAGCTGGTACCTCTGGGGTTGTCGCCTAGAATGTAATCCACCTACTCAATTGATCAGAATTAGTAGCAGTAAGTTAGAAAATTTTCATTACGAATCTGCTCGATTGGAATATCAAGCATCAATCATTATTGTGATTCATAGGGTAATCAGCAGAGGAATTGCATGATAGATAAACAAGCAGCCAGCTAAATAAATAGAGCCTATTTACAACTAATTGTAAACTACTATATAATGAGCCAATGCTTTGAGCAGCATAAAAAAGAAGAAGAACTAAGTCAGCTAAACAATCACCATTACAACCGTTGCTACAAATAAAAAGAAGAAGACAAAACGAAAACCTAAGACCGTTGCGTTGCATTCAACAGAGTCTAAAGTCACAAAACAGTCTAAAATCACAAAACAGTCTAACCACTAATCATTTCTAAAATAAAAGAAATCATGGTCTCATACAAATGTGAACGAAATTAAATATTTAAAAGCATATAATCTATCAATATTGAATTCAGAATGATTTACCTGAGACTTGGCAAAGCTGACAAGATCAGAAGGCGAGGCGACTCCTGACGAACACTTCACATTCTGCCCTGCAGATTGGAGATAGTCGGAGAAGACGGTGAGCAGAAAAGAGGCACTAGTCACAAACTGCAAGTTGTTCCATCGCTGCCGGAAGAGAAGGCCACCAGGGGTTCTCTGAACATTATGGGAGCCCTTCCCCAAGCATGAGCACATGAAGAAGTCTGCATTCTGTCTGTACTTCTCAAACACCTGCCAATTGTGAGCTGCTTTCCCTTGGAGAAGAAACTGAAAAGATTCAAATGTGTGCATGTTAGAATTTGCTTCATTCATGAGATCAGAATTTGGTGCTGCTAACATGTAAGAGAGCTACAAATTTAGATGGAATGTAAGAAATAGCTGTTGTGTAAAAAACACTTGTCCTCTTTTTATGATATCAGAATTCTGTGCTGCTGAAATGTAGAAGAGCTACAAATTTGGATAGAATTTAAGAAATAGTTATTGTGTAAAAAACACTTGTCCTCTTAATATGACGCACATATAGACAAAAAAAAAAAAGGAAAAAAAGGGTTCAAATGCTATTTATGTTTAGTAAAAATCTTTGAGATTTTTTTCTTTAGAAATTTTATCATTTCCTTTTATGGCATTACATACATTATGTGTATTTCGAGAAATAGAAACAATATCTGAAAAACGTTCTCTGCAAGTCAAGAAGCTTCTTTGTATTTTCTTGTGCAGAAACTTTGCTTCAGTTTGTTTGGCGCTTTAATGACTTAAATAATACAAGTCAATTTTTAATTATGGAAACAGTATTTTTATAAATTGTTTTTGACATATATAATAGTTCAGTAAAGTTAACTGCATTTAAGTTTTGATGAATTTGACGATCTCATCAAGTTAAGAGCCTTCAAAATTCAGCTAAATTGGTGCAGTTTCTATAAATTTTTAACGGTTTTACTTGCTTCCTAAAATTAAGCAATTTTACAGTCTGTGTGACTTTCAAAAAGTTCTAAAGCCTAAATTAGCAGGACAAATCTGAGAACAATCCGTTTCAGCAAAGCTACAACCATGCCTTCTTATATTCCAGTTTAAATTTTAGATTTAATCTCCCTCAATATATTTGTTTAGAGTTTGGGCTCTCAACGAAAAGTTCTTTATAAATTTGAGGTTTGTATTCATGATGTGTAAGAAACTTTCGGATAATTAGATAAATAGCACGCAAAGTAATCTATTTACAAAATTAGCACCCAAGTAAATTTTTAGGCTAACAAACTGATGCATTTACGCATGAAATCGTCTAATAATTGAAAATTTAATAAACAAGAAAAATATGAGTTAGGGTTTTACTGTGAATTTTGATATTGGAGTCAGAATTTGAATGATGGATGAACGAGCGCGGTAATTCTCTCAATAGCAATGTTCCCATGATAAGTATATGGTAATTTTAATTTTAGCATTTTATCAATGATCTAATGAAAAAGTTTTTCGAGCGGAACAACATTTTCACAACGGTAAACGTCAACCTAAAATTTCTACAATCACACCACAAAATCCACCCACCGCACAACACTGCCACGTATCACTTACAATACACAACTATTATTTTAACGGTAGAGCACAAGAAATCACCTTGGAAACGAGAACTTGCACACCGGCATACTTGACGTCCCAACCAAATTCAGTCATGGCCCACCCAGTCCCACCCAATGGCCCACCGTTGCTCCCCAAGTAGTCCAAGTAACATGGCTCATCGGTTGCCTCGTGCATCCACGCTGCAGCCCAAAGAAGCTCATCCTGCACAAACTAACAATCAGAATCGTCCATCTATTCGCCAAACACAAATCTAGAAAATCCCATCCCGATACAAACCCCGTATCCGCTGATAGATCTGTAATACTTCTGAACGACGGAGATGCTGCTGTCGTACTTCCCGCGGTATTTATCAGCAAAATCGAAGAGCTGAAGATGAGATAATCAATTAAAAAACGAATTGCGATAACCACGTGTCGGTGCTGCCTCCCTACATCGATTGACCGTTAACCCCTCGGATTCGACAGTAACGTAAGTACACGAGGGTGTAACGGTCCTTTCAGCGAGTGCACCGACACTTCCACATGCCTACGGAGGGTCCGATTTCCAAAAACGGATCCCGAATTAGAAGGCCCACTTTTACCCAGTGAATAAATCGATCTTATATATATATATTATTTATTTATTTATTTATTTATTTATTTATTTATAAGCGAGCCTGTTTAAAATGCGGAGTTCCGACCTGCTTGGCGTGGAGGAGGAGCTGGTTCGAGTAAGCCGGATCAGACCGGCGGAAGACGATGGAGGCCGCGGCCATTGCGGCGGCTGTCTCACCGGCGAGGTCAGATCCAGGATGTTCTGTGTCGATCCTGTAGGCCTGCCGGCTCGTCGTCATGTCCTCCGGTCGCTGCCAACAGTAGTGGTCAGTGTTCCCGTCGCCCACCTGTAAATATAGTTCCAACGGTCATGAATAATTAATCGTTAATTAGACAATAATGTACGAATTAAATACACCCATGTGAAACTTTCGAACGAGGGAAGAGCGCTGTTAATGCGATGTGAAATGTTTAGGGAGTTTATATTTTGAGTGGTCCGCCCGTTCGATGATTTTGCATTGTATTAAACAATTAATTTCTAATAAATCATATTCTGATGCAAATCTCCAAAACAAAGTACTTGATACTTTAAGAAGAATTTAACGGTACAAAATATTGAATTCTTCTATGGGAACTTATATATTATTTTATTTTTTAAATTTATTTATATAACATTAAATAGCAAAATTATAAATAAATATTATGGATATTAACTTAATTAATTAAAAATGAACAGCTCTTCAGTGTCCATTTCACGATACATCTTGCAGATACAAAGTCCATATGAAATCAGCAATATGACTAAATAGGCATCTTATCCTAACCATTTGCATAGCTAAATATGGAAATTTATATCATTAATATGATTCTCCACTACTTTAATCAGTAAAACATGACTGCAGATGCGCTCTTAACGAACAGTGTCTTTCGGGTAAAAATGCAATTTTAAAATATTAACCGAAAATGTAAACCAAAGAAGAGGAACTGAAAATCCTTATCTTCCAAAGTGGGTTAAGCAGGCAACAGTCCAGTCAAAAAGCAAACCAAGGTCGACCCACATGTTCCAGAAAAAAAAAATAATAATAATAAAACCCTAAGAGAAACAAAACAAGAAAATTTCTACTAATGTCGGCCCCATTCAGAGGGTAAAAATCAACAGACGAAATCCCATGAGAAATCTTCAAGAAATGATGTGATTGAAGATTAAGAAAAAGCTTATAGGTTACCTCGCCATAGAGAACAGTAGGTTCAGGGTGAGCTTTAATGAGATAGTCGGTGCCCCACTTCACTGCTTCCATGGCATGCCCGAGCTCCCCACTTTCAGCCATTTGCCTCCCGTACTCCAATATTCCCCAAGACATCATGGTGATGGTGAACGCCATGGGTAACCCAAACTTCACATTGTCCCCTGCATCATAGTAACCCCCAACCAGATCTACCTGCAAGGAGAAGTATATGAGAAATTGATGAAAGAAAGAAGAGCAAATCGGTTTAAATCAAAGCAGAAAAAGAAGAGATACCCCATTTGCTTTTCCATCAAGAAGACCGGAGTTTCCTCTCCAGTTAATCCTCTGGTTGCTTGGTAGATAACCTGATCTCTGAGCCTCAAAGAACAGAATGCTCTTGCTGAGAGCTTTCTGATAATCATGAGAAGCAGATGCAACGGAGGCAAGAGAAAGCAAGAACAAGTTAACAAGAAACAAAACCCTTCCCATCTCGCCCGAATGGAAAACAGAGAAGGTAAATGCTGAATGAAATCAAGTTCCCCTTCCCAGACGCAATGCAGCTAATATTTTCAAATTAAATGTTGTGAAATAAATCGTACTGGGAAGAAGAAGAAGAAGAAGAAGATGAGAGGATGGGGAGATGGGGAGAGGGGAGGAGATGGAGGTTAGTGGGAAGCTGAACGACCCTATCTATATATGAAGTGGGAAAGAGGGGAAGATATCATAAATGGCTGAGAGTAATAAATGGCGCTTTTCTTATTTAGTAAAAATTAAAATAAAATAAATTTAATTTACAGAAAACGGTAGAAATCATGGCATGTGGCTTCGCTGCTTTTCCAGAGAAGAACGTCGGTGTGGTTTTTTCCTCTCACAATCTCGTCCTTTATTAATTCAAAATTGATAAATTTTTTTTTGTGCAGTTTTAACTCTTAATAAAAAGAAGATTCTCACAGCGATCATTAAATTGAAGTTATTGCGACCACCGAAAAGCGAGGAGAGGTTCATGAAGGAGCATCTCCACCGTCAGATCGACGATGGACGGATACCAAAATGTTGTCATTCCTTAGTCATTTTAAAAATGTAAGCCGTCTGATTCATTAAGTTAAGGCTTGCATAAATTAAGTATCAGCCGTCCGATTTATTAACTCCACCATCGGTAATGGGATTTCTAAGAAACCTTAATGTTTTTTTTCTTAAGAGCCTCCATTCAGAGAAGACAAAAAATATAAAATGAAAATAAAAAGGAGAATGGCGACAAAATGTGCAAATTTTCCAATGGAAATAAATATTCAAATGCATATCAAGATAAAAAATATATAAAAAAATTCCACCGAAAAGTCGCAGACAAGCAATTGTATGGCATATGTGTGCATTTGGATTTTGGAAGTCATATTGGTTCTATATGACTCAGGGTCGCACATAAACTCAAATTGAATGATTTGATATTTCACATTCTTATTATCAATAGCACCAAGAAATAAATTAAAAATTAATGGCCTACTTGACTTTTTTTTTTAATCTTATTTATTTATTTTATGTTTGAAATTATTTCTTGCTAGTACATTTTTTAAATGTTTTAATTTTTTTTAATTTTCGAAATAAATCTTCATATTTTTTAAAAACATTGAAAACACTTGAAGATGTTTTGCGGATTTCAAAATAATTATAATTCTAGCTTCATGGAGTTATGATCGGGAGCAGGGGATTCCCTAGGAAGCGATTTTGAATCCCCTATAGGGTTTAGTGAATTTTTTTTCAATGTCCCTTTCTATTAGGAAAACCTTGGTTTATTTTTTCCTTTTACTTCTCTACTGGTTTCTTGTTGGTGTTTTTGGGCTTTTGCACTTTTTTTTTCTTTTATCAAGGAGAATTTTTAGTCTCTTACATTTTCTTCTTCTCAATTCATCTTGGCCTTAGCTCTATTCTTAATTTGAATCTTACCTCTTCTCATCTTGCTAGTTCTACTAATTTTAATCTGTCTTACATTTCAAATTCATGTGAACAGGTTTCTTTCTTTGATCAAAAACTTTTTAATGACTCAAAACATTGGAATCTAGCTCTAATTGGGTATGCGATTGACATGCGTCATTTCTACGGTAAATTGTAGCAAGCTGTTGTAAGAATATGGAAAAAAAAAGTGTTGCGGATCTTCATTCTCTTTCTGAAGGTTTTTTTTTTATGTTTACATCAACTATGGGTAACATTTCGATTTGGTTTTGACTGGTGATCATTAGTTTATTAATGGTAAACCATTCATTTTCAAAAAATTGTCTTATTATTTTAATCCCGCCATAAAAAATTTTAGGAAATGGGTTAAGTTTCTTGATTTGTCAATTTTTTGTTGGAATGATTGAGGTATTTCAAAGATTACAAGTCAAATTGGTGTTCTTTTGATTGTTGGGTCTTTAACATCCAAATTTTCTAAACTTTCTTTTTGCAAGCGTTAACATTCAGATAAATGTAAACCCTTCTCCATCTAATTTCATTATTCTTGATATCAAAGGGCATAAGTTTTATTTATGTGTGATTTACGAATGGAAGCTAACTCCTTATAAGTGTTGGTGTACCTTTGCTCATGATTCTCAATCTTGTTCTAAAGTGATGAATTTTCAACCCAATTGTTGCTGTTCTTTTTAGGAATAATAATTGGTTTATAATAATCAAAGATTTCAAAGAAGCAAGGGTAAACCCTTTATCCTTGTTAAGATTTATATTGTTAATAATAACATTATTCCTACTACTTCAGATTTAAATATTCTCGCTGATATATCTTCTTATTGTACTGAAATTTTTTGAGAAAATATAGATGCTCAGCCTTCTATTGTTGAACTTAATATTTCTATATATCTCGATAGTATTGTTTTACCTTATGTTATTTCTTCTTGCGTTATAGATTAAGTCAAGATAATTGACTCTTGCTCGAAATGTCCTAAATGAATGTTTTGTTTTACGAAATCCTAATGAAGGCCTTTTTTTACCTCATATTTATGGTTCTATTAATAATGAGGCTGATAAAAATTTTAGCGTAGCTCAAATGATATTACTAGAAGCATTTCTTCGTTTATGACATGTTGTATTCCTAATATGTTAAAAAAAGTCCTAAATACTATTTTTGTCTCTTTACCCTCTACTTCTAAGAGAAAAAAAAAATGAAAAATTACGGTTGGTTGATAATGCTATGCATTAGTTTATTTGTTATGTGTTATTTCCTCTCTTCTATTTATTATGTTTTATCATAATATACTAGCATGAAATATTTGTGGGATTAAAAATGAAACTCGTGTTGTTGATTGTAAGAAGATTATTTATGAGACTCATGCTCATATGATTAGCCTTATTGAAACTAACCAGTCTCTTTCTTCAATTTATGATAATTTTTCTTCGAAAAAGTTTATACTTTTTAATAATGTTTAACGTGTGAATAATTCTGATGTTGCTAAAAATGGGTCTATTTAGGTTAAATGGAATGTTAAGGTTTTTCCTTTTATTGTTTTAAAAATCAAATCTCAATGTATTTGACCCACAATTTTATATTATGATAATTTTAATTTAATTGCAACGACGCCAAAAACTTGACCCCGCTATATTATATGTATAGAATTGTAATTGTTTATGTTGTAGATGCTATGCAAGTATACGTATCGTATCAAGTAATACGGGGCTCTAGTGGAGTCCCAGTTATCGATCCCGCTGGAAATAGAAAATTAAATAACAACTAATTTTAAAATAATAATAATAATAATTTTAAAGTAGTATACGAAAATTTGGAATTCTAAATTTAAGCGCAATAAAGTAAACTAAGTATTTTAATTAGAGTAACTTAAGTAAGTAGAAAATTAATACGTATTGAAAGTGCGGAAATTAAACTAATTGCTAAATAAGTCTTAACTATTCGGAAAAAAGTATCTTTCCTCTTGTTTAGAAATTTAAGTGATTGATGAATTTAAATAGATAATTTTAAGGTATTGTGACAAATAGGAGCATTCCTATTCTTTACCCTTTCGTCGAGTGTAAAGAATATCGACTAATCCTATGTTTGATCATCGAATCTGCAGCTTGCTGGAGGATATCGATCGCCACTTCGTAGCTCCCATGTTCCCTCGCCCGAGGGCTAACATCTACACTTCAGCTCTCAAACAATAGGACCGAATTGAATATTTTAGTCCGTCACACTAAAATGCTCAATTCTACGCCCAATGATATTATTTCCCTATTTATTCGCACCTTCCTTCCAAGGCTTTTGAATTCCCCGAATATCCAATGTAATTTTTACTATAGTTGATATTCAACATATTTTAACAAATCAAATGGCCGATTGAAAGTAAATTAAGTTTTAAGTAAAAATTATCACAATTTATTAATATATATAAAAGTACTTCTCTTTAAAGTTCATCAAGTCACTTAATTTCATAACAGGGAGAAAGACTAATAAACTGCTCAGAATGCATGGGAACTAAACTAAGCATGGTTTTCATTTAAAGTTAAAAACAATAAATACAAATACTTATCTTGATTTATCCCCAAGCAGACTCCTCGTAGTTCCTTTCACTCTTCCTTCCAGATACAAGACGACTCACTAATTACTCACTAAACTCACTCAAGACACAATTTGACACACAAAACCGCACTTAAAGACTCAATAACACACACTAACTCCAAAACAACACTTAAACAACACACAAAGACTCTTAAAAGATCGATTTTCGGCCTCTATATATAGAGGTAGGCAAAGGTCCAAGAGGTGTGTAAGCATCTCTTCAAAATGTGTCCAGGTTCAATGTATCTGCGCCATTTGAACTATCTCGCCGTCGGCAACGAACTACCTCGCTGCCGGCGGGGCTTCTAGAAGGTCTTCGAATCGCGTTATCTCGCTGTCGGTGGGCTCGGGCTCGTTGCTCGCCGAGACAGCTTATAAATCCTTCGAATTTTCTTCCTCAGTACTCTCGCCGTCGGCGGGCTCGATCTCGCCGTCGGTGACTCAAAGACAAATTGCATTATTTTCTTCCTTTTTGCTCAAAATCCGCTCCTTTTTATGATTTTTGCTTTTATCACCTAAATTCTCCATTCCTGCAACAAAATAAAGAAAATACCTTTCTTTAAAGTGCAATTTCATCAAAAATAGGTATGAATTTCTTAATAAATTTTTCAGTGATCAGTATTCATGACATATTGATATTTATTCTTTTGTTAAGTTTTTATTAGTTTCATTTATGCTAATACTAGTGTAACCATCATAACAAATATTTACAATTCTATAACTTATCTTATTGCTAATATTAATGATCATTGGTATATGTGGGGCGACTTTAGCTACATTCTCAGACTTAACGAAAAGGTAGGGGGTCATCCTCTTATACTTTCTAAGCTTACTGATTTAATTAGTGTAATTTCATTTTTAATATTTTTAAATTACAAAATATTAATCATAAGTTAACTTGATAATAATCAAATTAATATACTATTAGAAGTCTTCTTGACAAAGCTTTTGTAATGCTTTTTAGTGGATACTTTTCTTACTGTGTTTTTTTTAGAGTTTTGGATATTTATATTTATGATAAATCTCTAATATTTATTTTTATAGAGGATTATTATGTTTTAAAACATGAATTTTTGTATAAGAATTATTAGAGTGATTGTTCTGGGTTTTTGGATATTGTCAATGATGCTTAAAATATTAATGCAAGAGGCGATCCTTTATTTTTATTTGCAGTAAATTGAAGAATACCAAAGTAGCTTTTAAGCATTGGAATTGGTGTAATTCTAATTTAGTTTATAATTATGTTAATGAATTAAAAGTTAAGCATGAAACTATTATGAATAACTATGAATAACTTGGTTATTAATCCTCTTTGCATTGATTTACCCAATCAAGCCTCTTGTAACCAAGATAGTCTTCATAATACTCTCTTTTGTAATTATAAATGGTTAAAGAAAAGAGCTAAGTATGAATGGTTATTAAAGGTGAAGATAATGTTAAATTTCTTTATTAAAAAATTAGAAGAGCTAATTTTACTTTTATTAAAATAATTTTAGTCAATAATATTTACTTACATCAGCAAAAGAATGCTGCTAATGAAGCCATCTTTTTTTAATCTTTACTTAATAATTATGTTGATATTTCTCCCTCTATTTTTCATAAATTTCTTATTATTAATATCATTTTTCTTTGGATTTTGAAGCCTTAATAAATGTGTCCTTAAATGAAGGAATTTAAAATGTTTTTTATTATATTGGAAATTACAAGTCACTTTGGCTTGACAGATTTACTTCTAAAATTTTTAAAGATTCTTCAAATATTATTAAAGATGATTTTACTTATGTAATAAATTTTTTTAATGCTGGCAAGCTTCCTAATAAGGTTAAACATACTATCATCGCCTTAAACCTAGAGAAAGGTGCTCAAACTTTAAATGATATTTGCTCTATCTTTCTGTGTAATACCTTATATATAGTCATTGCTAAGCTATTAGTTAACAAAATTAAAATTATCTTTTGTAATATTATTAATTTGGTTCAAGCTGCTCTTACTAAACATAGATTTTACTAATAATATCATTTTGACTAATGAGTTTGTAATATGATTTTAATTCTGTTAATTTTGGTAAGAAGTTTTTTTTTTAAAATTGATTTATATAAAGCTTTTGATAAAGTTAATCTGCATTTTTTCTATGATTGAATGATTATATTGGGTTTCTATGTTTTTCATTGGATTAAGAATGCATAACTGATGTTTATTTTTCTATTATTATAAATGATGAAATGAATGAATATTTCGCTTTTTCTTCTAGTTTAAGGCAAGTTTGTCATCTTTAACCTTATCATTTTGCTATTATTATGGATGTTTTTCCTCCATGTTGGATATTCAGAGTAATTATCTTATACAACAAGGTTTTAATAAAATTAATTATCTTATATATTGATGATATTTTATATTTTGGAGAAGCTACTGTTCCTATTATGCATCATTTAACTAACATTTTGAATATTTTTATTTATGTTTTAAATTTAGTTGTTAATTTTTGTAATTATGATCTGTGTTCTTTTAATAATGTTGATGACTCTTTGCAGCAAACTATATGTAACATCAGTGGTATGAATACCAAATTTCTTCCGTGGAATTACCTTGATATTAATATTAATTGTTATATGCTCAATGTGATTGATTGCCAAATTATTATTGATAAGCTTCAGAAATGGTTGGTTGGTTGGAAGATAAAAGTTTTATCTAAGGCAAGTCATTTGCAATTAATTAATTAAACCATAAGATGTTATCTTTATTATAAGTTTTAATATACTTCTTTACCAGAATAGATTAGAAAGAAAAATTACTTCCTTAATTAGTAACTTTTTTTCATAATAATAATGAGGATAAAATGACTACTATTTCTTGGAATACTACTTCTATTCCAAAAGCACATGGAGGTATTAATATTCCTTTTTTAGAAAATTTTAATTTGATGTGTAAAGCTAAAAATATTTGAAGGCATTTCAATTCTTACTATTTTTTAGCCAAGTGGAATATGGATCATATGGTACCTTTTGGATAAATATTATATCTAGAATCTCTACTTTTTGGAAAGATCTTATCAAAGTTACTTTTAAGATTAAAATATGTCTTAATTTTCAAGTTAACACTAAGAACATTCTTCTTTTTTCTTTGATCCTTGGACTAAATGGCCCTCATTATTTCTGTTTTATGATAATTCAGTTTTTGATTGGTTTTATATCCTTAAACTTACCAAAATTAAAGATATCCATGCTAATGGTTGTTGGTTTTTTTCTCAACATTAGACTCTCCATACTTATTGTTTGAATCTTATTCATGCCATCCATATAATTAATGATTGTTTTAGCTATCTCTGGAAAGAAAATCCTTATTATATCAATAAAATATTTATCATTTTATTTATGAAACTTTTTCAATTTGAGATTTGAGTATATTAGTTTGGTATAAATGATATTATATTAATTTAGTTTTGTTTTCTTGGAAAATTTGCATGTTTAGGTGTGGATTATGAAAATTTACATGCTTATGTATGTGACATGTCAATTTTCATATTTATGTTCAACTTATATAAATTTATATGCTTATTTAGTTAGCTATGTTAACTTTGCAAGTATATGCTAACTTATGATAAATTGCAAAAATAAATTATATTAATTTAAATGTGCTAAAACTTTTCTTCAAAAACTATTTTTATATAAATTATATAAATTTAAATTTACTAAAAAAATTTCTAAAAAAATAATTTTTATTTAAATTATATATTAAACATGCTAAAAAATTCTAAAGAAAACTATTTTAATATAATTTATATAAGTTTAAATGTGCTAAAAAAACTCCTCAAAAATGTTTTAAATATAAATTATATAAATTTAAGTGGTCCACAAAATTCCCAAAAAAATATTTTTATATAATTAATTTAAGTTTAAATGTGCTCAAATTCAAATTTTTCTCTAAATTAAGTATGCTCATATATTAAAGTTAAATTTTCATTACAGTTATGTAAATTTAAAATTGTTCAAAATCTAAGTGACAAAAGCTTAAACATGATCAAATTTTCAAAGAAAAGTTAATTAATCTTAAGGAAATTCAAATTTTAGATTTCATTCCATATAAATTCAAAAATTATTCAAAGTTTAATATTTTTCAAATCCTTTTTCAACTTATTATTTTAAAATTCTTCAAAACAAACAAATTGTGAAACCATTTCAAACTTAAAATCTTAAAATTATCGCTTAAGCTTTTTTACTTTAAAATCATTTAAGTTTGTACTTTCCAAATCATTTAAGTTTACAGACTTCATTTAAATCTTTAAACAAAACTTACTATCTTTGTATAAATTCTCTTCCAAATCATATAAGCTTATGATTTTCATGTAAATTCTCATGTCTTCATATAATTTCATGTAATTCATATGTTTCATATGTAAATATGTAAGTTCACATAAAATCCATGTTATTTTTACATTTTTAAAATATTATTAGACAAGTTCACTTCCTAAACATGTCATTTATGTGCTTAACATATAAACATGCAAGTTTAAATATTCATATAAACTTATGCCAATTCTTATACATTTGCATATTTAACACTTAATAAATACCATATAATTTCATGCCTAATACTTAAACATTCATATTTCAATTAAGTTATATATAGTTTAAACATCTAAACATATTTTTGTATATGTGATGTATGTGTGTAAACAACTTCAACATCATTTAAAAAAAATGATATTTTTAAGTATAATAAGTAAATAATTGTGTGATAATTAAATTTGGAGTAAATATGTGTAAAAATTAAATATTATATGAATAAAAAGTTACTGTTTTAATATGAAATAAAATAAAATAAAATTTACATTTTAAATATAGAAGTAAAAGATAAATAAGTGGCGTATATGCGAAAACACACATAAACCTCAACAATTCTAGAAAACCTGAGAACTAAACCTCAATATGTAATAATAAACCAACATTAGAAACCAAACTTATGATGAAATCTAAATGCAAAACATCAAAATAGATTATAAAATCAATAATTTAAGAAAACACAAAATATCGTGAATCTCCTATTGACCAGACAAACTAAGAAATTAAATAAATCAAAATTCGAATATCAACCCTATTAAAACACATTCAAATTAACCAAATTAAATAACTAAAACCAACACATAGCTAGATCACCTATAAACCCTAGATTAATTAACATAGAAATAAAATTTTGGTCTATACACAACCCTAGAGTAATTCAGTCAAGAAGCCCAGGTAAGTTCATCAGCTACCTTTAGTTAATTACTAAGGGCTATGACATATAAAACCCCAAAATCTGTAACGCATTATTCTATGTAGGTGCCATAGGATTAAGTAACCTGTAGTTATTGATGAATACACATTTTACCATCTAATAGTTAAGTATAACTATCCTAGCCACTACCATGAAAATAGTGAAGATCACTGACTATTTAGTTGGTTAGTAGTCTAAAGTTACCGATGAATCCAAAATGATGAATAAATATGGGTATCTTAACAGGGGATGTCTTACCCGAATTTATGTTAGTCCACCTATTTTATCTCCTTATGGAGTCAAGATTTACCTTAGGGTTAGACTTTCAACTTCTATCTGGAAATCTTTCCAACTAATCTTGTGCCTTTAGTATAAGAACCAAATCAAACAGTTCAAATTAAACATTTCAATTTAATCCTTTAAAATTAAATATTTCAAATCAAACCTTTTAAGTTAAATTTCTTGAATCAAACCTTTCAAATAAAACCTTTCAAATCAAACATTACAAATCAAACATTTCAAATCAAATCGTTTAAATCAAACTCTTCAACTTAGACCATCAGAATTAAATATTCTAAATTAAAATTTTTAACTCAAACTTTTCAAAATTAAATCTTTCAAGTCAACTTTTCAAATCTAACTTATTCTTCCCAAATTTAATAAATCCAATCCATTCCAAATTCCTTTTTCACTTCATCCCTATTCATTCAAACCTAACCATTTTAATGATATCTCAATTTCAATCCCCATGATGCACTTTTTTCCCATAGTTGATTAACATTTTTCTTGGGTCATTCTATGACATATCATCATTAAATTGTAAGTCTTAATCTTTTGAATCTTAAAACAACAATAATTGAAATATCCAAGCTTAAAATCTTAAATAATATAGGCCAATACTTTAATCGAGAGTTTTTTCAGGATTTCACTACTCTTTGGATACCATTAACTATGAATGTATAGCTTTATAAGGATACTAGACTTAGAATAAAAAGAACTCTACTTTAGACTCATAATGTAAAAGAAAAATCTCTGGTTAATGTAGGCCTATAAATCCTAAAATTTTTTATTATCCAAATGATTATATCTATTTCAAGATAATGTCGACCCATAAATCCCATAAATTTTGAGTGGTTAAAGAATATTCAAATTATGGTTGGTTGCCATGTTATATATAAACACTGGTGAAATGTAAGTAAAAAAAATTATCTCAATAAATGATGACGATTTTGACAGCCTTGGAGAAGGGAAAGATGTGGAGCTTATGAATAACTAACTACAAAAGTACTCGTTCATGTGGCACACCTTCATACTAAGTAGTTAATACAAATTTTATGCGGCTAAATAATTAATCCAAACTAATGGGATCCCGTCCTAATATTAGGTGTAACCCTTTGATATTAAGTTAAAGGCTGACAACTTCCGTTGGATTTATTGTATACTGATCATTATTTTTATTCAATATAACTCAGTTTTAAAATTGAACGGATTTTTAGCTGTATTCATTATTGTGAAACTCAGCCTTTTTATTTTGCTTGTTCAGAAGGGGCATATGATCTGTGACAACGCATAGTCGTACCAATTACATGAATGAAATTCCACACCAAACTATTCACATATGTGAAATTCTCCCATTAGCTAAGAAAATTTAACTCTCCTTTTGAAATTAGGAGAGCATCGTCAAAGGATACTATTTCCTTTTCATTCTTATAGAAGAATACTATTTATTATTATTGTTATTATTTTTTGTTTTCATTCTTATAGAAGAATACATATTACGCCCTGCAAGTGAGATCAACCTTTATTTATCGGCTGAGTGGACTCGAAGTTAGCACCAATGATTAAGAGTGTGCGTCTGTGTTATGTTTAGTAGATATTTTTAATGATAGAGGCAAAAAAGAGATAACAAGAATAAGACTTTACCCCGGCACTAAGTGGGGTTGGCTACATGAATCCTTTTTCTCAATTGTGCCCGATTGATTGTCATATTTTTCTTTAATTCTAATAAATTAAGATCTTTTTTTTTTATATAGAATATGCCCAGGCCATTTTAGTTTTACCTCTACCTTTCTTGGCATAAGTCAAATCTAATACATCTATTCTCCTAACTAGACCATGAGATGGTAGACATTTAATGTGACTAAACCATCTAAGATGGTGGCTCTCTAATCATGTTTGTCATTGGGGTTACATCAACCACATGTCCCATCTCACAATCTGGATCTATTTCACTGGGAGAAATACCATTCATACTGGCTTTGGATGATCTCCGTGATGCGTGTCACAAGCGACCTAAAAGGAAAGAACCTGAAATAGAAATATTAGTTGCAATAAAAATTGAGATGAAAATTGAACTTACTCTAGTGCAAAAAAAAAGAAAAAAAGATGACTTAAGAGTCTCCCTCCAGTACAATATACACTCTGTTAGAGGGGCCAGCCATCCGAGTTGCAGGAGTTAAGGGACTCAAATCATCGGAGGAGGATTTTGTACAGAAAATCGGTGTGGGTGTGGAAAGTGGTGCCTGCAAGGGAATAAATGCGGAAGGGGCAACAAGAGGAGTGATCAGAGTGGCTGTAGGAGTGACTACCTCTCAGCATGAGTGACGACCTTCTCCGGCCTCTTATTTGTGTTCTCCAAAGTCCCCTAAACACGAGGTCTCTCTGGGGGCTAAGCACTTGCCATCTACAACAGAAAAAAAAAATATTTAAACTAGTAAGTAGGATCAATATGTAATGTAAGCCACCAAAGTAAAAAAGCAAGACATTATAGAATGTCGACATGAAACAAAGTGTAGCTATGTATAAAATCGACATAAGTAAGTATGACAACAAGTGTGAGAAACAAAAGTAAAAACAAGAAGGTATCGAAACTAATTATCTAAATATACATACCATTTTTTATTTTGTTTCATTAGATGAGCCAATCAATGATGAACTTAAAAATTGTTAATCAATCTCATCATCATTTTCATCCATATCTTGAGGCACTTCTTCATGAAGCCTCGTGGTGTCCTCTAGGGGAAACACTTCTTTGCTTGAACTCAACTGAATGCAAAAATTAGACACACTTGTCTCTTGGTGAATGGGTTCAATAATATTTTGCATCTCAATAGTCTTTCTTTAGTTTATTCTTCAATATTATAGCCCAATCAAGTTTATCCCTTGCTTCACCAGGGTATCGAAGATAATAAACCTGACTATCCTAATGTACCGGAATAAATGGGTCACACTTTGCATATCTTCGGTTCATTTTAACTTCAATAATATCATATGGGATGAGTGTCCATGTTTCTCAATTAGAACAAGTTCAAACCACTCACAATTGAACATACAGATATTACGTTCAACATAACTTTGATATTGCAACTGAACAACTTCATTTATATGTTATAATAGCTGATCTCATTTTCTTTGTGTGCTTCCTCTAACTCAAACACCACAATTATAAGTCTGCATTCCTTTACACTAGAAACTCGCGTGAAATCTGTAACCATTCACATCAAATATTTGTCATGTCTTGACACTACGATTAGGCCCCCAGACAAGATCTAATAAGCCATGGTCTGTGATTCCATCGCTTATATTATGAACCTAGAAGAAGTTCCAAAGCACAATTAGTTTTACTTTGAAAATTACAATTATATGACATAACACTGAATTGAAAAGTTACTTCAACGTACATAAAATTTGAACTATTTTGAAAACATTTCTTCGATCTTCTTGCTTACTTAAGAGTCATCCCTTTTGTTCAAGCTCTCGGTAAATAATCTATGCATATCATTGTTATTTTTATGTTTGATTTAATTGGTATGGTATTTCGGATAATAACCGATAAAATATTCAATTAAATTTAATTTTATTGTATGAATGGTTGCACTTCATCGCAGTTTAGTAGAACATACAATATGGCTGCTTGAAGCTCTTTATCTTTGAAGTAGCTAGTACCATGCCTACCTAATAGTTTACTTGATATATGGAATACAAATAATTTTATTTACGAAGGCTTGTCACCACAGTTTCATGTGAATGCTGCCTTGATCAAAGCAATATGAACATAAACTAATTGTCTCCTATAATAGAAATGCTTCACATATCAATCCCTCCAAACGTGCTTTATTCTTAACTTTCGTTTTTTATTATATTGAGAAATATGCATGGTTGATTCATTTTAGAAAAAGATAAGATATTAGATTACTTTAAAATAAAAGATATACCTCTCAAAGGGATATACCCATCTGTATTGTACTAGACTCCCTAATATAGCCTCATAACATATATATATGGGTTGATATTCCATTGAGTCAAAAAATGGGAGAAAATATCCCTTCAAGCTTGCATAGAAATAAAGGAATACTAGCTTCAGAATTCCTTAGAGAATCGATATTCAAAGTCCCTATGCACAACTCCTTGAAGAGTATATTGCTTTTGATAAATGGATCAAGTACTGACGTTAGCAGAGCATTAAATGCAATAGATAGTAATCAATGTATAAAAATATGACAATTGTGACTCTTCATGCCAAATATTTTTACATCTTACCAAAACAATACAATGACTTATGTTAGAGGCACAACCAATTTGAAACTTAAGAGAATAGAAGCACTCAAAGATTGTTTTTCGTTGATCACATGTGAGATAATATATAGCTTTGGGCTTGTTTCTGATTATTTTCTCTTTTTTTTTTTTTATTTTTGAAGAAGTCGCTTGTCTATCGTCGTATAATTTGTTTTTCCGAATAAATCTTTCTTCGAGGTAATAAGAATGATCTAGAGAAGAAAGAAAATAAACAAGTAGGGAAATACGCCGAAGAAGACTAACAAAGAGAAAGAAAACATGAAGAGCCTACATGTGATAAATCTGGGAAGAATATGTCAAGTATGTTCACTCAAACATGATCAGGTGGAGGCACCTTTGACCATTATCCATGAAAGAATGCCTAGGTAGACTACCTATAACTAGATATTCAGGTGTTTTGCCTGTTCTGGGGTCCAGAGCTCTCCCAAGGGGATGCATCCCACTTGGTTAATACATCTTGGGGGTTGCTTAACAATACACTTTATCTACAAGAGTGTTGCTTACATTAGTATCGACAACTAGCACATTATTATCAAATGACAGTTATTTCACATGAGAATGCCCTAATGTTTTCAAAGCTCCTGCTAAGCCATGGGCGGAGAACGAGTCTCTCACGGTCCTCACATGGGTAACGGACTTATCGACATACGGAGTCTGTGAAATAACCGAATCATTGGCATGAGTTTGACTTAGGGTTGTAAACGAGTTTATTCGAGCTCGAGCTCGAGCCACCTTGGCATGAGTATGTGTTTGATTAATTTTATGAATTCGAGCTTGAGCTCCACCTTAATTCTATAAGTTCAAGTACTCTCATGAGCCGACTTGTTTATTATAAAGTAGAACAATAAATATTAATTTAAGATCGTGTCATTATAAAAGGGACATAGAATGAACAATTCAGAGATAAATAATAAAAAATCACTCAATATAAAATAAAAAAATATTATTGATTAAATATTAATACTTTTAAATATAAAATCTTCAAATTTAATATATTATATATAGATTTTATATTAAGATTTTTTTATATGAGCCTTAAACGAGCTAGCACACGAGCTAACGAGTCGAGTCAGGATTAGATTGAGCTTAGCTTGCTAGCTCGTTGAGCTCAGTTCATGAGCTGTTATCTAGCTAAGCTCAAGCCCGCTCACGAGTCAGCTTGACTGGCAACCCTATTTCGACTTTAAGTATTAATTTTAATTAAAAATTTAATTTTTTCTTATCCAAAAAATTTATCTTAAAATTTATGTTGAATGATAAAATATTATTGATTAAATATTAATACTTAAATATAAAATCTTCAATTTTAATATATTATATATAGATTTTATATAAAAATTTTTTATATGAGCCTTAAACGAGCTGGCACACGAGCTAACGAGTCGAGTCAAGGTTAGCTTGAGCTTGGCTTGCTAGCTCGTCGAGCTCAATTCATGAGCTGTTATCTAGCCAAGCTCAAGCCCGCTCACGAGCCAACTTGACTTGCAAACCTATTTGAACTTTAAGTATTAATTTTAATTAAAATTTGATTGTTTCTTATCGAAAAAATTTATCTTAAAATTTATGTTGAATGATAAAAATTTATTTATATTAATTTTGTGTTAATTATTAATTTGAAGAGTAGGTGAACTTTTTAGAAGTCACGCCGCGCGCCGGTAACAGCGGGCGGGACTGAATCCAAAGGACTTTCGATCGGGACAAAGAGCAGAGTATCCGCCGAAGTCTCCGCCATTCGCGCCGAAGCGAGGAAACATCTTCACGTTCGTTCTTTAGGTTTACGATCAATACTTTAATTTTTAAATTGAATTCTCCAAATGAGCTACGCACGAGTTCCAATTCCCCCCGACTTCCGCTGAAAAGCGGCCGTTTAAGTTTTGTTTCAATTTAAAATGAAGTGGCAAAATTTAGGTCAGGAAATTTAGTTGTAATAAATTGTTGTTTGGACGTTCAAGGTTTCCAGACAATAAAATTAAATTTTTTTGGCGGTGCAGTCATCTTTACGTCCATTTTTTATTATTAAATAAAGAAGATGCATTGGAGCTCTTGAAATTAGAGCTATTAAAGTAGTTCGCCAGTTTCGTATTTATCTCCTTAAGTATTTTTATTTATTTATTTATTTGTAGAATAATTGTGCCTAAGAGAATAAATTTTATTCGATCATATTTAACTTTTTTTTTGACTTAATAAAATTAAATATTTAGTATTTATGATAAAATTTTGATTAATTTTTATGATGTATTTAAAAAATATTGAAGTTTTTATTTCTACATTATTCATGCAAAAATGAAGCTGAATACGAAGCTAATTTGTTGAACTACATGATATCATTCAATATGAGATTATTTTAAATAATAGAAAATATGAACAAATCGAACCCGAAAAATATCGGAATAACTCAAATTTGATTCATTTACATCTTTATGAGGAGATATTGTAGCTTTCTAAATAAATTAGCTGTGAAATTTTAGATTTTTTTTTTCTTTTGCTGCTATTATGATTTTCTTTTAACTGATAATATTATCATTATATAAAATATTTTGTTTTATTTTGTATTACATTTTTCACTGCACTGTCTTAGTTTTATTTACTAGTTCTTATCCTTTGGATAAAATTTAAATCTAAAACAAATTTATGATAGTGAATCCAAATCTGTAAAGATAAAGCTAAATTCTAGAAGGCATTATTCCATACGGAATATGCACACAACAGCTGCGTGCGGAATAACGCTCAATAACTTCAATTTGGGGTTATTGGGGGTTATTTACAAGTTATTAGATATTAAATAAATATTGGGTTATTTGCAAATTATTGTACGGATTCCATTTTAGAGTTGTTCATAGATTATTATGGAGGTATTGCATGGTTATTGAGAGCTGCATGCGGATTTTGCTTACATAATCCGTATGAAATAATTTCTCGGATTATAGGGGAAGGAGAAAGAGAAGGAGATAAAGAGAGAGACTTGCCCTGCTGCGGGCATAGAGGGGGTGGTCGCCGGGCTCGACCACCCCTATTATTCTACACAAGTTCGGTTACAAGTGCGGGAGAAAAGAAGCAAGCACACTATATGAGGGAGAGAGAAAAAGCCTAAGGGATCCCCTTTACATGTAAATATGTCCTCTATTTATAGAGAGAAAATAGAGGGAATTACATGTGTACCCCTGCTTTATAAGAGCAGAATGAGGCAGTTTGGTCTAGATCCATCTTCGCTAGTTTCAGGTGGTCGGTCGTTCGAGGGTGGTGTCGGTCGCCAAAGGGGTGTTGGGGGGTTTTTTTTAATATATATATATAATTTGGAAAATATTATTTTTAATTTTAAAATTATGAAATCAAACCTATCTCATATATGCAATAGTTTAAATAATCGAGCACTATACCACAAGCCATGTATCTATCCCGATGAATGGATAAATTGCTTGGCGGTGTGACTTGATCAAATAAAATAAAGAATCCATTACATCTGTTTGGTCTGTGAACCATTTATGTTGACCGACAACTTTCCATATCTAACATGAAGCAACTAGATAGGGTTTATATTAATCTGGGTCTTTATGTTTCCTATAAGAGCAAACCCCTATAATTAATTACATCTCAGATAACCGTGTCACGTAAGAAAACTCTTGATATAGATAAAAAAATATTATTTTCATGACTTTCAAAAGGTAGGAACTTCAAGAAAATGCGATAATAGGAAATCCAATAAGTGAGTGGCTCAAGTTTGGAACAGTTGTTATAGGAATCCAAAAAAAGAGAGAGTTAGGGGAAAACACAGCTCAAAGAAGAAGCTTGGTGATTTCCCAAACTATTCTATTGTTTGGCTTCAATTTGAGATAATTATTTGATGTTTCATCATACCAATTTTATTATTTAGGACTTAGATTCACCTGATACAAATTATGTGAACATCCTGGAAGATAGGAGTATTTATGTCATATTAGATGACAACCTCGTAATCTTAAGATGAGTTAAGGCTTATACTGCACGAGATGCAAAGGCCTAAAGAGTTAAAGTGAGGATTTATGCTGTTGACCGGGCCACGCAACTAATATAATAATTCAGCCTCGGAGGAGAGTAGGGTAATAATTAAAAGGATGTATATAATTGTTAAGCTTAATAAGTTGTAAATGTTTTTCAAAGTAAAATAGCAATTGTACTCCCTCCCCTTTAATCAACGCAAGTATACGTATCGCTCAAGTAATAAAGGGCTCTATTGGAGTCCTAGATATCGATCCCACAGGGAAGTTAGAGATTTACAGACTAATTTTTAGTAACATCAGATTACTAATCTATTTTAGTATAATATCCGAAAATTGAAGAACGCTTAAACTTAAAACTAATACTTAAAAGACAGATTATATAAGTCAATTTAGAAAAGTATCTTTCTCCTTGTTAAGAGGATTAGGTGAATAAACAATTAAATGAGTTTAGAATTATATTGTGCCGAATAGGAGCATTCCTATTCTTTACCCTTTGGTCCAGGTGCAAAGAATATTGACTAATCCTACATTTGGTTACTGAATCTGTGGCTAGGCTGGGAGGATACTTGCTGCCACTTCAGAGCTCCCACGTTCCCCTCGCCTGAGGGCTAACATCTACACTTCAGCTCCCAAACAATAGGACCGAATTGAAGATTTTAGTCTGTCACACTAAAATATTCAATTCTTCGTCCGATAATTAATATTTCCCTATATATTTGCACCCTCCTTCCAAGGCTTTTGAATTCCCGAATCTTGGATGTAATCTTTACTATAGTTGATAATTCAACATATGTTAACAATTCAATTGGCCAAATTGAAAGTAAATTAAGATTTAAGTAAAAGATTATCACAATATCTATTTAATATTATTAGGCACAACTCATTTTAATTCTTTATTTCACAAAATCTCAACAACAAGGAGAAAGAAAAAGAAAACTACTCAGAATGCATGGGAATAATAACACCGATTTTGGATTTCATTTAAAGTTATAAAATAATAAACAAATATACTTATCTCAATTCTTCTCCCCAAGCAGATTCCTCAAGTTCCTTTGACTCTTCCTTCTTGTACAACACTCTTAGAACTCACCAAGACACTAAACACTAACTCTTACTACAAAAGGAAAAACTAATTTTGCACTAAATGACACTTAATGATGACTTAACTGACTCTCCAACTGACACACAAATACATAAAATCGTCTTATATTTATAGAAGGAGTCAAATTTCCAAAGGTTGCTTAAGCACCTTTTCAAAACGCATCCAGATTCATCGTATTTGGCTTGATTCAACTGTCTCGCCGTCGGCGAGCTCGATCTCGCCGTCGGCGGGCTTCTAGAAGCAAGGCTAATCGTTCAGGCTCACTGTCGGTGGGCTCGATCTCACCGTCGGCGAGCTCTATTATAATATATTGAAAAATCTAGGGAAAATCTCGCCGTCAGCGGGATAGTTCAATTTTCATCATTTTTAGTCCTTTTTGCTCCAGATTCACGCCTTTTTGCTCTTTTTGCTTTCAGCACCTATAAATCTTCATTCCTGCAATAAAACACAGAAAATACCTTTCTTTTAAAGTGTAATTTCATATGAAATTGGTATAAAATTTGTAATATATTTTCTTGTGGTCAAAATCCCCCAAACTTAACTATTACTTGTCCTCAAGTAATCTAGATACTACATAAAAGTAATGATTATTTGTTGTAAAGTTTTAATTCAGAATTACTATGAATTTAATTTAAATAATTATTATAGTAAAGTTTTCTAGAAACATTTTTAAATAATTAAACTAATTCTATAGATATAAGACTATTTAGTCCTCAAGTTTAAGATTTCTAGTCTTCTATTTATTTCAAGAATGACTATACTTTTCAATATTAAATTACTTAAGATATTTAGATGATAGAAATTTCATGAAAGCACTACTTAGTAAAATACTAATCCATATATATAAGTTCAGAAATGTAACTGAAGTTTACCCTTTGGTTGATTCAAATGAAGCCAATTTTTGATAAGGAATTTCCTCAAGCTTCTCCTCACTTATATATATATATATATATATATATATATATATATATATATATATATATATATATATACATATATTTCTTTTTCTTTTCTCTTTTCTGGATTGATTTTCAATCCCCTTTTTCTTTTCTTTTTCAAGTGAGGATCACTATTTTTGGTTAGCCTGTTAATAATTTTGAACTTCATTTTCCTCTTCCGAAATTTGAAACTTGAAACATTTACTTCCCTTATATGTATTTCAAAGTTTTTACTTCATTGAGTTTCAATCTTTTCTTTCTTAACTAAATACCTAAGAATTTTATATTTGAAAATATAGTTTTCCTTACTTTAAATAGTTAACTATATTCTTATTCTCTTATACTAAATATCTTAATCTACAAAATTAGTTAATCATTAAAAGTATTTCTTTTAACTTTCTATAATAATTAAATAAATTAATTCTAGTTTATCGAATTAAAATTACTACGTAAAATCATTCTATAATAATTTTTGAAAATATAATTTGAGAAAAATTTAATAATTAAATTTGTATTTTCCCTCCCCCAAACTTAAATTTTTCTATCTATCTATATGGGGTGAAAAGAAAACAAACTGTAAATTTAAATCATACCTTCGTGCTTTAGGTATTTCTTCTTATTGATGTTCTGCAGATTCTTTTCATCACTTAATTACCTGTACTGTTAATAACTTTCTACACATATATATATATCAAAGAAATTCCTGGGTAAAGAAGTTTCAAAATAAGTACAAAATACTATCACAACTTATATTTAGTCTAATGCTAAACACACACAATTGACTATTTCAATTTAAGGTTACAATAACAGTCTGAAATATCAAAATTTACAAACTATATAACTTTGACACCAATATTTAAAAAGGTCTAAACCACATCACAATCAAGTTCAGAAACTAAACATTAATACTAAAGTTTTAAGAAAAACATACAATCAATCATAACATCATAATAATCAAAGTTTATAAATCAAATAACTAAACAAATAAACATATAATCTAATCTTCCGCATCAAAGTCCCAAACTATATCGTCGTTTCCTTGATCAGCGGGTGGATTAGCCGGTAATGACTCGTAGCGGGGGCACTCGGGAAATATAACATCGGGCTCTCCTCTCCTGTAACGATTCTCAGCATCATAATAAGCTATCTCAAACTCCGAATGTCTCTAGAAATACTCGCTGTCATAATTATGCCTTCGCTCTAATCCTCCAATTCTCTAATCAATATGCTCTAATTTTTCCTCAATCGTTTCAAAACTCTTCCGCTGCAGGGTCATTTCATTCATTAAATCATGAAGGGTAGGAGAACTATAAGTAGGAGGATCATAACTGGTGGAGGGAATATCCCTACTAGTTGAAGGTACGTAACTCCTAGTTCCAGATCTCCATCCTTCGTGGGATTCATAAGTCTTTATATTACCTTGGGTAATGAGTTTTATAGGCTCCACCCATTCCTCATCATCGCTTGCCTCTACCCTAGATAATTGGCAGAGTGCATAAATTAGACCAGGATGCCCTAGTCCCCCTCCACTCTCACTTCTTGCAGAGGCTAATACATTCTTGTAAATAATACTTCCCACATTAATACTTCTTTGGTTTTGAATACAAAAATTCAGAACTGCTCTATCTCTTGTTACTTCACTATGGTGATAGGTAGGTAATAAGGTAGAACAAATAAAATAATATCTGGCTTTAGATATTGCATTCAACATAGAAAGAGGGAAGTTTACCCGTTCACGCTGCTTGATTTTCCAAACTCCTTTCCCATCAGTGAGAAAGTTGATTACTTCTACCAGCGGTCCTTCCATTGTTCCAAAAGTATCATACTCGCTGGTGTATAGGTCACGTACTTCATAGAAAGAATTGATTCTTGCAGCATTGAAATCGACTAAAAATCCTCTAACCTTTATTAGTGCATCTTCTATTTTAGTTAAGTTGGCATACAATTCCTTCACTACTTCCACTGCAGCTCTATTTGTGGTGTAACAAAAAATTTCCCACCTCCTTTCTTTTATAATTTGTTCCACTTCTCCTCCTGGATTCTTAAATACTCGATCTTGTATGCACTTCCTTGCTTGGATATTGTGGAAGTATCTTGATTGCGCTCGAGCACTTACAAATCGTGTTTCGCATATTCCATTCGTCTCTTTTGTCGCGGAGCCATTTTTTTGATCTATCAAATTTACAAAAATCTCAACTAATCTTCAAAATATTACTAAAATGGCTTCCAAAGATGACTAAAATCATTCTAAATCAAGTTCCATGAACTTCTTCCAAATCTTTTCTCCACATTTTCAAAATTTCCAAAATTCCTTAATGTGGAAGAAATTCATGGTGAAAATAAAAAATTTTTACATAGGAGGGAAGCTCTTACCAAGGGAAGACGAAATCTGGCGTCAAAATGAGTTGATATCGCTCCAAATGCAAGATCTCTCAAGCCCTAGGTCGGTTTTTCGAAGTTTTGAGGAAGGGGATGATGAATAGTGACGGTTGACCGGTCAAAATATAGTGTTTTACGGAATCTCGCTGTCGGCGAGCTAATTAATTTAAAGAGATTAAAAGTTTCGGGAAAATCTCGCCGTCTGCGGGATCGATCTCGCTGTCGGCGAGGTTTCTGAAAATTTAATATTTTTAATATTTATAATGTTTTCAATTCATTTTAAGCCTTAATAATGTCCGGTCACTTTAGATTATACTTTATCATGATTAGATACTATATTAACACATAAATTCACACAACACAAACATTACAACTTTATATATATGAAATCCAAAAGTTTACAAATTACACACTTTACATTACTAACAAATTGCTTTGCAAAATCTTAACATACACACAATTCAGCGTCGCAATCCACACTACAGTACTCAAAACGCTGAGACTAAACAAATAACACAAAATCATATCTAGACTGAGATTAACTATAAAAAGTGCAAATAAAAACTAAATTCAAGCAATCACACACAAATAAGTACGAATGAATATCTTCTACTCATCAAGATCTGAACTTAATTCTTCTCTGATATTTCCAATAGAACGTAAATGCACGAACAAATTATAGAAAGACCTGAAAGGGAATTCTTCGGTAGAATCTTCTTCAATCCATCCCTTCCTGTCGGCATATTTTAATTTTAATTTAAATAAATAATTTGAAAAGTAATATTTGATTTTGAAAATAATTTTAAATTTGAAAATTTTAAGATATGAAATCAAACTGATCTCACATCCCGAATAGTTTATATAAACGAGCACCGTATCACAAATCATGTATCTATCCCGAAGAATAGACACATTGCTTGATGATGGGGCTCGATTAAATAAACTAGAAGATTTGTGACATCCGTTTGGTCTGCGAACCAATTTTATAAGCCGACAAATTCCTCGCTTAATATGAATGAATTAAGCAGTGGTTTATATTACTCAGGTTCTTAAAATTCCCTATAAGGGCAAGCCCCTATAGTTAATTACATCTTAAGTGACGGGAATCACCTAAGAAAACTCTCGATAATAATCAGTAGTTCTGCTCTCAAGAATTTCAAAGTTTAAGTTTTCAAGGGATTGAATTTTTTTTGGAATTTCAATAGGGAATGGATCAAATTTTGAACATTTTTATTTTGGGAATTCAAAGGAAGAAAGGTAGGAGAAATCACAGATTCGAAGCGAACTTCGGTAATTTCCCGACTATCCTATTGTTTGGCTTGAATTTAGAAAAGTCCTAATATTATCTTATATTTCAATCTTGCCAATTTTAGTTAATTTGGACTTATATTTGTATGATAAAATCATACAAATAGTACCAAAAGACTACCTCAGAGTCCTAAGACCAATTAGGGCTTAATTTGCAATGCAAATGCCTAAAAAAAAAATTGAGGATTTATGTTGCACTAGGCAAACTACCTCGAAGTCCTATGGTTTGGTTATTTAATTCTAAGAAAGTTTTGCTGAAGTAGACTCAGGTTTTGCTGATGACGATGACCGTGCTGCCCACCATGCTCCGAGCTCCTTGCTGTTGTAGTGGTTTAATTTTAGAAATCATAAATCAGGAGGTGAGAAAAATGTTCGGGTTTAGAGAAAATCTTAAAATCCAGGTGTTTTTAATATTTTAATTAAATAAATCTTAAAGTTGATTATAACAACACCGGTTAAGATCCCACGGTTCCATCCTTCCGGCATCGTTATTTTTATCGGATTCACTTAGTCCAGATGAATTTGCTAAACTCAATTGAATGAGTTTCACACTTTCATTTAGACCGTGGGAAATCCCGTTAGCAACACGTATGTTACATCATCCGAGGTATTCCCGATCATCCAACAAGACGTTTTAATTTAGTTGTAGTTGTAGTTTTGTTGTTCGTTTGTGATTAAATGTTGAGTTGTCTTATATTTTGAAATGTTGTGGCGGTGAGTTTTATCTTGTAATGACTTTTAATTTAGTTTTGGTTTCGGTTTTAGGGACTATCCTAGTAGGTGTAGGTTTTCATGCAACGCTTGTTTATCATGCAAGAAAAGTAAGTGCGATGCGATTAAATAAATTGCAGAAAAGTAAATTGCAATAAAATAAAAGCGTACCTGGAGGGTCTTCCCGTCATCCCAAGTCGCACTTAAAACACAGTTAGAATATTTAAGCATTTAAAGTAAGTTCCTAGGTAAAGCTAAGGGAAGGGTTATGGTTTTCTACCAAGTTCCTAATCCTATAGCTAGTCATTTCCTATGACGTCTAGGTTCTTGTATTTTAGTTTGAGGACGATTTTCTTCATCAAAGAACAACTAAGTTCAATTGTTCTTATAAATATCCTATCATATTGAGGAAGTGCTTAAGACAAATCTTAAACATCTTTTTAATATTCCTAGGATTGTTTTAAGTCCAAATGAATTTAATTATACAAATGAATTAATCGTCCGAGAGTTTAAGTTTTGTTATCTTGCTCAGTGAACTAGGACATTTGAATATCCTATAAGTGAAGTAACACTTCTTTTAACACTCCTTTCTAAGAGTTATGACATCACGAGCTTTCGAGGGCAAATGGATGTTCAAGTAGTTTATGATTTAATTTTAGTTAATGGATTTAAGTTTGGAATAGTGTTCAAGTTGTTTTAGATTTATTGTTGAATTCTTCATGTCTTAGGTGATGTTGTATTTAATTCAATTTAATTTAATTTAACTTAATTTAATTTAATTTAATTTCAAGTTAATTTAATATGGTTCAGCTTAATTTTATTTAATTTGATTTAATTTAATTTGATTTAGTTTTAATTTAATTTAGTTTAATTTAATTTAATTTAATTTTAATTTAATTTAATTTAATTTAATTTAATTTAATTTGATTTAATTTAATGTGTTTTAATTCAATTTAATTTAATTTAATTTAATTTAATTTGTTTTAATTTAATTTAATTTAATTTAATTTAATTTAATTTAATTTAACATTTTATTTTAAAGGGATTTGCTTTAAATAATTTAACTTTAATTTAATTTAATGATTAAATCTTTTAGCATTTTAAATCTTAAACTTGGATTATCATTGTAATTAGGAATTAAATATTATTGGGATGATTAATTTAGGGATTCTTAAATTAAAGAACAAATTTCTTCCTAATAACATCCCTATTTTAATAATTCCAAATTTATTATTCTTCCAAATTTAATTAATTGTTTTATTAAGGTTTATTTTAATTATTTTAAATTGTTTAGTAGGTTTCTACCATTTGATTATTTAAATTTCAATCATCCAAATCAGATTAAGATCAAATATTTTACTCCTTCATTTTATTAAGCCTAAAGTTTTAATTAAAGGTTAAAATTTTAATTACCATTTTGCCCTTCAAGCTTAATAATTTCATAACTCATTAAACTGAGCTCAAATGAACTTAAAATTTTTATGTGACTTCACTCATATATCAATGAAGACATTAGAGGAGAAAATGTGATTTTTCTGTATTTAATTTTTTTATGTAATTATTTTTGGTGGAAAATAGAGATTTCCAAGGAAAATTTAATAATATGACCAAGGGAAAGCTTCTGTCCTTAAGAAAATTATGGGACATTTCTAATGACTAGAGGACCACTTGGACCAATTTTGGTGATTTTTTAAATTATATTCTTTTTATTATAATTATTTTGAATTTTGGAGTATTAATTAATTTAAAAATAAAATACAGGTTGAAAAATGAATTTTATATTTTTCAAAAATCTCTCTGATATCAAGGAAATCAAAGAATCAATTTTTACAATTTTCTGATTTTTCTTTGATTTATTAGAATTATTTTGGTGAAAATGCTAGAAAATACATTTTTTTTTAAATTTTAAAATTACCCTAGGGCTTTAAAATTTAATAACTCATCATAGAGACCTAGGAAAAATATGGGGTTTTTTCCTAAGTGACTAAAATTCAAAATGTGACATTTTGGTGAATTTAATTATTTTTGTGATTTTTATTATTTTTTAATTATTAAAAATATTAAAATAATGCAAAAAATCAACTTTTTTAGAAAATTGCAATTTTAATTTTCTTAAATTCCCCTAATATCAGAGAGGCTCCAAAACCAATTTGGTGAATTTTTGAAAAGTATTTTGAAGGTTATGAATTTTCAAAGTTTAAATTGGCTAAATGGCTTAATCAACCCATTTGATAGGGCTAACCAAACCCAATTGACTTCAAACTTTTATGGTGGGTTCCTCTGATCCTAAAGGTCAGTGGAGAATTGATTTCAAGTCAATTTGATGTATGATTAGCTCTAATTAATCAAGAACCTATTTAGGGTGTTTAAGCCAATTAGGGTTATTCCAAGTGAATTAATTCAAAACCTATTTTTCCTAGGGTCCTCTGGTCATAAGAAACATTACCAAATTTTCCTAGAATTTATTTCACAACATGCTAATTATTGGATTTAAAATACTCAAAACAGTAACATGAATTTGAAAAATCAATAACTTCTCATAGGGATGGCCTCGACTTTGGAAAATTCAGGGAATGTTCCCAAATTCGGAGGCTTCGAAGCCCTATGGTCTCATGCCATGGTGAATTTCCTATATGCATGGAGAATTAAAACAATGCAGAGGGTAAATAAATCATTAAAAATAAAATACTGGATGAAATTAAATGATTTCTTTTCCACATTATTCTCATCTGTTCACTGAGCAAGTGGGTATTTTTATTTTATTT
Source organism: Papilionanthe hookeriana x Papilionanthe teres (assembly GCA_022702705.1). Taxonomy (NCBI): domain Eukaryota; kingdom Viridiplantae; phylum Streptophyta; class Magnoliopsida; order Asparagales; family Orchidaceae; genus Papilionanthe; species Papilionanthe hookeriana x Papilionanthe teres. The sequence continues at coordinate 105,518,138 of CM040422.1, read as the reverse complement.
TTCTGATTTTTCTACACAAAGTTATGAATTTTCAAAGTTTCTGATATTTAATAAATACATTAAATACCCTATTTATCTACTTATCCACGCGGCGCCGCCGAAACATCGGCAGCTCCGAAGGGGTACGTGTCGCGCCGTGATTGGGCGCCGCCATCCGAGTCGGCCATCCGGGACCTCGCGGTTCACGTAACATTCTCTGATCCGGCGCAATCTGAACCGTCCGCTCGATACACACGCGATCCAACGGCTCCTGGTCATCGTCTACGACTGGTGTGCACCCGTGACCGTCAACCTTCTAACACTAATTTCTCACTCGATTCTCAACGGATTTTCGTGTTCTTATGCTCTATGGATTCGTCTTGAAGAGACGAATACATCCATACGGTAAACATGCATTTAAATTGACTCAAAGTAAAATGAGAATCTCTGGAAAATCGGGGAGAAGAGGGAGTCCATACCTTTGCTCAGAGAAGTGAAGCTTCGATCTGAGAGTTGTGTCACCTTCGATTAGGTCCAAATAAGCTCCAGATGAAGTCCCTTAGCCTGGTGAATTGTCTAGCTATGAAAGTGACCACAGCCGATCATAAAGCTTGGAGGCTGGAGCAACTCGGGTGGCCTGGAGATGGGGCTTTCGGTGGGAAACTTCTCCTCTTGGTCCAGATGAAGGTGTAGGACCAATCAATTTGGAGATTGGCTCACCTGTGAAGAAGTGTCCCGGTTTTGGGCTAAAGTTCGAGCTCAAAATCGAGCTCACCGAGGGAATTGGGGCCGGAATTCGAGTGGGGATCAAGTGCTCTATGTGTGGAGAGTGATCCGGAATGATTTTGGCAGAGTTTCCTTAAGGTTTTGGTTCGGCACCTCTCATGGCCGAGAGGGGGTGATGTTTAAATAGGCATGGGCGGAGGCTCTCCCGGGGGTGGCCAAGGGTTGGGATCACTGCTCTTGGCATGTGAAGAACGACCATGGTGGCCATTGGGCATGGGGCAACTCGGCAAGGTGGAATTCCAAAGTTTGGCTCCTCCCAAGGTCTCGGCCATGGTGTTTTCCAGCGACCCGGGCGGGCCGGCCGGCAGGCATGGGTCACCCTCGAGTCCGAGTGGGTCGGGGTCGGAGGTTTGTGCAATCAATCGGCCATGGACATGTGTAAATGGTTTAGATTAAAATGGTATGGGGAGAGACTCATTTTGGGTCCAAATGGGTCAACCCACCATTTTGGGTTTGGTGCACCCTTCCATGGATGATTTGGGCCGAGGGAGGATCAGGTGAATCGCCTAGAAAAGGGTGGAGAGGTCACCATCCATGAATATTTTGATTAATCATGGATTAAGGTGAAGCATTAAAAGGGTTAAAACCTTTTTAAGGGGCTTAAAAGAGGCTCCTCCTTTTGCCATTAATGGCTTGATCACATGTCAAACCTTCCATGGCTTCATGTGGCTTGTTCATGGCTTGCATTTGGCTCCATTTGGCTTGGGAAAAGTTTAGTCAACTTCATAAAAATGGATTTTAAGGATTTAGGATATTTTGGTGGAAAGTTGGATGAAGCTTTATTTAGAATTATTTGATCATTGGATTAGGACTTAGGGATGATTTTAATTGAATGTATGATGAAGAGAATTTGTCATATGGGCCTTGGATTGATTTTCCCCTTTTAGATTTTGGTGGAGATGGGCTTTAGGAAGGTTTAAGAAAGTGGGCTTTTGGTTTTTGGAAATAAATTTATGGATGGGGAATTTGTGAAGGATTGGGCCAAAAAAATGTTGGTTTTAGCTCATGGATGGGTTATGAGTGATTTGGAGCAAATTTGGGGTGGTTTGGGTTTGAATTGGGTTGGATTTGGGCTTTTTTGGTGAATGGGCCAATATAGGTCAAATTGGGCTAACTTGGGCCAATGTTGGGCTAGGGTTGAAATTGATGTAAAATAAATGTTGGGAAATGTTTATGGGAGTGTTTCAAAGAGGTTTTGGCTTTGGTTGGGTTTTGATTTTGGGGTTTGGGCCTATTTGGGTTAGGTTTGGGTTTAGGTCAAAATTGGGCTTTTTGATTTTGGGTTGAATTTGAGTGGGGTTTGGGTCTAAATTTTGGGCAAATCATGTTATTGTTTTGTTTATGGGGATGTTAAGGAAGGTTTAGAAAAGATTTGGGGTTAATTGGAGTTGAATTGGGTGAGTTTGGGCTAAGTTTGGGTCATGGGTTCAAATTGGGCTTTAAGGCCCAAAGTGAAATTGATTCAAATGTCAATCAAATTGGACTTGGATTTAGTCTAGATTGGTGTTGGGGATGTTGAATTGAAGTTTAGAATTGAATTGGACCAGAATTTGGGTCAATTGGGTAGGTTTAGTTTGACATTGGGTTCACTTTGGGTTAAAATGGGTCAAATTGGGGATTTTAATAAAAGTGGGGTAAATTGACAACATTGGCCCATGGTGTAGTTGAACAAAATGAAATTGGGAATATTTGGGATTTTCTGAAATTTTCTGGGAATTTTCTGAATTTTTGGATTTTTTGGCTAAGAGGGGTATTTTGGGTATTTGGAGGGTATTGGGAGGTATTTTTGGAATTTTTGGTATTTTTGGGTATGGATGATTAATTTGATTGGTGAGGAAATGTTTAGGAATGGTTTTGGGGAATTTTGGGTGATTTGGAAATTTTGGAAGATTTGGGTAATTTCAAGGGTATTGGGTAGGCTAGGCGGGTGTAGGGTCCCGGGGGTCAAAAATTGAAAATTTGGAAAATTGAAAATTTGGAAAATTGAAGATTTGGAAAATTGAAGATTGGGTGAATGTAAGTGGAATGAAATCATTTTGGTTGAGCCATGAAGCCACATCAAGCCCACATGAGCCATGAAGGGACTCATTTGAGGCATACATTATGTTGTTCCTAACCCTCTTAGCCAAGGGCTTAGGGGTTAAGGACCATCCATGTGAATCACCTTCATGAGTCAGGAGGTATAATTGGGTATGGGTGTGTTTTTAAGAGGTGTGTGAAAGTGTAGTGTATAGGTGTAGTGTGTGTGTAAGTCAGCCCCCTTCACCGACCAGGCCACCTGTGGGCAATCCTAAGGCCAAAAGTCCTATGGGAACTCATCCTTTAAACTTCCACATTTAATTTCAACCCTCTAGGTGATTAGGGGTCTACAATCAAGTTTGTGGAGTTTGCAGGGAGTTAGGAAGTGGTTTGAATTTCTAAGTGGTGGGTCCCAATTCTAATCCTCTAGGATAGTCAAAGGAAATGCCTAAGGCTAGATCCTAAGTACTAAAGAGAAGAAGAGAAGACCTCATCAAAAATGAGGTCAACACTTCCTTCTGAAAAGTCATATAAAACTAGCCTCCAGATGTCCTGAATGATCAAAGTGCTCTTTCATTCTCCAGTCAATGTGATCAAATAAATCAGAGATATTGTCAATGGAATTCATCACATTTTGTATTTCATTCTCCAATCCTTTAAGTTTCCGTAAGATCATGTTAGTTCTATTAGTCAAGGGCCTGATTGAAGGATTGTTTTGAGATGCTTGATCTGTAATAGTGGCTGTCTCATTATCATTATCCAAAGTAGGAAACATATCAGTCAGATCTAATGGTTTCCAAGGCAATAGTATCTTTTCCCAAGCTTCGTAAGAAACTTGGTATTGACTACATAATGCGAAAATTGTTGAAGGATGTCCGAGCCCGTGAATAGATCCATGTACACTTAGGCCTAAGGCAGACTTCACAATAATAGTTCCAACGTCGATGGGTAATCCAGTTTGAATACAATAATTCAAAATCGCACATTCCTTAGAGACTTTATTTACCCTCATAGTGGGTAATAATTTTGAGGAAATAAAGAAGTGCCAGTGCTTAGAGATGGGGTTAAGAAGTGATGCAGAAAAACTAACGTACCCGTCTTCTCGCATTTCCCAATCTTCTGGTTCATCAGTCAAATATCGGTAAATCTCATTCATATTGTATCTTGTAGGGACGAAATTTGAATAGTGGCAAACAGGTGTATTCTTAATTGAATACAACTCATTAATTCTTGAAGGAGTGAAAGTTACCCATCTGCCTCGTACAAATACGCTTCCGTTGTTGATTCCATGAAGATTGGAATAAAATTTTTTGACTATAGGGATAACTTTCGCAGAAGTTGTATAATATAATATCTCCCAACGTCGTCAAATAATCATCTCTTCAATAGATGTTGTCGAATTCTCCGCTCTTCTATTAACAAATCCTCTTTCTTTAATCAATCGCTTTTTCGTCATAACCTTGTTGAATATTCGCTGTGCTTCATGACTGACGAACTTTCTCCTATTGAACACTTGGGATTTCGTGATTTCAAGTGGATTGGATGCCATAATTTCTTGTTTTGGTGGTGTTTCTAGTCGTTTCTAGGAAGTAGAATGTGAAAAATTCGAGTTCTAGACGTTTTATATAGAGAAAAACGCTTAGAATCGCCCAAAACCGCCAAGATAACTCCCTAAAATCGCTCTTGTACCAGTCTCGCCGTCGGCGGTAATGATCTCGCCGTCGGTGGGATAGTTATAATTTTAAACTGAATAAAGGCGCGCAAATCTCGCCGTCGGCGGGCTAAGGCAAAATTGCCCATTTTCGCTTTTGTCAATCTTAATATTGTGATGATTATAAAGACAAATATGAGTTGTAGAATTCATTTATACTATAATTATCAATAAACCAAGTAAATAAACTATAGTTTAAAACTACTATGGGTTGCCTCCCATAAAGCGTTTGGTCTAACGTCGTCAGCCCGACCTATTCTGGTTGTTAATCAGGACCCAATATAAATATATGCGTACTAAAATCTTCTTCCCGGCAACGGTGCCAAAAACTTGACCCGAAGTCCTCTGAAGATCAACTTACTAATTAATGCTTTCAAAAATATATGTTATAAATAATAATAGTGACTAGTGTATATAAATATAATTTTATGGAAAATATTTTACACACTAGGGGTTCTACGCAAGTATACGTATCGTTTCAAGTAATATAGGGCTTTGAAACAAAGACCCCGATATCGTTCCCACGAGGAGAGAGTTATAGATCTTTAAATATTTTTATTTTAAAGTATTTCTTTTATAATAAAAAATAAAATATCTTTAATTTATTAGATGCAATAATAAAGCGTGAAATAAAATAATCGATGTAAATAAGCAATAAGAAAGCAACTTTCTCCCTTTCAATTAATCTAAGATTTTCTAAGATAATGATAATATTCATGGAGAATATAAATTTATGGTATTGTGCCAAATAGAAGCATTCATATTCTTTACCCTTTCGATCCAGTGCAAAGAACATCAGGCAGCTTATGGACTAGGTTCGGATGTATTGTTAGTAGAATGGGTTAATCTAGTGCTCACACTACTAGATGTCCAAGGGTGGCTATGGTCGGCCTTACTAAGTGACCCTTTCCTTTTCTATAAACCAAATCATAAGATTTTAGTCCGTCACTCTAAAAACTTATCAATTCTATGCCCAATATATAACATCTTCCTATTTATTCGCACTTCACCTCGAATAACCCGCACAAGGCCTTCGACTACCCAAGGATTCATGTGATATCTACAAGTTAAGAATTTATCTCCTTGAAGGTCTCAAAACTCTTTAACGAGTTTTAACAATTTAAATGGCCAATTTAAATAGTAAATTAAGAACCGATATTAATATGATCACAATGTTTTGAAAGTATATGATTTTTAATTCTCCGACGAATTTTGTATTATCTTATTTATCTTTTCATAATTGAAAGGAGAAAGTAAAGTAACTACTCAGAACACATTGAAATTAAATAACAAAACATAATAAATAAACTTTGAATCAAAATAAAAATACTCATCTTAGATGTTTCTTCTACTGAACCTCTGATTTCTACTGACTCCACAGCGTAATGAACTACAGATGCACCAACTCTTTCAAACTCTAAATACAAACTCTAAAATAAACTCACTAATTTATGAAGGAAAGTAAAAAGGTGGCCCTAATATGATCTCTCTAATTCTCTCTCTAGATTTGACTCAAGATAGAGAGGGTAGATGGGGCGTTTTTTTCTAAAGGAATACCCTCCTATTATAGGCTTCAAGGGTTGCCTCAAGGCACCTCTTCAAAATGTGTCCACATTCAATGAATCTTCTAGAAGGTGTGTCTGGCGCCTAGGCGCCGAAATCTGGCGCCTAGGCGCCGGACACCGCGTCCAGTTCTTCGCACCTCTTCACTTTAGATCGCACCTCTTCGAGATTAAAACCTTTTTGAAGCGTCCAAATACATTGTATCACATGTCCTATAAACCAGGAACAACTGCCAGTCTTCTAGAAGGTCCAATAACCTCTCACACCGTCAAAATAACCGCCCAAAAGTATTAAAAAACTTAACAGTTTTCTGTATCGAGCGGGCGCTTAGGCGCCTAGGTGCCAGATCAATAATTTCGACAATTTTGCATTTTGACTCTATTTTTGCTTCTTTTTGCTCATTTTTGCTCCTTTTTCATATTTTTCTCCTTGAACATTTTTGCATCACCTACATCCAAAAACACAAAAATACCTTTCATTAAAGCATAATATCCTTAAAATTTAATAAAAATCAAGGCATAAAAATAGACATTTTTTTCTTGGATCAAAATACCCTAAACTTAAACGTTACTTGTCCTCAAGTAACCCTTTTTAATATATAAAATGTATAAAATTTGGAATAAAAAGGTAAATGTTTAAGACTGCTTATGATTTTTGATTTTATAAAGACTTTAGTAAATCATTAACCAAATTTCACTAACTAAGTTTAATTTTAAGAATTTAAAGAATATTCTAACTACCAAATCATAAGACTTCAAAAATTTTTCATTTACTTCGAAAATAATTGTAGTTTATTAAATTAAGATCACATAAATTATTCACAAGAAAAAGATCTTCATGAAATTCTTTTCTAATAAAAATACATGCATAAAAATTAAGTAATATATGTAATGAGTTTTCTTCTTATAAGTTAATTCAAGTGAAGCCAATTTTTGATTAGGCCTATCCTCAAGCTTCTCCTCTCTTTTTCTCTGTTTTTTTTATCACTTTTTTTTTTAAAGAAAGGATTACTGTATCTGGATAGCCTGTTAATGGTTTTGAACTTCACTATCCTTAACTTATATTTGCAAACTTATACATTTTCACTTAATTATTATAACATACATAGATTTCAAAAAGAATTTCAATCTATTCTTTTCGACTTATTATTTTTGATTTCTTAATACTTCTAAAATTCAATTATCTCTACTATGAATAGAAAAATTTCTTAATCTTATTCTTCTTTAAGTTGAATAATTCTATTCTTAAAATCAATCAAAGTTATTAAAATTTTTTATTAAGTCCACTAAGTTATTTATAATTTCAAAAATTTAAGTGATCTTAAATAGATTCTTCATTCCTCATGTTATGTGAAAAATTGTTATTTTAAGAAAATATTAGTTCTTAAAGGACAAATAAAATTTAAATTTGAATATATTTTCCCTTTCCCCCAAACTTAAGTTTTGGTCTATTATGAAATTTTATTTTTAAAGTATGAGAGAAAGAAAGACATAAATTTAAAAAGGAATTTTTATAAGTATGTCAAAAAACATTTTAGAAAGAAAAATTTACTCTACACATGCTTTTATGAATAATACTAAAATAATGAAGCAAGTATAAAAGTAAGCAGGCTCATTAGTAATTAAATTAAATGACTATACTACTTATAATAACAGAAATAGAACAACAATACTAACTACTAAATAGTAAGTTGAAACAAAAATAAACATAAATTTATCTAAATTTCAATCTTAAACACAATACATTAAAAATACTCTAACAACAGTCTCAACACCCAACAATCCACACAAAGTACATAAACAAATCTAAACTAGCAAACAACAAACAACAATCAATACTAGCAAACAAACTAAACTAACAACGCACTTAGCACAATTCGCAGGTAAATCAGGCCACTAATCACTGTCTGTAGCCTCATCATCGTCATCATCACCAAAAGAAAACTCAACATCCTTAGGATCAACATATGGTGAAAAACTAGGACAGGTAGGAAACTGAACATCATGCTCTCCCTTCAGGAATCTAACGAGAGCTTCATCATACTCAGCATCGTAACTACTCTTCCTCTGGGTATACTCAGATAAATGATCAATTTTCTTATCAATAGAATCAACTCTGCAGTGAGTTTGAAATAACTCATGCTACTGCTCCAGAAATTGATCATGCATCGATTCCCAAAAACTAGATGGTGGCTCAGCAGTAGAAGTAGAAGGTCCGGAAGTGGAAGGTCTACCTGAAGTGTGTGCGAAGTGAAGGAGTGGTCGATCTCTTACCTCGAAGACGATCATAGATACTAACACTCTCCTCGCCCAATCGGCTTGGTAGACTTCAGCCTTCTCCTCGAAATATCAGCGAGTGACTCTATTGCTAACACATAAAGAATAGATCAAAGATGGGAATCCCGGTCCCACGTAAGTGCTCGGATCTAGCGAGTAGACTCCACGTAATCATAAATAATACTGCCAACATCTATCGGCTTCCTCTCCTGAATGCAGTAGTTTAAGATAGCTCGATCTCTGGTAACTTCACTCAGGTGGTTGGAAGGTAGAAGTCTAGCAGAAATAAAATAATGCCAAGCCTTTGAAACACCATTTAGCTTAGAAGATTTGAAGTTTACCCGTTTTTCATTCCGGATCTTCTAGGCTCCAGTATCGTCAGTCAAATAAGCAATAATCATCTCAAGATCTCCCTCAGATGGAGATAATCCAGAATAGTGGCACTTGATGGTAAGTGGCAGTCCATAAAACACATTGATCCTCTCCGGAGTAAATCCTACTCCAATACCTCTGACGAAGAATTCGTAGTCTTCCGCATCTAAAAAGTTAGCATAAAATTCGCGAACGACTGGAATAACAACGAATGAAGAAGTGAAGTAACAGAATCGTTACCAGTTGTGCGCAACGATTGTGTTCTCGATCATTTCACCCGGATTGTAAAAGCTTCGCTCCGAGATAAACTTTCTCGACATTGCAAATTCGTGATATCGAAAATACGCTACCGCAGTCGCAAACTTGCTACTGTCAAAATTTTCTCGTCCCTTCCCTAGCTTAGATTTCGATGCCATCTAAACGTGAAGGAAAACAAGAACAAATTTAGCAATCAAATATTTAAACTCTTTTTAAGTTTAAGAAAGTTAAAATAAGTTAAAAAATCCAAATAGAATACCTAAAAATCAAAATTTTTCTTAAAATTTCGGTTTTTAGCAAAACATAGGAAAAACTATGGTGAAAATCGAAAATAAATGGATTAGAGTGTAGATCTGACCTCGAGACGAAGAAATCAAGTGATTTTGCTCCCAAATACTTGATGTTTTGACCTCAAAATGGATCTAACAGGTGTATTTTTGTGAAAATGGGGAAGAAGATGAAGCTTAGGCGTTATCCATGGCTAATGGGGTTTATATGGTGTTTTTCGGGTAAGCAGGCCGAACCGGCGCTTAGGCGCTGAATTCTGGCGCTTAGGCGCCAGACTCGCCTTTCACAAAAATCACTCTAAAAAATTTATTTTCCACCAAAATTCATAAATTCAACTTCCAATTACTTATATTAGAGTAGTGCTTCAATTTCTAACTTCCAAAACATTTTCCAAAAATTTTTAAAAATTAAATATTAAATCCACCAATCAAACACAAGGTTTAAATCAAACTCCTCTAATTTTCATTTATAATCTTCAATATTGGCTCAATACACTTCAGATAAGTATAATATAATGATTCAAGTCCTAACACACAATCAAATAACACAATTTGAAAACAAATACAACACACATTGAATATGAAAGCAAATACACAAACAAACACAATTGATTCACTAAATAGATACAACGACTCACTAGATAAATCACGATCTCACCAAATCACTATCTAATTTCCATTACCTTGGCAAGGAAAACTATTCAGTCCACTTGGGAAGAACACTAATGCTCTTGGAAAATCTGTAGCCGTTTTCTCGTCGATCCAATTGTTCTTCGCATACATCTCTACTTGTGCATCTTGATAAGCCGCTAGATGATCAAATTGAAGTTTCGCTTGCCATTCCAGATGTTCAATCTGATGACACATCTCATGGAGGCGATTTCCAATACTCTTGAAATTCTCTTCAAATTTATCAAGACGACTAGAAATTTTCTCCAAACTTACAGCGATGAAACCATTAAAGTAGAGTTGAGGATCTTTTGGACCTTTGTCTCTAGCCTCTTCTCCATAATTTCTCCTCTCCATTTCTTCAAAAATCCTCTCTAATCTCTCAAGAATGGAGTGTATGGGTTGAAATAATGATTGCATAGGGATTGAGGACGAAGATGGGTTAATTTAAAGGTGAAAATCGTGTGAAAAACTGAAAATTTTCGGTTTTTACACGACCTAGTAACCGTGGCGCTTAGGCGCCAAATCTAGTGCCTAGGCATCAGACCCATCGACACATAGCTTATTCTGGCGCTTAGGCGGCGAATTTTGGCGCCTAGGCGCCGAATTCTGGCACCTAGGCGCCGGAACCATGTTCGACTCCGTTTCACCTAACGTCAAATTTCAAGGTTTCGTTCTCCAAAAATAGGTAAATTATAATGGTAAGATCAGAACAATCTCAATAACACAATTATACATAATTTCAATGAAGGTTAACTTGATCTCTTTTTTACTCACATATGAAATGGAGTGATCCAAAGTCCAAACTTTATATACTTCAAGATAATTTTTAATTTTCTGAAGTTATATAAAATTAGTCAAGACCGAAGCATAACCATACATTAAAAATGTAAAAACACACTAAAAATAAAATCTATGGGTTGCCTCCCATTAAGCGCTTGGTTTAACGTCGTCAGCCCAATCTAAGTAATTCTTTAATTAGGTTGACTTAATTCATAAGCCTCTTTATAAATCTTTTTAATGTCTCTCAAATAAGGCTTTAATCTTAATCCATTAACTTTAAAAATGTTTCCCGTTTTGGGGTCTTTAATATCCACAGCTCCATATTGGTATACTTTTTCAATTATATATGGTCCTATCCATTTTGATCTCAATTTTCTAGGAAAAAGTCTTAAACGAGTATTAAATAGTAATACTTCTTGTCCGAGCTCAAATATTTTTCCTGAAATCATTTTATCATGTAATACCTTCATTTTCTCTTTATAAATTTTTGCATTATCATATGATTCATTTCTTATTTCATCCATCTCATTTAATTGCAATAATCGATTTTCTCCTGCAGTAATCAAATCAGAATTAAACTCCTTTATCGCCCAATAAGCTTTATGTTCAAGTTCAACAGGTAAGTGACATTATTTTCCAAAAACTAACCAGTAAGGTGACATTCCGATTGGTGTTTTATAAGCTGTTCTATAAGCCCATAATGCAGAATCAAGTCTATCAACCCAATCAGTTCTTTTAGGATTAACAGTCTCTCTAAAATTCTTTTAATTTCTCTGTTTGATACTTCAGCCATTCCACTTATTTGTGGGTGATATGCAGTTGCAATTTTATGTTTGATTCTAAATTTTTGCAGTAATGATTGAATTCTTATATTTCTAAAATGACTTCTACCATCGGTGATAATTACCTTAGACATTCCAAATATTGAAAAAATCATCTTCAGTAAAAATTTAGATACACTTTTGGAGTCACAGTTAGGCAAAGCTACAACTTCAATCCACTTTGAAACATAATCAACTGCTAATAAAATATAAATTTTCCAGATGATGGTACAAATGGTCCCATAAAGTCTAAACCCCATATATCAAAAATTTCAACTTCCAATATATAGTTTAAAGGCATTTCATCTTTCTTGGATATATTTCCCATTCTTTGACATCGATCACATGTTTTAACATAAAGTCTCACATCTCTGAATAAAGTAGGCCAATAAAATCCTGAATTTAAAATTTTAAATGCAGTTTTATCTACTCCAAAGTGTCCTCCAAAATCGGAATCATGACATTTTTGAATAATAGCAAAATTTTCTTCATAAGGTACGCATCTACGAATTATAGAATCTCTTCCTAATTTAAATAAATGAGGATCTTCCCAAATATAATATTTAGCATCATTTTTAAATTTCTTAATAAATTATTCATCCAATCCATAAGGTAGAGTATTGCTAACTAAATAGTTAACTATATCCGCATGCCAAGGTGTTTGGTATCCTTGAATAACATATAAATGTTCATCAGAAAATTTCTCATTTATGTTTTCTTCAGTAATAACATCATTCTTAATTCTAGATAAATGATCAGCAATTTGGTTGTCCATTCCTTTTCTATCCACTATTTGAAAATCAAATTCTTTTAGAAGTAAAAACCATCTTATCAGTCTAGGTTTAGCATCCTTTTTTGACATTAGATATTTAATAGCGGAATGATTAGTATGAACTATGCATTTAGTACCAAGAAGATAAGGTCTAAATTTATCAAAGGCATATACTATAGCTAGAAGCTCTTTCTCAGTAGTATTGTAATTTCTTTGAGTTTCAGTAAGAGTTTTACTAAGCATAATATATAACTTTGAAAATTTTCTCATATTTTTGTCCTAATACAGCTCCAATTGCAAAATCACTTGCATCGTACATTAATTCAAAAGATTTATTCCAATTAGGTGCAACAATGATAGGTGCAAGTAATTAATTTTTCTTTTAAAATATTAAAAGCATTAACACGATCTTTGTTAAATTCAAATTTAGAATCTTTTTCCAATAAATGACAAAGAGGTTTAGCAATTTTAGAAAAATCCTTTATATATCTTCTATAAAATCCAGCATGACCTAGAAAACTTCTCACATCGATAATAGTAGTAGGTGGTTGTAATTCAGCAATAATTTTCACTTTTGCTTGATCTACTTCCATCCCTTTTTGTGAAATCTTGTGACCAAGTACAATGCCTTCTGTGACCATGAATTGACATTTTTCCCAGTTAAAAACTAAATTTGTTTCTTCACATATTTTCAGAACTTTAGAAATATTTTCCAAACAAGATTCAAAAGAAGTTTCAAAAACTGAAAAATGGTCCATGAATATTTTCAATTCCTTTGTCAATCAAATCACAAAATATTGACATCATACATCTTTGAAAAGTTGGAGGTGCATTACATAAACCAAAAGACATTCTTCTAAAGGCAAGTGTTCCACAAGGACTTGTAAATGTTGTATTCTCTTGGTCCTCAGGAGCGACAGGTAATTGATGATAACCAGAATATCCATCCAGAAAATAAAAATATGAGTGCCCAGCTAATTTATCAAGCACTTGATCAAAGAAAGGTAAAGGAAAATGATCCTTTCTAGTGGCGTCATTTAATTTCCTATAATCAATGCAAATTTGCCATCCAGTAACTTGTCTTGTAGGAATTAGTTCATTTTTATCATTGATAATGACGAGTTACTCCTCCTTTCTTTGGAACACAATGAATAGGACTTACCCATTAGCTATCCGAAATAGGATAAATAATACCAAGCATCTAACCATTTAACAATTTCTTTTTTAACATCCTCTTTCATGATAGGATTTAATCTTCTTTGCGGTTCAATAGTAGGTTTAAAATTTTCTTCCATTAAAATTCTATGCATACAAATGGATGGGCTTATTCCTCTTATGTTAGCAATAGTCTAACCAAAAGCTTTTTTGTAATTCTTTAACACTCCTATTAATTTTTCTTATTGATCTAAACTTAGCTCAGAAGAAATAATAACAGGTAAAGTTAATGAATTTCCCAGAAATGCATACTTTAAATGTGAAGGTAACATTTTTAATTCCAGTTCAGGGGCTTTTTTAATTGAGGGTAAAAGTATATCATTTTGAGTTATGTCCAAAGTTTCCCAATTATCTTTAATATAATGAGTTTCTTCTTCTTTTAGTTCTTCATCTTCATCTGTTAATAATTCAAATTTTTCTTCAGAAATTACTTTACATTTTTTTTGATAATGTTTCTCAATTAAATAATCAATTATATCCATTCGATAACATTTTTCTTTTTCAGGGTACTTCATTGATTTAAGGACATTAAATTTAATCTCTTGATCATTAACTTTCATGGTTAATTCTACTTTTTGCACATCAATCATAGCTCGTCCGGTCACTAGAAAAGGTCTCCCTAAAATAATAGGTATTTCTTTATCTTCTTCCATATCAAGTACAATGAAATCTACAGGGAAGATAAATTTATCTACTTTAACAAGAACATCCTCTATAACTCCTTTAGGGTAAGTGATAGATCTATCAGCTAACTAAAGGGTTACAGTGGTGGGAGTAATCTCTCCTAAATTCAACCTTCGAAAAATAGAAAATGGCATGAGATTAATACTTGCTCCTAAATCACATAAAGCTTTTCCACAAAACTTTTCTCCAATAGCACAAGGTATAGTAAAACTTCCAGTATCTTTAAGTTTTTGAGGTAATTTCTTTTGAATTATTGCACTACATTCTTCACTTAATGCAACAGTTTCAAAAGCTTCAAATTTTGTTTCTTACTTAAAATATCCTTCATAAATTTTGCATAAGTTGGCATCTGTTCCAAAGCTCCAGCAAAAGGTATATTTATAGTAAGTTTCTTGAAAATTTCAAAGAACTTAGAAAATCGATGATCAAGCTTCTGCTGTTTAAGTCTTTGAGGAAAAGGTGGTGGTGGTTTTTCAACTTCCATATTAATAGAAATATCAGTTTGATCTTTATTAGGAGAAGGAGTTTCTTTAGATTTTTCAATCTCTTCAACCTCAATCTCTTTTTAATTTCATTCTGCATTCTTTCTTTTAATTCCTTTCCACTTCTAAGTTGTACAGTTTTAACATGTTCATGTTCTTTTCCAGTTTCTTTTGGATTGATTTCAACATTACTAGGAAGTGTTCCTGAGGGTCTATAATTAATTAAATTAGCGATTTATCCCATTTGATTCTCAATATTACGAATAGCAGTATTTTGATTTTGTAATTGATTACTTAGTTGTAAAATTAATTCTTCTATAGATAACTTTTTCTGTTGATTGTTAAATCCAGGTGGTTTATAGTTTGAATTAACTTGATTATTCTAATTTCCAGTGGGATGAGATTGATTATTACCCCATTGTTGTTAATTATTCCAGTTAAAATTAGGATGATTTTTCCATCCAGGATTATAATAATTTGAATAAGGATTATTTTTTACTAGCAATAACTTGTAAAGTTTTAATAGTTTGAGAATCTTCAATATTAGCTGAGTTATTATGTGATATATTAATAGCAAAACTATCTAATTTCTTAGACATTGCTGCTACTTGTGAAGCTAAAATAGAAAAGGCTTCATTATAATGAATACTTGCCATTCTTTTAGGATTAATCCTTTCAGAAGGTCGTTAGAAATTATTGTTAGCCATTTCTTCAATTAAAGTGTAAGCTTATTCAAATGATTTAGACATTAAAGAACCTCCAGCAGCAGCATCAATAATTGATTTTAAAGATCCAATTAATCCATTATAAAATGTTTGAATAATTAACCAATCAGGTAAAGCATGATGAGGACATTTTCTTAATAGTTCTTTAAATCTTTCCAAAGTTTCATAAATTGTCTCCTCAGTCAAATTGACTAAATGAAGTAATATCATTTCTTAATTTAGCGAGTTTTAGAAGGAGGAAAATATTTAGCTAGGAATTTTTGTGCCATTTCAGTCCATGTTTTAATAGAACTCGTTGTTAATGAGTTCAGCCACATCTTTGCTTTATCTCTTAAAGAAAAAGGAAAGAGTCTAAGTCTAATAACATCATCAGAAACATTGTTATATTTAAAGGTAGCACAAAGTTCTAAAAAACTAGCAAGGTGTAAATTTGGATCCTCATTTGGTGTTCCACTAAATTGATTGTTTTGAACCATTTGAATAATAGACGATTTAAGCTTAAAAGAATTAGCATCTACAGTGGGCATTTGAATATTACTATGAAGTTCATCAACTGTAGGGTTAGCATAATCCCTTAATGGTTTAAAAACATTTTGATCATTAATTTCAATTGGATTTTGTAAATTGTTATGTAAATTAGTCATTTCTTGAAATTTTTTAATTTGTTTTCCTTTTTAATTCTTCTAACAGTTCTTTCTAATTCAGAATCTAAAGGTAATAATCCTTCAGATCCAAAACTACGCATAAAAAGTCAATTAGCAAGAATTAAAATAAATATTATTATTATATATATGTTTTTTTTTGTTTTTTATAATAAAGAAAAATGAATAAAATAAAAATACTTAAAATCTAAAAGTTTGCCTTTGCTCTCCCCGGTAACGACGCCAAAAACTTGACCTGATATAAATATATGTGTACTAAAATCTTCTTCCCCGGCAACGGTGCCAAAAACTTGACCCGAAGTCCTCTAAAGATCAACGTACTAATTAATGCTTTCAAAAATATATGTTATAAATAATGATAGCGACTAGTGTATATAAATATAATTTTATAGAAAATATTTTACACACTTAGGGGTTCTACGCAAGTATACGTATCGTTTCAAGTAATATAGGCTTTGAAACAAAGACCCCGATATCGTTCCCACGAGGAGAGAGTTATAGATCTTTAAATATTTTTATTTTAAAGTATTTCTTTTATAATCAAAAATAAAATATCTTTAATTTACTAGATGCAATAATAAAGCAGAAATAAAATAATTCGTCGTAATAAAGCAATAAGAAAGCAACTTTCTCCTTTCAATTAATCCAAGATTTTCTAAGATAATGATAATATTTGTGGAGAATATAAATTTATGGTATTGTGCCAAATAGAAGCATTCATATTCTTTATCCTTTCGATCCAGTGTGCAAAGAACATTAGCTACTTTATAGATCAGGTCCGGATGTATTGTTAGTAGAATGGGTTAATCTAGGCTCACACTACTAGATGTCCAAGGGTGGCTATGGTCGGCCCTACTAGTGACCCTTTCCTTTTCTATAAACCAAATCATAAGATTTTAGTCCGTCACTCTAAAAACTTATCAATTCTACGCCCAATATATAACATCTTCCTATTTATTTGCACTTCACCTTGAATAACCCGCACAAGGCCTTCGACTACCCAAGGATTCATGTGATATCTACAAGTTAAGAATTTATCTCCTTCTAGGTCTCAAAACTCTTTAACAGGTTTTAACAAATTAAATGGCCAATTTAAATAGTAAATTAAGAACCAGTATTAATATCATCACAATGTTTTGAAAATATATGATTTTTAATTCTCCGATGAATTTTGTATTATCTTATTTATCTTTTCATAATTGAAAGGAGAAAGTAAAGTAACTACTCGTAACACATTGAAATTAAATAATAAAACATAATAAATAAACTTTGAATCAAAATAAAAATACTTATCTTAGATGTTTCTTCTATTGAACTTCTGATTCCTACTGACTCCACAACGTAATGAAATACAGATGCACTAACTCTTTCAAACTCTAAATACAAACTCTAAAATAAACTCACTAATTTATGAAGGAAAGTAAAAAGGTGGCCCTAATATGATCTCTCTAATTCTCTCTCTAGATTGAACTCTAGATAGGGAGGGTAGATGGGGTGTTTTTCTCTGAAGGAATACCCTCCTATTTATAGGTTTCAAGGGTTGCCTCAAGGCACCTCTTCAAAATGTGTCCACATTCAATGAATCTTCTAGAAGGTGTGTCTGGCGCCTAGGCGCCGGAATCTGGCGCCTAGGCGCCGGACACCGCGTCTAGTTCTTCATAGCTCTTCACTTTGGATCGCACCTCTTCGCGATTAAAACCGTTTTGAAGCATCCAAATACATTGTATCGCATGTCCTATAAACCAGGAACAACTGCCAGTCTTATAGAAGGTCCAATAACCGCTCACACGTCATAATAACTGCCCAAAAGTCGTCAAAAACTTAACAGTTTTCTGTATCGAGCTGGCGCTTAGGCGCCTGGCCAATAGTTTCGACAATTTTGCATTTTGGCTCTATTTTTTCTCCTTTTTGCTCCTTTTCATATTTTTCTCCTTCTAGAACATTTTTGCATCACCTACATCCAAAAACACAAAAATACCTTTCATTAAAGCATAATATCCTTAAAATTTAATAAAAATCAAGGCATAAAAATATACATTTTTTTCTTGGATCATTGACTGAGCATTAAAACCTCTTTAAAATTTGGTCTTCTTCCTTTAAAATAAGGTTTTAATCTATGTCCATTCACTTTAAATTTGTGTCCAATCTTTGGATCTTCAATTTCTATAGTTCCATAGGTAAATATTTTAGTTATAGTGAAAGGTCTTAACCATCGAGATTTCAATTTTCCAGGAAATAGTTTTAATCTTGTATTATAGAGCAAAACTTCTTGTCCTGGCTCAAAATTTTTCCGTTTAATCTTTCGATCATGCCATAATTTCATTTTCTCTTTATAGATTCTATCGTTATTGTAAGATTCATTTCTTAATTATTCTAATTCATTCATCTGTAATAATCTCTTCTCACCAGCTTCTCTTAAATTATAGTTAAATTATTTAATCGCCCAATACGCTTTATGCTCTAATTCAACTGGTAAGTGACAAGTTTTACCATATATAAGTCTGTAATGAGTCATTCCAATCGGAGTTTTATAAGCATTCCGTATGCCCATAATGCAAGTATCTAGTCTTGTAGACCAATCTAATCGATTAGGGTTTACAGTTTTTTCTTAAATTTGTTTAATTTCTCGATTAGAAACTCCAGCTAATCCACTGGTTTGTGGATGATAAGCAGCTGAAATTTTATGAATAATGTTGAATTTTTCTACAAATTTGTTAATATATTTGTTCCTAAAATGGGATCCTCCGTCGCTGATAATCACTCTCGTCATTCCATATCTTGTAAAAATATTTTTCATTAAAAATTTCGAAACACTCTTAGCATCACATCGAGGTAAGGCTTGTGCTTCAATCCATTTAGAAACATAATCAACAGCAACTAATATATATGAGTTTCCAAATGAAGGTATAAATGGTCCCATAAAATCTAATCCCCAAACATCAAAAATTTAAATTTCTAATATAAAATTTAGAGGCATT
Source organism: Papilionanthe hookeriana x Papilionanthe teres (assembly GCA_022702705.1). NCBI lineage: Eukaryota > Viridiplantae > Streptophyta > Magnoliopsida > Asparagales > Orchidaceae > Papilionanthe > Papilionanthe hookeriana x Papilionanthe teres. The sequence goes on along the minus strand of CM040422.1, from coordinate 105,499,096 downwards.
TCATTTCTTCTAGATATATTACCTACTCGTTGGCATTTATCGCAAGTTTTGATATATCTATAAATATCTCTAAAAAGAGTAGGCCAATAAAATCCAGTATTGCAAAATTTTGTCGCCAGCTTTATCCGTTCCAAAATGTCCTCCAAATTCGAATCGTGACATTTTTGAATGATTTGTTCAGTTTCTTCATAAGGCACACATCTTCTAATTATTGAATCATTACATTGCTTATATAAATTTGGCTCATCCCAAAAATAAGTTTTAGCATCATGAATGAATTTTTTATATTGTTGTAAAGTTAGTATGGGTGGAAAAATATCACTTACAATATAATTTACTATATCAGCATACCAAGGTATTTTCCATTCATTTATATTATAAAGTTGTTCATCAGGAAAATGGTCCGTAATTTCATTATCGGTGTCGTATAGTTCATTATATTCTAATCTTGATAAATGATCCGCAATTCGATTATCGGTTCCTTTTTATTAATGATTTCAAAATCAAATTCTTGCATTAATAATATCCATCTGATTAATCTAGGTTTGGTATCCTTCTTTTGCATTAAATATTTACTAGCAGAGTGATCAGTATGCACAATACATTTAGTTCCAATTAGGTAAGGTCTAAATTTATTAAAAGCATAAACAATTGCTAATAATTCTCTTTCTGTAAATGTGTAGTTGATTTCAGCATTATTGAGAGTTTTACTAGCATAGTATATGACTTTGAAAATTTTATCATATCATTGTCCAAGAATGCGCTCCTATAAGCATAATCAATAAGCATCACACATAAGTTCAAACGGTTTCTCCCAATCAGGGGAAACTATTATAGGTGCTGTGATTAACTTATCTTTTATTAATTCAAAAGCATTTAAGCATTCTGTTGTGAATTCAAATTTCTTGTCCTTTTCTAAAAGTTGGCATAGAGGTTTAGTAATTTTTGAAAAATCTTTTATGTAGCGTCTGTAAAACCGGCATGTCCAAGAAAACTTCTTACCCCTCTCACTGTAGTAGGATGTGGTAATTTAGCTATAACTTCAATTTTTGCAGGATCTACTTCCATGCCATTTTCCAAAATTTTATGCCCTAATACAATTCCTCTTGCAACCATAAATTGACATTTCTCCCAATTTAGAACTAAGTTAGTTTTCTCGCATACTTCTAAAACTTTTTCTAGATGACTCAAGCATACGTCAAATGATGTTCCAAATACAGAGAAATCATCCATAAATAGTTCCATTCCATCATCAATTAATTTGCTAAATATAGACATCATACATCTCCGAAATATTGTAGGTGCATTACATAATCCAAAAGGCATTCTTTGAAAAGTGAATGTTTCATAAGGACTAGTAAATGTAGTTTTTTCTTGATCCTCAGGAGTAATAAGAATTTGATGATAACCGGTATATCCATCTAAAAATAAAAATATTTATGTCCGACTAGTCTATCCAACATTTGGTCTAGAAATGGTTAAGGGAAGTGATCTTTTCTGGTGGCTGCATTTAATTTTCTATAGTCAATACATATACGCCATCCAGTAACTTATCTTATAGGTATTAAATCATTATTTTCATTAGCTTTAACAGTCACCCCTCCTTTCTTAGGAACACAGTAAATTGGGCTTACCCAAGCACTGTCAGAAATAGGATATATAATACCATTATCTAACCATTTTAATATTTCTTTCTTGACTATCTCTTTCATAATCAGGTTTAATATTCTTTGGGGATCAACTCTTGGTTTGTGTTCGGTATCTAAAATAATTCTGTGCATACAGATTGAAGGACTAATTCCTTTAATATCTGCTAATGTCCAACCAAAAGTTTTCTTATATTTTTTTAATGTGTCCAAAAGTTTTTGCTCTTGTGATTCATTTAATTCTCGTCGATATAATAGTTGGTAAAGTCGAAGAGTTACCTAAATAAGCATACTTCAAATGGGTAGGTAAGATTTTTAATTCAAGTTCAGGAGGTTTAATAATCGACGTAACTATATTATTTTCAGCATTTTTCGTATTATCCAACAATTCAAATCTTTCTTGTATATATTCTACTTCTTCATTGTTTATTTCTTCAATTAAGTCAGTATCTTCCATTTCGAGTTTTTCTTCAAAGTATTCTTTAAAATGTTCATTTTGGAGATGTTCAATAATTTCCATTCGAAAACATTCATCTTCTTTTTCTATAGCAGGATATTTCATTGATTTTGCAATGTTGAAAGTAACTTTTTGATCGTTTACTCTTATAGTTAATTCTCCTTTTTGAACATCAATCATAGCTTTTCCAGTAGCTAAGAAGGGTCTTCCTAATATTATTAGTATTTCTTTATCTTCCTCCATATCTAAAACAATAAAGTCTACTGAGAAGATAAATTTATCCACTTTTACTAACACATCTTCAATAACTCCCTTAGGATAAGTAACAGAACGATCAGCTAACTGAAGAGTTATTGAAGTAGGTGAGACTTCTCCTAATCCTAATCTTTTAAAGATTGATAGTGGCATTAGATTTATGCTGGCTCCTAAATCACATAATGCTTTTCCAAAAAATTTTTCTCCAATATCGCAAGGTATAGTGAAACTACCAGGATCTTTTAATTTTTCAGGAAGCTTTTTTTGAATAATTGCACTTCACTCTTCGCTAAGTGTAACAGTTTCATTATCTGTGAATTTTCTTTTTTATTTAAAATATCCTTCATAAATTTCACATAATTGGGCATTTGTTCCAATGCTTCTACAAAAGGAATGTTTACCGTTAATTTCTTCAAAATCTCAAGAAATTTAGAAAATTGCTTATCTTTTTTATGTTGCCTTAGTCGTTGAGGAAATGGTGGTGGTGGTTTTTCTACAGAAATTTTCATAGGTATCAATGAATCTTCTAGATTTTGATCTTTTTGATCCTTTTCTTTTTTGATTTCCACCTCCTCATTCTGACTTTCAGTTTCTTTCTGTATTCTTGTTTCTAATTCTTTTCCACTTCGTAACTATATCGCTTTAATTTATTCTTTTCCGTGATTTTTAGGATTTATTTTCACATTACTTGGAAAAGTTCCAGGGCTTCTATTATTAATTGCAGTAGCGATATGTCCAAGTTGAGTTTCCATATTTTTAATTGCTGTTCCTTGAGTTTGTAATTGGTTTCCTTGAATTTGTAATTGACTACCTTGATTCTGTAAATGTTGACCCATATTTAATATTAATTCTTCCATAGATAACTTCTTATCCTTATATTGAGAGTTATTATTAAATCCAGGTGGATAAGAAGGTTTAAAATTAGAATTTCCTTGGTTAGAAGGATTTCCTACTGGGTTTACTGAATTGTTCATCCATTGCTGATTAGCAGAATTGTTATTCCAATTAAAATTTGGATGATTTTTCCACCCAGGGTTATAATAATTTGCATAAGGATTATTGAGTCTATTGTTAACAACATTTATAGTTTCATATGAAGATTGAGCATCTATAAGTTGTCCAGTTAAATTTTCTTCTGTTATATTAGGAGAATAATTCATTCCAAAATGATCTAATTTCTTAGATATAGCAGCAATTTGAGAAGCTAACATAGATATTGCATCAGAATCATGTATACTGGCTATTTTTTTAGGATTAACCTTTCAGAAGGCCATTGAAAATTATTAGTAGCCATTTCTGCAATTAATGAATAAGCTTCATCAAAAGGTTTTGACATTAATGAACCTCCAGCAGCAGCATCAATGATTGATCTAAGAGATCCTACTAAACCATTATAAAAAGTTTGTATAATTAACCAATCTGGTAATGCATGGTGTGGGCATTTCCTAAGAAGATCTTTAAATCTCTCCCAAGCTTCAGATATTGATTCTCCGTCAAACTAACTAAAAGAAGTTATATCACTTCTAAGTTTTGCAGTTTTTGAGGGAGAAAAATATTTGGATAGAAATTTTTGTGATAATTCTCCCCAAGTTTTAATTGATCCAGGTGCTAATGAATTTAACCACATCATAGCCTTATCCCTTAAAGAAAAAGGAAATAGCCTAAGTCTAACGGCATCATTAGATACTCCATCATATCTAAAAGTAGCACATAACTCTAAAAAACTCACAAGATGTAAATTAGGATCTTCATTTGGTGAACCACTAAATTGGTTATTCTGTACCATTTAGATAATTGCAGGTTTAAGCTCAAATGACTTAGCCGCTACATCAGGGTTTTGAATAGTTAAGTTAATTTCATCTAATGTAGGGTTAGCGTAATCTTTCAAAGGTCTTGGTTGGTTTATATTTTCAATTTCTGGATTATTTTCTATTTGATTTAATTTTATGATTTCTCTTTACTGTTTTATAATTCTTTTAATAGTGCGCTCTAATTCTGAATCTTAAGATATTAAACTTTTGGTTCCAAATTTGCGCATACACAACTAAAAATAATAATAAAATAAATACATTACTCTAGTAATTATATATATATATATATATATATATATATATATATATATATATATATATATTTAATTGAATAATTACTTTACTTTCCCAGCAACGACACCAAAAACTCGACCGAGCCACGCAACAAATATAATAATTCAGCCTCGGAGGAGAGTAGGGTAATAATGAAAAGGATGTATATAATTGTTAAGCTTAATAAGTTGTAAATGTTTTTCAAAGTAAAATAACAATTGTACTCCCTCCCCTTTAATCAACGCAAGTATACGTATCGCTCAAGTAATAAAGGGCTCTATCGGAGTCCTAGATATCGATCCCACAGGGAAGTTAGAGATTTACGTACTAATTTTTAGTAACAAGCAGATTACTAATCTATTTTAGTATAATATACGAAAATCGAAGAACGCTTAAACTTAAAACTAATACTTAAAAGACAGATTATATAAGTCAATTTAGAAAAGTATCTTTCTCCTTGTTAGGAGGATTGGGTGAATAAATAATTAAATGAGTTTAGAATTATATTGTGCCAAATAGGAGCATTCCTATTCTTTAACCTTTGGTCCAGGTGCAAAGAATATTGACTAATCCTATGTTTGGTTACTGAATCTGTGGCTAGGCTGGGAGGATACTGGCTGCCACTTCAGAGCTCCCACGTTCCCCTCGCCTGAGGGCTAACATCTACACTTCAGCTCCCAAACAATAGGACCGAATTGAAGATTTTAGTCTGTCACACTAAAATATTCAATTCTTCGTCCGATAATTAATATTTCCCTATATATTTGCACCCTCCTTCCAAGGCTTTTGAATTCCCTGAATCTTGGATGTAATCTTTACTAGAGTTGATAATTCAACATATGTTAACAATTCAATTGGCCAAATTGAAAGTAAATTAAGATTTAAGTAAAAGATTATCACAATCTCTATTTAATATTATTAGGCACAACTCGTTTTAATTCTTCATTTCACAAAATCTCAACAACAAGGAGAAAGACAAAGAAAACTACTCAGAATGCATGAGAATAATAACACAAATTTTGGATGTCATTTAAAGTTATAAAACAATAAACAAATATACTTATCTCAATTCTTCTCCCCAAGCAGATTCCTAAAGTTCCTTTGACTTTTCCTTCTTGTACAACACTGTTAGAACTCATCAAGACACTAAACACTAACTCTTACTACAAAAGGAAACACTAATTTGACACTAACTGACACTTAATGATGACTTAAGTGACTCTCCAACTAACATGCAAATACATAAAATCATCTTATATTTATAGAAGGAGTCAAATTTCCAAAGGTTGCTTAAGCACCTCTTTAAAACGCATCCAGATTCATCGTATTTGGCTTGATTCAACTGTCTCGCCGTCGACGGGCTCGATCTCGCCATCGGTGGGCTTCTAGAAGCAAGGCTAACCGTTCAGGCTCGCTGTCCGCAGACTCGATCTCACCGTCGGTGAGCTCTATTATAATATATTGAAAACTCTCGGGAAAATCTCGCCGTCGGCGGGACAGTTCAATTTTCATCATTTTTAGTCCTTTTTGCTCCAGATTCGTGCCTTTTTTCTCTTTTTGCTTTCAGCACCTATAAATCTTCATTCCTGCAATAAAACACATAAAATACCTTTTTTTAAAGTGTAATTTCATATGAAATTGGTATAAAATTTGCAATATATTTTCTTGTGGTCAGCTGCGCTAGACAAACTACCTCGAAGTCCTACAGCTTGTTATTTATTTCTAATGAGTTTTGATGTTGAAGATGGTCGTGCTGCCCACCGTGTACACTCCAAGCTCCTCGTTGCAGCAGGTATAGTTTAAAAGTGTCAAATTGAAGAGATGAGAGAAATGTCATGTTTTAGAGATGTTTAAATTGAGGTGTCTTAATGTCTTATTAGGGAAATATTTAAGTTGATTATAGCGAGAATGATAAGGGACCAATATCAAAGATGATAGAGATAAGGACTAATATAAGAAAGAGACTATCTATGAATCATCCTCATCCAAGGGAAATGATAAGGGAACATAAAAGGATAATAAAATCAAGTCACATAAAAATTGATTTCTTTGTGATGAACCACATGAGACAAGGGATTGTCCTCAGAAGAAGGCTAAAAAATCTCTCCTTGCAAGACATTAGAAGGAAGAAGGTAGTGATACAGCGGCACAAGTAGGGTCCATACAACAATTGAATAGGATGCAAGTTCTAGCAAAACCCCAAGCAAAGGGGTTAATCTTTATAGAGATGGTAATGAGCGAGAATACTACTCTACCAATGGTGGACACGAGTGCTTCTCACAACTTCATTTCCACTAAAGAAACAAAAAATTTGGGTTTGCAGATGACTGAAGGAGGATGCTCCGTCAATGCAGTTGAACCCGCCCCGCACACTTTGCGTTAATTTAAAATTGCTTTTATTTGATAAAGATGTGTATAAAGATATTCAATAATCACAGAGCTATCTTTCAACGCAAGTATACGTATCGCTCAAGTAATACATGGCTCTAATGGAGTCTTGGATATCGATCCCACAGGGATATTTCAGAAGCAACGGACTAGGATTATAGAAACTAATTTAGAATCACAACTTTGTAAATTGGATTGCATATCTGTCCCTAATATGCAATAAAAAATAATATGGGATTTTTAAAATAAACTAACTCTACTAAAAATTAACTAATTCTACTAATAAAGTGAAGTTCAAATATATAAGCAAGAATCCTTCTCCTTGTTATGGAATCTAAGTGAATGGATAATTATAATTAGTTTAAAATGTGCTATACCAAATAGGAGCATGTCTATTCTTTACTCATTATTCTAGACATAAAGAACATTGACTAATCCTATGCTTGGTTACTGAATCTGCGGCTAGGCTGGGAGGATACCAGCTCTCACTTCGGAGCTCTCACGTTCCCCTCGCCTGAGGGCTAACATCTACACTTCAGCACCCAAACGATAGGACCGAATTGGGGATTTTAGTCTGTCACTCTAAAATCTCCAATTCTACGCCCGATGAATATTATTTTCCTATTTATTTGCACTCTAATTTCAAGGACTTTAACCTCCCTGAATCTCAGATGTAATCTTCACTATAGTTGTTAAACTCAACATATTTTAACTAATCAGTTGGCCAGATTGAAAGTAAATTAAGATTTAAGTGAAAAAATTATCATAACTTCTTTTAAAATTTTCTTGGCACACTAATTTTAAAATACCATTTCACAAAAATAACAAAACAAGGAGAAAGACAGAAAGGCTACTCAGATTTCATGGAGAGGATATGATAAAACTTGGATTTCATATATAAAAATAAAGTTTACAGACTAAAATAAGTAAATACAACTTATCTTAAATTCCTCCCCAAGCAAACTTCTTGAAGTTCCTCTGAATCTCTTCCTTTCTTTTCAGCACGCAGAATTCTTCTTCGAAATGACAAGGAGGAAGAAATCTATCACTTCCCTTCCACTCTTTCAATCTCAAAGAATTTCTCACTAAATATCACTAATTGAACTCACTATCTAAAACTCTAATGGAAACAAAACACTAAATAACACTCACTGAAAATAACAGATAACAACAATGGACACTAATGGACTCTCTTTTTGACACTATGTGAGACTATGTTTGGCCCTAAATTGTTTCTTTTAAAGTAGTTAAAGAATTTCCAAGAGTTTTCCAAGCATACTTTCAAAAATTGTCTACATTCGATGTACCTCGTAAGAGAACTGTCGATCTTTCCGTCAACGGCCTCGAGTGCACCGTCATCGGCCTTCTAGAATACTTAACCTTGGACCCTCTTCATAAGGCTCAGCTGTCGGCGGCTTTGATCTCGCTGTTGTAATATTTTCTGAACTCTCGGGAAAAACAAACCGTCAGCGCCGTCGAGCTCGTCGTAGGCGCCCTAGATCAAATTTTCTTCTTTTTGGTCCTTTTTGCTCCAAATTTGCTCCTTTTTGCATTTTTTCGCTTCATTGTCCATAAATCAACATACCTACAGAAAAACATCAAAAATACCCTTCTTTAAAGTGTAATATCATCAAATTCAATATAAAATAGACTTGGAAATCTTAACATTTTTTCATTAGGTCAGCAGTCAATTCAAAAGTAAGGCTAATCCATAGAATAGCCAGAGGAGTAATAACCAGTATTAGAACGTGATCAGGTACGTTAGACTTCTATGTGATCCAAATGGATGATTTTAAAGTTGTTTTAGGGATAAAATTCTTGGATCAGGCAAGAGCATTCCCAATACCCTTCGCCAATAACATGTGCATCATGGAAGGTAATCAAGCTTGCTTAATACTAACAACAAGGACTAACAAGCAATCAGTCAAAATGTTGTTGGCCTTCCAATTCAAAGAGGGCATTCCATGAGATGAGGAGAGCTAATTGGCTTTTCTTAATGACTCTGATAAAGAAGTAAAGTCCCAAGAAGACATGTCAAGAGAAGTGGTGGCAGTGCTTGAGGAATATAAATGTTTTTACTGCTAGAATTGCCAAAAGAACCACCACTAAAGAGGAAGATAGATCAGTAGACCGATCTGGAACGAGGGACTGAGCCGCTAGCTATGAAATCTTGCTATGTATTACCCCTCTCCCCTACAACTAGGTATGAGAGAGAAAGCCGAACCTTCTTCAAATTCACTAAATCCTAGAACGAGCAAAGGGAGTTGGTTCAAGCTACATTAGATAAGGCTGTAAACAAAATAAAGAAGTGGGCAGATAAGAGAATGAGACATGAAGACACATGGAGAAAGAAAAAAAAAACAACGGTATCAAGTGTAAGACGCAATGAGGGCATTGCAAGCTTAAGTGGGGGAGAGTGTCAGACTCCACCATCTTCAAGAATAATTGGCAGACTAAGCATGTAAAAGAAAGATTCTAGAGAAGACCAGAATATAGAGAGCAATCCAAGGAACTTTAGAAGATTCCATGACATCTAGCACAAAACTAGAAAGAAGGATAATATTCCAAAGAATTGTAGAAGGTTCCACATATTTCCAAAAATATACTGAAAGTAACAAGCTTCAAGAGAAGTCTAGAATATTCTGAAAAATTTCTTGAAACATGTATATGTAAAAAACAATGTAGAACTATCTAGAAGTTATTATATTTTATTATAATCTAGAATATTCCCTTAGGCTTGGGGAGGACTATAAAGAAAAGTTCCTCCCCCTCATTTGGATCCATCCAAGGATCATCCAAGTTTCCCAAGTATTCAAGTATTATAATCAATCTTTCTAAGTGAAATGTTTCTTTCTCCAATATTTCTCCCTACTCTTTTTCGTATAGTGCTTTATGCTTACAAGTCCAAGCGTTGTGAGGGTTTGGTTGATTTAGTGCTAAGCAAGAGCACTGAAGCCACACGAATGACTTGAGATAAGTTAGTCCGTGACATTATGGTAGCTTTATAAGAAGAAACACAATTTATTTTTTTTGAGACCTTATGTCATTTTAAAATTTCATCCAACAATTGATGTTAGTGGAAGAAAAAGTGAAAAAACAACATGACATTTATTTGATCAAATATGAACTTTATTACAACTTTCTTATAAATTTTAATTAAAATAGAATCATTTGTCTTTTGTTTTCAATATACTTTTAGTCGAGATAAATGTTTCAATGAAATAAATCCGTCAAAAGTATTTGTATTTGACTTCAAATGATCTTAAGTCAAATACTTAAAATAGAGTTAAAAATTTCACAACATTATTTGTGCGATTAAATTATCATTAAAATTGCGGGCTTATAATTAGAAAGAAGCATAGAATGAGTCTAACTTAAAAAATTGTTAAAGTACTTGATCACAGAAAAATGTATTGAGAAATTCATACCAATTTTATATGAAATTGCACTTTAAAGAAAGGTATTTTCTTTGTTTTATTGCAGGAATGAAGATTTATAAGTATTGAAAGCAAAAAGCATAAAAGAAGCGGATTTGGAGCAAAAAGGACTCAAATAGATGAAAATTGAACTATCCCGCTGACGGCGAGGAAAAGGTAGCCAACGGCGAGTTTTTCCCGAAAGTTTTGAATATATTATAAGGAGCCCGCTGACGGCGAGATCGAGCCCGCCGACAGCAAGATTGGCGCGGTTAGCCCATCTTCTAGAAGCCCGCCGACGACGAGATCAAGCCGCCGACGGCGAGACAGTTGAAAAGAGCCAAAATACATTGAACCTGGACGCTTTTTGAAGAGGTGCTTAAGCAACCTTTGGAGATTTGACCCCTTCTATAAATAGAGATGAATTCTAGTCAGTTGTGTGTCAGTTTTGTGTCATTTGTGTGGAAGTTAAGTGTAATTTAAGAGTCTTCTTAGTGAGAGATAAAGTGTTTAGCGTTTTGGTGTGCTGATCTGGAAGGAAGAGTCAAAGGAACTTCAAGGAGTCTGCTTGGGGAGAAGAATTGAGATAAGTATATTTTTTATTTGTTTGATTACTTTAATGAAATCCATGCTTTGTGTTACTTTTCCCATGCATTCTGAGTAGTTTCCTTAGTCTTTCTACTTGTTATTGAGATTTTTTGAAATGATGAAATAAAGTAGTTGTGCCTTAAATATATAGAAATTGTGCTAATCTTTTTCTTAAATCTTAATTTACTTTCAATCTGGCCAATTGATTTGTTAACATATGTTGAATTATCAACTATAGTAAAGATTACATCCAAAATTCGGAAGTCAAAAGCCTCGGAAGGAGGGTGCAAATAAATAGGGAAATATTAACTATCGAGCGTAGAATCGGGTATGACGGACTAAAATATTCAATTCGGTCTTAATGTTCGGGAGTCGAAGTGTAGATGTTAGCCCTCGTGCGAGGGGAACGTGGGAGCTCGAGGTGGCGATCGGTATCCTCCCAAACTTAGCCGCAGATTCAGTAATCAAACATAAGACTAGTCAATGTTCTTTGCACTTGGACCAAAGGGTAAAGAATAGAAATGCTCCTATTTGGCACAATACAATTAAAAACTCATTTAATTATTCATTCACTTAAATTCTGTGAAAACAAGGGTAAAGATACTTTTTCTGAAATCTTATATTAAACCTTTAAAAACATTAGTTTATTTTAGTCTAAGTGTTCCTAATTTCCGTATATTAGATTAGTAAGTAAGTTTACTTTAATTTGTCTTTGAAATTCTCGTACTTCCTTGTGGGATCGATATCTAGGACTCCATTAGAGCCCTATATTACTTGATAACGATACGTATACTTGCGTAGTATCCACAATATAAATCATAAAACCATAACAGAATCATCAGTATCTATATATATTCAGTACGAGATCAAGTTTTTGGTGCCGTTGCTAACTTTTAATATCATAGTTGTAAGTATAAATATCGAAAAGTGGATCAAGTTTTTGGCGCCGTTGCCGGGGAAGTAAAGTAAAGTAATTATTAAGATAATTAACAGAATTATTAAAATAATTACTAGAGTAACGAACTATTTTAAATATTATTTAAAAATTGTATGCGTAAATTTGGAAACGAAGATTTAATACCTTACGATTCAGAATTAGAGCGCACAATTAAAAGAATTAGAAAACAAAAGAGAGAAATTATAAATTTAACACAAATGGAAAATAATCTAGAAATTGAAAATATAAACCAACAAAGACCATTAAGAGATTATGCCAACCCTACATTAGATGAAACTCACCTAACTACTCAAAACCCTGATGTAGCTACTGACGCATTTGAGCTTAAACCTGCAATTATCTAAATGGTACAGAATAATCAATTTAGTGGTTCACCTAATGAAGATCCTAATTTACATCTTGCTAGTTTTTTGGAACTATGTGCTACTTCTAAATATGAAGGAGTATCTAATGATGTTATTATACTTAGGCTTTTTCCTTTTTCTTTAAGGGATAAGGCTAAGATGTGGTTAAATTCATTAGCACCTGGATCTATTAAAACTTTGAGAGAATTATCACAAAAATTTCTATCTAAATATTTTCCTCCTTCGAAAAATACAAATCTTAGAAATGATATAACATCTTTTAGTCAGTTTGATGGAGAATCCATATATGAAGCTTGGGAGAGATTTAAAGAACTTCTTAGGAAATGCCCACATCATGCATTACCAGATTGGTTAATTATACAAACTTTTTACAATGGATTAGTAGGATCTCTTAGATCAATCATCGATGTCGTCATCTTGGAGGTTCATTAATGTCAAAACCATTTGATGAAGCCTATGCATTAATTGAAGAAATGGCTACTAACAATTTTCAATGGCCTGCTGAAAGAATAAATCCTAAAAAAATAGCTAGTGTTCATGAAAATGATGCAATATCTATGTTATCTTCTCAAATTACTGCTATATCAAAGAAATTAGATCATTTTGGAATGAATTAATCTCCTACTATATTAGAAGAAAACTCATCTGAACAAATTATAGATTCTCAATCTACTTATGAAACTATAAATGCTATTAATAATAGACCCAATAATCCTTATGCAAATTATTATAATCCTGGTTGGAAGAATCATCCAAATTTTAGTTGGAATAACAATACAACTAATCAACAATGGATGAATAACTCTATAGGAAATCCACCTAATCAAGGAAATACAAATTATAAACCTTCTTATCCACCTGGATTTAATAACAATCAATTTAAAGAAAAGAAGTTATCTATAGAAGAATTAATATTAAGTATGGGTCAGCACTTGCAAAATCAAGGAAATCAATTACAAATTCAAGGAAATCAATTACAAAATTAAGGAACAACAATTAAAAATATTGAAACTCAACTTGGACATATCGCTACCACACTTAACAATAGAATTCCTGGAACTTTTCCTAGTAATGTGGAAATAAATCCTAAAGACCAAGGAAAAGAACAAATTAAAGCGATATAATTACGAAGTGAAAAAGAGTTAGAAACTAAACTTCAGAAAGAAACAAAAAGTAAATGAGGAAGTGGGAATCGAAAAAGAAAAGGATCAGCAAGATCAAAACTTAGAATATCCATTGATCCCTATGAAAATATCTATAGAAAAACCACCAGCACCATTTCCTCAACGACTAAAACAACATAAAAAAGATAAGCAATTTGCTAGATTCCTTGAAATTTTAAAAAAATTAACAGTAAATATTCCTTTTGTAGAAGCATTAGAACAAATACCTAATTATGAAAAATTTATGAACGATATTTTAAATAAAAAAAGAAAATTTACAGATAATGAAACTGTTGCACTTAGCGAAGAATGTAGTGCAATTATTCAGAAAAAGCTTCCTGAAAAATTAAAAGATACTGGTAGTTTCACTATACCTTGCGCTATTGGAGAAAAAATTTATGGAAAAGCTTTGCGTGACTTAGGAGCAAGCATAAATCTAATGCCTCTATCAATTTTTAAAAGATTAGAACTAGGAGAAATTTCACCTACTTCGATAACTCTTCGGTTAGTCGATCGCTCTGTGACTTATCCTAAGGGAGTTATTAAAGATGTGTTAATAAAAGTGGATAAATTTATCTTCCCGGTAGATTTTATTGTTCTAGATATGGAAGAAGATAAAGAAATTCCCATAATATTAGGAAGACTCTTTTTAGCCACTGGAAAAGCTATGATTGATGTTCAGAAAGGAGAATTGACTATGAGAGTAAACGATCAAAAAGTAACTTTTAACATAGCAAAATCAATGAAATATCCTGCTTTAGAAAAAGATGATGAATGTTTTCGAATGGAAATTCTTGAGCATTTGCAAAATGAACATTTTAAAGAATATTATGAAGAAAAATTAGAAAAAGAAAATACTGAATTAATTGAAGAAGCAGATAATGAAAAATTGGATTATATACAGGAAAAATTTGAAATGTTGGATAATACTGAAAACGCTGAAAAGAATATAGTTCCATTAATTGTTAGACCTCCTGAACTCAAATTAAAAATTTTACCTAATCATTTAAAATATGCTTACTTAGGTAACCATTCAACTCTACCAGTTATTATATCAACTGAATTGAATGAATCATAAGAACAAAAACTGTTAGACGTATTAAAAAAATATAAGAAAACTTTTGGTTGGACTTGAGCAGATATTAAAGGAATTAGTCCTTCAATCTGTATGCACAGAATTATTTTAGATAATGAACATAAGCCAAGAGTAGATCCCCAAAGGAGATTAAATCCAATAATGAAAGAAGTAGTCAAGAAAGAAATATTAAAATGGTTAGATAATGGTATTATATATCCTATTTCGGACAGTGCTTGGGTAAGCCCAATTCATTGTGTTCCTAAGAAAGGAGGAGTGACCGTTAAAGCTAATGAAAATAATGATTTAATACCTATAAGATAAGTTATTGGATGGCGTATTTGTATTGATTATAGAAAATTAAATGCAGCCACCAGAAAAGATCACTTCTCATTACCATTTATAGACCAAATGTTGGATAGATTAGCCAGACATAAATATTTTTGTTTTTTAGATGAATATACCGGTTATCATCATATACATATTTCTCCTGAGGAATAAGAGAAAACTACATTTACTAGTCCTTATGGAACATTTGCTTTTTGAAGAATGCTTTTTGGATTATGTAATGCACCTGCAACATTCCAGAGATGTATGATGTCTATATTTAGTAAATTAATTGATGATTGAATAGAAGTATTTATGGATGATTTCTCTGTATTTGGAACATCATTTGATGCATGCTTGAATCATCTTGAAAAAGTATTAGAGGTATGCGAGAAAACTAACTTAGTTCTAAATTGGGAGAAATGTCAATTTATGGTTGCAGGAGGAATTGTATTAGGGCGTAAAATTTTGAAAAATGGCATAGAAGTAGACCCTGCAAAAATTTAAGTTATAGCTAAATTACCACCTCCAACTATAGTAAAAGGGGTAAGAAGTTTTCTTGGACATGCTGGATTCTATAGACGCTACATAAAAGACTTTTCAAAAATTACTAAACCTCTATGCCAACTTTTAGAAAAGGATAAAAAATTTGAGTTCACAACTGAATGCCTAAATGCTTTTGAATTATTAAAAGATAAATTAATCACAGAACCTATAATAGTTTCACCTGATTGGGAGAAACCATTTGAACTTATGTGTGATGCTAGTGATTATGCTTATAGGAGCGAGTACTTAGGCGAGAGATATGATAAGATTTTTAAAGCTATATACTACTTCAGTAAAACTCTTAATAATGCTGAATTAAATTATATAGTTACTGAAAAAGAGCTATTAGCAATTGTTTATGCTTTTGATAAATTTAGGCCTTATTTAATTAGAAATAAATGTATTGTGCATACTGATCACTCTGCTATTAAATATCTAATGCAAAAGAAAGATTCCAAACCAAGATTAATTAGATGGATATTACTAATGCAAGAATTTGATTTTCAAATCATTAACAAAAAAGGAACTGAAAATCAAATTGCAGATCATTTATCAAGACTAGAATATAATGAATTATCTGACACTGATAATGAAATTACTGATAGTTTTCCTGATGAACAACTATATAATATAAATGAGTGGAAAATACCATGGTATGCTGACATAGTAAATTATATTGTAAGTGATATTTTACCACCTATGTTAACTTTGCAACAACGAAAAAATTCATTCATGATGCTAAAACATATTTTTGGGATGAACCATATTTATATAAGCAATGTAAGGATCTTATAATTAGAAGATGCGTGCCTTATGAAGAAACAGAACAAATCATTCAGAAATGTCATGATTCTGATTTTGAAGGACATTTTGGAATAGATAAAACTGCTTATAAAATTTTACAATCTGAATTTTATTGGCCTACTCTTTTTATAGATGTTTATAGATATATCAGAACTTGCGATAGATGCCAACGAGTAGGTAATATATCTTGAGAAATGAAATGCCTCTAAATTTTATATTAGAAGTTGAGATTTTTGATGTTTGGGGATTAGATTTTATGAGACCATTTGTTCTTTCATTTGGAAACTCATATATATTAGTTGCTGTTGATTATGTTTCTAAATGGATTGAAGCACAAGCTTTACCTCGATGTGACGCTAAGAGTGTTTCAAAGTTTCTAATGAAAAATATTTTTACTAGATTTGGAATGCCGAGAGTGATTATCACCGACGGAGGATCTCATTTTAGAAATAAATATATTCACAAACTAGTAGAAAAATTTAACATTATTCATAAGATATCAATCGTTTATCATCCACAAACTAGTGGATTAGCTCGAAGTTTCTAATCGAGAAATTAAACGTATTTTAGAAAAGACCGTAAGCCCTAATAGATTGGATTGGTCTATAAGACTAGACACTGCATTATGGGCATACAGAACTGCTTATAAAACTTCGATTGGAATGACTCCTTACAGGCTTATTTATGGAAAGACTTGCCACTTACCAATTGAATTAGAACATAAAGATTATTGGGCAATTAAAGAATTTAATTATATACTGAAAGAAGCTGGTGAGAAGAGATTATTGCAATTAAATGAATTAGATGAATTAAGAAATGAATCTTATCATAATGACAGAATTTATAAAGAAAAAATGAAATTATGGCATGATCGGAAGATTAACTCGAAGAATTTTGAGCCGAGACAAGAAGTTTTACTTTAAAATACAAGATTGAAATTATTTCCGGGAAATTGAAATCTCGATGGTTAGGGCCTTTCACTATAACTCAAATATTTTCATACGGAACTATAGAAATTGAAGATCCAAAAACAGGACATAGATTTAAAGTAAACGGACACAGATTAAAACCTTATTTTGAAGGGAGAAACCAAATTTTAAAGAGGTTTTAATGCTCAGTCAACCTGATTACTAACTAAATTAGGTCGGGCTGACGATGTTAAACTAAGCGCTTTATAGGAGGCAACCCATAGTAGTTAATTATGAACTATTTATTAATGTTATTAAAAATTAAAATATAAAATAAATTCTACTACTCATTTTACTTTTTAGAATCATCACAAATTTGAATCTATAAGAAGAAATCAGGAAATATTCGGACCAGAATGAAAATTGGGCAAATTACCTAATCTCGCCGACGGCGAGATCGATCCCGCTGACAGCGAGATCGGCGAGCCCAAATTCAGTTTAAATATATTAACAATCTCGCCGACGGCGAGATTGTTACCGCCGATGGTGAGATAGTTAAAATGTGGTTTTTGTGAGTTATTTTGCGGTTTTGGACGGTTCTAAGGCCATTTCTCTATAAAAAATATTTAAAACTTCATTTTTACATTATCTTCATCCTTAGAAACGATTAGAGTCCCTCCAAAACAATCTATTATGGCCTCCAAACCACTAGAAACCACGAAATCCGGAGTTTTTAACCGACGAAAGTTCATCAGTTTTGAGGCTCAGCGACTATTCAACAAGGTTCTGATGAAGAAGCGCCTGATTAAAGAGAGAGGGTTCGTAAACAGAGGAGTGGAGAATTCAACAACAACAATTGAAGAAATGATTGTTCTGCGATGTTGGGAGGTATTCTGTTATACCACATCTGTTGTAGTCAGGAATTCTACTCTAATCTGCATGCGATCCATAATGGAAGTGTTTACGTAAGAGGCAGATGAGTAACTTTCACTCCTTCTCGAATCAATGAATTATACTCGATTGAAAATACCCCTATTTGCCACTATTCAAATTATGTTCCTACAAGATACAACATGAATGAGATATACAAATATCTGACCGACGATCCTGAAGATTGGGAATTATGAGAAGACGGGTACGTTAGTTTTTCTGTGTCACTTCTTAACCCCGTCTCAAAGCATTGACATTTTTTTATTTCATCAAAGTTATTACCCACTATGAGGGTAAACAAAGTCTCGAAGAAATGCGCAATCTTAAATTACTGTATTCAATCTGGATTGCCTATTGATGTTGGATCTATTATTGTGAAGTCTGCATTATGATTAATTGTGCATGGGTCAATTCATGGACTTGGACACCCATCAACTATATTTGCTTTATGTAGTCAGTACCAAGTTTCCTACGAAGCTTAGGAAAAAGTGCCATTGCCTTGGAAACCATTAGATCCGACAGATATGTTCCCTACATTGGATAACAATGATGAAATAGTAATTATTTCTGATCAAGCATCACAAAACAATCCTTTAGTTAAGCCCCTGACTGATAGATCAAACCTCATTTTACGGAAACTTAAGGGATTAGAGAAGGAACTACAGAATGTGATGAATTCTATTGATAATATCTCTGATTTATTCGATCACATCGATTGGAGAAAGAAGGAGCACTTTGACCATACAGGACATCTGGAGGCAAGTTTTATACGACTATTGAGACAGAAAGGGTGGATTGAAGAAGATTCTAATGCAGAATTCCCTTTCAGGCCTTTCTATAATTTGTTTGTGCACCTGCGTTCTATTGGAAACATCAGAGAAGAGATCAGTTCAGATTCCGATGAGTAGCAGAAATTTCTATTCATATTTTAGGTATGTGTGTTGATTTAAATTTAGTTTTTGATTTAGTTTGAACTTTACGTAACTAATCTCACTTTAGATGAGATTGTATGTTGTTTGTTTAGTCTCAGCATTTAGAGTATCGTGGTGTGGATTGCAATGCTGAGTTAGATGTGTTTGGGTTAATTTGATAAGTCAATTGTAGTTTTGTGGTATTGAAAGTTTGTAAGTTCATGGATTTCATTTATAAAGTTATAATGTTTGTGTTGTGTGAATTTATGTGTTAATATAAAATCTAATCTTAAAAAAATATATCAAATAAGTGACC
The DNA here is from genome assembly GCA_022702705.1 of Papilionanthe hookeriana x Papilionanthe teres. Classification (NCBI taxonomy): domain Eukaryota; kingdom Viridiplantae; phylum Streptophyta; class Magnoliopsida; order Asparagales; family Orchidaceae; genus Papilionanthe; species Papilionanthe hookeriana x Papilionanthe teres. The sequence continues at coordinate 105,479,959 of CM040422.1, read as the reverse complement.
GGAACAATGAACAAGGCTTAATCTAAGTAGAATATAATTGAAAAATTAAAAAATATTAAATTTTCGGAAACCTCGCTGATAGCGAGAGAAATCCCGCCGACGGCGAAATTTTCCCGAAACTTTGGCATTGGTGAATTAATTAGCTCGCCGACGGTGAGAAATTTCTTGCCGACAGCGAGATCGTGAAATGTACTATATTTTGACCGGTCAACCGACACTATTCATCTTCCTCTTCCTCAAAACTTCAAAAAACCAACCTAGGGCTTGTGGAATCTTGGATTTGAAGCGATTTCAACACATTTTGACGCAATATTTCATCTTCCCTTGGTAAGGGCTTCACTCCTATGTAAAAATTTTTGATTTTCACCATGAATTTCTTCTACATTGAGAATTTTGGAAAAATGTTGAAATGTGAAGAAAAGACTTGGAAGAAATTCATGAAACTTGATTTAGATTGATTTTAGTAACTATTGAAAGCCATCTTAGTAATATTTAGAAGTTTAGTTAAGATTTTTTGTAAATTTCACAGATCGAAAAATGGCTCCACGGCAAAAGAGAAGAATGGATTACGACGAAACCCGCTTTGTGAATGCAAGGGCACAATCAAGATATTTTCACAATATTCAAGCCAGAAAATGCATTCAGGATCGAGTTTTCAAAAATCCTGGAGGTGAAGTAGAGCGAATAATTAAAGAAAGAGGATGGGAAAACTTTTGTTAACTAACCAACAGAGCCGCTGTGGAAGTGGTAAAAGAATTCTATGCCAACCTAACTGCTATCGAAGATGCACCAATTAAGGTGAGAGGATTTTTGGTAGATTTTAGTGCTGCAAGGATTAATTCATTTTACGAAGTATGAGATGTATACACCAGTGAGTACGACACCTTTGGAACTATGGAAGGACCACTGGAAGAAGTGATCAACTTTCTCACTGATGGGAAAGGAGTTTGGAAGCTTAAGCAGTGTGAAAGGGTAAACTTTCCTCTCTCTATGTTGAATGCATCATCTAAAGCCTGATACTATTTTATTTGTTCTACCTTGTTACCCACTTACCACCATAGTGAGGTAACAAAAGATAGAGCAGTTCTGAATTTTTGTGTTCAGAACCAAAGAAGTATTAATGTGGGAAGTACAATTTATAAGAATATATTAGCCACCGCAAGAAGTGAAAGTGGAGGAGGACTAGGACACCATGGTCTGATTTATGCACTCTACCAATTATCTGGGGTAGAGGCAAGAGATGATGAGGAATGGGTGGAGCCTATGAAACCTATTACTCTGGCTAATATTAAGAAATATGAATCCCACGAAGGATGGAGATCGGAGACTAGGAGCTATGTACCTTCTTCGAGTAGAGATATTCCCTCTACCAGTTATGACCCTCCTCCCTATAGTACTCCTACCCTTCAGGATTTGATAAATGAGATGACTCTACAGCGGAAAAATTTTGAGAAAATAGAAGAAAAACTGGAGCATATTGATCAGAGAATTGGAGGCTTAGAGAGAAGACATGATTATGACAGCGAGTATCTCCAAAGACATTCAGAGTATGAGATAGCCTATTATGATGCTGAGAATTGTTATAAGAGAGGAGAGCTCGATGTTGTATTTCCTGAGTGCCCCCGATATACTCATTACCAGCCTAATCTACCCACTGATCCAGGAAACGACGATATAGTTTGGGTCTTTGATGCAGAAGATTAGATGCTATGTTTATTTGTTTAGTTATAGACTCTGATGTTGTGATTGTTTGTTTTTTGTTTTAAATTTTAATGATTTAGTTTATGAACTTGATTATGATGTAGTGTAGATTGTTTTAATATTGTTGTTTAAGTTATTTAGTTTTTAAATTTTTAATGTTTTTAGACTACTATTGTAATCTTGGATTGAATTAGTAAATATATGTGAATGTAGTATAATATGTTAGTATAAAATGTGGTAGTATTGTGTTAAACTTCTTTACCCAGCACTTTCTTTAATATTATGTGTGTAGAAAAATATTAACAGTACAGAGTTAATTAAGTAATGGAAAAAGCCTGCAGAATTTCAAAAAGAAGAAATACCTAAAGCTCGAAGGTATGATTTAAATATTACAGTTTATTTCCTTTTCACCCTATATGGATAGATAGAAAAATTTAAGTTTGGGGGAGGAAAAAAATACAAATTTAATTATTAAATTGTTCTCAATTTACATTTTCAAAATTATTATAAAAATGAATTTTTGTAGTAATTTTAATTTAGTAAGCTAGAATTAATTTATTTAATTATTATAGAAAGTTAAGAGAAATACTTTTAATGATTAACTAATTTTATAGATTAAGAAATTTAGTTTAAAAAGGATAAGAATATAGTTAACTATTTAAAGTAAGGAAAACTATATTTTCAAATATAAAATTCTTAAGTATTTAGTTGAGAAAGAAAAGATTGAAACTCAATGAAGTAAAAGCTTTGAAATATATATTAAGTAAGGAAATGTTTCGAGATTCAAATTTAAGAAGAGGAAAATAAAGTTCAAAATTATTAACAGGCTAACCAAAAATAGTGATCCTCACTTAAAAAAAAAGTAAAGAAAAAGGGATTGAAAATCAATCCGAAGAAAAAAGAAAAGAAAAAAAAAAAATATATATATATATATATATATATATATATATATATATATATATATATATATATATATATATATATATATATTTATATATATATATAAAGTGAGGAGAAACTTAAGGAGATGCTTTATCAAAAATTGGCTTCATTTGAATCAACCTAAAGGTAAACTTAAATTACATTTCGAACTTATATATATGGATTAGTATTTTACTAAGTTGTGCTTCCATGAAATTCCTATCTTCTAAATATCTTAAGTAATTTAATATTGAAAAGTATAGTCATTCTTGAAATAAATAGAAGACTAGAAATCTTAAACTTGAGAACTAAATAACCTCATATCTATAAAATTAGTTTAATTATTTTAAAATATTTTGAGAAAACTTTACTATAATACTTATTTAAATCAAATTCATAGTATTTTTGAATTAAAACTTTACTACAAATAATCATTTTCTTTTATGTAGTATCTAAATTATTTGAGGATAAGTAATAGTTAAGTTTGGGGGAATTTGATCACAGAAAAATGTATTGAGAAATTCATACCAATTTTATATGAAATTGCACTTTAAAGAAATGTATTTTCTTTGTTTTATTGCAGGAATGAAGATTTATAAGTACTGAAAGCAAAAGGCACAAAAGAAGTGGATTTAGAGCGAAAAGGACTCAATTAGATGAAAATTGAACTATCCCGCTGACGGCGAGGAAAAGGCCGCCGACGGCGAGTTTTTCCCGAAAATTTTGAATATATTATAAGGAGTCCGCTGACGGCGAGATTGAGCCCGCCGACAGCGAGATCGGCGCTGTTAGCCCATCTTCTAGAAGCCCGCCGACGGTGAGATCAAGCCGCCGACGGCGAGACAGTTGAAAAGAGCCAAAATACATTGAACCTGGACGCTTTTTGAAGAGGTGCTTAAGCAACCTTTGGAGATTTGACCCCTTCTATAAATAGAGACGAATTCTAGTCAGTTGTGTGTCAGTTTTGTGTCATTTGTGTGGAAGTTAAGTGTAATTTAAGAGTCTTATTAGTGAGTAGATAAAGTGTTTAGCGTTTTAGTGTGTTATACTTGGAAGGAAGAGTCAAAGGAACTTGAGGAGTACTGTCAGGAGAAGAATTGAGATAAGTATATTTGTTATTTGTTTGATTACTTTAATGAAATCCATGCTTTGTGTTACTTTTCCCATGCATTCTGAGTAGTTTCCTTAGTCTTTCTCCTTGTTATTGAGATTTTGTGAAATGATGAATTAAAGTAATTGTGCATTAAAAATATAGAAATTGTGCTAATCTTTTACTTAAATCTTAATTTAATTTCAATTTGGCCAATTGATTTGTTAACATATGTTGAATTATCAACTATAGTAAAGATCACATCCAAAATTCAGGGAAGTCAAAAGCCTTGGAAGGAGGGTGCAAATAAATAGGGAAATATTAACTATCGGGCGTAGAATTGGGCATTTTAGTGTGACAGACTAAAATATTCAATTCGGTCTTAATGTTTGGGAGCTGAAGTGTAGATGTTAGCCCTCAGGCGAGGGGAACGTGGGAGCTCTGAAGTGGCAGTCGGTATCCTCCCAGCCTAGCCGCAGATTCAGTAATCAAACATAAGACTAGTCAATGTTCTTTGCACCTGGACCAAAGGGTAAAGAATAGGAATGCTCCTATTTGACACAATACAATTAAAAAATCATTTAATTTTTCATTCACTTAAATTCTCTAAAAACAAGGGGAAAGATACTTTTTCTGAAATCTTATATTAAACCTTTAAAAGCATTAGTTTATTTTAGTCTAAGTGTTCTTAATTTCCGTATACTAGATTAGTAAGTAAGTTTACTTTAATTTGTCTTTGAAATTCTCTAACTTCCTTGTGGGATTGATATCTAGGACTCCATTAGAGCCCTATATTACTTGATAATGATACGTATACTTGCGTAGTATCCACAATATAAATCATAAATCCATAACAGAATCATCAGTATCTATATATATTCAGTGCGGGATCAATTTTTTGGTGTCGTTGCTAACTTTTAATATCATAGTTGTAAGTATAAATATCGAAAAGTGGATCAGTACTCAAAAATTCTAAAAGTAATTTATGATTAAAGAGATCAACAAGTATTATTTTACAGAATATTTATAAATTTTTTCTATAATAATTAACAAAATATTCTAAAAATCTTTGTATAGGTCCCTTTTTTCAAATGTACGGTAAATTAGTTCAAGAAATCAAATTTAAATCAAAAATAACTAAGAGGTTTGAAGAATTCTTGTGCCTCATTCAATGTTTGACATTGATGATCACCATTATAACTATATTCAACCACAAATGATTGCTTGATTATCATCATTTGATCATAGTAACCTTGTTGTCATTGCCTAATTGATGATGATTGAATGTCATTGCCTAATTTCCATATCATGACTTTCCTTTGTAGACTATCTCATAATTGTCATTGTTCAACCATCATTAATTGATTTTCATCATTTAACAGTTGTTTCTTGACCAATGTTGCTCATTGGCAACATTAACATTCATCAATTTTATCAAAAGGCTCTCTTTTATTTCTATAAAACTATATGTTAGCAAATCGTACTTTGTAGTCACATTTTCTTTAACTGAGAGGAATGGTGAACTTCAATAATCTTATATAATATAGAATTTCAACTAGGTCGCGCCCAATAATTTCTTAAATCCACTTAAGACCAATCCCATAGTTGGTATAGAGTTGAGGGATCACTTTTCACTGGTATTGGACCACTTCTCACTTTCTCATGTCAAACATTTGGCTAAAAGTGTGTTGAAATAATTAAAATATGAAAAAAAAATTGACCAAACTAAAAAATGACTAGACTTTGATCTACGCACACGCGTTCGTGCAAGGGCATGCACATATAGACTTGTGCACAAGCACACATATTCAAACTAAGCAAGCAAATGTGATAGTGCAAGAGAGTGCACACATGGTTAGCACACAAGTTGGTATGCACATGTGCCTATGAGCACACTCTCATGCAGGTGAGCTTGCCCATGTAGATATGGGCAAGCAAGTAAACACGTGCTTAGTGGGGAGTTCGCATGAGTAATGTTGTGCCCATTTGCGTGGTAAGTATGTGTGGTTGTGCATACAATGTAATTGTTTGCAACTATGCACACACACACTAATAAGGATGCAAACGTGTGCACCAGCATACCAGCTAACAGAGTGATTTAGCGACACATTTTCCTTTTTTTAAATGGGGCTGCCTACAAATATTTTGGATTATGTGAATCACATAAAAATTGAATATCATCTAAAATATTAAGATTATGGTATGCACATCATTTGCTCAAAATGATCCAAAAAAAAATATCAAATAGTTTTTATTTAATGTCAT